>CM062818.1:105399447-106141606 GCA_031772625.1 Pinus tabuliformis | reverse complement strand
TTATCTTATCCTCTTGGAGCACTTCAGTTTGAGCTATGGATGTGGCACATGCAACTTCCAAAAGGAAATACACTTTTCATATGGGTCAGTTGAGCTATTGCATGATGGACTTTAGTTAGAACTCAAGAGATTGAGTTTGGTGGAGTTGATTGAGGAGTTGATGGAGTTGCGTTCAATTTGACTTAGTTGAACTAGTTGTATTTAGTCTAACTACAAATACACTAGTGATGAGATGCGAATTAATTATTAATTAATTCACTAATTATTAACTCATAAAGAAACTAAAGAATACATCAGTTAACTCAGTGCATGGATAGTTCAGTGGAGACAAGTGTTAGAGGTGGGTGAAAGAGTGAGACTGCTATTCAGTTGTGACTATAGCTGTGCATGAGATTTGCAGAATCAATGATGGAGATTTCCAATGAAGATTGTGTGGTACAATTCAAGGGAAAAACAGGTTTGGATCAGATCTATTCTCACATTTTCACATTGGATTGCGCAGTAGAGGCAGACAGATAGTGGAGGAGATTTGAACCTGTGACTTGATTCATATCTGAGCTAGTTTATGTGTAGCAGGCGGGGATAGTACTGAGTACTTGTGAGGAGTATTGTACTATGTATTGTTACATGTTCTATATCATTATAATATACAAATAGTTGGGGGTTTTCAGCTGTATGCTTTCCCCGGGTCACATACTGTGTTAATGTGTGCATGCGATTTATGTTTCATTCTTTTTAATTCCACAAAATTGATGATCAACATAGAGGAGGTTATGTATTATGCATGCATTCTGCAATAGTGTATAATCAGGATAATCTCTGTGAATAAGTGTCATATTATTCAAAATTTCTACATGGTATCGGAGGAGAGTTGATCATCATATATATTATTCAGAAAGTGATTACATTTTATTTCTTCAGGCAGAGTCTGTAATCAGGTGAGGTAGCCTCTGGACTCATCCTTCTTTTGGAAGGTGAGATATCCAGTAAAAGCCCATACATTCAATCTCTATACGAGAAATACTTTGTTCTCACAAACTTTAGATCAGAAGCGGTTGAGTTTTGAGCTGGTGGAATTCGAATTTGCAGTAGTGTTTTCTTGGTGTCAAAGTTGAAATTTCTTTCAACAGATTGTGATTGGAGTATGCTCTTGAAGGCAGCTCAAATTATATTGCATGGAAAGATAGGATGGAGACAGTGTTAGATGAGAATGGGCTGAAGGAGTTCATAGAGGCTGAGGTCCCAAAGCCTGTTGATGCTGCTTGCGTTGAGGTTTGGAAAAAGAAGATAGCAAAGTGTCAAAGAATTCTGTTGGAGGGCATGAAGGATCACATTGTATCTAGCCTGCATGGAAAGGCTTCTCCATAATTTATGTGGAAAGAGTTGACAGATCTATTCCAAAGCAAGAGTGACCAGAGGAAGTTGGTGCTCAAGGATAAACTCAGAAACATTAAGTGTGAGAATGGAGACAGTATGCCCAAGTATCTCACGAAGTTCACCCAATGCCAGGATGAGTTGGGAAGTGTGGGGGTGACTGTCGATGATCAGGACTTGGTGAGCTTGACTCTCCTTGGTCTTCTGAAGAGTTGGATTTCCTATGAGGACTTGTCAATGGTCGAGAGAAATTGCTAGGATGGGAGAGACTTTGGTCAGATCTTGTGCAAAAGGAGATCAGGCGGAATACCAGGGACAGATCTTCATCAAAGGCATCTGATGAAGAAAATTTCACTTTGGCTGCCAAATCAAAGAAGGGGAAGGAGAAGGGTTCTCTTTCTGAATCCAGTTCTTCCAATGATGGGAAGAAAGTTGACAAATCGAAAGTGCGATGCTTTCGTTGTCATGAGGTGGGCCATTATGTTGTAAATTGTCCACGGAGGAAATCCAAGAAGGGATCCGAGGAAGGATTTGAAGGTGAGGCACTTGCTTCACAGTTCGAGTTGGATTTCACACTCTTCGCATGCATGGTTTCATCCATGGCGGGAAGTGGTTGGTTTCTTGACAGTGGAGCTTTTTTCCACATGACTGGTGACAAGAGCTTATTTAGTACTTTGGAGGAGAAATATCTCCAGATACTCATAACGATGGGTAATGATGAGAAGTATAGTGTCTCGGGTGTAGGCACGGTTATTTTTCAGAGGGAGCATGGAGCTCGCCTTACCTTGATCGATGTCAAGTATGTACCAGGACTGGAGAGAAACTTGGTGTCGATCGCGATGCTGGAAGACGGGGGCTATGATGTAGTCTTCAGTAAGGGAAAGGTTTTCCTTAGACCCATCATCACTAAACAGGTGAAGTAGATTGGTTCACGGGTCAAGAACCTGTATCCTCTTGAGGTTCAAGATGCATGCAAAGCCTTGAGAATTGAGGAAATTAATGGATACTTGGTGGTTGAGAGGGAGCGTATATTACCTCTCAACATGCAGAGCTAGAAGAAGTCTCAGACGATTGTGGAGGAGCCATGATTGGTGCAACAGCTTCAAGAGGTCATGGAACAGTCACAACAAGGGAAGCTGAGAGGAGATCGAGTAGAGACATCTACTCATGCAGAGACCTCCAATAGGGGGAACTTCGAGCCAAGTGGGCCGAGGGATCACATGTAGCCATACCCCCAAGTAGGAGGTATGGTGATATAGAGTGATCGTCCTAAGGAGGAGGGGCAGTATCCTTGAGGAACCCAACCTCTTGGATGAGACCTTGCTACGGGAGCCCGATGTGGAGTAGAAGGAACTAACTGATTGGGTAGAGACAGATGCAGATGGAGCGTCAGAGAGAGCGACAGTGTAGGGAATCCCATGACAGTGCATATCTAGCAGGCTGCAGCAATAAGAGCAGGACAAGTGTTTTGCACAGTGCTAGGTGGCACAGAGATGTGCAATGCTACGAGATGCATGGAGATGTTGCAGTAGCGCAGATGTTAGAGAGGGAGCACTTGTCAGTAGCAGGTAGAGCTTCAGCATCAGAGTATGTCCCTAGCCCAACAGAGTGGTCAGTTGGGAGTGTTTTTGTTCCAAGTGTTGTTGGAGCAAGCTGACCGGGCAAATGTGTTGCATGCAGAGCATTCCAGAGTTGCAGGATAGGGGTTGCAGATAATCCATATCTTGTTGAGAGGGAGTGTTGAAAATGTAACAAGATGATGGAGCTTAGTGGAAAGGAGTCGCCTTCACTAAGTGGGCCCACACGCTATTTTTGGCGCAAAGTCTATTTTTAGGCTCTGTCTATTTTTAGACATATGGATCATGGTCTAGAGTTGCAGGATGCTATTTGTGGATGATTGGTCATGTTGGTAAAAATGGATGGACTCCTATTTTTAGACATATGGGCAGAGTCTATCTTTAGACTACCAGGCTAAAAATAGAACAGTCGAATATTATTAGCTCTTAATAATATTTGGACTATAAACATTATCTTATCCTCTTGGGGCACTTCAGTTCGAGCTATGGATGTGGCACATGCAACTGCTAGAAGAAAATACGCTTTTCTTATAGGTCATTTGAGCTATTGCATGATGGACTTCAGTTAGAACTCAAGAGATCAAGTTTGGTGGAGTTGATTGAGGAGTTGATGGAGTTGTGTTCAGTTTGACTTAGTTGAACTAGTTGTATTTAGTCTAACTACAAATACACTAGTCATGAGTGATGTGAATTAATTATTAATTAATTCACTAATTATTAACTCACAAATCAACTAAATCATACATCAGTTAACTCAGTGCATGGACAATTCAGTGGAGACAAGTGTTAGAGGTGGGTGAAAGAGTGAGACTGCTATCAGTTGTGACTATAGCTGTGCATGAGATTTGCAGAATCAATGATGGAGATTTCCAATGAGGATTGCATGGTACAAGTCAAGGGAAAAACGAGTTTGGATCAGATCTATTCTCACATTCTCACATTGGATTGCACAGGAGAGGCAGGCAGACAACGGAGGAGATTTGAACCTGTGACTTGATTCAGATCTGAGCTAGTTTGTGTGTAGCAGGTGGAGATAGTACTAAGTACTTTTGAGGAGTATTGTACTATGTATTGTTACATGTTCTCTATCATTATAATATACAGATAGTTGGGGGTTTTCAGCTGTATGCTTTCCCCGGGTTACATACTGTGTTAATGTGTGCATGCGATTGATGTTTCATTGTTTCTAATTCTGCAAAATAGATGATCAACGCATAGGAGGTTATGTATTATGCATGTATTCTGCAATAGTGTATAATCAGGATAATCTCTGTGAATAAGTGTCATATTATTCAAAATTTCTACAAAATACCACTAGGGTTTTTTAAGCCAGACATCTATGGATTGAGAAGAAGATTGATTACTAATGAGGGAAAGAGAAATCTACTCTAAGAGAAATCTTGTCTAATGTAGTAAGGAAAAAGATTGAAATCCAATGCTAAAACACACCATTTCCTACCTAACGGCTAAAAGACTATGTTTTAGAAAAAAAGGTAGATTAACATGTATGAAATTCTACTATCTTAAGCATGTAAATTCAAAACATCAACATTCTACTACTGTGCATGTAAATGGCTAAAATAAATCTATTTTTTTCTTTTTGTCTTTTTTCCTTTTTTATGGAAAAGTGTGAAAGATAATCTGTGTTGGTGATGTGGTAGGTGGCTTAGGGATCCTAGTGGATGGTTGGAAGGTTTGGGAGACCCTTAGGTGACCTTGCTTGGCTTCTTATAGGTTTTCCCTCAATTCGGCCTCAAAACATGGTACTACTGGAAAACCTACAGGATTCCCTATATTTCTACAAGATACAGCTGAGAGAAAAATGATGCGTGTTGAAGGTGATGGAAAAATATGGAATGTGGCTGGTGGATGGAATGAGGCAAGAAAATTCCTAGGATCCCTCAGAACTCAAAACCAAGGTTGGGAGATGGTTCGATTTTCTCAAAGTGCTTGGAGAAGTTTCCTTGTAAAATGATGAAATTGGTGAGGGTCTTAGTGAAAGCAAGGAATGATCATGCATGGATGAATTTTGAAGGAGGTTGTTGGCTATGATATCTCTCATTACTTATGAAACACCTTCACTGCATCAAACATTGATATCTTCCCAAAATCATGTAAACAAGGGGAATTTCAATAAGCTATGAAAACAAAGTTTAATGAGATAGTTGTCTACTTCATGCATGAGGAAAACTCAAAGAATAAGATGGAATAATTGATGATATCTACTGTAAGGTTGAAGATGGAAGAAATGATGACTAGGTCCTACTCTTGCAACTTGGTCAAATGCTAGCTTAAGTACAGAAAACTCTAAATTCTATGAGAAAGTAGAATTTTGTCTTTTTAGGAGTCCTTTCCTCAAATCATGATTCCTGAAGGGAGAAGTGTGGCCAAAACACCTATTGACAACTTTTTGATGGTTCTTTATCCCTTCTAAACTACTACTGAGGTAAATCATAAATGGAAGAAAACTAATAAACAACTAATCAAATCTACACTACTTGCAATGAATTACTTCTAAATAAAATTTAACCATGAATTTATGAAATCGATCTAAGCATACAAATACAAGAAGAGGATCCTTTGCTCGTAGGGTTGGGCCCTAACCAAAGAGCTTCAACCCTCTGAGTTAACTCAGTACTGGATCAAGAAAAATCTCATTCTCATTATCAAAATAGGAAATTGCATAGCAATGTCTTCTACAAATCTGGAGCTCAAAAATAACTAGTGTTTTTACAAGAAAATTTGACTCCTAATGAGGCTCTAGACCTCTTTATTGATACAAATGAAGTCCCCAACAACTTCTTTAAATCTAGGGAGGCTCGACTCCCAAGCTTGAGATAAACTAACTCTTTGAAAGTCACTTACTCGACTTCCTTTTGATCTTCATGACTTGGCTGCTTGTACTCTGAGCTAGTGTGATTAATGGAGGAATACTCGAATGAGGGAGGAATAAATGAGGAGGATTTACCTCCTACAATCTCTCTTCCTTGTCCCATTCTAGTTTCAACCTTTAATCATGCCAAAATTCCTTGATTTTCTCTGGCAAACCTACATTCAATGCACATTAGTCCACTAGGGATGATATCTCACTTTGAATCATCTCATTAAATAAAATATAATCAAAACATGTAATAAATTGTGGGAAGAGTTCATTTGACTAAGATATGAGGTGAATTAAGGTCCATATAGTTACCCAATGATGAGGCTCATCAACAAGAAACACATATGAAACCAACATGAAAGCATGACCAACACACAACCCATCCAGTCTGAGATGTGAACCATACTTTGATACTGTTAGCGCTTGAAATTTCACCTCAGGCTGAGAAAGGTAAACTTCAAGGCAACATCAAACCACTTAGCCTTGTAGCTAGCCCTACGGGGCAGGAGAGGGCTCTCTCCGGTCTATCTCAGTAAATATCTTCAATGGGCGAGATGACCAATAGGAAAACACTGATTTTAGGCTAGTAAACTGATCAAGAGGTTTAAATTTGGGATTTTTAGGGTTTTTGGTGGAAAATTGGGGAAATGAAAATTTTAGTTGCAGGGATTGGACACAGTTTTCGCAGGGGGTTCTTTGGGGCGAGGTAGGAAACAGTATTGATGCCTTTAATAGAGATGGATGGATGAGAATGACTGGTGAGGAGTTAAAGAGAGCAAGCAATAACCTTGAATTCCCTTTAAACAGTCGAAAACATTGATATTAAGCAAACTTAAAAGCAGAGCATGACGGTCATGAGTTCTACTTTAACACTTCATTTGCCTAATGTGCAGAAGGAAAAGTAAGGAAATGATTTACATAACACACTTACAAGTACAAAGAGAAACACACCATCAATACATGTGACCACAAGAATCCCAAAAAGGACTGCAAAACCCTGGTCTTCCTTTGCCAAAAATTGCAGAGATACAGTGAGTAATACAATAAGAGCTTCTCCCTCAAGAGTCCAACCTTCCAACCATGAAAATGATTGATAAAATACATAATATATACCATGCCAACCCATTCCCTAGCCTCTAGGGGTCGAGCTCATCCTTCTAGGAGCTGTTTCAACCAATTCTAAACTAAGCACTAAAATCTAGGTAGTCAAAACAACTTGCCTCTATAAGCTAGGAAACCAATTTATTCATTAAATGTTTGCTTTTTCATGAATGAATCTTCTAGAATAGGTAAATAAGTGTCATGTCAACATTAAAATACATTAATTACATCAAAGAGGGTGAAAAATCCCATCACAAGTCAAAACTGGTCAAAGCTGGGCGAATTCCTGAGCTGTAGGTTGAATTCCTGTGCAAACTGCCTCATGGGTCGCGCGCCTTTGAGAGCACTTTTGGGGCACTTCTAGGTGTCCAAATGGGGAAAGAGTAGGCTTGTTGGAAAGGTCGGGATGTCTACTTTCCAACCCAAGTAGAATTTCTGAATTTCGTGGTCATTTACCCCTTCAAAATTGCAATCTCCCAAGCCTGCTTTCTGTGTGTCAAAAATGTGGCAGAAAGTCATTTTTTGCCTGTTTTTTGACTTTCTGGAGGCCCAAAACTTCATAAAATCTCTTGGCAATGGGTGAGCATGTGTAAATTTTCATGAAAAATCCAGAAATGATGAGTTTTCCTGGAATGGAGTAGCCAAATGTAAGGGTCGTGCGGGGGGTGAGACCCGTTGAGGGGACAAAACCTGTTTTTTGCCTGAAAAAAACCAAAAATGACCCAAAATACGCAAAATTTCTTGGAATTTGTGCTGGGGCTGAGCTATTTAGTGCAATTCTCCTTCAAGGAAGCCTCGGCCAAGATGTGGAGGGGGTCGGACCTTTTTCTTCGTTTTTGTGCTTTGGCCAACCGCCTTTGGAGCACCTTCATTTTTTCCTTGCATACGTGCATTCGGGCCCAATAGTGGTTTTTCATGTTCCGGAGCAGGCTCAACTTCTGGTTTTGACTCACGATCATCACTTTGCTCATAGTCGGTTTCAGTTTCTGACATGGTTTCAGGGGCAAAGTGACTGAAATGTACTGCTGCTTCTGCTTTGAAATCTGCTGTTTTAACTGTTTTGAAATGTTGTTTCAAGGGGACAAGTAGCACAAGGGAAATGTTAGGGAAGGGAGACTTGGAAGGGAAATTGGGAAAAATATATGAAACAGGGGTTAAAGAGAGAAATCATGACATCAAAATCATCATACAATTTCATTTGCAAGGATGTTATGGAAGGTAGGGTTTAGGGTTTGATTTTTTATTTCTTAATATTTTGGTAGGGAAATTAAATAACAGTGATAAGGGAGTAAGAAATGGGAGGTGGGAAAATGTAGGAACAATAGGAATGAAAAGGAATACCTTAAAACAACAAAACAAACCCTAGCAACTTTGATATTTTCAAGCAAAAGCACATGGAGTCTTTACTTGCAAATGAAGGCTCTTAAAATATTATCATGATCTTCTCAAGCTTTAGCAAACCATAATTATATGATTGAAGGCCTACCGGACAAGCTTGAACAATTTGTGGTCGCTTGGCAGCTTGCTGGTAATTTTTTGTGGAGGAAACCCTGATGAGTCGCGCGCACTGCCCAACGGGTCGCGCGCGTTATAACTTAACACTGGCACAGGGCGCCTGACGGGTCGCGCGCCTCCAACGGGTCGCGCGCCTGGTTCAACGGGTCGCGCCCCTTCCCAACTCACACAATTTGCTCAAACTCTCTTGGAAACAATTACTCTATCACTTGAATGCACAATGAGGCTTGATGGAGGGAGAGAGACTTTATAGCCTTGTTTTGAATAAATTTCATGTCACAACCCACATGGTTACCTTTTATCCTGAAATTGGTTGATTTGATGCTTTTCTTTGATAATTTTTGCAGGGATAGCATCTGAGGGATCTTGACAAGGGAACCAGGGTTACATGCTGTCCTTTGAATAATTTTGAATTTTTACAATTTTTACAAAATTTTGAGAAATGACCTTGGCAAATTTTGAGAAATGACCTTGGCTTTAAAAACAAGGTTTTTAAATCCAAGGTGAAAATTAACTGTACAAGATGAAATTTTTTCGAAGAAACATTTTGAAAATCATCCATCTGGCTTGCTGGGCACTTATTGACCTTCAGAGACATGACCTTGAAGATAAATTTAACCTACACCCTAGACCTAGAAATTTTGACCTCAAGACAAGACAAATAACCTTGAAAAAGTTTAATGACTAAAACAACTTGATCCAGCAGTGCCAAGAGGGGAATAAAGACACCAGCTCCTCCATCAGGGTTATGGCATGCCTAATGGAATGCAAGACACTGATGAGACACCTACTTATGCAAATACAAAGAGCTTTGATCGCTGATGGAGGGCTACTAGACCGACTCTAACAGATACCACTCTATAACACCCTCCTCCCACATCTACCCAAACAACCGACCAACCAAGGTAAACATGCGATGAGAGGCCATTATGATATGATTCTACCTCCTAAGTCACGTTAAGGAAGTGGAACTAATGGAAACACACCATACATACATCCAACATCAGCATTAGGACCCCTAAGAACTATGCCAACACTTAAGGAAACTTGTCCCTGGGTCCCACAATTTTTTTTTATCATTTGACCTATGGATGCTCTCATATTACGGGCATGCTAGCATTTGAGGAGCTCTGCACGCTCTCACAGGCATGCATACCAGTGTTTACGGAACAATTTGTATAGTTTTGTGCTAGCGTCCCGAGGATTTGAGCCACTTTTTTAGGGCCATATCCTAGGTCACTGCCTAGAATTGAATGACACCTTCAGATCTATATGATAACATGGAAATAGAAGTACTAATGCAATCAATTCAATAATACCTTGATTGGACCCCTACTATTCATGACAAGCATTTGTCAAACATATCATGAATATGTAATCTACATTTGTAAATAATATCTTTGAGCATATGGGTCTCATAGTTATACGAGATTTTCCATGAAGCATTGATGCCTCAACAAATTAACTTTCATTCGATCCATTAGGTCAGAGACACATTATTCATTCATTTACAAGTAGAAACATGATGACAGCCATACATAGCTGCTATGATAAAACACATACATAACCAACATAATAGGAACATAAATAACAATGAAAGTACGACCATATAGGCCACATATAATCCATCAAAATTCTCATAGAAATACAAGGAGAAATAACCTTTCATTAATGATGCGAAATCTAAACCGAGGATGAGACTTGCACGTTTCACCTGACTATAGAATGGATGAGCCAAATGTCTATTCAACTATTCACCCTTGTGCCATTTTCCAAGCATGAATGTGGGATCTCATAGAACACATCAATCAAAACTCATCCAGAGGCCATCCACCTCAACCCATTAAACAACGATTCCACCTCACAGTAGGAAAATCACAAAACCATCATCAGGTTGGTCTCCATCCAAGCCTTCCAGGGCTTCAAGAGAATTTGTCCAACTAAGGCTTCCAGGACTAGTAACTCAACCCACAGATTTTTTTCGAGCTTCTAGAGCACTTTTCCAACTAGGGCTTCTAGGACTAGTAACTCAACCCACCAAGGGATTCGAGAGATTTTGTCCAACCAAGGCTTCCAGGACTAGTAATTCAACCCAAGCTTTTACAGAGCTTCCAAAGCGTTTGTCCAACTAGGTCTTCCAGGACTAATAAATCAACCCTAGATAAGGAACATGAGAACCAACCAAAACAAAACATTGAAAATAAACTCACAATCACCATGCATGTCCAAGAAATGGCAAGGTCAAGCAATCCAGTGTCAATCCCGACATCCTCCACGCCAATGACAAATCATGACCAAAAATCCACATGCATATGCCATGCATGCGAAAACTAGTGAGGAAAACATACATGCAACTCGGTACCTGCAAACAATCTTGTTGTAGCTACTGATCTTGATGCCTTCTTGCACTTTCCTTCTCTTTCTTTGCCTTCTTGCTCCAATAATCCAAGTATGCCACATCATCCAAGAGTGCTCCAAGAAAACTCTAAGACTCCAAGAGTATGAGTGTGAGAGAGAGAGAGGATAATGAGAAAGCTCCAACATTGAACTGACAAAATTTTACCCATTGATCCTCAAAATCCTTTTTATTAATGAGCCCTCTATTTTCTTCATTTTCCGTTACTTTCCTTCATTTTCCTCCTCACATGCAACCTCTGACCTTTCACCTCCCTTTTCTCCTAATTTCCATTATTTTCATAAATAAAATTCCAATTAATGCCTCATGCCTTTCCAAATCCTTTTCTATTGCCTTTGCCAATTTGCTTAGCCATAATAAACTGAATCAACATCCACTAGGATGTTTCTCCCACCATTCATCTTGGAATAATTAAAACTAGAATACTATATAGATATATATATATATATATATATATATATATATATATATATATATATATATATATATATATATATATATATATATATATATATATATATATGTTAGATAAGTATATGCATATATGGGTTTTATTAAAATAAATTTAAAGCTTTTTTTGGATGAGAAAGTTGAGTATGTTTGAAATTTCTTTGGAGTTAAAGACCCATTTTGGTGTAGCTATTTAACATGTCTATATTAATAAAACTTAAATTTAAATAAAAAAATCATTTACTTAACTATCAGACTTAATCAACTTTAACCCAAAATAAAATAAAAATCACAACCCTAGGGTTTAGCCGACACAGCTTTATGAGCTTGGGCATTGACCGAATCTTTATATCTGAAGTTTCTTCCAAATTAAATAGGCATTTTCCAAATTAAGGGGGTAGCTATTTAACATGTCCATTCTAATAAAATATAAATATAAAATATAAAGAAAAAATTTACTTAATTAAAATATAAATATTAAATATTAAAAAAAAGCATTTACTTAACTATGAGACTTAATCAACTTTAACCTAAAATAAAATAAAAATCACAACCCTAGGGTTTAGCCGACAGCTTTACGAGCTTGGGCATGGCCCTAATCTTTATACCTGAAGTTTCTTCCAAATTAAATAGGCATTTTCCAAATTAAGGGTGGCAACTATTTAACATGTCCATTCTAATAAAATATAAAATATAAAGAAAAAAATTTACTTAACTACGATATAAATATTAAATATTAAAGAAAAGCATTTACTTTAGACGAAATCAAATTATACTAAAAAATAGAAAGAGAGATAAATATTAAAGAAAACGTTTACTAAACTATTTGACGTAATCAAATTATACCCAAAAATGGAAATAGAGATAAAAAATCAATCGCAACCCTAGCGGTTAGGTTAGCCGATACAACCAGCCCTATATAAACAGAAAATGTCAATCCACATCTTCAAGGATTCTAACTCCATATTTTTCCTCGGTATTTTATAGACGGAAGAATTTTCAACTCCTGAGTTTTGTTCAGTGATACCACCGTTCTCCTCGTTAGTCCGTAAGATTATGGAGAATTCCTCTGGATTGGCAATTATGCAAGAGAATACGTCTGCCTCTGCCTCTGTTGTAGAAGCAGAAGATAATAGAAGAATTGAAGACATTGTAGCCAGAGTACAATTTGTTGTAAAAATGTTAAACAGGTCTTCCTTCTTCCGAGATTTTCAGCGACAAATGCGACACCCCAAACTGGTTGCACGAATAAGAAAGGTGATAGCCGCAGACCCATAGCATTCACAATTACAACTGGTTCTCTATGGCATTGGTGTGCTGGAGAATGTAGTGGGAGGCCCAAGAGTAGAAATGTGCAACAGTACGCAGTTAGCGTTTGTTATTTTATTAAGAAACAAATTCCAATGGGTGAGTGATATTGTGGTGTACGATCCATCTGTGCCTCCTGTGCAGCAAAAAGCTATCAATGCCTTCAACTGCACTTTTCTTTCCGTTAATGAATATGGGAAACGAATAGTGGAGAGGCCCACCTTATTTTTCATTCCTCACTGCCCAACTGGTCTCATTGACAATGTCTTGTTAGCAAACTGGACCCCTACCAATTTGAACAAGATTATCATATTGTGCGACAGTTTTAAGGGGATCAAGAAAGATATTTATCGATGTCGGTATCTTCTTTCATTGAAACATTTGCAGGCCATTCTTCATAGTGACGATATACTGCACGAAACGCCCCTTCCAGAACCACCAGAAACATGTGAGTCATCACCTCGCTATGCAGATGAGCTACATGAGATACTGTTTTTGCTTTCCAATGCAATTGCCAGTGTTAGATTTCGAGTTGGAAAAGTTGATATTAGTTGTGTTTTCATGCTTAGATCTGTTCTTTCTCAGTTTCCATAGCTTTCTTGCATAACTTCCTATCCATCAAGTGTCGTTCAACACTTTTCTGGTTTCTAGGTCAGAATTAGGTAAAAAATAAGTAAAACTCTATTTTCATATTTTTTGCTTGGGTCAGTTTTGAAAAGAAGTGTGCAAAGCACCTATAAGACACTCTAGCCTATCCTTCCTCCATCATACAACCTGCTCCAGTCTCTTTCTCAATATTTCCTTCACTCATTCGCCATACTTTCCCAAACTACCCTAATTTCTACATTCTTGTGCAAAATTGCTTCCTTCACCTTTGAACAAATCCAACCATTTTCATCACTCCTAAGCTTCATCTAGAAGGTCCTAGAGCCCTTAACATCTCTTTCCATCCTTCATTTCCACTTTCCCACCATTTCTCCACTTTCAACCCTCTAAAAACCACTTTCGGCCTCTTCCTGTAGATCCCCTGCAACCTCCTGTAGAAGTTCATGCGAGTGATTTTTCGAAGTCCGATCATGGTGGAAATCTTTAGAAGGGTGCTAGGGGGTCCTCTCCACACCTTCCCAACCTCCTATAAGTGCCCACTCCATTCCTTTCACCAATAAACCTCTGCACAGTCACAAATAGTTAAAACACAAGCATAATAATTTTGCATAAAATTGCTCAAAAATACAAAAAGATGATTTTTCCATATTTTCCTTCAGAACTAGCTTAAACACATTTATTTTACTTTTTCAATAGTCAATGGTATCCATTTCAGTAGTTTACATCTCTTTACTTGCACAAGTAGTGTTAGTTGGTAAAACTAGGGTTTGCTAAGGTTTGTGTTTTCTTTTAGCTTTCATCTTCTTTCTGCAAGTAGACTACCCTATTTTGAGTTAGCTTCCTTCCATCACAGTTAAAAGATTCTTCTGAGAAATCATAGAAGTTGGTTTGAGCTCCTAGCGAACTTGTGCTAGCTGATCAAGTGACAGCCTGCAGTAAGAGCTAGTACTTGTGCATATAGCACCGTCGCTTCCAAGTTTGTTACGAACCACTTGGTTGATAAAATTAAATTAGGGAGTCCCAGGAGCTGCACCATCATTGCTGCAATACTGGAGCTCACCGATATGCTTTCAACATCCATTATCAATGTACCACAAATTTTCTTGATCTCCTGCATACAAAGCTAGACCAAATTTTCAGATTCTATGGTTTTCATTTTTGATACCTTTGGTGTTATTGCCTTTTGTTCGTGCTGAGGGGATGATCTCATTTTGCTTCTTCATTCAATTTATTTATGCCCAAATTTCTTGAAAAAATAACATTATTTTTCATCTTAGGGAGGCGAGAAAGCATTATAAGAGTATTTCTTTGACCCAATCTCATTCTTTTATTTCTTGCTCCTCTAGTCATAATAGTTTTATATGCGATGCACTGAACAAACTTATGACCAAAATTATGACAAGTGAAGCATTGACCATTGAAGTAGAAGTTCCTGGGAGAATAATACCTTTTTGAGTAGCTTCCCCTTTGATTGTGGTAAGGATTTTTTACTTGAGAGACATTTGATCCCTCATTCCTTTGCTGGGAGTGGAATTTTGATGAATGTTTCCCTTTACTACATTGAGATAGCTTCATGTACCCATTTCAGAAGATTTTATAGTCTTTGATGATTCTCCATTATATCCAAGACATATCTTTGTTAGAGGAGAGCATTGTATTTTGATGATTTCTTCTAAGTTCTCAGATCCTTTAGCAAATCTAAGATTTAGAGCCTTTTTTTTCACAAGTTCTCCTCTTAGACCCACTATTTCAACTTCGGACCTTTCATTGTGCCTCTCCTTTTCTAGAATTTGTTTCTTTAGGACTTCTTTAGCTAATTTAGTTTCTTCCGGGAAGATTTTTAGCTAAGTTATTTTTTCAAATAAAATTATCCTTTTCTTCTAGGGAATCCATAAATATATCATGATATTCATCAACAAATTTCTCTTCAAATGCCATAAGTATTTGATATTCTTGATCAGATTCAACATCTTCATCATTTGAAAGACAATCACTATCTTCGTGTGTGTAGAAAAATTTCTTGTTTCCAAACCTTCCTTTAACATTTAATTTTTCAAAATTCTTCCCTTTCTCATGATTTTCTTTATAAGGGCATTTAGCAGCATAGTGACCAATCCTTCCACATGCCAAGCATTTCAAACGAAGCTTATCTCTAGATTTTCTAGTTCCCACTTGGAGTTTCTTTACGAAATTTTCCTCTTATTCATCCAATATGTAATCTCATTCCTTAAGCTCCTCCTTTTCCTTCCCTTTACAAGTAGCTTTGAATGTTTATTATATGATATCTCATGGACCCCTTTTTCTCATTTCATAGGATGTTAAGATCCCATGAAGTTGTTTAATGTAATAACATTGGTTAAAAATCCATGTAAAAATATATAAGACCATGGTCATGGGACATGTATTCCAATATGAATAGTGCACAAAACATTGTAGTGGGTGTCACTTTGGTTATTATGGCTAAGGAAATTGGCAAAACCAATGACAAAGGCTTTGAAAAGGTAAGTGGCATTAATTGGCATTTTATTTATGAAAATAGTGGAGATTAGGAGAAGACGAAGGTGAAAGGTCACAGGTTGTATGTGAGGAGGAAAATGAAGGAAAATAATGGATATTGAAGAAAATAGAGGCCTCATTAATAAAGATGATTCTGAGGATTAGTTGACAGACTTTTTGTTGAAGGCTTGGTGAGTGTAAGAATTTTGTTAGTTTAGTTTTGGAGCTCACTCTCTACTCTCTCTCTCACATACTCTTAGACACTTACAGGTTTCATAGAGCACTCTTGGAGGAGTGTGGCATACTTGGAATTTTGGGGAAGGAAGGAAAAGGAAGACTAGGAAAGTGCAAGAGGACATCAATATCAACAACTACAGTAGGCTTTGCTTGCAGGTACCAAGTTGCATGTATTTTTTCCTCATTAGTTTTGGCATTCATGACATATGCATGTGGTTCATTGGTCATGATTTGTCATTGGCATGGAGGATTTCCTAGATTGACAGTGGATTTTCCTAGCCTTGCAATTTCCTAGATAGCCATGGTGTTGTGGATTCATTTCTTTGTTTTTCTTTTTGTTGGTTCTCATGTTTCCTTTAGCTTGGGTTGAGTTACTAGTTCCTGGAAGCCCTGGTTGAACAAATGCTTTGGAAGCCCTGTAACAGGTTGGGTTGAGTTACTAGTCCTTGAAGCCTTAGCTGGACAAAATCTTTGGAAGCTCTTGATGGGTTGAGTTACTAGTCCTCGAAGCCCTTGATGGGTTGAGTTACTAGTCCTGGAAGCCCTGGTTGGACAAACGCTTTGGAAGACATGAGGAAGTTGTGGGTTGAGTTACTAGTCCTTGAGTCTTCATTGGGAAAAACACTTTGGAGCCTTGTAAGGCTTGGGTAGAGACCAATTTGGTGATGGTTTGTGATGTCCGACCATGAGGTGGAATCACTGTTTGATAGGTTGAGGTGGTTTGGCCTTTGGAAGCCCTGAATGGTTTTGATTAATGTGTTTCATGAGAACCCACATTCATGCTTGTAATATGGCACGGGGGTGACTAGATCAAGAGAGATTTGGCTCAACCATGTCTATGGTTGGGTGGTTCGTGGAAGTCCTAAACCTAGTTGGCTTTTGCATCATTAATATGAAGTTATTTGTCCTTGTTGATTCATGAGTATTGTAATGGTTTATATGTGGATGATATGGTTGTTGTTTCCTTGGTACTTCTATTGTTATTATGTTGGTTATGAACATGTATTATGACAATGACTATGTATGGCTCAAATCATGTTCCTACTTGTAAATGAATGAACAATGTATTTATGGCCTAATAGATGAAATTGCAGCTAATGTGTTAAGGCATCAATGCTTCTTAGCGATTCTCAAATAAGTATGAGACCCCTATGCTCAGTTCTAGTGTTAATACTTTTAGATTTTATATTTCTGACATGTTTGACGAAATGCCTATCATGGATAGTATGGGTTCAATATAGTCCTTCTCAATGTTTTTGTAGATGTATCATTGTTATGTTGTGATAATTTATTTCTAAACCTATCATTAAGTTCTAGGTAGTAACCTCGGCTATGGGCCTAAAAAAGTGGCACAAATCCCAAAGTCGTAGGAACAGGTCACAGGAGAAAAATCCCCAGATGTATGCATACCCATGCTATGAGAGCATGTGGAGCCTCCTAGATGCATCCTTGTACATATCAAGGGAGTGTCAGAGGGTTTAATGGTCTAGAAACTTAGTGGGACCGAGGGGCTAGTCACTCGAGTGGTTGAGATGTCTCATTGAGTTCTTTTTTTGATGTGGAAGGTCTGTAAGGCATGTTTCCGTTGATTCCACTTCCTTAAGGTCACCTAGGAGATTGAATCCCATTATAGTGGCCTCTCGTCACATGCTTACCTCAATTGTCAAATTACTTAGGTAGATGTGGGAGGAGGGGGTTACATTCAATAGTAAGATTATTCAAATCCTACATTTCATCAATGGAATGGACTTCTGAATCGAATTTTGGGGTTAAAGATCTTAGTATTTTCTCAACAAGCATCGAATCTTTTACTTCATCACCAAGATTTCTCATTGAGTTAATGGTCTCATCTACCCTAAGAAAAAAACTTGCAATACTTTCATCATTATGCATTCTGAGAGTTTCATATTGAATTCTAAACATTTGAAGTTTGACACTCTTTACCTTAGTGTCACCTTCATAGCTTTGAATGATCTTGTACCATATAGCCTTTGCGATATTCAACTACATGAACTTCACAAATTCTGATTCTTCGAAGCTTCCTAAAAGAGCAATAGCTACTTTTGCATTGGTCTCATATTGTTTATTTCCTTCCTCATCTGTGGGAATAGCGGATGGATACTCAGAGGCTCCTTCAACCATGTCCCAAACATCAGCTCCAAGTGACTATAAATACACTCTCATTTTGACTTTCGAGAAAACCAAGTTTTTTCCACTAAATAATGGTGGCCAGATAGTAGATATTGCCTCTTGGTTGCTCATCTTGATGAATCTGATTTCTAGCGATCAATATTCTTCTAAAGTACCTACTCGGATACCAATTGTTAAGAAAAATACTGAAATGGGGGGGGTGGTGAATCAATATTTTACTCACTTCAAAATTCTTATTCTATTTGTATACACTACTATTATAAAAGAAAATAGCGTATGTATGCCATTATTATTACGGAAACCTGTGCATATCTAGATAAATTATTTCATCATCTCTTCAACGTTAATCAGTGCATCATTACTTATTTATTAATCAATTAATATGTAATTATGAGAACTTAAGAAGCAGATATATCATCAACACACAAAAACCATATCAAAACACTTAAACACTAGGATTTTAGGTGGAAACCCAATGTGGGAGGAAACCACTAATGTGTTTTTCTATGTCTTCTTTTATTAAAAGAAAAAGTTCTTACAATATTGTACTAGTGTAGACTCTAGCCAGCATGTAGGATACTACCTACAGAAGGCTAAAACCTTTCTTTTGTTTTCCAACTTCTACTGGAAGGAAGCTACAACCCCCTTTCCGAAGGATGTTATCCTCAGATCATTGTGGATCACTTTTCAGAATGTTTCAAACTGGATCCACTTCCAACATTAAAATGAATCCTAATTAAATCATTTACTGAATCCTAATCAACAAATGCAAGTAAATCAGATCATATCAATGCACATCCATTCATAAGAATACCAAACAATATATTGTTCATCACAGAAGCCAAATCTTGTCACTCCAAACTATGATTAATCATATTTCAGAAGATATAGGCTACTATTATGAATCATACCTGCATATGTACGCGCTTACCCTAAATAAGACCTGCGTACAGATCTCAAAACAATGATAACTGAATCTAGATCACTGAACCACTAGATAAATCACTCCATCAAATATTGAAACTATCACATATCACTTAACCAAATATACATCACCACATAGTAGCATCATCACCAGTCAACATTCTATTCCACAATGAATTCAACCCAACCAGTATTGTCAAATTCAAATTATTATAAGATATACTTCATTAACAGATAACAATAAACATAACAAGATTGATCAAATAGATCCTTCTACAAATCATTGTCATGTATGCATGAATCTTACAAAATATATCTGTGTATGTACACATTTCTCATGCTTGACTCCTACATACAAATTTTGAACTTTCACAGAATGTATACACGACTACCTAGAAGCCGATCTGCGTACATATATGCCCTCTCTGAGGAAAACCAACATACAGATCTATAATCACTAAATCATACCTTCGCTACAACCACAACACATAATTCGTAAACCTAACTGTCACACATTCATGTGAGAGTATCATTATCACCACAGATATATCATTTTTAGAATTTACCAACAAGCAAATCAAGCAAGCACATATGACATCATACTCCATATCTTTCAGATGTATGTCTTCACCTCGCTAGGAAAACAGAGTTTAATGAGCTAGTTGTTTACTTCATGCATAAGAAAAACTTGCAGAATAAGATGGAATCATTGATGAAATCTACTGTAAGGCTGAGGATGGAAGAAATGATGACTAGGTCCTACTCTTGCAACTTGATCAAATGCTAGCTTAAGTAGAATTCTGCCTTTTGGGGCTGCATAGGAGTCCTTTCCTCAAATCAAGATCCCTGAAGGGAGAAGTGAGGCAAAAAAACCTATTGATAGCCTTTTGATGGTTCTTTATTTCTTCTAAACTACTGCTGAAGTAAATCACAAATTGAAGGAAACTAATAAACAACTAATCAAATCTACACTACTTGCAATGAAATACTTCCAAGGAAAATTTAACCATGAATCTATGAAATAAATCTAAGCATACAGATACAAGAAGAGGAGCCTTTGCTACTAAGGTTGGGCCCTAACCTAAGATCTTCAACCCTATGACTTAACTCAGTACTGGATCAAGAAAAAGCTCATTCTCATTATCAAAAAAAAAAATTACATAGCAATATCTTCCACAAGTCTGGAGCGAAAAAATAACTAGTGTTTTTACAGGAAAAATTCGAATCATAATGAGGCTCTAGGCCTCTTTATGTACACAACTGAATTCCCCAATGAATTCCTTAAATATAGGGAGGCTCGACTCCCATAATCGAGACGAACTAGCTCTTTGACTATCACTTGCTCGACTGCCTTTTGATCTTCATGACTTGGTTTCTTGTACTCCGAGCTAGTGTGATTGATGGAGGAATATTCGAATGAGGGAGGAGTAAATGAGGAGGATTTACCTCCTACAATATCCCTTCCTTGTACCATTCAAGTTTCAACCTTTAATATTGACAAACTTCCCTGATTTTCTCTCAAAAACCTGCATTCAATGCACATTAGTCCACTAGGCATGATATCTCACTTTGACTCATCTCGTTGAGCAAAATATAATCAAAACATGTAATAAATTGTGAGAAGAGTTGATTTGACTAAACTAGGATGTGAATTAAGGTCCATATAGTTAACCAATGATGAGGCTCATCATCACCCCCTAATGAAAGTGTTGTTCATCCTTTGAGCAACTCAATCAATATCCATATCTTTCATAACCTTGGTGGCCTCCATCACATCCCATGCTTCTGTTGTGGTCTCCTCTTCCTATGCATAAAATCCTGCCTTCCTTTCTATCTCCTCCCACTGCTTTCTTTATTCCTCTTCTTTCCTTCCTCTAACATCCCCAAGAGAAGTGGCGGTCTGAGTCTCAAGCTAATCCAATTGACTTTAAGCCTTTGCATGGTTTGCTTATACATGGGTGTCATGTTAAATGCTTCTCTCATTCTTTAAGGAGAATGGTACTCTATGATTTTCAAACTATATGGAAAAGTATTCCATCTCCTTTGGCAAGCTTGCATGCTGTCATCCCCTAACAGCTTGAACATATCCTCAAAATCTGTAATTGCTTGCTCTTGGGTAGTAAGATACCTAGGTGCATGTTGAGGATCATTTGCAATTAAATTATGTATGCTGATAACATCCATTGGATTTGACTACTCAAATCTTATCATGAAAGGCTCTATTTGTTCCCTTGTTAATATCTTCTTCATTTCTACAACCCTTGCTTCCTCATGGTTCATCCATGATCCCAAAGACATCAATTGTAAATCCCCTAGTTTTGCATTAGGGTCACATACATTCAGATCTGTCAGGGCCATGTTATGCAAGTATAACTCAGACATCTTAGCCCTATCCTCCAATGTGCTTTGATCACAAAGATCAATGAACTATATATAATCTTGAAATGGCATAATGCCTCTCCATGTTAGGGTCTTGATTTGGAACTGTAGACACTATTGCTTAAGGTATAATGCATAGGACTTTGCTGGCATCCTACACTCGATTTACTCTAAAGATAGATTGGCCATGGTTGCCAATTAATTATCTTTTTCTTGCAGCTATCCTTTCACCATGCATTTTCTACCTCCAACAAAGTTTTTATTATGGCCTCTCTGTCCCTCAGGCTGCTTAGTTCTCTGCTCATCTCCTTGATATTTTCCTCTATGTGACCTATGTCCTCCACTCCCTTGGACTTGGAAATCTGCATCCATCTATGTTCTCTTTCTCTTTCTCGTTCTCTCTCAAGCTCAAAGAATAGTGGGATGGAATGTTTTTGTGGAATGACCCAACCCCCTTCAATAAATCTATAGTAGGAGTCAAGGTTAGGTTGGGGACTAGGTTCCTTTATATCTGGGTCCTCTTTCTTTGGTTCTTGTTGCATACTCCCTTCCTTATCCAATTTTTGAGTTTCCTGTAGGATTGCCTCTACTTCGTGTAGGTCCTGTTGTATATCCTGTACGATGTATTTTCCCTTGGATGAGGCAGATCTAGTCACAAGCCTTCTCACATAAGTGATAGGAGACTTAGGGGAGGTTTGTCCTGAGGATCCTTCTCCTTGAGTTTTCATAAGAGGAGCCATCTTCTCTTGTTCTTTAAGTGAGTCTTCAATAACAATAGGGACCTTGGTGGGAGTTTCAGGTTTTCCCTACCTTATCCTAGTACATTTTCTTGTCTTGAAGCATAATGGAGTTTGTCTCTATCTTTTGCCTTTTTGTTTGATAGGGGTACTAAGGGAAGTGAGGGAAGTTGTTGCCTCTCTCTCAGTGGATTCTAGAGACACCCTGGGTGACTCTTCCTTGTCTTCTGCCTCCTCTTTTCCATTCCCCTTTTCATTTTTTCCTTTCTCTTCTTCTTCTCCCTCTAGTTCCTCACCTTGTTCATCAATTTCCTCATTGGAATCTTCCTCTGTTTCTTCACCACTTTCCTTCTCTTTCTCTTCTTGTTCTTCCTCATCTATTTCCTCTTCATCCCTCTCTGCTTCTTCTTCGCTTGTTTCAGTCTCTTCTTCATCCCTTTCACTCGTAGTAGGGCTCTTGTCATATTTGATGGATTTTATATCCTCCTCTGTATGCATGTCTCTGAAAATTGCCCATGTGATATGAATTCTAAGGTTGTGCAAGGCATCTTCTATGATGAGTATAATTAACCCATGATGGGCCAGTTGCTGGTAGTTTCCTTCCTTTACCTTCATGCTCATGATTGAAGAAGGAAGTAGGGTATGTTGAGTCTATGGTGAGGAGGTGTATCTGCTCCACCTCAATTCTTCAAGAATCCCAAAGTGGTAACCATATACCACACTATACCTACCTTCACATGATATGTATTTATAAGGTGGTAGCTTACTTCATTCAAGGGGTATGGTAGGCTTGCTCTTCTCACTCCATTCTTGTCTTCCATGGCCTCCTCTCCCTCTAAAAGGAATTTATTCTTTGTAGTTTGGCTATTTCCCTTATCTTCCTTTCTCCAAGGCACTCCTATGGAAAGTGTGGTAATTTTGCTTATGATTTCATGGGTGAGCTCTATGGAGAGGCCTCTCACCACAACAATGGCATGGGTCCTGGTTAGTGGAATGAGAGAGAGAGAAAAATATTTGGCTACTTCATCATCATATCCCCACAATTTGTCAAAGTACCCCATCCACTTATGCCTTGTGAATGTTTCTAGCACTTGAGGCTGTTGGTGAATCCTCACGATGTTGATGGGCTCCCTTCTATTAAACCCCCCTGCCATTTTTTCTGATTAATGGAGGAGAAAATATGTCTGATACAAAATTTTAATGAAGGAGGAAATTGAACTAAAATGTCTATGCATACAATTCCCTTTTCCTGCAATCAACTTTAACAAACTAGAATAGTTTTTGTTCCTTTCACTTGGAAAAATAGGAGGAAATGTAGAGCCTAACACCTTACAATGCTTGATGTAGCCAACCCTTGTTTTTCTCGCTCTAGAATTTCTCACTGCCAATCCTATAAACTCCCTGACTATATCCTATTGGATTCTTGTGGGATCCCATAGGATTTCCTATATGGTCCTGAAGGAGGTCCTACGCAGGAAAAAATGAACTTTCCCTCTCTTGTAGGCTACTTGGGTGCCGAGAGCGACTTTGCTAGTGTGAGCTTCGAGAATGTGAAGGCATCTATGCATGGGGATCAACATTTATTTCCTCTTATGCTTGATTCGAGTGAGGTGGTGTGCTGGCAGCTGAGGTAGGAATGTCTATTTTTGGAACGTTGGTCCCACTACCACATCATCATTCTCCTCACCTCGTAATCAACTCCCACTTCGGGCATCCATAGTCCTAACTGCTTTCACCCTCATCTTTCTTTTCCTTGACTTGACTGTTCTCGCATGTGTTAGGACTAACTGTTTTGTACTCATTGACTGAACGAAGGTGGTCAAGTTAACTGGCCACCTTTTGCTTATAAACCAACTCATTCACAATTTTTGCATCTTTTGATCACATCATGATAATGAGAGAGTGGAAGCGAGATATTTACCCTGTGGTAATAATACCTTCTTGCAGTTTGTTGAAGAAATGAGGTCTTTGTTGTGTGTTGACTGCATGTGATTTATCGCTCTTTTTTATTGTCCTTTGATGATTTTCTTTGTTGTGCATGTACTTTGTCTTGATGATGATGATGATGCTCCTGCTACTAGGCTCTGGAAGCACCCCTTCTACCTTTGGATCTCCATGCTTAAAACTTACTGCAACATATGATTTCTATTTTGTCGAATAGGTTGCTACAGGATGTCCTGTAGCTACTTCTCCCTCAAAAATTTTAATCATCTTCTCCTGATGGGGCCTGAGGATGACGAGCATGGACAAAGATGATGTCTAGGGGTTTGTGAATGATGAAAAATAACCTTTAGGTGTTGTCCCCTTTCTCTCTGTATCATCCTTTTTCTCTATGTTTTTTTTTTGAAAACTGTAATTTTTTTTGAAAACTGATATTGTTTTGATGATGAATGCATGGGTGATCAAGGTGGATAGAGGTATGGAAATGATATGGTGATGTAGGAATTTTATTTTTTGGCATTGGAAAGTCATTTCCTTGCTATAGGATTACCTCCTTTAGGATTTCCAAGCCAATGTAATTCCTACAGGATCATCCTGTAGGTTTTCAAGGGATCCTGTAGGTTTACAAGGAATCTTGTAGAGAACATGGAACCCTTGCAAACTGAGGAAAATGAGTGAAGAAATGAAAGGAATGGTGGAATGATGAAGGATAATGAATGGGGGAATAAAAATATGAGCTAAATAGGTCCCTTTTGATTCTCCATTATTGCTCTGATCGTCCTCCTGCTAACCTGCAAATGATATTTTCATAATTTTTCTTTTCTATTTTTTTTAATATATTTTTTGAAAAACAACTAGTCTCCCTCGAAGAGGTTTTCATCCTAGCTACTTTCCCTAGGCACGTCACGAGAGGTTTTAACCCAAGGATATTTTTATTTCTCTCGTTTTCTTTTTGACACCATTGGGCCACCTCAAGAGGCTTTCAACCCAAGAGTGGGACTCACGTGCCTCATGGAGGTTTTCACCTCAGTCTCCTTATTTTTTTCTATTTTTGTTTTCTCAATGAATTGGTGAGGTAGGAGCTGAGACTTGCTCCACTACCATAACTGTCTTGTTAATACCATCAATTAACTCTTGCTTTGACAATGGCCTTTTCTAAACTTTCAATGTGTTCCCATTAACAAGTAAAGGAATGGCCTCTGCATCTATGGTTCTAATCTGCATTGAACCATTATCATGACATTTCTTTATGAAATAAGGCCGTAACCATCTAGTCCTTAAATTTCTCTTCAAGTCTTTATATCTGGAATCATATAACAAATCCCAATCACCTTCTTGAAATTTCTTGTCCTTGATGTTCTTGTCATGCCAGATCTTCCTCTAAATTTGAGTTAACTCTGTGTGTAGGAGGGTCTGCATTTTGAACTCATCTAACCCATTCAAATGGAGAAATTTCTCTTGTTTTGCACTGTTGAGATCTAGATCTAGTTGGGCTACTATCCTCAATGTACTGTAATCAAATTCAATGGAAAACAGGGCCTTTTTCTCATAGAACAACTCATAGGTTGTGAATCTAGTGGTGGTATTCCAAGTGGTATTGTAGGCCCAGGTGGCCTCAACGAGTCTATATACCCAATATTTTCTACTACTACTAACTGCTTTGGTCAGGATGCCCTCCAACACTCTATTGGTCACCTCCAATTTCCCATTAGCTTGTGGGTGGTAGGGAGTGGAGGTCTTATGCTTGATCTTGTGCTGGCTTAAAAAGTCTTCAATCATGTTGGATGTAAACTGGTTTCCTTGATTAGTGACCAGTTCTCTAGGGTTCCCAAACTTGTAAAAGACATTTTCCCTTAAAAACTCAACCACCTTCTCCTCTGTTGCTCCCTTGATTGACTTGGTTTCAACCCACTTAGTCAGATAGTTAGTGCACACAATGATGCACTGCTTTTTCTTGGCAGGAGGGTTAATAGCTCCAATGAAAGCCATGCCCCACTTGTCAAATGGCTCGAAAGTCAATTGAGGTTGTAGAGGCATTTCATCCTTTGGAGTAGGCTTTCCCATCCTTTGGCACTGATCATACTGATTGGTATATCTTTTCACATCGTGATGAAGAGTGGGGCCAATACTAACTTGCATGTAACACCTTGAATGTGTTCCTCTTTGCTACAAAGTGACCTCTATAAGGCCCATCATTATAGGTCAGAAGGATATCAAAGACTTCCTCCTCCCTGACACATCTTCTAAGAATTTGATCCTGGCCTAGTTTGAAGAGGTTTCCCCTAATTCAAGTGAATGGGGCACTCTTCCTAACAATCTTTCTTTTGAGAACAAATTCGATGGGAATTGTGTAGATACCAAATAGTTTGCTATGTCAGAAAACCATGGAGAGAGAGCTGAAATTGTGAATAAGTGTTCATCCAGTAATTGATCATCAACCATTCCTTCCTCACCTGTAGGCGAAGTTAATCTGGACAAAAAATCTTCAACAACATTTTCCTTGCGAGGCTTATCAACAATGGTTAGATCAAATTGTTGTAAAAGTAACCATCTAATAATCCGAGCATTCACATCAGGGTTATTCATTAAATATTTGATTGCAACATGGTTAGTATGTACAAATGTTTGATAACCTATAATGTAATTCCTATATTTTTTCAATGAATGCACAACATCCAGGAGCTCCGTTTTAGTCACTGTGTAGTTCAGTTCAGACTTTGACAGATTCTTATTGATAAAGTAAATGGAATAAGGAAATTTTTCATCTATTTGGCCTAGAGCTACTCCTATGGATTTGTTTGCGGCATCAACATGTATATGAAAAGGAAGGGCCCAATTTGGGCCTCAGAGAATGAGTGTAGTTGTTAACTTTTGGAGCTTTTTTACGATACAAGCTCGGAGTCTTTGGCCAGCAACCCAAATAAAGGGGAAGCTAACTTTTTGAAGGCTTTTATAAACCTTCGATAGTATCCAACTAACCCTAGGAAACTTCTGACATCTCTCTGCTTTTTTGGAGGTGGGACCTTTTGGATGATAGCTATTTTGTTTGGGTCCACCTGTAGTCCTTTCTCGAATATTGAATGACCTAGCACAATCCTTGCAGTCATCAAGAACTCACATTTTTTAGGACTAAGAGATAGGTTCATTTCAATGCATTTTTCAGTACCCTACCTAAGTTGGACAGAGCCTCCTGGAAATCACATCCATAAGGTGTAAAATTATCCATATAAATATCTACTACATCATGGACTAGCTCAGAAAAGATACTAAGGACTGCTCTTAGGAAAGTGGCAGTAGCATTGCATAGGCCAAAAGGAAGGACCCTATAGGCGAAAGTACACCAAGGACAAGTGAAGGTGGTTTTATCCTAGTCTTCTGGGCTTATTTGGATTTGATTGTACCTGCTGAATCCATCTAGGAAAGAGAAAAAAAATTCGCTGTCGGGCCACCTGGCACTTGGTCGATGAAAGTTAGAGGGAAATGGTCCTTCTTTATGGCTTTGTTTAACTCTTTATAATCGTCACAAATCCTCCACCTTCCATTTTTCTTTGGAACCAACACCAAAGGAGAGACCCGCTCACTATCAGAGATATGGTAAATGAATCCCGCATCTAACAACTTTTACAGTTCTTCTTTGACTATATATTTGAGAGCTGGATTCATCCTCCTGTGGGGTTGCTAGACTCATTCGCAACCTTCTTTGATATAAATGTGGTGAGTACACACCGATGGGTGCACTCCCTTCATTTCTTTGTAACTACAAGCAAAGGCATCCAGATGTTCCTTTAGCATGTTGCACAACTTTTCTTCTTGGTGAAGAGAAAGAGATGGGTTGATTTTCAAAGTTCTCTCAGGGCCAAATTCTATGGTTTTGACACGGATAGGGTTGGAATCGGCTAAGCATAGATCAATATGATGGTTTTTCTAGGTTTCCTTTACTACTTCTTCTAAGGAAAATGTAATGGGAGTTGGACTTTGGAGTATGTGTTCAATCAAATTACATTCATCTGGTTGTGCCCCTCCCATGGTTGTTTCTATGGTATAGAGTTGTGTGGAATAAACTTAATCTTCTTCCTCCTCTTCCAACCATAAAGGTAATTCATGTTGTAGAGATGGATGGGAAGGAGGATATAGGATTAACTGCTTGGACATATGCCCATTCTTGATAGTCATACTTCCAGCCCTGTATCTAATGTAGGCATTGAAAGTGGCTAATGAGGGCCTCCCAAGGATGAGAGGGTAACAGTAAGCTTAGCCTTAGGCTGGAGAACTAGGAAATATGATGGGTATTCCCAAGAGTCAATGGAGACCATCACATCCTCCACAATCCCCTCAGGGGTCACTGTGGAGTGGTTTGCAAGTTACAGGACCATTGTGGTCTTTCTCAATGAACCCTTGAGGTTGAGCTTGATCATGGTGTCCTTGGTCATAACATTAATGGAAGCCCGAAGATCAATTAGAGTGTGTGGGACAATGGTTCCATTGATGTGCACATCTACTACAGGGCTTTCAGTGTCCAAATACTTTGGACAGATTACCTGCCCCAAAATTAAGTCAGACACCTGTCCAATGGGGCATCCATTCTTCACCTCCCGGGATGCTTGAATCACTTCTCCTTGATAAAATTGTTGTAAATATGCACATCTTTTATAGCTTGGAGAAGTGGAATTTTGACACATAGGTTTTTCAATTCTCCCGGAAGTTCACTCTATTATGGGGTAGGATGGAGTGGTAGAGGTGGATCTCACATGTCTTCTACAAATGTGTGACATGAAGAATTTGTGTCACACATATAAACCTTCTATACTTTGTACATACACAAAAACACATGCATGAATTCCATACACTAGTGATGAAAAGTGTGTAGCACTATGTGAATAGTGTGTAATACTCTACCCATGAAGGATGAGTATAACACACCTATGACCCTCCCACAATGAGCACACATTCATAAAAAAGGGTATATCATTGCATCGATAAGACTACAAATTATTTCCCCTCAAACTAGTGAATGAGGAAGAATAAATTCACCCATTTGACAAAAATAAAGAATTATTAAACCCTTGAGAAGATAATTGGAAGGGACCAAAATATTTCTTGAGAGGGATCTTTCTTGACATTTGTAAATCCAAATTTAAAATAAATTTTAATTAATTAAGAATAATTTGAATTGCACAAAGATGCCCTCTCTAGCCCAATATGGAAGAGATGGTGTAATGTCATGTTACATTATGTAAAAATTTTGAGTGACTCAAATTACATAAAAATAAAACTAAAATTAAAATAAATGAAAATAAACATGAGGTAAAATAGTCATTCTACCATTGGCATATTTTGAAACCCATGGTTTTCCCAATGGTATTTTTATGTAAGAACTAGTATATATTTTACATTGATTTTTAACAAGGGTTGTTATATATATATATAAGGCCATGGTTGATGGGACACGTATTCCAAGGTGAATGGTGGGAGAAACATCCTAGTGGGTGTTGATTCAGTTTATTATGGCTAAGGAAATTGGCAAAGGCAATAGACAAGGATTTGGAAAGGCATGAGGCATTAATTGGAATTTTTTTATGAAAATAATGGAAATGGAGAAAATAGAGGGCTCATTAATAAAAAGGATTTTGAGGATCAATGGGTAAAATTTTGTCAGTTCAATGTTGGAGCTTATTATCCTCTCTCTCTCTCACTCATACTCTTGGAGACTTAGATTTTTCTTGGAGCACTCTTGTATGATGTGGCATACTTGGATTATTGGAGCAAGAAGGCAAAGAAAGAGAAGGAAAGTGCAAGAAGGCATCAAGATCAGTAGCTGCAACAAGATTGTTTGCACGTACCGAGTTGCATGTATGTTTTCCTCACTAGTTTTGGCATGCATGGCATATGCATGTGGATTGTTGGTTATGATCTGTCATTGGCATGGAGGATGTTAGGATTGACATTGGATAGCCTAGCGTGATTGTGAGTTTATTTTCAATGTTTTGTTTTGGTTGGTTCTCATGTTCCTTAGCTTGGGTTGATTTATTAGTCCTGGAAGACCTAGTTGGAAAAACGCTCTGGAAGCTCTGTAAGAGCTTGGGTTGATTTACTAGTCCTAGAAGCCTTGGTTGGAAAAACTCTCTCAAATCCCTTGGTGGGTTGACTTACTAGTCCTAGAAGCCCTAGTTGGACAAATGCTCTGGAAGCTCAAAAAAAGTTGTGGGTTGAGTTACTAGTCCTAGAAGCCTTGGTTGGACAAATGCTCTCAAATCCCTGAAAGGCTTGGATGGAAGCCAACCTGATGATGGTTTTATGATTTTCCAACTGTGAGGTGGAATCGTTGTTTGATGGGTTGAGGTGGATGGCCTCTGGATGAGTTTTGATTGATGTGTTCTATGAGATCCCACATTCATGCTCGGAATATGGCACAGGGGTGAATAGTTGAATAGATATTTGGCTCATCCATTCTACAGTCAGATGAAACGTGGAAGTCTCATAATTTCATTGTTATTTCTATTGCTATTATGTTGGTTATGTATGTGTTTTATGATAGCAGCTATGTAGTGCTCTCATCATTTTTCTACTTGTAAATGAATGAATAATTGAGTTTTCTCTCGTGATTATACCTTTTAATTAAAAAATCATTTCCCTTCTCCCTTGTTTTCCACTTGAATCAAGCCATTGAAATCGAAAAGAATCCTAATATCATTAATCTAAAAAATGACTACAAAGTTAGGTCGTTCTTGGAAGCCCCTCATTCCTAGCCTTAATATATAATCTATTTTAATTTCCTAACTCTTGTATTAATCCTCTCTTACTAACTTTTGTCCCACCTTACTAACTTTTGTCCCACCCCCTCAAGTTATTCAATTTTCTCATTTTCTTTTAATCTAATGTTAATAAACTCTTATTTCTAATCTTTTACCAATTACCCTATTATTTAATTTAATTAATATCTTTAAAAACTAAGATTATTTTTCTATTTATATTTTTTAATTATTGTATAGCTTCTTTTAAACACTTGAATTTCTAATGGTTATCTAAAAAACCACTCCTAACATTCCTCAAACTATCCCTTCTTTTCCTTGCATCTATATAATATTTTTGCACTCATTTCTAAATTAAGGAAAATTTTAAGGATGGAAAATTTTCTTGAAGTTTAAAAACATTGGCGAATCTCACTAATCCCTAATATGCAAACTATAAATTTTTTAATGATATATTTGCAAAATTATTCAAATTTATAAGGATTTTATATATAGTCTCTATATAATGTTGGCGATTTTTAAGATAAAATAATTTTATATTCTAAAATTTGGGCGAATCATCTTTTATAAAAATTGGAAATTGGCGAATCATTTTTTGGAAAAATCATGGAAAATTAGCCCACTGGGCGAACATTAGCCCCTAAAATTTACGCTATTTCTAATCATCTTTTTGCACCTATAAAAATTGATGTATGGTTGAAGATTTTGATTGAAAAAAAAATTCATATGTACACCAACATTGTTGACACTTCTAAATAAAATATAGACATGAAAAGGTTTGCATTTTGTTAAAACCCTAAAAGAAAATCACTTTGAAATATAGTCATATTTTTAAAGAGGATGATTTATGGATAATTAGAATAACATACTTTACTTTATCGAGATTAATTTGAAGGGCCATTTACTTAATATTGATTTTTTAGAAGCAATTCAATTGGAAGTTGCGGTTATAGTAATGAAATATTATTTACCATGAGATTCACATTGAAATCCCCTAATTTACCATAACCCACTAATTAATCATTAAAATTATAATATTTAAAATAAATTGTTTTAATAATTAAAACTAGAGTACGTATATTATATTATATATATGCCATATAAGTATATGCATGTATGAGTTTTATTAAAATAAATTTAAAGTTTTTTTTGGGATGAGAAAGTTGAGTATGTCTGAAGTTTCTTCCGAGTTAAAGACCCATTTTGCTTTAGCTATTTAACATGTCTATATTAATAAAATTTAAATTTAAATAAAAAAAGCATTTACTTAACTATCAAACTTAATCAACTTTAACCTAAAATAAAATAAAAATCACAACCCTAGGGTTTAGGTGACACAGCTTATAAAAAAAGCATTTACTTAACTATGAGACTTAATCAACTTTAACCTAAAATAAAATAAAAATCGCAACCCTAGGGTTTAGCCGACAGATCTTGGGCATTGCCCTAATCTTTATATCTGAAATTTCTTCCAAATTAAATAAGCATTTTCCAAATTAAGGGCGGTAGCTATTTAACATGTCCATTCTAATAAAATATAAATATAAAATATAAAATATAAAATATAAAATATAAAGAAAAACATTTACTTAAGTAAAATATAAATATTAAATATTAAAAAAAAGCATTTACTTAACTAAAATATAAATATTAAATATTAAAAAAAGAAGACGTAATCAAATTATACTCAAAAATAGAAAGAGAGATAAATATTAAAGAAAACGTTTACTTAACTATTTGACGTAATCAAATTATACATGTCCATTCTAATAAAATATAAATATAAATATAAAATATAAAATATAAAATATAAAATATAAAATATAAAGAAAAACATTTACTTAACTAAAATATAAATATTAAATATTAAAAAAAAGCATTTACTTAACTAAAATATAAATATTAAATATTAAAAAGAAGAAGACGTAAACAAATTATACTCAAAAATAGAAAGAGAGATAAATATTAAAGAAAACCTATTACTTCACTATTTGACGTAATCAACCATTTTAATAAAATATAAATATAAAATATAAAAAAAAAACATTTACTTAACTAAAATATAAATATTAAATATTAAAAAAAGCGTTTACTTAACTAAAATATAAATATTAAATATTAAAAAAAAGACGTAATCAAATTATACTCAAAAATAGAAAGAGAGATAAATATTAAAAAAAACGTTTACTTGACGTAATCAAATTATACCCAAAAATGGAAATAGAGATAAAAAATCAATCGCAACCCTAGCGGTTAGGTTAGCCGATACAACCAGCCCTATATAAACACAAAATGTCAATCCACATCTTCAAGGATTCTAACTCCATATTTTTCCTCGGTATTTTATAGACGGAAGAATTTTCAATTCTTGAGTTTTGTTCAGTGATACCACCGTTCTCCTCGTTAGTCCGTAAGATTATGGAGAATTCCTCTGGATTGGCAATTATTCAAGAGAATACGTCTGCCTCTGCCTCTGTTGTAGAAACAGAAGATAATAAAAGAATTGAAGACATTGTGGAGAATTCCTCTGGATTGGCAATTATGCAAGAGAATACGTCTGCCTCTGCCTCTGTTGCAGAAACAGAAGATAATAAAAGAATTGAAGACATTGTAGCCAGAGTACAATTTGCTGTAAAAATGTTAAAGAGGTCTTCCTTCTTCCGAGATTTTCAGCGACAGATGCGAGACCCCAAACTGGTTGCACGAATAAGAAAGGTGATAGCCGCAGACCCCCAGCATTCACAATTACAACTGGTTCTCTATGGCGTTGGAGTGCTGGAGAATGTAGTGGGAGGCCCAAGAGTAGAAATGTGCAACAGTACGCAGTTAGCGTTTGTTATTTTATTAAGAAAAAAATTCCAATGGGTGAGTGATATTGTGGTGTACGATCCATCTGTGCCTCCTGTGCAGCAAAAAGCTATCAATGCCTTCAACTGCACTTTTCTTTCCGTTAATGAATATGGGAAACGGACAGTGGAGAGGCCCACCTTATTTTTCATTCCTCACTGCCCAACTGGTCTCATTGACAATGTCTTGTTAGCAAACTGGACCCCTACCAATTTGAACAAGATTATCATATTGTGCGACAGTTTTAAGGGGATCAAGAAAGATATTTATCGAATTCGGTATCTTCTTTCATTGAAACATTTGCAGGCCATTCTTCACAGTGACGATATACTGCACGAAACGCCCCTTCCAGAACCACCAGAAACAGATGAGATAAATAGGAGAGCATTTTCTCGATTTAGTTGGCATTTCTTTACATTGGATGGTTCCATAGAACATCTCAATCTTGATCTCTTTCCAGAAGTCCTTCCAAATAACAGTAGCGTAGATGCAATGTTGCTTAACGCCGTTGTTAGACAGGCCAGGACGTTTTAGAATTTTGTGGCCAATTTTTTATTTGCTATATCACAGGTTTGTAAACTTTGTAGGCATACAATAATCCAACCGAGGACTAGGGTTGTTCTAAGGGAACGTCAGAAACCACTGAATCTTTTTTGGTGTTTGAGAAAGTGTGAAATGGAGGTTTTTGTGATTGATTTGGAGGAATACTAAATTCAAGGGCAAATTTGGATGTGGTTCTTATTCCAAATGTGACCAAATTGAGCCTAATGACTTCCAAGGCCAGTAGGAGAGGCCACATTTTTATTGTCATTTTTTTTTGAATGATATATAGTTTTCTCAATTTGCATATTTTCGAATTTATTATTAGAATATTTACTCACATTCAATGTATTAGAATATTTATTCACATTCAATGTAAGTTGAATCCATGTACTTGATTCTTTATTGCAACAAAGTAAAACATAATGGAAATAGAATCTATTTTTCACATTGTAGAGATGAATTATAATCTTCAGGTTTTCTTTTGGACACTTGGTATAATATTCCCCTTCAAATTTATAGTTGCAAGTTATAGCTTCACAAAATGTGTAGTGCATATGGGAGGATAGTTCTATCCAAGAAGTGAGTTTGAAAAGTGGGCAAGTGGTTGTTTGATTGCATTACAAGCAGTGTGTCCAAAAACCTAATAAAATTAGTTGATGATATTGCAAGATATATATTATAAATCATATTTAAAAATTTCACATAAATCCATTTACAAAAGGGAGAATGGGTTGAAGGTTTTGTTGTAGCTTCAAATTTAGGAACCCCAAAAACTTTTTGATAGTTTTTGCATCACTAGTAGCAAAGAGAAGTCCATCATTAAAGTTAACGCCCCCAAGTTATAAAAGAGGTCTCATGCTTGGAGGGCCTTCATTCAAATCCATGATTCCATGAAATTGGTACAATAGTCTTGGCACCAATCTAATCTTTGAATAGGCCTAGAACAATCCCAAAGTGCAAATTTGGGACCTAAGAAAGCCTTGGGAGAAAAATAAATTCTAGGTCATGGACCTTACAATTTAGGTATAGTTTCTTCCTCTAGCTCAAGTTTAAACGCATACATGCCATCACAGCCACACCAAGACCCACTTCATAAATTTCTGTATGCTAGGAGATTTGAGCGTGTATAGGTTGATGCCATTGGAGATTTATTCATCGGCAGAGGAGACCTCAAAACTAGCTTGTTTTGTGTTTTGATTTTTAAGTGTTTGTTTACATTGTGTTTGTTTTATTTTACATCTCGGTAAATAATTTTAGTTTGTTAAATGGATCATCTAATTTTTTATGTCTCTCATGGTTCAAGAAATGTTGATTAGGACCTTGTTGGATTTCTTGGACTAACACTTTATAGTGTTAAGCCATTTTTGGGTCTTTGAAGGCATGTTTAGAGCTTTAGATTACTTTTGTGTTTGAGTGGGGTGCAAAGGTAAGCATATTCCCATTAGGCATCCAAATTTTGACCATGGCATTAGGAGGTCAGCATGACAATTTTGGGAATTTATTTATGAATTCCCACTAATTGCAAACCTCCAGTTATGGAGCCCAAGGTCTTCTTAAACAAATATACAATCTACATCTTTTGTAAACATATAAATTGGTGACAAATTTGTGCAAAGTCAATATAACTCACATTTGACTTGAGAGTAGAATTGCAAAAGTCTGAATTAGAGGCATTGACTCAACTCACTTTCCTCAAAGACTATGAAATCAACTTAGAGTCATGAGAGTATAGTAACATCGGGTCACACTTGGACTCAATAGCATATCCCCATATGTGAGATTTCCTAGAGTGTCTATGGAGTCACACCAACAATAGACTTTCATAAGAGGAATTCTGCCATCATTTATATAGGTAGGACCTACCCTTTCCTCACTCAATGCAAGAAAGACTAATGGATATTAATCATTTAGTTGCACCTTATTCCAAGTGACTCTATTGGATCCTTTTGCAGATAATTATTTTGAATGTGTATGACACATGCCCTACACATGTTTCAATTTTGGGAAACCTTTCCTCTAGAAAAACAACCATGAACCTCCCAAAAATCATAATTTCCCTCATTTTTTTCTCCTTTTCTTCTACACGTTGGTGTTATTACATTCTAAAATGAATGAGTCCATAGGTTCCTAATAATCATCTTCTCTCTCAACCTAGGGGCAAAAGTGAGGGTCAATACAACAATATTCATACATACATAGTCATTACAACAATATTCAGCATCATCATGTCACTAGTAGGGAATTGGACATGGCTAGGGGAGATACAAATCATTCTACCCAACCACCTGAGATAACCCTCACTTACAATGTGAGTTTCATATTTCTCCATTTTAGGTATCTAATTAAATTTATTTTGTCCAAATTCTAAATATGATAAATTACTATTAGGTGTAATTTTTCTAGAACTAAATGCAATAGTAAACTCAATACCCGTGCAAGCATATTTCAAATCACACAACTAGAGGTCAAACACATGAACCAACATAGATTTCACATGAGTGACGAGTGTTGGTACAATCTATTGTACATGATTGTCATATGATATAGTGATTATAAAATTGTTGTATTAGCGAAATTCTATGCTCATCCTATATTTTTTGTGAGCAAGTTATTTATATAAGCTACTATTATAAAACAAATATCCCATGTGCATTAATATTATTAAAGAAACCCATTAGCTTATTTGATCACCTATCCAACATGAATCAATGCATCACTATTTCATTATTCATCAATTAATCAGTAATTATGAGAAGTTAAGAAGTAGATAGATCATCTACACAAAAAAACCATGTGAACACACATGAACACTAGGATTTTAAGTGGAAATCCAATGTGTTAGAAAACCACCTTTGAGGCATCTATGTTTTCTTTTAATAAAGGAAATACAATCTTGTACTGGTGTATATTCTAGCCAACATGCAGGCTCCTATCTATAGAAGGCTACAACCTTCTCTTGTTTTCCAACTCCTACTCCTCCTCGAAGGAATCTACAACCCCCTTTACGAAAACTCTTATCCTCAACTCCTTGTGGATCACTTTTCATAATTTTTTAAATTAGTTGCAACATTAAAACACAATAACGATTCTAAAATCAATTACTGAATTAAATCAATCACTAAATCCTAATCAACCAATGTGACTAAATTAGATCATATCAATACACATCCATTCATAAGAATACCAGAAAATATATTGTTCATCATATACACTACTCTTCGTAATCATACCCGCATATGTACATGCTTACCTTGAAGAGTACCTGCATACAAATCTCAAAACATTGATAACTGAATCTGAATCACTCAACCACTCAATCACATACTGAAACTATCATAGATCACTTAACCAAATACAGATCACCACATAGTAGCATCATCACAAGTCAACATTCCATTCCATAATCAATTCAACCCAACCAATACTGTCAAATACAAATGATTATAAGAGATACTTCATTGAGAGACAAAAACAAACACAAGAGGATTGATCAAACAAATTATACTTCAAAAGCCTCGCATGTATAAGCGACTCTTACAAAACACATCCGCGTATGTAGGCACTTCTCATGCGTGATTCTTGCGTACAAATTCTAAAATTTTGAGGAATGTATATGTGACTACCTAGAAGTAGATCCATGTCCTCTGAGAGGAAAACCAACATACAAATCTGTAATCAATGAACAAATCTATCACTCGTAGACTTTATCAACAAGAAAATCAAACAAGCACATGATACTTCAGATCTTTCAGATCTCTGTCTCCTCCTTGCTCCTTGGTGCACACTTGTTCCAGATCAAATCATTAATAAATAATTCATCACATAAACGAGTTAACACTTTGATCTCCATCTCCTTATATAACACAAAACTTAGCCACTACCTTAGGCTAATCCCTTAGTAATACTGATGGTATTCTTTGACATGATTAAATATTCGTTCTCATGCTCATTACTATGGGCCATTACCATGATAAACACTCCTAGAATCAATAATACCATAGTATGGATACTTTACACTACTTCTCTTCACCATACCTGCATATGTATGCGATCTTACTTCACGAGACCCGTGTATACTTTCTCACACATTGTCTTTACCATTCCCCTGTCTTTGAAATGATATTCCTTCGTCCATATCACCTGTAGCATATGCATAACCATCATGTTGACATCTTTATCAAGTAAGTTTCCATCAAGGATGACACATTAGCCATAATGCCAACAATCTCCCCCTTTGGACTTAATGGCATCCACTTTGGTGTTTGGTCACCACAATCTGTAAATACCTACAAATGCATCTGTAAATATATCGAGCTAAGCCATATTTTTCTCTCCCAAAACACCAAGGTTCTCTCCAAGTATTCTTCTCCAAACACCAAGCTTCTCTCCCCCTTTGAAATCAAGGGCAAAGGGCTACCTAAAGATGAATGATGACTTCTCTCCCCCTTTGTAGAGATGAGCACTGTCAATTTTATCTACTAAATATGAGCATTGTCTACTCACCATGCTCCCCATGAGCATATGTTGAATCTTCTCAAAGATTATTCTGTGACTTTCAATTATGACCTTTCCTATGACCAATGACTCCATGATTACATCAATCACCCAACATAGTGGGGTTATATATTTGACTCACTATCGCATTAATTTCCAAAAATAATGTGATTACATACATAAGTGACTTGACCCCAATAGTCCATACTTGACTAAATATTACAATTCTTTTATAATATGGGTATTTATGTGACCTTTACATCAAGAAACAAATAAGAAATTTATAACCACACTAGAGACCTAATTATTGAGGTATGAATTCCATGATTATCATAATCAACCATCATACACTATATAAGAGCCTTCAAAGTTAACATTTGTAGCATCAATTTGAACAGAAGCATCACAACACAAATTGTAGCATATCTCTTCATTAATATGAGCAAGTGACAAATGATCCATGAAACCATCATAATTTAGTAGGTAGTGCTCAAGCAATTATAATTCAAAGAATGTTCTATAGAATCATAATAGATGCTCCCTGTGAACCTGTGCCTACTATTCACTATGAGGGATGATCATATCCAACTCATCAATCAACAAAGCCATCAAAAGAACCAAAGCAATAATGACATACTCATGAATCATCATAAACAATATCATTTATAATTATGATCTGAGCAACATCAACAGATTGTAACCAATCAATGTGAGATAATAACTTACTAAAGAATATCATAAAATTTCAGAGAGTTTGTCCGATAGTTTCTTCATCTTACAAAAACATATGCAATAGTCTTAATCAAAGCTCACTTACATATGCGACTGTCCTTCCTATAATCTACTTACATAAAGTAAATAGTAGTAATTTACAATCTCAACTCCCCCTCGACGTGAAATATCTGTTAGAATAATTAACAAAGTAATGAAGTAGAGATCACTCCTAGTTTCCGTGTGAGATATTCAAAAGAATCACGTGGAAATGGCTTTGTAAATATATCTACAACTTGTTCCTTTGAGGGAAAATATTCTAGTTTGACCTTTTGTTCAAGCACTTGTTCTCTCAGAAAGTGATATTTGATTGGAATATGCTTGGTTTTTGAGTGCATGAAAGGATTTTTAGAAATACTTATGGCACTAGTATTGTCACAAAGAATAAGTAGAGGTTGAGGACAAGTGATTTGAATGTCTTGCAATGTTTGCATCATCTAGAGAAGTTGAGTACAACAAGGTGCAACAACAACATATTCTGCCATAGGAGTAGATAAGGCGATGGAGCTTTGTTTCTTGTGTAACCATGATACCAAGAGAGGTCCCAAATAAAATGCTCCTCCACTAGTACTCTTTTGATCATCAACATTGTGAGCTAAATATGCATCTATGTACGCGTGAAGTGCAAAGTCTACATTTTTAGGATATGATAGACCAAAATATTAAGTTCCTTGTAGTTCCTTGTATATACTTAAATATTATTTTAACTTCTTGGAGATGAGTTTCTTTAGGATTTTCTTGAAATTGTCCAACAATCCCAACTAGATGCATAATATCTCGTGTCGTCCCTGTAACGTAGAGCAAGATTCCAATCATAGACGTATATTCTAGTTGATTGACTAAAGGAGAATTATCACTTTGAGTAAGATTACATCCTATTACCATTGTTGTGCATACAAGATTACAATATTCCATTCTATATTTCTTCAAGACCTACTTGAGGTATTCGGTTTGAGAGAGAAAGATACCATTCTTTGTTTATTGAACTTGAAGACCAAGAAAGTATGTTAGTTCAACAAGTAGATACATCTCAAATTATTTCGGCATAACTAAAGAAAATTCTTGACTCATAGATTCTATATTACTTCCAAATATGATGTCATCTACATAAACAAAAACTATCAAAAGTTTGTGTGTATCAAATTTTATATATAGGTTGTTATCTGTGGACCCTTTTATGAAGCCTTGCTTTTGAAGATACTTGTCAAGATGATAATACCATGCATGAGGAGCTTGTTTTAATCCATACATAGCCTTCTTAAGTTTGCAAACAAGATTTTTATTATTTCCTAGAATGAAGCCTTCAAGATGTTCAATATAAACATTTTCTTCTAGATCCACATTTATAAATACACATTTAACATCCATTTGAAATAATTTGAAGTTATGAAAGCTTGAAAATGAAAGAAACATTCTTATGGCTTCATTTCTAGCTACCAGTGTAGATGTTTCTTTGAAGTATATTCCTTCTTGTTGAGCATAGCCTTTGCATACAAGTCTTGCTTTGTTTCTAATTACTTCTCCATTTTCATTTAGTTTGTTTTTGAACACCCATTTTGTCCCAATAACATTTTTATCATGAGGTCTTGGTAATAATTCCCATGTATGGTTCTTTTCTATTTGATCAAGTTCTTCATCCATTACCTTAATCCAACATTCATCTTTGCATGCTTGATTTACATTTTGAGGTTCAATTGTGGACAATAATGCTAGGTAACTAGAAGTTCCAACAAGAGTTATTCTAATTTGTACTTCCTTTTCACCTAGAATTTGAGATTCTAGATTATTTTTCTGAACATACTTTGAAGGAGTCTTTTATGATGTTTCTATGTTTTCATTTCTTTCTTCTTATGATTTTGTTTTTTCATTTCATTTCATTATTCTGATGCTTCAGCAACCGCAACATCAATGCATTCAACGAGTTTTTGAATCCTTTTATTAAAGCATTTATATCCTTTTCTTCTAGAGGTGTATCCAAGGATGATTCCTTCATTGTCTCTAGATTCAAACTTTCCAAGGTTATCATCATTATTCTTTATGTAACATATATTTCCAAAAATTCTAAAAGTTTTGATAGGTGGAGGCTTACCGAACAATAGTTCATAAGGAGTTTTATCATTGTTTACATGAACATGAGCTTTATTAAGGATATTCACGGTTGTATGTGTTTCTTCCCCCCATAAGGTATGAGGTGTTCTAGACTCATCAAGACGGCATGCGCCATTTTTTGGATTGTTTTGTTCATTATTTTTGACACTCCATTTTTTTGAGGAGTCTTAGCTATACAAAATTGTCTTTTGATGCCATGATGTTCACAAAAATAAAAATAAAAAATAAAAAATAAAAAAAGATCATTTGATATAAAATGTACTCCTTTATCAAATCTAAGACACTTGATTTTCAAATCTAATTCATTTTCTACCAGAGCTTTGAATACTTTAAATTTATCAATTTCTTCATCTTTATGTTTAATTAAACCAATCCAACACATTCTTGTAAAGTCATCAATTAATAATATGAAGTATTGTTCACCCTGAGGAGACTTCTTTCTCATATGACCACACAAATCAGTATGAATGAGTTCAAGTGGCTCACTTGAAGTACCTTATTTAGCATTAAACTGAAATTTGGTTTTCTAATTGAATTGACATGATTTGCATATGCTATGTTCTGGTACAGAGATGTTAGGAAAGTCACAAAATGCTCCCATTCTGCTTGACTTGTGTATTTGTGTGAAGCTTATATGTCCAAACCTTTTGTGCTAGAGCCAACGTTCTTCTGATTTTCTTAAGTAATAGTGCTCTTGGTCACCTTCCAATATGTTGACATTACGTGGAGTTGTTGTTCTCTTTATTATGATCTTACATGTATCTAGATTCCATACCACACAATTCTTTGATCTGAAAACAACCTCATGCCCATGATCACACATTTGACTAAAGCTCAACAAGTTATATATTAATATATCAACAAACAAAACATTTCCAGCCTTAACCTTCTTTTCTAGGAAAACTGTTCCTTTCCCTTTAATAACAAGAGGTGAGATATTTCCAAAGGTTATATCATTTTCTTTCTTTATTTCATTAAAAGACATAAACATTTGTTTGTCACCTCTCATATGTGATGAGCCCTAGAAATGGGTAATTATATGGGTTCATTTTGCCTCTTAATTCGACTTAATCCACCATTCTCATTAGTGTATTGCATGTTTTTTATTATATTTATGCTAATAGAGTGAATTGGGTTAGTCATTATGCCAAAAAGTCTAATGTGTGCTTTATGCAGATTTTTCGTCAATTTTGAGACAAAATCAAAGGTTTAATGAGCATTTGGCAGCTAAATTTGTGGAAGAACAAGGGTGAGGATTTGTAGGAGGGTGTCTCATTAATTTATGAGCCCTTACCTCGAATTCTCCATCAGAAACTCGAAGCACTAAGGTCCACTTTCAAGGGGCAGCCGAGCAAGTCAAGTAGGACTTTTTTTATCTTCAGTTCTAGGAAGCTGAGTTCCTTAATTTTAGGAGGGCTGTTGGGAGTCCCCATTTGTATAAATAAGAAGGCTTAGGGCCTCAATTTTTTTAGTCAGATTTTAGTTAGATTTTAGCCATTTGATAGTCTATTTTCACACTTTAGTGCAGCCTTCTAGTCAACTCATTTTCGAGCTTCTTCTTGCAAACAATTTGGTGATGTAACTATTATTTTTTGACCAATGAAGATGAATCTAGCTTTGAACCAATTCTAATCTTTCCTAAGGGGTTGTATCTCTTGTGATTGGGCCCAACCCAAGTGCCCAATACCTCCTTTGTGTGCTTTTATGTGTTTTATTGGACTTATCGAATAATTTATGTTATTTAGGTTAAATCTTGCTTTGTTACTTAGGTTGTTTTTGATGATTAAGATAGTTGTTCTTGCTTCAGGTTGATTTGGTAGTTTGGTAATAGAAAAGATCCACAAAAAGGCTACCAAGAAATCCTTGATCTCATTTCTCCCTCCTTGGGACCATGAATTGAGGCCAAGGCACTCTTGCTGCCACACAAATAATGTTTTTGCTTTCCAATGCAATTGCTAGTGTTAGATTTCGAGCTGGAAAATTTGATATCAGTTGCGTTCTCATGCTTAGATCTGTTCTTGCTTAGTTTCCATATCTTTCTTGCATAAGTTCTTGTCCATCAAGTTCTGTTCAACACTTTTCTGGTTTTTAGGTCAAAATTAGGTCAAAAATAAGTAAAACTCTATTTTCATAGTTTTTTCTTGGGTCAGTTTTGAAAAGAAGTGTGTAGAGAACTTATAAGACACTCCAGTCTATCCTTCCTCCATCATACAACCTGCTCTAGTCTCTTTCTCAAGATTTCCTTCACTCATTGGCCATACTTTCACAAACTGCCCTAATTTCTACATTCTTGTGCAAAATTGCTTCCTTCACCTTTGAACAAATCCAACCATCTTCTTCACTCCTGAGCTTCATATACAAGTTCCTAGACCCCTTAACATCTCTATGCATCCTTTGTTTCCACTTTCCCACCGTTTTTCCATCTTCAACCCTCTAAAAACCACTTTCAACTGGTTCCTGTAGAACTTCCTGTAGAAGTTCATGTGAGCAATTTTTCGAAGTCCGATCACGGTGGAAATCTTCAGAAGGATGATAGGGACTCCTTAGGTCCTCTCCACACCTTCCCAACCTCTTGCAAGCACCCACTCCATTTCCTTTCGCCAATAAACCTCTGCACAGTCACAAATAGTTGAAACACAAGCATAATAATTCTGCATAAAATTGATCCAAAATACAAAAAGATGATTTTTCCATATTTTCCTTCAGAACTAGCTTAAACACATGCATTTTACCTTTTCAATAGTCAATGGCATCCATTTTAGTAGTTTACATCTCTTTCCTTGCACAAGTAGGGTTAGTCGGTAAAACTAGGGTTTGCGAGGATTTACATTTTCTTTCAGCTTTCATCTTCTTTCTGCAAGTAGACTACCCTATTTTAAGTTAGCTTCCTTCCATCATAATTAAAAGCTTCTTCTGAGAACTCATAGAAGTTGGCTTGAGCTCCTAGCAAACTTGTGCCAGCAGATCAAGTGACAGCGTGTAGTAAGAGCTAGTACTTGTGCATATAGCACCATCGCTTCCAAGTTTGTTACGAACTACGAGGTTGATAAAAGTAAAGTAGGGAGTCCCAAGAGTTGCAACATCATTTCTGCAATACTAGAGCTCACCATCTTTTTGGCACCATTGCCGAGGAAGCGTCAAAGTATTTTGTGGTTACTGCTTTTCTTCTATTTTCTACTGCAACCTTCTGCTAAGTAGTTTATTTCCGCAAGAGTAGAGTAGTTATTTCATTTCCATTCTGCAATTTCACTTCAGCAAGTGTGAATTAGATATTTCCTGCTTTCCTTTCAATTCTGCAATTTCAATTATGCAAAAGTAGATTAGACATTTCCTGCTTTCATTTCAATTCCACAATTTCATTTTAGCAAGCATAGATTAGCTATTTACCGCTTTCATTTCAATTATGTAATTTCATTTCAGCAAAATATATTAGTCCTTTCCTGCTTTCATTTCAATTCTGCAATTTCATTTCAGCAAAATAGATTAGTCATTTCCTGCTTTCATTTCAATTCTGCATTTTCGTTTCAACAAGATAGATTTTAGTTAGTTGCATTTTGTTGTTCAGTCTATTTCAGTTTTTTGCAAGTACAAGCAGAAAAAAAAAAAAAAAAAAAAAACAAAAACCAACCAAAAAGATTTCCTTTCATGCCTTGTAGGAGTAGAGATAATTCAGAAAAATGCTTGCCAAAGACCCCCACTGCTTCACACAACCAACCTTCTCTCTTCTTCAATGGCTGCAATCAAGAAACACCCTTAGGTAATAGCAAGACATATTTGAAGAACCTATAGGGGAGAAGAAGAAGAAAACATTCCTCTGGAGCCAATGGATGAAAACAAAAGTGTTAGGAGCAGTACCTTTTCTTCCAACTCATCCATTGAATGATTGGAAACATGTGGGAAGACTTCAAGAGCGAGATGAGGCAAATGCTTTCCATGCATATCAAAAGATATCGAGAGGAAGCAGATAGGGCTTTGGTCATTTTTTGTCCTAGTTGCACTAGAAAGCATCCTAGGAATGAATGTCCATTGCAGTCCATAGAAATGTGTTTTGTCTGTGAAGAAGACCATCCTACGAATCAGTGCCCTTCCTTTCCTGAAATTAATGCCACGTGGACCTAGACATTACCAACAGGGAATGCAAGGAACATCCCAGACTTATTACAACCCCTATAAAGCCACTTCCATGCCTTCTTAGGATCCCCTTGCTCATCATTCCTGGTCCACACCCCCTCCTTGGTCGTATCCATCTCAATATCATGCTCAACCAGCTACTCATCCATTTCACCCCTATGCTCAGCCACAGCCTTAGTGGAATGCACCTCATCAGGGGTGGAGGCTCCAGTACAACTCTCCTCTCGCTCCTTTGCCTCCACCACCTACTCAACCGCAACCATCACCTCCTGCTCCACCAAGGCAGCCACAAATGCATGCTCAACCGAACTCGAGCCCAAATAATAGGCAGGCTCAACAACTATATAGTGAGAAACCACCTGCCCAACCAGAACCCCATCCAAATCCATCTCAAATATACACCCCCACTCAACTTCCCGCCCCACCATTTCCAAACTTGCACATTGAAGTAGCTCAACCAAATTACAATGCTGAGGTACAACATTTCCAAACAACTCCTCTTGAGCTCCATGATATTCACCATAGCTCAGGAATAGTATTGCAAAAAAGAGATTATATTGAAAGCATTGAAGGACCACACCCAGCAAAAGAAGATTCTAAAGAGGAGATCAAAGGACCATGGGCTGCACTTGATGAAGAGAAGACATCAAAATCAGAGATCGAGAGAGCTCCCTCATGGTTACCATCAAATCCTTCATGTATACAAGAGAAAAGTCAGCAAAAAGAGGAAGATGTGAAGGTCATGATAGAAGAAGACATGATGAATGATCCAGATCAGCAAAAGGACCAAGGACACCACAACTATATTGAGATATGGTTCCAGATGGTCACTAAGTTGCAACAATACTCTCTTCCTCAACTAGGCTTGATCCCTTCAAAGTCAAATCATTTGGTCTCTGAAATCTGGGTACCTGCCTAAACATGCATTTCAAGCCTCCACATCATTTTGTCTCTCATCTTGATGTGCACATGGCTCCATTAGAAGTATTCTTATACTTGAAAATTATTTTTATTTTCAAGTAGGGTAGGGTAGAAAAAAAAAAGAAAAAAGAAAAAGGAAAAAAATGAAAAATAAGAGAAAATAAAAATAAAAACCTAAGGTGAAAACCTCCTTGGAGGTGCCTCAGAGTGGCTCATTGATTGAAAACCTCCATGAGGCGTTCAATGGGTTAGAAAGAAGAGAAAAGAAAAAGGGAATAAGATCCCTAGGTGAAAACCTCCCTTGGAGGCAGCCAGGGCAGGCAATTTAGGTTGAAAACCTCCTTGAGGCGCCCTAGTTGTTTTCAAAAAAAAAAAGAGAAAATGAAAAATGAATTTCCAGTTGTATTGCAGGTCTGCAAGAGAACTTCAGGAAGCAGAAGTAGGTGCAAAGAAATATCTGAAACCAATAACATCACCTATCCTACCTTCCCTCACCCTTCTCCATCATTCTTGACATCCTTTCCACCTCACTATGCTTCTTTACTGAAAACTGTGTTTTCTACAAGAGCATCCTGTAGAAATTACAGAGAGCTAGAAATGGACTTCAAAAGCAGTTTGAGGAACATGGAAGCTTCATAAAGAGTTTATAAATCCCCCTGCAATATTCAAACCTCTCTCACATCAATTCCAAGTCTGCATTACAACCCAAGCTCATTTTTTCTTACTGTACAAAAATTACAGAATGCTCTGATACAAAAATACATAGAGCAGAAATTTGTTTTTCCCTAACTTGAAAATCGTGCATCCATTCAAGAAACTATTTTATGGGGAGTTGTATAGGGATGATGGAAATTCTAGTTCACCGTTTCCAAGAAATTAGCCTCCACCTTCAGCCATTTTTGCATTTTCTCCATATCCGTCCATCCATTTAAGAACCTGTTTCATGGGGAGATGCATAAGGGTGATAGTAACCTGCCCAAGCAATTTTAGCCAATTCCAGTGCACAGTTTCCAAGAAATTGACCTCTGTCACCTTCTGCTATTTTTAGTTTTTCTCCAAATTTGTGCATCCATTGACCACAATTTACCTATGGGAGGTGCATAATGATGATAGAAACATGCTCAAAAAATTTCAGGCCAATCCAGTCTATCGTTTGGGAGCTATGGACAAAACAAGTCGTTGTCTTGTAAAAATCTAGCATCAGCAGCATGAGGGTGAAAATCTGAACGTTGAAACAGACTCCTGCAACTTACATCAAGCTAGAGGATACCTGCACAAGAAAAATAGCCACACATCAAACAACAAAAAGTATATAGCAGAAGGGATATAAGCATGCAGCTAATGAATATGAGCATGCAGCAGCAAAAGAACCAAGCAGCACGCATATTTCGACTTACAGGTAAGTGTCTAAACCAGTTCCTCTATTTGCATCTATATGATTAAAAACTTCATAAATGAATGAAATGGTTGGATTAAGCCAAAAAGGTGTCCAATTAACTGGACACCCTCAGCTAGTTCGATCACACTCATCAGGAGATCACATTGCACGTGTGTCTAGTCAAGTCATGGAAAAATCTAACAGTCGGGTAGTGGCAGCTGTTTTGAGCTCAAGCGCCAATGATGGCAAGTGATTACAGGTATAAAACATGCAGTTTCATAATAACACTGTAGTTGGGACCAATGGTCTGCATGGGGCCAACGTACACTTGGCTAGCTCACCCTCCATCACCAAAAGTCTCCATAAATAGTCGTAAGAACTCCTCTTTGAAATACTCTCACCACCTTTATTTCCATTTTAACATCGTCCCAACAGCTGCAACAAGCTCTATACCACATCCATAGCAGCAAACCAGTCGTTCTCTGCCATTTTTCAAAACCCTCCTACTTATCAAGTTCTATAGAAATGGCAAACACAGTCTACAAGAGCCGGAAGATTTCTACAGGGAGGGCAGAGAACAACTCTGCAGAAGGAAAACTCAAGATTTTTGTAAAAATTTGAGCTAGAAACAAGGTAGCCTTGGGAAACCTCTCTACATATGACTTATTTGAATAAGGTGGTGGATTAAAAGCACAACATTGGATTGAAAACAAGGAGAGTGAAGCTAAAAAGTCTGCCTGAATATTTTCCCTGAGTTCTACACAGTTCTCTATTTTCTTCTTTGCATTCGAAGTCTATCTCCTTCTTCCACAAATTCTACTATAAATAACATACATACACCCGTAGAAACCAGCCTGTGTGAAAAAAACGAATTTGCATATTTGTCTACTCTCTGGAAAAAATCTGTGTATTTATCCTTTGTTCTGTCAAAAAAAAAAAAATTCAAAAGCAGAGAGTCAAATTCGGGATAAAAGCATTTTAAAATAGGGGAAATATTGCAATTTGATGTTATAAGGAGAAGCACATAGGAAATTCCTTATTTGGTTTCATAAAAAGATAAAAATTCAGCTATCCCTCTATTTCAGTTTTTCCTGCTTTCTCACCTAAGCATTCTTAAAAAATCACTCAACACATGGATGCAAATTGCTAAATCTAAAGGAGTTGAAGACATAGGGCACGTGGATGATAAGCTAAATGAATTGAGAGGGGAGTTGGCCATGGTAAGGTACATAGAGAGCAGTAAAAGAGCCCAACTATAGGAAGAAAACGAACTGCTGAAAAAGAAGTTACAACAATAGGAAATTCATAAGGGAGATAGGTTGTCCATCTTGGGAGGGCAGCAACAACAAGAAGGTCCCATAATAGACAATGAAACAACTAATGACTCAATAGGACAAGAAAAGGAGAAGGAAGAACCTAAAATAGAAGAGGAGAAGGATGAAGAGACAAAACAGGAAGAAACGGAGCAAACAGAGAAGGAAAAAGAGACAGAAGGAGGAGAGAAAGAGGAAGCAGAGGGAAAACAAATAAAAGGGTCCCCTGAGACTCTGGAAGGAGAGGAAACAGTTGGCCTCACTACCCTGTGCACACCAATTAAGGCAAAAGAAAAGAGAAAAAGGTAGACCTCCATGTATTTCAAGGCCAGGAAAAGCACAAGAATTCAAACAAGTAGAATAGGAGGAGCAGTGGAAGGACATGGACAAGAAGGCATAATTTTATGGCGCACATGAGCAGACCACCAAGGCCATCAAAGATGAGGAGATAGATTAATTTCTCAGAGGATGAGCAACACCTTCAGTAGGGGGTGATGATGAGCCCCAAAAATGGGTAATTATATGGGCTCATTTTGCCTCTTAATTAAACTTAATCCACCATTCTCATTAGTTTACTACATTTTTTTAATTATATTTATGCTAATAGACTGAATTGGGTTAGTCATTATGCCAAAAATTCTAATGTGTGCCTTATGCAAATTTTTGGTCAATTTTGAGACAAAATCAATGGTTTAATGAGAATTTGGCAGCCAAATTCGTGGAAGAACAAGGGAGAGGATTTGTAGGAGGGTGTTCCCTTCATTTATGAGCCCTTAACTCAAATTCTCCATCATAAACTCGGAGCACAAAGGTCCACTTTCCAAGGCGCAGCCGAGCAAGTCAAGTAGGACTGTTGTTACCTTCAGTGCTAGGAAGCAGAGTTCCTTAATTTTAGGAGGACTCTTGGGAGTCTCCATTTGTATAAATAAGAAGGCTTAAGGCCTCAGTTCTTTTAGTCATATTTTAGTTAGATTTTAGCCATTTGATATTCTATTTTCGCACTTTAGTGCAGCCTTGTAATCAGTTCATTTTCGAGCTTCTTCTTGCAGAGAGTTTGGTGATGTAACTATTATTTTTTGACCAATGAAGATGAATCTAGCTTTGAACCATTTCTGATCTTTCCTAGGGGGCTATAGCTCTTGGGGTTGGGCCCAACCCAAGTGGCAAGTACCTTCTTTGTGTCCTTTTATGTGTTTTATTGCATTCATAGAATAACTTATGTTATTTAGGTTAAATCTTGCTTTGTTACTTAGGTTGTTTTTGATGATTAAGATAGTTGTTCTTGATTTAGGTTGGTTTAATAGTTCGGTGATGGAAAATATCAAAAAAAAGGCTACCAAGAAGTCTTTGATCTCCTTTCTCCCTCCTTGGGACCATGAATTGAGGCTGAGGCACTCTTGCTGCCACACAAACACTGTTTTTTCTTTCCAATGCAATTGCTAGTGTTAGATTTCGAGTTGGAAAATTTGATATCAGTTGTGTTTTCATGCTTAGATCTGTTCTTGCTCAGTTTCCATAGCTTTCTTGCATAACTTCCTGTCCATCAAGTTCTGTTCAGCACTTTTCTGGTTTCTAGGTCAAAATTAGGTAAAAAATAAGTAAAACTCTATTTTCATAGTTTTTGCTTGGGTCAGTTTTGGAAAGAAGTGTGAAAAGCACCGATAAGACACTCTAGCCTATCCTTCCTCCATCATACAACCTGCTCCAGTCTCTTTCTCAAGATTTCCTTCACTCATTCGCCATACTTTCCCAAACTACCCTAATTTCTACATTCTTGTGCAAAATTTCTTCCTTCACCTTTGAACAAATCCAACCATCTTCATCATTCATGAGCTTCATCTACAAGGTCCTAGACCCCTTAACATCTCTTTCCATCCTTCATTTCCACTTTCCCACCATTTTTCCACTTTCAACCCTCTAAAAACCACTTTCGGCCTCTTCCTGTAGATCCCGTGCAACCTCCTGTAGAAGTTCATGCTAGTGATTTTTCAAAGTCCGATCATGGTGGAAATCTCTAGAAGGGTGCTAGGGACTCCTTAGGTCCTCTCCACACCTTCCCAACCTCCTGCAAGTGCCCACTCCATTTCTTTTCACCAATAAACCTCTGCACAGTCACAAATAGTTAAAACACAAGCATAATAATTTTGCATAAAATTGCTCAAAAATACAAAAAGATGATTTTTCCATATTTTCCTTCTGAACTAACTTAAACACATGCATTTTACCTTTTCAATAGTCAATGGCATCCATTTTATTAGTTTACATCTCTTTCCTTGCACAAGTAGTGTTAGTCGATAAAACTAGGGTTTGCTAAGGTTTGCGTTTTCTTTTAGCTTTCATCTTCTTTCTACAAGTAGACTACCCCCTTTTGAGTTAGCTCCCTTCCATCACAGTTAAAATATTCTTCTTAGAACTCATAGAAGTTGGTTTGAGCTCCTAGCGAACTTGTGCCAGCTGATCAAGTGACAGCCTGCAGTAAGAGCTAGTACTTGTGCATATAGCACTGTTGCTTCCAAGTTTGTTACGAACCACTTGGTTGATAAAATTAAATTAGGGAGTCCCAGGAGTTGCACCATCATTGTTGCAATACTGGAGCTCACCAATATGCTTTCAACATCCATTATCAATGTACCACAAATTTTCTTGATCTCCTGCATACATAGCTAGACCAAATTTTTAGATTCTATGGTTTTCATTTTTGATACCTTTGGTGTTATTGCCTTTTTTTCATGATGAGGGGATGATATCATTCTGCTTCTTCATTCTGTTTATTTATGCCCAAATTTCTTGAAAAAATAACATTATTTTTCATCTTAGGGAGGTGAGAAAGCATTATAAGAGTATTTCTTTGACCCAATATCATTCTTTTATTTTCTTTCTCCTCTAGTCATAATAGTTTTATATGCGATGCACTAAACAACCTTATGACCAAAATTATGACAAGTGAAGCATTGACCATTGAAGTAGAAGTTCCTGGGAGAATAATACCTTTTTGAGTAGCTTCCCCTTTGATTGTGGTAAGGATTTTTTACTTGAGAGACATTTGATCCATCATTCCTTTGCTGAGAGTTGGAATTTTGATGAATGTTTCCCTTTACTACATTGAGATAGCTTCATATACCCATTTCAGAAGATTTTATAATCTTTGATGATTCTCCATTATATCCAATACATATCTTTGTTAGAGGAGAGCATTGTATTTTGATGATTTCTTCTAAGTTCTCAGATCCTTTAGCAAATCTAAGATTTAGAGCCTTTGTTTTCTCAAGTTCTCTTCTTAGACCCACTATTTCAACTTCGAACCTTTCATTGTGTCTCTCCTTTTCTAGAATTTGTTTCTTCAGGACTTCTTCAGCTAATTTAGTTTCTTCTGAGAAGATTTTTAACTAAGTTATTTTTTCAATAAAATTATCCTTTTCTTCTAGGGAATCCATAAATATATCATGATATTCATCAACAAATTTCTCTTCAAATGCCATAATTACTTGATATTCTTGATCAAATTCGACATCTTCATCATTTGAAAGACAATCACTATCTTCGTGTGTGTAGAAAAATTTCTTGTTTCCAAACCTTCCTTTAACATTTAATTTTTCAAAATTCTTCCCTTTCTCATGATTTTATTTATGAGGGCATTTAGCAGCATAGTGACCAATCCTTCCACTTGCCAAGCATTTCAAACGAAGCTTATATCTAGATTTTCTATTTCCCACTTGGAGTTTCTTTACGAAATTTTCCTCTTATTCATCCAATATGTAATCTCATTCCTTAAGCTCCTCCTCTTCCTTCCCTTTACAAGTAGCTTTGAATGTTTATTATATGATATCTCATGGACCCCTTTTTCTCATTTCATAAGATGTTAAGATCCCATGAAGTTGTTTAATGTAATAGCATTGGTTAAAAATCCATGTAAAATTATATAAGACCATGGTCATGGGACATGTATTCCAATATGAATAGTGCGCAAAACATTGTAGTGGGTGTCACTTTGGTTATTATATCTAAGGAAATTGGCAAAACGAATGAAAAAGGATTTGAAAAGGCAAGTGGCATTAATTGGCATTTTATTTATGAAAATAGTGGAGATTAGGAGAAGATGAAGGTGAAAGGTCATAGGTTGTATGTGAAGAGGAAAATGAAGGAAAATAATGGAGATTGAAGAAAATAGAGGCCTCATTAATAAAAATGCTTATGAGGATTAGTTGACAGACTTTTTGTTGAAGGCTTGATGAGTGTAAGCATTTTGTCTGTTTAGTTTTGGAGCTCACTCTCTACTCTCTCTCTCACATACTCTTAGACACTTACAGGTTTCATAGAGCACTCTTGGAGGAGTGTGGCATACTTGGAATTTTAGGGAAGGAAGGAAAAGGAAGAGTAGGAAAGTGCAAGAGGACATCAAGATCAACAACTACAATAGGCTTTGCTTGCAGGTACCAAGTTGCATGTATTTTTTCCTCATTAGTTTTGGTATTCATGACATATGCATGTGGTTCATTGGTCATGATTTGTCATTGGCATGGAGGATTTCCTAGATTGATAGTGGATTTTCCTAGCCTTGCAATTTCCTAGATAGCCCATGGTGTTGTGGATTCATATCTTTGTTTTTTTTTGTTGGTTCTCATGTTTCCTTTAGCTTGGTCTGAGTTTCTAGTTTCTGGAAGCCCTGGTTGGACAAACGCTTTGGAAGCCCTATAACAGGTTGGGTTGAGTTACTATTCCTTGAAGCCTTAGTTGGACAAAATCTTTGGAAGCTCTTGATGGGTTGATTTACTAGTCCTCGAAGCCCTTGATGGGTTGAGTTACTAGTCTTTGAAGCCCTGGTTGGACAAACGCTTTGGAAGACATGAGGAAGTTGTGGGTTGAGTTACTAGTCCTTGAGTCTTCATTGGGAAAACACTTTGGAGCCCTGTAAGGCTTGGGTAGAGACCAATCTGGTGATGGTTTGTGATGTCCGACCATGAGGTGGAATCCTGTTTGATGGGTTGAGGTGGTTTGGCCTTTGGAAGCCCTGAATGGTTTTGATTAATGTGTTTCATGAGATCCCACATTCATGCTTGTAATATGGCACGAGGGTGACTGGATCAAGAGAGATTTGGCTCAACCATGTCTATGGTCAGGTGGTTCATGCAAGTCCTAAACCTAGTTGGCTTTTGCATCATTAATATGAAATTATTTGTCCTTGTTGATTCATGAGTATTTTATTGGTTTATATGTGGATGATATGGTTGTTGTTTCCTTGGTACTTCTATTATTATTATGTTGGTTATGAACATGTATTATGACAATGACTATGTATGGCTCAAATCATGTTTTTACCTGTAAATGAATGAACAATGTATTTATGGCCTAATAGATGAAATTGCAGCTAATGCGTTGAGGCATCAATGCTTCTTAGCGATTCTGAAATAAGTATGAGACCCCTATGCTCAGTTCTAATGTTAATACTTTTAGATTTTATATTTGTGACATGTTTGACGAAATGCCTATCATGGATAGTATGGGTTAAACATAGTCCTTCTCAATGTTTTTGTAGATGTATCGTTGTTATGTTGTGATAATTTATTTCTAAACCTATCATTAAGTTCTAGGCAGTAACCTCGGCTATGGGCCTGAAAAAGTGGCACAAATCCCAAAGTCGTAGGAACAGGTCACAGGAGAAAAATCCCTAGATGCATGCATACCCATGCTATGAGAGCATGTGGAGCCTCCTAGATGCATCCTTGTACATATCAAGGGAGCGTCTGAGGGTTTAATGGTCTAAAAACTTAGTGGGACCTAGGGGCTGGTCACTTGAGTGGTTGAGATGTATCATGGAGTTCTTTTTTTGATGTGGAAGGTCTGTAAGGCATGTTTCCATTGATTCCACTTCCTTAAGGTCACCTAGGAGATTGAATCCCATTATAGTGGCCTCTCGTCACATTCTTATTTCAATTGGCCAATTACTTAGGTAGATGTGGGAGGAGGGGGTTACATTCAATAGTAAGATTATTCAAATCCTACATTTCTTCAATGGAAGGGACTTTTGAATCGAATTTTGGGGTTAAAGATCTTAGTATTTTCTCAACAAGCATCGAATCTTTTACTTCATCACCAATATTTCTCATTGATTTAATGGTCTCATCTACCCTAAGAAAAAAAACTTGCAATACTTTCATCATTATGCATTCTGAGAGTTTCATATTGAATTCTAAACATTTGAAGTTTGACACTCTTTACCTTAGTGTCACCTTCATAGCTTTGAATGATCTTATACCATATAGCCTTTGCGATATTCAGCTACATGAACTTCACAAATTCTATTTTTTCGAAGCTTCCTAAAAGAGCGATAGCTACTTTTGCATTGGTCTCATATTGTTTATTTCCTTCCTCATCTGTGGGAATGGCGGATGGATACTCAGAGCCTCCTTCAACGATTTCCCAAGCATTAGCTCCAAGTGACTATAAATACACTCTCATTTTGACTTTCCAGAAAACCATGTTTTTTCCACTAAATAATGGTGGCCAGATAGTAGATATTGCCTCTTGATTGCTCATCTTGATGAATCTCATTTCTAGCGATCAATATTCTTCTAAAGTACCTACTCTGATACCAATTGTTAAGAAAAATACTGAAATGGGGGGGGAGGATGAATCAATATTTTACTCACTTCAAAATTCTTATTCTATTTGTAGACACTACTATTATAAAAGAAAATAGTGTATTTATGCCATTATTATTAAGGAAACTTGTGCATATCTAGATAAATTATTTCATCATCTCTTCAACATTAATCAGTGCATCGTTACTTCTTTATTCATCAATTAATATGTAATTATGAGAACTTAAGAAGCAGATATATCATCAACACACAAAAAACATATCAAAACACTTAAACACTAGGATTTTAGGTGGAAACCCAATGTGGGAGGAAACCACTAATGTTGTTTTCTATGTCTTCTTTTATTCAAAGAAAAAGTTCTTACAATATTGTACTAGTGTAGACTCTAGCCAGCATGTAGGATACTACCTACAGAAGGCTAAAACCTTTCTTTTGTTTTCAAACTCCTACTGGAAGGAAGCTACAACCCCCTTTCCGAAGGATGTTATCCTCAGATCCTTGTGGATCACTTTTCAGAATGTTTCAAACTGGATCCACTTCCAACATTAAAATGCAATAACAATTCTAAAATCAATTACCCAATTAAATCATTTACTGAATCCTAATCAACCAGTGCAACTAAATTAGATCATAATGATTGATCATATGTTAGAATATATAGGCTACTATTATGAATCATACCTGCATATGTACGCGCTTACCCTGAATAAGACCTGCGTACAGATCTCAAAACAATGATAACTGAATTTGAATCACTAAACCACTGGATAAATCACTCCATCAAATACTGAAACTATCACATATCACTTAACCAAATATACATCACCACACAGTAGCATCATCACCAGTCAAGATTCTATTCCATATTCAATTCAACCCAACCAGTACTATCAAATACAAATTATTATAAGATATACTTCATTGACAGATAACAATAAACATAACAAGATTGATCAAATAGATCATTCTACAAATCACTCTCATGTATGCATGACTCTTACAAAATATATCTGTGTATGTACACATTTCTCATGCTTGACTCCTACATACAAATTTTGAACTTTCACAGAATGTATACGCGACTACCTAGAAGTAGATCTGCGTACGTATATGCCCTCTCTGAGGAAAACCAACATACAGATCTATAATCACTAAATCATACCTTCACTACAACCACAATACATAATTCATAAACCTTACTGTCACACATTCATGTGAGAGTATCATTATCACCACAGATATATCACTATTAGAATTTATCAACAAGCAAATCAAGCAAGCACATATGACATCATACTCCATATATTTCAAATCTATGTCTTCACCTCGCTCCTTGGTGCACACTTGTTCCAGATCAAATTATTCATAAACAATTCATCACATACTCCCTTAACACTTTGATCTCCATCTCCTTATATATCATAAGCCTTAGTCAATAACTTAGGCCAATCCCTTAGTAACACTGATGGTATTCTTTTACGGGATCAAATATCCATTTTCAAGCTCATTACTATGAGCCAATACCATGGTAAATATCCGTAGTATTAATAATACCATGGGACGGATTCTGTATGCAACTTATCTTAACCATACCTACGTATGTACATGACCTTGCTTCATAGGATCCATGTATACTTTCTCACACTTTGTCTTTACCATTACTTTCTCTCTAAATTCATATTCCTTTTTCCATCTCACCTATTACATCTGCATAACCATCATGTTGACATATTTATCAAGTAAGTTTCCTTCAAGGTCAACAAATTAGCCATAATTCCAACAAACCTAACATTCAATGTTAATAAAAGTGTTCTAAGTTTTCAATTATCTAGTAGAGAGTAATATACTACATACCTTGACTTTGGATTTTGTAGTCCATAACCAGACTTAATGTACTCATTCATTACGCTGAAATATATGCTAAATTCCTTGTATTTATTTTTTATTTCCCTTCACCCAATTTAAGAAATATAGCTCATCTATTAGAAATATAACTTCTATTAGAGCTAACTGAATAAAACATTGAAGTTGAATGTAAGATTATATAATCAAGATTCATCGTCACAAAAAGAACATAAAAAATAGAGAATTTAACCAATACAAGGATTGAAATCAGATCATCTAACCAACACTAAAATCCTTAATCAGTACCCAAAAGAAATATAAGGTTTGAAAAATAATTAATGCGTGTTCATTAGTTTTAGGAGACCTTGAAACCCACATGCTGACAATGGCACTTAGTATGCAATGTAGCTCATGAAAATCATATGCAACTATTATTTGGATCTTAAAAACTTTAACCAACATTAGTGAACTCCTATCTTATTAATAGAATATAGCACCTCTAGCTAGGGGATTTTCTGACATGTACTCCAAGCTCTTCCAAACATTTTCACAATATTCTTGCAATAGGTCCAACCTTCTTGAAAAAGATTGCATCACCACAATTTGTTACAAGCACCACTTTCATTCAAGTGCTTCACATTACTATTAGGAAGTGAGCATCGTCCATAATATTGAACTAATAATGCTCAGACCTAAGTAATTTAGGACCTCAACCACATAGGGAGTTCTTATGAATGGTTGTATTTTCTTTTCTAATAAAGAATGTTGAACAAATGTAGAAAACATTGAAGGTCAATATGGACTCTGAAGCCTTCCTTCTCTGTTGATTCACAAGATGCACAAATAGTCCATCCTGCTGCACTATCTTCATGAATTTCACCAAATCAACTTATCTCCAAAGTAGTACAACAAAAACCAATGCACGCTTCATTAAAATGTAGAATTTAATGTACTTGTGGAATCGATTTGCAATGAGACGATGCATAACAAAATCACCTTAGAGTTAATGAGAAGAATATGGTCAATTATAAAAAAAATATATATTGACAAAATCACACCAACCTTTAAAAAAAAATAGGAATTTTCAATAGTCATACTTGTTAAAAAGAATAAATATAAAAGAAACCAAATGGAAGAGGCCTTTTTGTTTGTCCAAATTCCAACATCATAAAAGTTAATGTGAAGTTGTTATTTTTCTACAAATAAACACAAGGTAAAAGTCAATAGTTGAATGTTAGTTTCAATTTTTTTTTTTCAGGGGAAATCGTCATCTCTCTTAGCCCATGGGAAAAAGTGAGGGTCAATAGAAAATATTCATAGGTACATTGTCATTATAACAATATTTCTCATCATCATGTCACTCATAGGGAATTTGGAATTGAACCTAGTTGGGGGAGATAAAAACCATTCCATCCAACCACCCACATAATCCCAATTGGCAATGCGAGTTTCAAATATCTCCATTTTAGATATCCAATTAAATTTAAAACATAGATCATATTACCAAGGCATTTTTTTTCTTCTAAGTCCAAACATGATAAATTACTATTGGTTGCAAATTTTCTAGATCTCAATGCAATAGTAAAAATCAATACTTGAAGGTAGATATTGTCATCATATTTCAAATCACACAACTAGGGGACAAACACGTGAACCAACATAGATTTCAAATGAGTGACGAGTGTTGGTTAGGAGATATTTGGTGTACATGATTGTCATATGATTTAGTGATTATAGAATTGTTGTATTAGCTAAATCATATGCTCATCCTATCTTTTTTGTGAGAAGGTTATTTGTCTTTGATTTTTTTTCCTAATTTGAATCTTTGATTATCTAACCTAACATTTAATGTTCAAAAAAGAAAAAATATTGTTCTAAGTTTTCACTATTCTAGTAGACAGTAATATACTACATACGCTAATTTGGGTTTTCGTAGTTCATAACCAAACTTAATGTACTCATTCAATACTCTGAACTATATGCTAAATTCCTTATATTGGGTTTTATGTCTTTAACCCAACCTCAGAAATATAATGTCTATTAGAGCGAACTAAATAAAACATTGAAGTTGAATGTAAGCTTCAATAATTAAGATTCATCCCCTCAAAAAGAACATAAAAAAAAAACATTTAACCAATACAATTATAATCAAAAGCCTATCATCTAGCCAACATGACAATCCTTAATCAATAGCCAAAACAAATTAAAAAGGTTGAAAAAGAATTAACGCATTTTCACCAGTTTTAGGAGACCTTGAAACCCAAATGCTCGGAATGACACTTAGCATGAAATGCAACTCATGAAAAGAATATGCACAAATAATTTGGCCCTTAAAACATTTAACCAACATTAGTGAACTCCTATCCTAATAGTAGAATATATCACCTCTTGCTGGGGAGTCTTCCCACATGTTCTCTAATCTCTTCCAAGCATTTTCACAATCTATTTGCAATAAGTTCGAGCTTCTTGAAAAAGATTCCATCCCCACAATTTGTTGCATGCACCACTTTAGATCAAGTGCTTTAGCTTACTATTAGGAAGTGAGCATCATCCATAATATTGAACTAAACATGGTTAACCCCAATATAAAAGAAACACTAGATAATTCTCAACCCACCAATAGTGAGCTAAAAACCTTGAATCATTTTCCATTCCTAAATAGTGAGCTAATGATTGGGATCCACTCTTTTTGAACATTATTAGTTGTAGCGTTGAAAAATTCTTGAATCATAGTAGCCCTTGTGTTAGAATGGGATTTAGCATATTTGGACTATACTCTTCGAGCTATTAAGATAATGTAAAGGTTAATAAGTAAAGTGTTGAACGCCTTACCTCATTTTGAGAAATGCAAAAGCTAATTATAGAAGGCACTTTTAAGAAATGCTAGTGAGGGTGGGGCTTCTACTATAAAATGTATTCTTTATATCATCCAAGGAGGAGATTTTGTGGTGATTTTTGTATGAATGGTGGCTTTTGAAGGTAAGGGAAGTAAAAAGAGGCTCTTATTGTGAATCATTGGAAGATTGTGAGGGATTTTAGGATTTCAAAGATGAATTTCCTTTCTTTTTTCACCTTTCCACCCAAGCCTTTGTTATTTATGATGATGTCGCTTTGTTACTACATTATCACCTATGAGATGGAACCCCTTGCCCAACTATTGCACATAGAATGTGGTACTTCAAAGTTTGACCCAAACGGGTTTGGACGTTTGTCAATAACATTGGGTCAATATATTGGATCTATGTTGTCCTTGTCTATCAAGCTCTTCATCGTTCTTATTCATGGCTTTGATGCATTAATGGAGATTTTATTTTTCCCTCAGTAAGTTCTTATCATTCATGTGGTCCTTGTTATCGAAGCAGTGAAGGGCGAATTTTACTAGCATCTAATCATGCTCCACATATGTGAAGCTATCTATGAGGACATTTGATTCAGGTGGATATTGGTGGCCACCTTCCAAGTCCACCCGGACCCCCACCATTGTTCCTCTCAACATTTTCAGTTTCCTTAATTATAGCGCAGTTTACTATTTTTAGCAGTTTTTCGGGTCCTAAACTTCCGGAGCCGTTTTGAGGCCCTAAACGACGTTTTTTGGGAAATCTTGCTCCGCGATTTTTTGAATAAAAAATTTTCTTTTTCTTTGTAGTCCTCATAGAGATCTTTCCAATGGGCTATCATGCGTGTAAAACGGAGATCGTATGCCAAAGTTACGACCCCGGGAAGTTGATGTACCAATTTACCCAAACGGGGCCCATAGTTTGGTGTTTCATCTTCTAGGGTTAGGTTTTGGAATGTTAAGGGTTTTCCATTGTTTCTCAACAATAAATAGGCCTTCGAGCCTCATTGTAAGAAAGTTCAGAGGCATGTAGCCGACACATCTCTTCTCAGAGATAAGCTACCATCGCCCTAGCTGGGTTATTTCTATTTCTATTTGTAAGCATATTTCAGTATTTTACAGTAATGAAACGAAGTATTATTTCCGCTGCATATTTGTCTTTATGGTTATCTCTGTATTTTATTGCGTTCCTGTTTAAATCCAGATCAACATTGAATATGTCTAGGAGCCTAACATCAATGTTGAGATAGTCATTTATCGATTTTTCATCTTTTTCACCGAGTCAATCCAGGTCCATGTCACGGGGGTTTCACTAGGGGCATGGGTATATCATAATCGCAGTAGACTATTTTACCAAATGGGCAGAGGTGATGCCTACATTAAACAATAGTGGTGAAACGACTGCCCTCTTCTTTTTCAATCATGTAGTCTCCAGATCCAGCGTTCGACAAGCCATAGTCACAAATCATGGATCGCATTTTCACAATCACATGATGGCTGAATTGGCTGCCAAATTAGGGCTATCCCATGACAGCTCTACTCCATACTATCCGCAGGCCAACAGACAAGTTGAGGCAATCAACAAGGTCCTGAAGTGGATTCTACAAAGGATGATTGAAGTCCACAAAAGGAGTTGGCACCTGATCTTGTACTCAGCCTTGTGGGCATACTGGACAATGGCAAGGAATGCAACTGGGTTTACACCTTTTCAACTAGTGTATGGCCTAGAAGCAATCTTACTAGCTCAGTGTGAAATCTCGTCCCTCAAACTCGCGGTCGACCTTCTCCCTGAAACTTCAGAAGAGGAGGCTCGTTTCTTGGAACTAATCTAATTGGATGAAACCCATGGTGATGCCACTTTGGCTAACGAAGCCATTAAGAAATGATTCAAGGCGTAGTTCAACAAGAATGTCAAACCCTGTGTCTTCTCAGAAGGTGGCTTGGTCTTACTTTACGACTAGGAATCCGACAAATTGGGAGCAGGTAAGTTCAAGTCCTTATGGATGGGCCCCTATATTATTAAACATTTATTAGCAAAAGGAGCCTACAAGTTAGTAGATTATGATGGGATTCCACTCGCGCAACCTTGTAACGGGTTGTACCTTAAGCATTACTATGCTTGACTCAAGATAGTAACCCCTATGCTTTTGTTACATTTTTGTTTTCACTAAGGGTAATTATTTTGGTTAAGTGATCCGCTTTTACGTTGTTGCAGATGTCGGACCTATTGGAATCATTTGTTGGATATGCCGATGGAGCAAGTCGTAGTTCGTGGAACCTATCTTCTGCGGCCTGGGCCATCTTTGATCCAAGCGGCGAGTTAGTAAGTTTCAGAGGGGTATGTATTGGTTGGTCAACGAACAATATTGCTGAATACAACGCATTGATAGAGCTCCTCTCTGATGCCATTACGTGTGGCATACACCAACTCGTCGTCAGGCTAGAATCATAACTCGTCATCCTACAGCTCGCTGGTAGCTACTCCATACAGAATCCAGCTATCTATCGCATGTTCCTAAGGGTCAAGATTTTGGAAAGATATTTGATTCTATTCAATATTAGAATATTTTTAGAAACATAAACACATTAACAAACTCATTGGAAAATTATGTGTTAGATAAACATTTGCAACATTTATAAAAGAAGCATTTCATCAATATTTGCATCAAGATCATGTAACCCAACCAAAATAAAGCTCCAAAAATAAAATATATATATATATAACTTTTTATGGTATACATAATGTTCTGTAACCAAGACAAAATCGATCAAATGACCCAAAACTCAAAATGCTAAGGGGCACCCTAGTCTAATGATGGTGGTGATAACAAGTCACCACCTATGAAATCATGCGTAAAAGCCTAGTCCATCGACTCAGCACGCCAGTAATATGTCATTGCAACCTCAGAGGCAACTCATCGGTCCTCACGTCTGGAATACCAAGAGTGAGGCCCTCGACCTGATCCAGCAATGCTAAAAGAGTCTCAGACACATCAAGGTCATGAAGGATAGCCCTCCCCACAACCTCTCCTACTGGAGTGGTAGTTGGTGCTCTCAGACGTTTTTCTGGTTGAACTGGTCCAATATCTGCATGAACACATGATTTTTGATTTGTCTTGATAGAAGAAAGCATGAGAACATTATAAAAAAACAATAAACAAAGATATGGTCAGAGAATTTACCGATAGCACCCCACTTCTCACCAGCCGACAGCACCAAATCTGGGTCACCCCTGAAATCCATACCAGCATATGGATACTCAGAAAAAACCATCTCCTGACAGTTGAACCACTCGAAGAAGGTACCAAAGAAGGAAACCTAGGACTGATCAGCATGTTGGGCCATAAGGTCGACCCATCTCTACATCCGTGTCTAAGTCGGTGGAGGTAAGCCAAGTGAAATGTACTGCAGCTACATCTGTGGGATCTTTTCCAAGGAAAAACCAGTCAAAATAGAACCATAGCCAAAGTTCTTGGATTTTCCATTTTTTACCTTGGTTAGTTGTTCTTTCATCACAAGTAGTACTGTGTCACACCAGTGGAACACCTTTGGTTCAAGGCATTCCAAGGCATATTGCATATAGGACCTGTTAGCCACGTGAAGAGCAACACTACCAGCGAGTCTAGAAAAAGTGAACAGAATGGTCCTCAAGGACTGGTCATTGACATCTCGGATGTTGATCTTGCCATCCCTACTCGGCTGATATACCTCTTTGCAATACCAACGAATATAATCTCTCACAAATTCGCCCCCATGGGCGGAACCTGTTAATGAAACAGGGGCACCATGCCTCGATAAACTGGTCAAAAAATAGATGTCCATGACAGTCAAGGGGATATATTTGCCTCTGATATGAAACACCTGGTTGGTAGGATCCCATGCATCGAGAAGATATTGCAACAAGTTGATTTGTTGCCTCATGCTAAAGATGTGAAAAAACTTGAACAGGCCACAGTTCCACAGTGTAGTTACCGTAACCGGATCATGTAAAGAAACCATGTCCTCTTCTTCATGCTCGTGTTCTTGCTATGTAACAACCATTTTGCTTCAATGAATCTCTGCAAAACAAGCAATAGAAGAGTCAGGGTCCTGATTTGGCAAAAACCAGGCAAAAATTTCCATGAGAAAATAGTGCAAAAATTTCGCTTCTCGTGCCCATCACACCCCAACGATGTACAGGGTGAGATGCATATTGACTGGCCAATGGCCAAGCCAGTATGCATCACACCTTTCGATATAGAAAGGGTGTGATGGAGCTAGGGTGAATTTTTTAAACTCTAGAGGCTCAGAAAAATAGGGAAACATGCACATAATTCAAAAAGGAAGGAATGAAACTAAAGATCTCAGGTTTAGCTCCTACCCGGTCCAAACGGTGCCAAGAATCGTCCACAGAATCTCTCGAAATCAACTAATGAAAATAAAGGGGGAAAAGCACCTCCAAAGCTCTAACAAACCAAAGTTCAAATGAAATGGTAAAATGAGGGGTAAAAACGACTTTTAAATTACTTTTTACGTAACTCGAGTAAAATATTAGTGTTTTAACTCATTTTTCAAACATATATTGTTCATTTCTAATCGGTTTGATGAAGCAATTGAACATGCAATACAACCTTTGAAGGAACAAAGTGGTTAGCGGTGAAATTAAATAATCAATGACCATTATCACGATCAGTTTTTATGTGAAGTTCAAGATCATTAAAAATTAAACCTTAGCAATGAGCAAACGTTCCCCCAGAGTTTAAGCTCATTAAAAAATGAACCAATCCCCGGTAAATAACCATTGTGAATGCATTATCATCAGCTTTTTGAGCCCTGGTCGTGTTGTTACCATCACCTCCACTCTATTTTAGCTGATCATTCACCTCTATTTGATTGTTTACCCCTTTTGAGGAACAACTGTGAAGAGTGATCCTGTTAGCCATCCTTGTGACATTGCCATGATTTGAAAATTCCAAACCTTACCTGGAATCAGTTGCTACATGAAATTATCACTCGTTACTCAAAAGACGAGTCTCCTTTAAGCACTTTTCATCTGACTCGTAAAATATGAAAATATTTCCGAGCAATTGGCCTCTCTAGCTCGTTAAAGCTACCAGAAGTGTTATCCCTCCTCTAGATTTTAATCTTTTTGGACCTGAGAGATTATTACACAAAAATATCGAGCGCCTGTTTCGTTCGGCTCGTTAAAATTACCAAAAATTCATCCCTTTTGTATTATTTTATACTTTTTTGAACTTAAGGGATTATATGACAAAAAAGGATTATTCGAGTTTCCTTTACGTCCCTTTCAGACTCTCTAAAATTGAAAAGGACTGAGTTATCTTTGTCATTAAACTCGTTAAAACCAAATAGCAACAAACTTGTCCATACAGACAAGAACGAGTTTTACTGTAGCTAGGCTCATTAAAACATAGCGACAGGTTTCCCCGAAGGGTAGATTATAGAACAAGCATACATTATCATCCTCAAGCTTGATAAAACTAAAGAGGTATTGGTCAGCAATGACTAGGGAAAAATTGGGAAGAAAACTTGAAGAAACTTTATTGGTAGCAAGTCGCTCTTGAACATGACACTTTCACTCCACATCTGAGTCAGGTTGGGTTATTCCGTTGACCAGTCATATCACCATTGGTCCATCGCACCATCCATATTTTGGGTTAATGCTACCAATTCATGTCAGTGTCGTCGATATGTTCAAGAGAAGTCACTCAGAGAATTCACTTGTGTCTCATCCACCGCAATACATTCACGCTCCATTCTTTCTTGACCGCCACCCTGAACCCTATATCATTAGATCGTTTTCACCTCCAAAAATAATTTACTCCGTTCGGTGTCGTAGATGTGGGTTTCATTAAGGCCTTCCTATGATGGGTCACTTCTTGTCGACATAAGTTCATTATCCAATAATTTGACTTAGGAACAACCCTTTCATTACTTTGAAGCTTGCATGCCTCAATGGCAAGTTTCTCACTTCCTGCGACAATTTTACATCAATGGCCTTCGACCGAAAGATTTTGCGTGGTGTTCGATGCCAAGTCCCTTTTCACACCACGCAAATTGTACTGTAGTACCTTAAGGGTCATCATCATTATCGGTGATTCTTCTAGCGCTTGTTTACAGCTTACATCATTGGTTGGTAATCAGGCGATGTCTTTCCATGTTCGACTCCAGAACGTCTTTCACATGGATCGACTTGTACTTTGGGTGAAGATTGGACGAGTTTGAAGACCCTGGATATAGTTTCATCCATCCGGGCTACAATATATTTAGGAAAATAAAGACATCAAATGTACATCATTGTTGCGCAGATGATCATCCGAATTAAAGGATGATGGCTCTACCAAAACCATTAGTTTTCCACACAGACGGTTGTCTGTCTTATGTACATGAAAATGAATTTATAAAGTTGAGCATGGGAATGCCCGCCTCATCTATATCATGAAAAATATTATGAAGATAATGTGTTGTATTGTATCTTGTTACAGTTCGCCTTCCAGCTCGAAAAAACTTCGGATCCTCATGATAAAGCATTTCACCCGACATCAAAAGATTAATGACCTCATGCTTTAGGGGGCAACTGTTATAGACATTTTTGGGCACTGTAACCCCAATCATACATGTCCATAAACCAAGGGCTCCTAAGTCCCTAAAAGTGTTGCTTCACACCCTAAAAGAACAAGGTCAGTTGATTACATCATCTCCCAGAAGTTCTCCACAGAAAATTGCTCAGAGCTGGTCAAAGCTGGACCATACAGACTGCCCAGTGCAGAGGGTGCGATGCATCTCACCTGCCCAATGTAAAGGGTTCGATGCATACTGGAAATCCCTTCTGTAGGGTGCGATGGGTGAGAGTAGAAAAATGGCAGAGATAGTTTGCAAGGTGGATCATCATAGAATCTTCCAGAAACTTCTCCTGTGACACTTGCCTCTATGAATTCATCCGGGGATGAGTAAGAGATCATCAATCTCCAAGTGGAATCAAGAGCTATCAGAGAGAGGACACTAATCAAAATCCCAGAAGCTGACCCACCCCCCTGCAATCATCTATATATGGATCCCTCATCCCAGAGATCCAGAGGCTGGAATTTTGTATCTTGTAAGGAAGTGATGTTGGTTTCTTGGTGGAACATCATAGTGTTGGGTGATCTAAGCTTTTCATGAGATGAAGGAGGGATTTCATGCTAGGAGGATGACGCTGGGTTAGGAAAATTGGTTGTAATCCTCTTTGCTATTCTTGATATTAATAAAGCTATTCAAGTTTTCCTCCACATTCTTGTATGTTTGATGATATATGCATTTGTGTGGTCAATATATATCTGGTCCTATATTGTTTATGATTGTAGATCTCTATTCTTCAATAGTATTATGCTACTTTGATTCCACAGGTGCTCTTTGAAGCTGGGTAGACTAAGGCAAAGCGGCAAGGATCTGTCAGAAGGGAGAGGAACCAAGAAAGGAACTAAGCGCAAGACTGAGGTTGGTGTCCTTTGTTCCCCTCTTATCTACTTCTCATAAAGGAAAGCAAAATTAGTTTTAGTTTGTTTGTTTCTAAGATAGCTACCAATCTTAGTGGGACTAGTAGCTCTTAGTGGACACTAGATTTCCCGATAACAGGCCCTAACCCAAGAGCTTCAACCCTATTACTTAACTTAGTACTGGATCAAGAAAAATCTCATTCTCATTATCAAAACAAAAAATTACATAGCAATATCTTCCACAAGTCTGGAGCTAAAAAATAACTAGTGTTTTTACAGGAAAAGTTTGAATCATAATGAGGGTCTGGGCATCTTTATTTATACAACTGAAGTCCCCAATGAATTCCTTAAATATATGGAGGCTCGACTCCCACAATCAAGATAAACTAACTCTTTGACTGTCACTTGCTTAGTCGCCTTTTGATCTTCATGACTTGGTTTCTTGTACTCCGAGATAGTGTGATTGATGGAGGGACATTCGAATGAGGGAGGAGTAAATGAGGAGGATTTACCTCCTACAATATCCCTTCCATGTACCATTCGAGTTTTAGCCTTTAATATTGAGAAAACTCCCTAATTTTCTCTCACAAACCTGCATTCAATGCACATTAGTCCACTAGGCATGATATCTCACTTTGACTCATTTCATTGAACAAAATATAATCAAAACATGTAATAAATTGTGAGAAGAGTTGATTTGACTAAACTAGGAGGTGAATTAAGGTCCATATAGTTACCCAATGATGAGGCTCATCATCACCCCCTAATGAAAGTGTTGTTCATCCTTTGAGCAACTCAATCAATATCCATATCTTTCATAACCCTGGTAGCCTCCCTCACATCCCATGATTCTACTGTGGTCTCCTCTTCCTGTGCATAAAATCCTGCCTTCCTTTCTATCTCTTCCCACTACTTTCTTTGTTCCTCTTCTTTCCTTCCTCCAACATCCCAAAGAGAAGTGGTGGTCTGAGTCTCAAGCCAATTCAATTGAGTTTGAGCCTTTGGATGGTTTGCTTGTACATGGGTGTCCTTTTTAATGCTTCTCTCATTCTTTAAGGAGAATGGTACTCTATGATTTTCAAACTGTATGGAAAAGTATTCCATATCCTTTGGCAAGCTTGCATGCTGTCAGCCCCTAATGGCTTGAACATATCCTGAAAATCTATAATTGCTTTCTCTTGGGCAGCAAGAAACCTAGGTGCATGTCGAGGATCATTTGCAATTAAATTATGTGTCTTTATAACATCCATTGGATTTGACTACTCAACTCTTATCATGAGAGCCTCTGTTTATTCCCTTGCTAATATCTTCTTCATTTCTACAACCCTTGCTTCCTCATGGTTCATCCATGATGCCAACGACATCAATTGTAAATCCCCCCGTTTTGCATTATGGCCACATACATGCAGATCTATCAGGGCCATGTTATGCAAGCATAACTCAAACATCTTAGCCCTATCCTCCAATGTGCTTTGATTACAAAGATCAATGAACTATATATAATCCTGGAATGGCATAATGCCTCTCTGTGCTAGGGTCTTGATTTGGAACTGTAGACACTATTGCTTAAGGTATAATGCATAGGACTTAGCTGGCATCCTACACTCGTTTGCCTCTAAAGATAGATTGGCCATGGTTGCCAATTAATTCTCTTTTTCTTACAGCTATCCTTTCAACCATGCATTTTCTGCTTCCAACTGAGTTTTCATTATGCCCTTTCTGTTCCTCAGGCTGCTTAGTTCTCTACTCATCTCCTTGAGATTTTCCTCCATGTGACCTATGTCCTCCACTCCCTTGGACTTGGAAATATGCATCCATCTATGTGCTCTTTCTCTTTATTTCTCAAGCTCAAAGAATAATGGGATGGAAAGTTTTTATGGAATGAACCTACCCCCTTCAATAAATCTGTAGTAGGAGTTGTTAGCTACCTATACCAATAGGTTTCATATTTCATGATTGGCAAATAAAAGTTCCAAATATGCTCTGCTTTGGTGGTTCAAAGATCCCATATTTCTATAAGAAGACAAGGTGTGTACTAAAGCTTGATGTTGACTCAATTTTGATGGATGGTCCAACAGCCTAATCTGGATCATGCCATGTTTCAATTTTCTGTTGTAGAATAGAGAAAGAATTCTGTCCAAACTGTTTAATCTTGGCAGACCAGTAGCTAGGTAGAGAAAGTAAGGTTACCAACTGCTTAATCTGGGACGTTGGAAGCAATAAGGGTAGCCTTAGATAGGAAGTCAAAAGAAAAAGCCAAAAGAAAAAGCCAAAAGAAAAGAAAAGGCACATAAGGGTCTGCAAGTCTAAGTGCACCCTCCATGAAGAAACAAAAAATGTTAGACAGGTAGATGGGTAGGTAGATGGGGTTGCAGAAATGTTATTACTCTCAAATGAGTTCTGCTGGCCTAGCATAAAGGAAACATCAGTGGATAGAGAAGCTCCTCTTCTTCATCATGTTGCAGCAAAGCAAAGGAGCATGACTAACTCCCTTTTCTCCCCTTTAACTTTCACTACTAACATCCCTTCATCAGTTGTGTTCATGAAAGAATTTAAGGTTTTATGTTGGTTCTTGTTCCTTTAAAAGCCACATTTCTTGTCTAAAAATTCTTTTCATTTTGATCTACTCCCTAAGCTAAGTTGTTTTCATATAAACTTAGGGATATCACTCCTCATTCACTTCCTCCATTCATATTAACCCCTAACTTCTTACTATCTAAATCCCCTATATTACCCTTTCCCTATTATTGTAAACACTATGGTGTATAAACCCCAAGCATTCTATAAATATCCCTTCCCCCTGGCATTATAGCCATATGTTCACAGTCAGGGATTAAATTGACATCTCGTCAGTTTAAGAACCCAAACCCTACCCCTTTTCCCCCTTCAGAAGTTATCTAAACCCTTAACCCCTTCATTTGCTAAAGAACCTTGTAAATAAACCCATTTTCACCCCTAACCCGCTCATTTGCAAAAACACATGAAAACCCACTTTTTCATTTTACCCAAAGTTTGGGCGCTATGCGCAGTTTTTATAAAAATACATTGGAAACCATATAAATTTTCCAAACTCCAAAGGTTCCCGCCGGGCATCTTCCAAAAAATATATTATTTTAAACTCCGCCCGCATCCGTATTGACCTGGCATCTCAACGATCCGTCAACCGTCGGATCTGGCCTTTTTCATCCGACAGCCCACATGCATATCGGAGCGGCTCCGACGTCCGAAGGATAGCTTCCGAAATTTGTCAGAGGGTGACGTCAGGTCTCTGCCACGCGTCACCCCCAAATCGTATCGGAGCACCCTCTGACAATTCCACTTCCGTATATAAGGCAGTGCGATATCAAACCGCTCACTGGTTCCAGTTTCCGTTAACCCGCTATGCCAACGTCATTACCACGTCATTGCTGCATCACCGCCACGTCAACGCCCCCATCCGCCACTGCTTTGACCTGCCTGGCACCTCACCATCCCCGTGGACCACTCTTAAGCCACCACGTGTCTCGATGACGTCATGCTGACGTAATCCGACCTTGACCCCACCTGGTGACGTCATGCTGACGTCATCCAAAATAAGCGCCAAATAACCCAAAAGTCTATATTTTGGCCAAAATTCATGTTTTTCGTTACTTTTGCAAAAAAGACTGTTACTCCCCTTGCATGCATTTTACGTCCAATTCCTTCGCCGACCAGCTGAAATCAACCAGGAGACCGCCGACGCTTCCTTCCCACCTGCATTTGCAAACTTTGCCAAGCAATTCACCAGGTATTTATCAAATTTACCTCCCTTGCGCACAGTTGTGTCCGTAATTATCTAAAACAAAATTAAAAGAGGGGGCAAGCTTATAATTTACCGGCAAATCCCCTGTGGCAAGCCTCCATTTTCAACTATTAAATCAAAATTCGCCTGCAGAGCCTTGTCTACCCGAGTTTGCACAAAACATACAGTTGGTTCACGCATTCGTGAACTGAGAACCCAAGCTGCACCAATTCACCGTATAGAGAGTTTTAAGGCCGAGCATTTGCTCTAGTAGTCCTCTGTGCAGTATTTCAATTGCTGCTATTACAATTTACCCTCTCTTCCTTGCAATTCACCTCTATATTGCAAAAATATTCCTCTGTGTTGCTCTGCATAGTAACACCAGTGCACACAAAAAGAAGCCTAAAGTAACCATGGATGCACCAGTAGCTCCTGTAGCCTTGAACATTGCTCCATTAAATGCTCCTCAGAGAGAATTGGAATGGCAACCATTAGCAGACCTGGATTATCAGATATCAGAAGAAATGCTAATGCACAGCAAGTACCACATCCACTTGTTAAACGAATTGAAGATTAAACATGAGGCTGGGACAGATGTATTGGGTATTTGGGATTCTTTCCTCCCTCTCTTCAAGCTCCCTCAGGTCAACCAGTTCCCTGACCTAATCCACCTATGTGCTGAATGCTACGACGCCACTCAGAGGGCTGTGATTGACCCTTCAGGCTCAGTTGTTTTCTATGTCACCCCTGAAGCCATCAGAGAGATGCTGCACTTCAAAACTGAGAAGAAATTAGTCCCTTTATCATTGGCTGATCTGATAAAGCAAGGAGCTAAATTGACAGATGCTCAGGTCACCACACTAAATCAATTGTACATTGACTCTGACACCGTGAAGTACCCTCCCATTTCTCATGTTTACCTCAACCAATTGGGCAGGGACCTTGTAGACATGATCAATCCCATTCTGGGCTACAATTCAATTGAATTTGTTGATGAAACTGTGCTAGTGATGATGCTCATGTTTTCCCTTGGCAAGTCTCCAATCTGCTATGACTATGCCACCTACATATCTGACAAAATACATGAGCAATTAATGAACTTGGCGAGAGAAAGGGTGTTCAAATACACCTCTTACATCTACCACTTAATTTTGTATTATCAACATGAGAAGTTTCACTTTTCTATGAAGAGAGTGGATGCACAAGGAAATCCAAGGTCAGTGGTTTATTGGTCCTCTGCCTTCCACTGCAGATCTTGTTCTCCATATACTTATTGTGAGTTTATATACCTCTTCATCCACCCAGCCATGTCTCTGCTAATGAGCTCACCTCCTCCTAGACTAACTGATGAGATGCAGAGGATTCTTCAGTTGTCCAAAGCATACTGCATTGGGGATTGGTACTATTACCAACACCACACAGTCATCAGAATATACGGGTGTGAGTTGCCCCCATACAGATTGCCCAGATATGTGCCCATGAGATTGTTTGCCCTTGAATACTTCAGGTAGTTTGGGAATGCTGATATACTACATTTTTCAGGCAAAGGCAAGAAGGCACAGCTCAAAGTAAGAAACCAATTAGGCCACTTCATTTACAACAAAAGGGAGGAAGGTTGCCAAGAAGTAGACAAAATGCTAGAATCCCTTGGCCTATAGACCAGTTTCCTTTGGAAACCTTATGACCCCAATCACTTCATAACTTTAAGAAGGGTCAAGTATAGGCTAGCCAGTTATGACCACGTAAGGTTGCCTCATATAGAAAAATTTGCAAATCAAATAAAGTGGAGGAGAGGCACCTTAGAGGAAGTTGTCACACAAGAAGAATTAAATCAAAGAGCAGTTAAAAATCTTCAAAAGATGGCTGGCTTAGAGCTTTGTGCATAGGTATTTGCTCTTCCAGGCACTCAAGTGGGAGCAGCTGCCTCATCCTCCACAGCACATCAACAAGCAGCCAAAGCTACTGATCAAATCTCTAGCAAAGGCAAAGAGAAAGAGATGGAGCCAGAGCAGCCACCTCATGAACAGGTACAGCAGCAGGAAGTGCAGCAACAACAACAGGTACAACAGCAACAAGTGGGGCAGCAAGAAAAAGAACAGCCAGTGCAACAAGAGCAAACATCACAGGCCCCAAAACCCACCGGGCAGCAAGCTCAGGATACTCTACCTCCTAGGCAAGAGACAACAGTGGATGCCTCAGTCCTCCAAACCCCACAAAAGGAAGATATAAGTAGAAAGAGGGACAGAGAGACTCCCCTCACAACATCAACAACTCATGGGGAGAAAAGACATAGAATGAATCCCCTCTCAGAGGAAGAAATGCCTATAGGGCAATCTTTGGGCATGGGCCCACCTAGCATGGAGGCATCTGCAAGTTCCTTCCAGTAGGAACAAGAGAGGACAGTGGGAGGAGAAGTCAGCTCCTCAAGCCAGCAAAGAGGAGCTGTGGTGGGCATCAAGTAGCAGTTCATTGACATAAAGAAGAGGAATGAGCCCATAAGAGTACACCTATATAATCATTTGTTGAAAATGGCTCCCACTAACCAGCAAAGACTAATGTCTGCATTTGATGTCCAGGAGGGCAAGATGATCATGAGCCACTTTATGCCAGCCGTGTTGCAGCCGCAGTCAGCTGCAGATTACATAAGGACCAACCTTGAGGTCATTGCCAAGGACATCCACCTAATGGATAAAATCGAATTACATAAGCAAACGGGTGAGATGGTGTATGCCTCATTGGCAGACAAGACATTGGAGAACTACAGGCTAGAAAATAGCCTAAATAATACAACTGCCCAACTTGAGTTGGATACAACATCCTCTCAAGCAAAGGACAACAGAATCAAAGCCTTAGAGGAGATAATCATAGAACTTGGGCATGATCCCAAGGAAATCAAGGCTGTACAAGCATTATTGAAGTTAAGGGATGCAGATATTGCAGCACTAAGGAAAATGGTAAAAGTCCCAGCAACCATTCACCCACAAACTGGAGAAGTTGCCCAGCTGAGACATGACCAAGATGCATTAGCTATGCTGGTGTCCCTATATAAACAGCTGATCCAAACACAAGAGAAATTGGGAGAATCAGAGGCTGCACAGGTTGCACTGCAAGCATCATTACAACAGAAAGAAGGAGGACAAACATCTCAGCCTCCTCCAGAAATAATTAACCTGGAGGAACCTCCTCAGACTACTGCTCCTCCTACTGAACAGACAACACCATCTACATCAGCAATTGCACCAACAACAGAGCAGGCTCCAAGCCTGGATATGCAGAAGCTCAAGAATGAAATCCAAGCCCTGGAAGCCCAAATGGCAGAGCTAAATGAGGCCAGGGAGAGTCTAGCCAAGCTCAATGAAAGATATGATAAATCCAAGCAGACTGTAGCAGAAAAAGGAAGGGAAATAAAGCCCATTAAGGATAAGATAAAGGAGCTAGAGAAGGAGCTCACACTTGACAAAGTGATAGCTGAGCTGAGGACAGTTTTATCGGCCAACATTGGCCAATCAATCACTGATCAATGGAAATACATTGAGACGATTCATGAGCAGATATAGCTCATAGGGAAAGCACATAGAGAAATCCAAAGAGCAAGGGCATCTCTAGGCAATATGCCCGAGGTTGCCAATAGAATGATTAATGTGCTTAATAACAGAACAAGTGCTCAGCTGGCAGCAATGGGAATCTCCAGTAGAACTGAAACCATCCAGCTGATAAAGAGGGTCCTCACACTGAGAAACCTGGTACAAACACTGGAAAGAAGAAGCCAGGATATGCAGACAGAGGTTAATAAGTTCACGGACAAATTTGTGGCATTACAAAACAGAGGTCTTCCTAGCTTACTGAACAGCGCAGGAAGACTACTTTCCCATGAACATTATGCCAAAAGGGTCAACACATTTGCTACAAATCAGATTACGGAAAGGCCCAGTACTTCAGAAGAATCAGGGCCAGCATCAGGGTAGAGTCTCTACAACAGGGTTGAGAACCTATTTTTCATCATGAATGAAATCCAACATCTGTTCGAAGTACCTCCAAATTTTTACAAATACACAGAGGCAGATGAGACTCTAGAGGCAATCCTGAGACATCAATTGCCCACACGAGAATTCTGGACCAAAATGATACAGACAATATTGTAAACCAGAGCCTGTATTCAAGCTTTTTCATTTAAATATACAAGTTTTCATACACAGGAAAATTTTGATAAAATCAGCATGCATGGAGAAGAATGGGCTGAGCCAACTCAGCAAAACTATTCGGCCACTAAAGCAGCACTGACAGTCACAGGTGACAGGGCCGAAAAGCTACAGGATGACAGAGCTACAAAGACACGTCATTCATCATTTATAACAGAACATTCAACCGACTCAGTGGCCTCCAAAGGTCAAAAAGTCTTCTGACAGAATTGAAGGGCATTTATGTTGTTTTCAAGGCTGTAATAACTTCTTATCTGCTTTCTGTACAAGTTGGTGAACGTATTTACTTCTCAGATGACTCAACGCTTCAGATATTTTGTATCACGGTTTGTATATATTCCCCCTCGCATAAGTTTGCAGGTGGTTGTTGATTGTTCTTCTAGAGTTTCTTAAGCTGTAAATTTCCAGAGTATTAATACAAAAGTGATGGAATTTCCAAAGCTCTGTGTTATCTGAGGCATTCTGGTGTTTTGCTTAATGTTACAGGATTCCTACGTACTTCATGGCACAATAAGTTCTCCTTAAAAACTCTTCGTTATATGTTTTGTTATCTTTTCATAGTTCATTCATGTTTCTGTATTTCATAATTTAATGGCAAAGAAAAATAATAGTTTCAGGATTTATTCACAGAATACCCTGAACTCAATCTAAGCTGTTATAAATGTTTTTTCTTCAGTTATAGTCATAAGGTGTAATTCTTAACTGCTGCACCTCCAAACTATATCTTTCACAGTGATTGTCGTCTCAGGAATTCAAGTTTGCTCCTTTGCAACATATCTCTTTCATACACCCTCAGCTTACTGGAAAATTCTTAATTGCTTTTCACTGGTTAAGCACAGTTCACAATCACAATTTAAATTTTGTTTCATGATGTATTTGAATGGCCCTGCAGTTTCAACAACTCAACTTAATATCTCAGACAACCTGTAGCCACAGACTCCATTGCCCAATGGACTAGAACTGCCTGAACACTTCCACCTTAGGTACAGAAGACATCCTTCAACCAAAACATAAAACCAAACCCTGAATTCATAACTAGCCTAAAATCTTCACAAAACAGAGACAAACCTTAAAGAGAGAGCCCTCTCTGATTACAGTTTGGCTAGAAGCTGTAATCCAAAGATTGGTTAGTGGTTACCCCGGTCGTATTCCCTTGGGAGTCAAAGGGAACAACCTGGGTGTTAACAGGAGTCAAGGTTAGGTTGAGGACTAGGTTCCTTTATAACTGGGTCCTCTTTCTTTGGTTCTTGCTGCATATCCACTCATTATCCAATTTTTGAGTTTCCTGTAGGTTTAGTAGAGTTTCATGTAGGATTGCCTCTGCTTCCTATAGGTCTCGTTGTGTATCCTATAGGATGTCTTTTCCCTTGGATGAGGCAGATTTAGTCACAGGCCTTGTCACATAAGTGATAGGAGACTTAGGGGAGGTTTGTCTTGAGGATCCTTCTCCTTGAGTTTTTATAAGAGGAGTCATCTTCTCCTGTTGTTTAAGTGAGTCTTCAATAATAATAGGGACCTTGGTGGGAGTTTGAGGTTTTCCCTACCTTATCCTAGTAATTTTTCTTGTTTTGAAGCATAATGGAGTTTGTCTCTGTCTTTTGCCTTTTTATTTGATAGGGGTACTAAGGGAAGTGAGGGCAATTTTTGCCTCTCTCTCAGTGGATTCTAGAGAAACCCTGGGTGACTCTTCCTTGTTTTCTACCTCCTCTTTTCCATTCCCCTTTTCATCTTTTCCTTTCTCTTCTTCTTCTCCCTCTATTTCCTCACCTTGTTAATCAATTTCCTCATTGGAATCTTCCTCTGTTTCTTCACCACTTTCCTTCTATTTCTTCTCCTCTTCTTCCTCATCTATTTCCTCTTCATCCCTCTTTGCTTCTTCTTCATTTGTTTCAGCCTCTTGTTCATCCCTTTTTCTGGTAGTAGGGCTCTTATCATATTTGATGGATTTTATATCCTCCTCTGTATGCATGTCTCTGTCAATTGCCCATGTGATATGAATTCTAAGGTTGTGCAGGGCATCTTCTATGATGAGTATAATTAACCCATGATGGGCCAATTGCTAGTAGTTTCCTTCCTTCACCATCACACTCATGATTGAAGAAGGAAGTAGGGTATGTTGAGTCTGTGGTGAGGAGGTGTATCTGCTCCACCTCAATTCTTCAAGAAGCCCAAAGTGGTAACCATATACCACACTATACCTACCTTCACATGATATGTATTTTATAAGGTGGTAGCTTACTTCATTGAAGGGGTATGGTAGGCTTTCTCTTCTCACTCCATTCTTATCTTCCATGGCCTCCTCTCCCTCTAAAAGGAATTTATTCTTTGTAGTTTGGTTATTTCCCTTTTCTTCCTTTCTCCAATGCAATCCTATGGAAAGTGTGGCAATTTTGCTTATGATTTCAGGGGTGAGATCTATGGAGAGGCCTCTCACCACAACAGTGGCATGGGTCCTTGTTAGTGGAATGAGAGAGAGAGAAAAATCTCTGGCTACTTCATCATCATACCCCCACAATTTGTCAAAGTACCCCATCCAATTATGCCTTGTGAATATTTCTAGCACTGGAGGCTGTTGGTGAATCCTCACAATGTTGATGGGCTCCCTTCTATTAAACCCCCCCTGCCATTTTGTCTGATTAATGGAGGAGCAAATATGTTTGATACAAAATTTTAATGGAGGAAATTGAACTGAAATTTCTGTGGATACAATTCCCTTTTTTTGCAATCAATTTTAAGAAACTACAATATTTTTTGTTCCTTTCACTTAGAAAAATAGGAGGAAGTGTAGAGCCTACCACCTTATAATGCTTGATGTAGTGAACCCTTGTTTTTCTCCCTCTGAAATTGCTCAATGCCAATCCTATAGAATCCCTGACTATATCATGTTGGATTCTTGTGGGATTTTGTAGGATTTCCTATATGATCCTGTAGGAGGTCCTACGCAGGAAAAAATGAACTTTCCCTCTCTTGTAGGCTACTTGGGGGCCGAGAGCGACTTTGCTAGTGTGAGCCTCGAGAATGTGAAGGCATCTATGCATGGGGATCAACATTTATTTCCTCTTATGGTTGATTCGAGTGAGGTTGTGTGCTGGTAGCCAAGGTACGAATGTCTATTTTTGGAACGTTGGTCACACTACCACATCATCATTCTCCTCACCTTGTAATCAACTCCCACTTCGGGCATCCATAGTCTTAACTGCTTTCACCCTCATCTTTCTTTTCCTTGACTTAACTATTCTCACGTGTGTGAGGACTAACTATTTTGTCGTCATTGACTGAATGAAGGTGGTCAAGTTAACTGGCCACCTTTTGCTTATAAACCAACTCATTCACAATTTTCGCATCTTTTGATCACATCATGATAATGAGAGAGTGGAAGCGAGATAGTTACCTGTGGTAATAATACCTTTTTGCAGTTTGTTGAAAAAATGAGGTCTTTGCTGTGTGTTGACTGCATGTGATTTATCCCTCTTTTTTATTGTCCTTTGATGATTTTATTTGTTGTGCAGGTACTTTGTGTTGTTGGTGATGATGATGTTGCTACTACTAGGCTCTGGAAGCACCTCTTCTACCTTTGGATCTCCATGCTTGAAACTTGCTACAACCTATGATTTTTGTTTTGTGGGATAGGTTGCTACAGGATGTCCTGTAGCTACTTTTCTTGATGGGAACTGAGGATGATGAGCATGGACAGAGATGAGGTCTAGGGGTTTGTGAATGATGAACAATAACCTTTAGGTGTTATCCTCTTGCTCTCTGTCTCATCCTTTTTCTCTATGTTTTTTTCTTGAAAACTGTAATTTTTTTTGAAAATTGACATTGTTTTGATGATGAATGCACGGGTGATCAAGGTGGATAGAGGTATGGAAATGATATGGTGATGTAGGAATTTTATTTTTTGTAATCGGAAAGTCATTTAATTGCTATAGGGTTACCTCCTTTAGGATTCCCAAGCCAATGTAATTCCTACAGGATCATCTGGTAGGTTTTTAGGGGATCCTGTAGGTTTACAAGGAATCTTCTAGAGAACACGGAACCCTTGCAAACTGAGGCAAATGAGTGAAAAAATGAAATGAATGGTGGAATGATGAAGGATGATGAATGAGGGAATAAAAATATGAGCTGAATAGGTCCCTTTTGATTCTCCATTATTGCTCTGATCATCCTCCTACTGACCTACAAACGATATTTCATAATTTTTCTTTTCTCTTTTTTTTAATATATTTTTTTGAAAAACAACTAGTCTGCCTCCAAGAGGTTTTCATCCTAGCTACTTTCCCTGGGCATGTCATGAGAGGTTTTAACCCAGGAATATTTTTATTTCTCTCTTTTTATTTTTGACACCATTGGGCCGCCTCAAGAGGCTTTCAACCCAAGAGTGGGACTCAGGCGCCTCATGGAGGTTTTCACCTCAGTCTCCTTATTTTTTTTTATTTTTTTTCTCAATGACTTGATGAGGTAGGAGTTGAGACTTTCTCCACTATCATCACTGTCTTGTTGATATCATCAATGAAATATTGCTTTGACAATGGCCTTTTCTAAACTTTTAATGTGTTCCCATTAACAAGTAAAGGAATGGCCTCTGCATCTATGGCTCTGATCTGCATTGAACCATTATCATGACATTTCTCTATGACATAAGGTCCTAACCATCTAGTCCTTAAATTTCCCTTGAATTCTTTATATCTGGAATCAAATAACAAAGCCCAATCACCTTCTTGAAATTGCTTGTCCTTGAGGTTCTTGTCATGCCAGATCTTCCTCTAAATTTGAGTTAACTTTGTGTGTAGGAGGGTTTGCATTTTGAACTCATCTAACCCATTCAAATGGATAAATTTCTCTTGTTTTGCACTGCTGAGATCTAGATCTAGTTGAGCTGCCATCCTCAATGTATTGTAATCAAATTCAATGGAAAATAGGGCCTTTTTCCCATAGACCAACTCATAGGGTGTGAATCCAGTGGTGTTCTTCCAAGTGGTATTGTAGGCCTAGGTGGCCTCAATGAGTCTATCTACCCAATCTTTTCTACTACTACTAACCACTTTGTTCAGGATGCCTTCCAATGCTCTATTGGTCACCTCCACTTTCCCATTAGCTTTTGGGTGATAGGGAGTGGATTTCCTATGCTTGATCTTGTGCTAGCTTAAAAAGTCTTCAATCATGTTGGATGTAAACTAGTTTCCTTGATTAGTGACCAATTCTCTAGGGTACCCAAACTTGTAAAAGACATTTTCCCTTAAAAACTCAGCCACCTTCTCCTCTGTTTCTCCTTTGATTGACTTGGTTTCAACCCACTTTGTCAGATAGTCAGTGCACACAATGATGTACTGCTTTTTCTTGGCAGGAGGGTTAATATCTCCAATGAAATCCATGCCCCACTTGTCAAATGGCTCGAAAGTCAATTGAGGTTGCAGAGGCATTTTATCCTTTGGAGTAGGCTTTCCCATCCTTTGGCATTGATCATACTGATTGGTATATCTTTTCACATCCTAATGAAGAGTGGGGCCAATACTAACTTGCATGTAACACCTTGAATGTGGTCCTCTTTGCTGCAAAGTGACCTCTATAAGGCCCATCATTATAGGCTAGAAGGATATCAAAGACTTCCTCCTCCCTGACACATCTTCTAAGAATTTGATCGAGGCCTAGTTTGAAGAGGTTTCCCCCAATCCAAGTGAATGGGGCACTCTTCCTCACGATCTTGCTTTTTCTCTTTGGAGAAAAAAATCGATGGGAACTGTGCAGATACCAAACCGTTTGCTATGTCAAAAAACCATGGAGAGAGAAATGAAATTGTGAATAAGTGTTCATCCAGTAATTGATCATCAACCATTCCTTCCTCACCTGTAGGCAAAGTTAATCTGGAAAAAAAAATTGCAACAACATTTTCCTTGCCAGGCTTATCAACAATGGTTAGATTAAACTGTTGTAATAAAGGTAACCATCTAATAATCCGAGCATTCAAATCAGGTTTATTCATTAAATATTTGATTGCAGCATGGTCAGTATATACAAATGTTTGATAACCTATAATGTAATTTTTAAATTTTTCAATGAATGCACAACATCTAGGAGCTCATTTTTAGTCACTGTGTAGTTCAGTTCAGACTTTGACAAATTCTTATTGATAAAGTAAATGGCATAAGGAAATTTTTCATCTATCTGACCTAGAGATACTCCTATGGATTTGTGTGCGGCATCAACATGTATATGAAAATGAAGGGCCCAATTTGGGCCTCAGAGAATCGGTGTAGTCGTTAACTTTTCCTTTAGGGTGTCTAGGGCCTCTTGGGAGTTTTTTTACCATACAGACTCAGAGTCTTTGGCCAGCAACCCAAATAAAGGGGAAGCTAACATTTTGCAGTCTTTTATAAACCTTCGATAGTATCCAACTAACCCAAGGAAACTTTTGACATCTCTCTGCTTTTGTGGAGGTGGGACCTTTTGGACGATAGGTATTTTTTTTGGGTCCACCTGTAGTCCTTGCTCAAATATTGAATGACCTAGCACAATCCCTGCAGTCATCAAGAACTCACATATTTTAGGACTAAGAGACAAGTTCATTTCAATGCATTTTTTAGAACCCTACCTAAGTTGGACAGAGCCTCCTGGAAATCACATCCATAAGGTGTAAAATCATCGATAGAAATCTCTACTACATCATGGACTAGCTCAGAAAGGATACTCAAGACTGCTCTTAGGAAAGTGGCAGCAGCATTGCATAGGCCAAAAGGAAGGACCCTATAGGTGAAAGTACCCCAAGGACAAGTGAAGGTGGTTTTATCCTAATCTTCTGACCTTATTTGGATTTGATTGTACCCACTGAATCCATCTAGGAAAGAGAAAAAAAATTCCCTGCCAGGCCATCTGGCACTTGGTCGATGAAAGTTAGAGGGAAATGGTCCTTCTTTATGGCTTTGTTTAACTCTTTATAATCGGCACAAATCCTCCACCTACCATTTTTCTTCTAAACCAACACCAAAGGAAAGACCCACTCACTATCAGAGATATGGTAAATGAATCCCGCTTCTAACAACTTTTGCAGTTCTTCTTTGACTATATATTTGAGAGCTGGATTCATCCTCCTTTGAGGTTGCTGGACTGGTTTTCAACCTTCTTTGATATAAATGTGGTGAGTACACACCAATGGGTGCGCTCCCTTCATTTATTTGTAACTCCAAGCAAAGGCATCCAGATGATCCTTTAGGATGTTGCAAAACTTTTCTTCTTGGTGAAGAGAAAGAGATGGGTTGATCTTCAAAGTTCTCTCAGGGCTGAATTCTATGGTTTTGACATGGATAGGGTTGGAATCGACTAAGCATAGACCAATATGATGGTTTTTCTAGGTTTCCTTTACTACTTCTTCTAAGGACAATGTAATGGGAGTTGGACTTTGGAGTATGTGTTCAATCAAATTATATTCATCCGGTTGTCCCCCTCCCATGGTTGTTTCTATGGTATAGATTTGCGCGGAATAAACTTAATTTTCTTCCTCCTCTTCCAGCCATAAAGGTAAGTCATGTTGTAGAGATGGATGGGAAGGAGGATATAGGACTAACTGCTTGGACATATGCCCATTCTTGATAGTCATATTTCAAGCCCTATATCTAATGTAGGCAGCGAAAGTGGCTAATGAGGGCCTCCCAAGGATGATAGGGTGACTAGTAAGCTTAGCCTTAGGCTGGAGAACTAGGAAATATGCTGGGTATTCCCAAGAGTCAATGGAGACCATCACACCTTCCACAATCCCCTCAGGGGTCGTTGTGGAGTGGTTTGCAAGTTACAGGACCATTGTGGTATTTCTCAATGAATCCTAGAGGTTGAGCTTGAGCGTGGTGTCCTTTTTCATAACATTAATGGAAGCCTGAAGATCAATCAGAGTGTGTGGGACAATGGTTCCATTGATGTGCACATCTACTATAGGGCTTTCAGGGTCCAAATACTTTGGACAGATTACCTGCCCCAGAATTAAGTTAGACAACTGTCCAATGACATTAATGGTAGGGGCATCCCTTCTTCACCTCCTGGGATGCTTGAATCACTTCTCCTTGATCAAATTATTGTAAATATGCACATCTTTTATAGCTTGGAGAAGTGGAATTTTGACACATAGGTTTTTCAATTCTCCCGGAAGTTCACTCTATTATGGGGTAGGATGGAGTGGTTGGGTTAATCTCTTAGGAAAGGGTGGTGGATTTACTTTAGGAATGCTTTCCTCTATTTATTCCTCAACCTCCCTAGGTGGAGGTAGAGGTTGGTTGTCCAGCAGTACTCTCCCATATCTCAGGTTGATTTCTTGGATTTCCATAGCATAAGCTGGATATGATGTCTCTCCACTATATACTTGATGTGCCTGACTCTTGTTCAGCTTCGGATTTAGTTGGGCAGGCATCTAGGGTTGTTTAGGTGGAGAAGAGTGAAAATTATATGGTTGAGTAGGTGGTGAAGGCAATAAAGCTAGAGAATTACTGTAGGGGGGCCTCCACCCCTGGGACGGTGCATTCCACTAGGGTTGTGGTAAAGCATATGTTTGAATGACTAGTTGGCTGGCTGGGAATGATACTGAGGTGCAAAGGACCAAGGAGGAGGTGTAGACTACGAAGGATGAGTAGGGGGTCCCTAAGAGGGAATGGATGTGGTCTAGTTGGGGTTGTAATATGCATGGGATGACCCTTGAATGCCTTGCTAGTATGGTCGAGGCCCATGGGGTTTCCTTTGGTCTATGTAGCAGAGTTGTTCAGTTACCCCTTTAGCTCCTTGATATACAACTTTAAGTCCAAGTAGAGAAGGGCACTTGTATGTGGAGTGGTTTTCTTCACACATTGAGAAAATTTCAATAAATTTCAATGGACATTCATTCCTAGGGTGCCTCCTGGTCCATATAGGGCAGAAAATGGATAAGACTCTCTCCAGTTCCTCTCGTTTTCTCTTAATGTGCATAGTGTCCATCTGTAGGGCAAGGGTTTGGAGCATCCGACTATTGAAATCCTCCAGCATGTTGCCAATCTCACCCTTGATGGCTGCATTAGAAGAGGATGAACTGACAATAGGTTGACTACCCCTACCCTTTTTCATAGTTTCCCTAGAATGGTTTCTAAAGACAATCTTGATATCCTCATAGGGTAAGTTATGGTAAATCTCTCCTCTTGCTAACAAGTTTAGGGTATCCATAAGATCTTCCCTTACTCCTCTAAATAGGACTAGCTTCAATGACTTAGTGTCAAGTGTGCACCTAGCCCTTTTGTAGCTAAGCTAGAAGATTTCTTCATAATCCTCTAGGGATTCATCGTGCCCTAAGGTCATCCTGAAAATTTTCTCTTTAGTGTCTTTAGACCTATAGTAGTGCCGATACTTGTTTTTGAGGGCTTTCTACATCTGATCCCAAGTGGTGATGCTAACCCCAGGTAAACCCATAAACCAACACAAATCTTTATCCTTGAGAGTGGATGGAAATAGTTTCAACTTCTCCTCATCATTCATGTAGTCATAGGTTCAACATATGACAACAAATTCAAATAAGAAAGTGTCTGGATCTTCTATGGTCAGACCATGGAAATGAGGAATGGTAGAGAGGATTATATTCTTCATCTTAGTATCCACATTGGTTTCCTTGATGGAAAAAGCACCCTCAACTGTTTCTCTATTTCCTCTGTCATGTCTATTTTCAGCCATTGGATCAGTAGGAATGAGTTCTTCTTCTTCTTCTTCTTCCCTTGTAGGTTTTTCAAATATTTCAAGTTTCTCACTTAAGGGTTCCTCCAATTCAAAACCACCGAAGAAGAGGGAAGGTTGGTTGTTTGAGGCAATGGGAGTATTTGGCAGAACATTCCCTAAGTTATCCCTATTCCTATAAGGCATGAAAAAAATGTTTTTGTTTTGTTTTGAGTTTTTTTTTTTTTTAACTTTGAAAGTGATTGTAGAATTGAAATTGCATATTGAATTAAAATTAACTGACTGAATGGAAACTAACTTCTTGAATGACATCTTACTTTCAAAATGGAAAGGAAAGAAAAAAATGCAGAATGGAAAAGAAAGCAACTAAATTACTCTTGTAGAAATGAAGCTAATAGTAGAATATAGTAAACAAGAAATGGAAGGAAGAAAGCAGCAATGACATATTACTCAGAAACCTCCCCGAAAATGGCACGAAAAAGTGATGAGCACCACTGTTGCATCAAGAATTCTGCAACTCCTAGGGCTACCAACTTTACTTTATCAACCCAGGGTTCATACAAACTTGTAGGTGATAGTGTTGTATACACAAGTAAAAGTGATCATTCTTCCTTTTGTCTCCGTTCAAATGGTGAGATATGTTGAAAATGAAACAAGATGATGAAGCTTAGTGGAAAGGAGTTGCCTTCACTAAGTGGGACCACAGGCTATTTTTGGCGCAAAGTCTATTTTTAGACTATGTCTATTTTTAGACATATGGATCATGGTCTATGAGTTGCAGGATGCTATTTGTGGATGATTGGTCATGTTGGTAAAAATAGATGGAATTCTATTTTTAGACATATGGGCGGAGTCTATTTTTAGACTACTGGGCTAAAATCGAACATTATTAGCTCTTAATAATATTTGGACTATAAACATTATCTTATCCTCTTGGAGCACTTCAGTTTGAGCTACGGATGTGGCACATGCAACTGCCAGAAGGAAATACAATTTTCTTATGGGTCAGTTGAGCTATTGCATGATGGACTTCAGTTAGAACTCAAGAGATTGAGTTTGGTGGAGTTGATTGAGGAGTTGATGGAGTTGCGTTCAATTTGACTTAGTTGAACTAGTTGTATTTAGTCTAACTACAAATACACTAGTGATGAGTGATGCGAATTAATTATTAATTAATTCACTAATTATTAACTCATAAAGAAACTAAAGAATACATCAGTTAACTCAGTGCATGGACAGTTCAGTGGAGACAAGTGTTAGAGGTGGGTGAAAGAGTGAGATTGCTATCAGTTGTGACTATAACTGTGCATGAGATTTGCAGAATCAATGATGGAGATTTCCAATGAAGATTGTGTGGTACAATTCAAGGGAAAAACAGGTTTGGAACAGATCTATTCTCACATTCTCACATTGGATTGCGCATTAGAGGTAGACAGATAGTGGAGGAGATTTGAACCTGTGACTCGATTCATATCTGAGCTAGTTTATGTGTAGCAGGCGGAGATAGTACTGAGTAATTGTGAGGAGTATTGTACTATGTATTGTTACATGTTCTATATCATTATAATATACAAATAGTTGGGGGTTTTCAGCTGTATGCTTTCCCCGGGTCACATACTGTGTTAATGTGTGCATGCGATTTATGTATTATGCATGCATTCTACAATAATGTATAATCAAGATAATCTCTGTGAATAAGTGTCATATTATTCAAAATTTCTACATGGTATCGAAGGAGAGTTGATCATCATATATATTATTCAGAAAGTGATTACATTTTATTTCTTCAGGCAGAGTCTGTAATCAGGCGAGGTAGCCTCTGGACTCATCCTCCTTTTGGAAGGTGAGATATCCAGTAAAAGCCCATACATTCAATCTCTATACGAGAAATACTTTGTTCTCACGAATTTTAGATCAGAAGCGGTTGAGTTTTGAGCTGGTGGAATTCGAATTTGCAGTAGTGTTTTCTTGGTGTCAAAGTTGAAATGTCTTTCAAAGGATTGTGATTGGAGTATGCTCTTGAAGGCAGCTCAAATTATATTGCATGGAAAGATAGGATGGAGACAGTGTTAGATGAAAATGGGCTGAAGGAGTTCATAGAGGCTGAGGTCCCAAAGCCTGTTGATGCTGCTCGCGTTGAGGTTTGGAAAAAGAAGATAACAAAGTGTCGAAGGATCACATTGTATCTAGCCTGCATGGAAAGGCTTCTCCATAATTTATGTGGAAAGAGTTGACAGATCTATTCCAAAGCAAGAGTGACCAGAGGAAGTTGGTGCTCAAGGATAAACTCAGAAACATTAAGTGTGAGAATGGAGACAGTATGCCCAAGTATCTCACGAAGTTCACCCAATGCCAGGATGAGCTGGGAAGTGTGGGGGTGACTGTCGATGATCAGGACTTGGTGAGCTTGACTCTCCTTGGTCTTCTGAAGAGTTGGCATTCCTATGAGGAATCTGTCAATGGTCGGGAGAAATTGCTAGGATGGGAGAGACTTTGGTCAGATCTTGTGCAAGAGGAGATCAGGCGGAATACCAGGGACGGATCTTCATCAAAGGCATCTGATGAAGAAAATTTCACTTTGGCTGCCAAATCAAAGAAGGGGAAGGAGAAGGGTTCTCTTTCTGAATCCAGTTCTTCCAATGATGGGAAGAAAGTTGACAAATCGAAAGTGCGATGCTTTCGTTGTCATGAGGTGGGCCATTATGTTGTAAATTGTCCACGGAGGAAATCCAAGAAGGGATCCGAGGAAGGATCTGAGGGTGAGGCACTTGCTTCACAGTTCGAGTTGGATTTCACACTCTTCGCATGGATGGTTTCATCCATGGCGGGAAGTGGTTGGTTTCTTGACAGTGGAGCTTTTTTCCACATGACTGGTGACAAGAGCTTATTTAGTACTTTGGAGGAGAAATATCTCCAGATACTCATAGCGATGGGTAATGATGAGAAGTATAGTGTCTCGGGTGTAGGCACGGTTATTTTTCAGAGGGAGCATGGAGCTCACCTTACCTTGATCAATGTCAAGTATGTACCAGGACTGGAGAGAAAATTGGTGTCGATCGCGACGCTGGAAGACGGGGGCTATGATGTAGTCTTCAGTAAGGGAAAGGTTTTCCTTAGACCCATCATCATTAAACAGGTGAAGTAGATTGGTTCACGGGTCAAGAACCTGTATCCTCTTGAGGTTCAAGATGCATGCAAAGCCTTCAGAAGTGAGGCAATTAATGGATACTTGGTGGTTGAGAGGGAGCGTATATTACCTCTCAACATGCAGATCTAGAAGAAGTCTTAGACGATTGTGGAGGAGCCATGATTGGTGCAACAGCTTCAATAGGTCATGGAACAGTCACAACAAGGGAAGCTGAGAGGAGATCGAGTAGAGACATCTACTCATGTAGAGACCTCTAGTAGGGGGAACTTCGAGCCAAGTGGGCCGAGGGATCACATGTAGCCATACCTCCAAGTAGGAGGTGTGGTGATATAGAGTGATCGTCCTAAGGAGGAGGGGCAAGATCCTTGAGGAACCCAACCTCTTGGATGAGACCTTGCTACGGGAGCCCCGATGTGGACTGGAAATAACTAACTGACTGGGTAGAGACAGATGCGGATGGAGCGTCAGAGAGAGCGAAAGTGTAGGGAATCCCAGGACAGTGCATATCTAGCAGGCTGCAACAATAAGAGCAGGACAAGTGTTTTGCACAGTGCTAGGTGGCACAGAGAAGTGTGTAATGCTGCGAGATGCATGGAGATGTTGCAGTAGCGCAGATGTTAGAGAGGGAGCACTTGTCAGTAGCAGGTAGACTTTCAGCATCAGAGTATGTCCCTAGCCCAACAGAGTGGTCAGTTGGGAGTGTTTTTGTTCCAAGTGTTGTTGGAGCAAGCAGACCTGGCAAATGTGTTGCATGCAGAGCATTCCAGAGTTGCAGGATAGGGGTTGCAGATAATCCATATCTTGTTGAGAGGGAGTGTTGAAAATGTAACAAGATGATGGAGCTTAGTGGAAAGGAGTCACCTTCACTAAGTGGGCCCACAGGCTATTTTTGGCACAAAGTCTATTTTTAGGCTATGTCTATTTTTAGACATATGGATCATGGTCTAGAGTTGCAGGATGCTATTTGTGGATGATTGGTCATGTTGGTAAAAATGGATGGACTCCTATTTTTATACGTATGGGCAGAGTCTATCTTTAGACTACCAGGCTAAAAATAGAACAGTCGAATATTATTAGCTCTTAATAATATTTGGACTATAAACATTATCTTATCCTCTTGGAGCACTTCAGTTCGAGCTATGGATGTGGCACATGCAATTGCCAGAAGAAAATACGCTTTTCTTATAGGTCATTTGAGCTATTGCATGATGGACTTCAGTTAGAACTCAAGAGATCAAGTTTGGTGGAGTTGATTGAGGAGTTGATGGAGTTGTGTTCAGTTTGACTTAGTTGAACTAGTTATATTTAGTCTAACTACAAATACACTAGTGATGAGTGATGTGAATTAATTATTAATTAATTCACTAATTATTAACTCACAAAGCAACTAAAGCATACATCAGTTAACTCAGTGCATGGACAATCCAGTGGAGACAAGTGTTAGAGGTGGGTGAAAGAGTGAGACTACTATCAGTTGTGACTATAGCTGTGCATGAGATTTGCAGAATCAATGATGGAGATTTCCAATGAGGATTGCGTGGTACAAGTCAAGGGAAAAACGAGTTTGGATCAGATCTATTCTCACATTCTCACATTGGATTGCACAGGAGAGGCAGGCAGACAACGGAGGAGATTTGAACCTGTGACTTGATTCAGATATGAGCTAGTTTGTGTGTAGCAGGTGGAGATAGTACTAAGTACTTTTGAGGAGTATTGTACTATGTATTGTTACATGTTCCCTATCATTATAATATACAGATAGTTGGGGGTTTTCAACTGTATGCTTTCCCTGGGTTACATACTGTGTTAATGTGTGCATGCGATTGATGTTTCATTGTTTCTAATTCTGCAAAATTGATGATCAACGCATAGGAGGTTATGTATTATGCATGTATTCTGCAATAGTGTATAATCTGGATAATCTCTGTGAATAAGTGTCATATTATTCAAAATTTCTACATGATACGACTAGGGTTTTTTAAGCCAGACATCTATGGATTGAGAAGAAGATTGATTACTAATGAGGGAAAGAGAAATCTACTCTAAGAGAATTCTTGTCTAATGTAGTAAGGAAAAAGATTGAAATCCAATGCTAAAACACACCATTTCCTACCTAACGGCTAAAAGACTATGTTTTAGAAAAAATGGTAGATTAACATGTATGAAATTCTACTATCTTAAGCATGTAAATTCAAAACATCAACATTCTACTACTGTGCATGTAAATGGCTAAAATAAATCTATTTTTTTCTTTTTGTCTTTTTTTATGGAAAAGTGTGAAAGATAATTTGTGTTGGTGATGTGGCAGGTGGCTTAGGGATCCTAGTGGATGGTTGGAAGGTTTGGGAGACCCTTAGGTGACCTTGCTTGGCTTCTTATAGGTTTTCCCTCAATTCGGCCTCAAAACATGCCACTACAGGAAAACCTACAGGATTCCCTATATTTCTACAAGATACAGCTGAGAGAAAAATGATGGGTGTTGAAGGTGATGGAAAAATATGGAATGTGGCTGGTGGATGGAATGAGGCAAGAAAATTCCTAGGATCCCTCAGAACTCAAAACCAAGGTTGGGAGATGGTTGGATTTTCTCAAAGTGCTTGGAGAAGTTTCCTTGTAAAATGATGAAATTGGTGAGGGTCTTAGTGAAAGCAAGGAATGATCATGCATGGATGAATTTTGAAGGAGGTTGTTGGCTATGATATCTCTCATTACTTATGAAACACCTTCACTGCATCAAACATTGATATCTTCCCAAAATCATGTAAACAAGGGGAATTTCAATAAGCTATGAAAACAAAGTTTAATGTGATAGTTGTCTACTTCATGCATGAGGAAAACTCAAAGAATAAGATGGAACCATTGATGATATCTACTGTAAGGTTGAAGATAGAAGAAATGATGACTAGGTCCTACTGTTGCAACTTGGTCAAATGCTAGCTTAAGTACAGAAAACTCTAAATTCTATGAGAAAGTAGAATTTTGTCTTTTTAGGAGTCCTTTCCTCAAATCATGATTCCTGAAGGGAGAAGTGAGGCAAAAACACCTATTGACAACTTTTTGATGGTTCTTTATCCCTTCTAAACTACTACTGAGGTAAATCATAAATGGAAGAAAACTAATAAACAACTAATCAAATCTACACTACTTGCAATGAAATACTTCTAAACAAAATTTAACCATGAATTTATGAAATCAATCTAAGCATACAAATAAAAGAAGAGGATCCTTTGCTCGTAGGGTTGGGACCTAACCCAAGAGCTTCAACCCTCTGAGTTAACTCAGTACTGGATCAAGAAAAAGCTCATTCTCATTATCAAAATAGGAAATTGCATAGCAATGTTTTCTACAAATCTGGAGCTCAAAAATAACTAGTGTTTTTACAAGAAAAATTTGACTCCTAATGAGGCTCTAGACCTCTTTATTGATACAAATGAAGTCCCCAACAACTTCCTTAAATCTAGGGAGGCTCGACTCCCAAGCTTGAGATAAACTAACTCTTTGAAACTCACTTGCTCGACTTCCTTTTGATCTTCATGACTTGGCTGCTTGTACTCTGAGCTAGTCTGATTAATGGAGGAATACTCGAATGAGGGAGGAATAAATGAGGAGGATTTACCTCCTACAATCTCTCTTCCTTCTCCCATTCTAGTTTCAACCTTTAATCATGCCAAAATTCCTTGATTTTCTCTGGCAAACCTACATTCAATACACATCAGTCCACTAGGGATGATATCTCACTTTGAATCATCTCATTAAATAAAATATAATCAAAACATGTAATAAATTGTGAGAAGAGTTGATTTGACTAAGATATGAGGTGAATTAAGGTCCATATAGTTACCCAATGATGAGGCTCATCAACAAGAAACACATATGAAACCAACATGAAAGCATGACCAACACACAACCCATCCTGTCTGAGATGTGAACCATACTTTGATACTATTAGCGCTTGAAATTTCACCTCAGGCTGAGAAAGGTAAAATTCAAGGCAACATCAAACCACTTAGCCTCGTAGCTAGCCCTACGGGGCACGAGAGGGCTCTCTCCGGTCTATCTCAGTAAAGATCTTCAATGGGTGAGATGACCAATAGGAAAACACTGATTTTAGGCTAGTAAACTGATAAAGAGATTTAAATTTGGGATTTTTAGGGTTTTTGGTGGAAAATTGGGGAAATGAAAATTTTAGGTGCGGGGATTGGACACAGTTTTCGCAGGGGGTTCTTTGGGGTGAGGTAGGAAACAATATTGATGCCTTTAATAGAGATGGATGGATGAGAATGACCGGTGAGGAGTTAAAGAGAGCAAGCAATAACCTTGAATTCCCTTTAAACAGTCGAAAACATTGATATTAAGCAAACTTAAAAGCAGAGCATGATGGTCATGAGTTCTACTTTAACACTTCATTTGCCTAATGTGCAGAAGGAAAAGTAAGGAAATGATTTACATAACACACTTACAAGTACAAAGAGAAACACACCATCAATACATGTGACCACAAGAATCCCAAAAAGGACTGCAAAACCCTGGTCTTCCTTTGCCAAAAATTGCAGAGATACAGTGAGTAATACAATAAGAGCTTCTCCCTCAAGAGTCCAACCTTCCAACCATGAAAATGATTGAGAAAATACATAATATAGACCATGCCAACCCATTCCCTAGCCTCTACGGGTCGAGCTCATCCTTCTAGGAGCTGTTTCAACCAATTCTAAACTGAGCACTAAAATCTAGGTAGTCAAAACAACTTGCCTCTATAAGCTAGGAAACCAATTCATTCATTAAATGTTTGCTATTTCATGAATGAATCTTCTAGAATAGGTAAATAAGTGTCATGTCAACATGAAAATACATTAATTACATCAAAGAGGGTGAAATTCCCATCACAAGTCAAAACTGGTCAAAGCTGGGCGAATTCCTGAGCTGTAGGTTGAATTCCTGTGCAAACTGCCTCATGGGTCGCGTGCCTTTGAGAGCACTTTTGGGGCACTTCCAGGTGTCCAAATGGGGCAAGCGTAGGCTTGTTGGAAAGGTCGGGATGTCTACTTTCCAACCCAAGTAGAAGTTATGAATTTCGTGGTCATTTACCCCTCCAAAATTGCAATCTCCCAAGCCTGCTCTCTGTGTGTCAAAAATGTGGCAGAAAGTCATTTTTTGCTTGTTTTTTGACTTTCTGGAGGCCCAAAACTTCATAAAATCTCTTGGAGATGGGTGAGCATGTGTAAATTTTCATGAAAAATCCAGAAATGTTGAGTCTTCCCGAAACGGAGTAGCCAAATGAAAGGGTCGTGCGGGGGGTGAGACCCGTTGAGGGGACAAAACCTGTTTTTTGCCTGAAAAAACCAAAAATGACCCAAAATACTCAAAATTTATTGGAATTTGTGCTGGGGCTGAGCTATTTAGTGCAATGCTCCTTCAAGGAAGCCTCGGCCAAGATGTGGAGGGGGTCGGACCTTTTTCTTCGTTTTTGTGCTTTGGCCAACCGCCTTTGGAGCACCTTCATTTTTGCCTTGCATACGTGCATTCAGGCCCAATAGTGGTTTTTCATGTTCCAGAGCAGGCTCAACTTCTGGTGTTGACTCATGATCATCACTTTGCTCATAGTCAGTTTCGGTTTCTGACATGGTTTCAGGGGCAAAGTGACTGAAATGTACTGCTGCTTCTGCTTTGAAATCTGCTGTTTTAACTGTTTTGAAATGTTGTTTCAAGGGGACAAGTAGCACAAGCGAAATGTTAGGGAAGGGAGACTTGGAAGGGAAATTGGGAAAAATATATGAAACAGGGGTTAAAGAGAGGAATCATGACATCAACATCATCATACAATTTCATTTGTAAGGATGTTATGGAAGGTAGGGTTTAGGGTTTGATTTTTGATTTCTTAATATTTTGGTAGGGAAATTAAATAACAGTGATAAGGGAGTAAGAAATGGGAGGTGGGAAAATGTAGGAACAATAGGAATGAAAAGGAATACCTTAAAACAACAAAACAAACCCTAGCAACTTTGATATTTTCAAGCAAAAGCACATGGAGTCTTTACTTGCAAATGAAGGCTCTTAAAATATTATCATGATCTTCTCAAGCTTTAGCAAACCATAATTTATATGATTGAAGGCCTACCGAACAAGCTTGAACAATTTGTTGTCGCTTGGCAGCTTGCTGGTAATTTTCTATGGAGGAAACCCTGAAGGTCGCGCGCACTACCCAACGGGTCGCGTGCCCTCAACGGGTCGCGCGCATTATAACTTAACACTGGCACAGGGCACCTGATGGGTCGCGCGCCTCCAACGGGTCGCGCGGCTGGTTCAACGGGTCGCGCGCCTTCCCAACTCACACAATTCGCTCAAACTCTCTTGGAAACAATTACTCTATCACTTGAATGCACAATGAGGCTTGATGGAGGGAGAGAGACTTTATAGCCTTGTTTTGAATAAATTTCATGTCACAACCCACATGGTTTCCTTTTATCCTGAAATTGGTTGATTTGATGCTTTTCTTTGATAATTTTTGCAGGGATAGCATCTGAGGGATCTTGACAAGGGAGCCAGGGTTAAATGCTGTCCTTTGAATCATTTTGAATTTTTACAATTTTTACAAAATTTTGAGAAATGACCTTGGCAAATTTTGAGAAATGACCTTGGCTTTAAAAACATGGTTTTTAAATCCAAGGTGAAAATCAACTGTACAAGATGAAATTTTTTCGAAGAAACATTTTGAAAATTATCCCTCTGGCTTGCTGGGCACTTATTAACCTTGAGAGACATGACCTTGAAGATAAATTTGACCTAAACCCTAGACCTAGAAATTTTGACCTCAAGACAAGACACATAACCTTGAAAAGGTTTAATGACTAAAACAACTTGATCCAGCAGTGCCAAGAGGGGAATAAAGACACCAGCTCCTCCATCAGGGTTATGGCATGCCTAATGGAATGCAAGACACTGATGAGACACCTACTTATGCAAATACAAAGAGCTTTGATCGCTGATGGAGGGCTACTAGACCGAATCTAACAGATACCACTCTATAACACCCTCCTCCCACATCTACCCAAACAACCGACCAACCAAGGTAAACATGCGATGAGAGGCCATTATGATATGATTCTACCTCCTAAGTCACGTTAAGGAAGTGGAACTAATGGAAACACACCATACATACATCCAACATCAGCATTAGGACCCCTAAGAACTATGCCAACACTTAAGGAAACTTGTCCCTGGGTCCCACAATTTTTTTTTATCATTTGACCTATGGATGCTCTCATATTACGGGCATGCTAGCATTTGAGGAGCTTTGCACGCTCTCACAGGCATGCATACCAGCATTTACAGAACAATTTGTATAGTTTTGTGCTAGCATCCCGAGGATTTGAGCCACTTTTTTAGGGCCATATCCTAGGTCACTGCCTAGAATTGAATGACACCTTTAGATCTATATGATAACATGGAAATAGAAGTACTAATGCAATCAATTCAATAATACATTGATTGGACCCCTACTATTCATGACAAGCATTTGTCAAACATATCACGAATATGTAATCTACATTTGTAAATAATATCTTTGAGCATATGCGTCTCATAGTTATATGAGATTTTCCATGAAGCATTGATGCCTCAACAAATTAACTTTCATTCGATCCACTAGGTCAGAGATACATTATTCATTCATTTACAAGTAGAAACATGATGAGAGCCATACATAGCTGCTATCATAAAACACATACATAACCAACATAATAGGAACATAAATAACAATGAAAGTACGACCATATAGGCCACATATAATCCATCAAAATTCTCATGGAAATACAAGGAGGAATAACCTTTCATTAATGATGCGAAATCTAAACCGAGGATGAGACTTCCACGTTTCACCTGACCATAGAATGGATGAGCCAAATGTCTATTCAACTATTCACCCTTGTGCCATTTTTCAAGCATGAATGTGGGATCTCATAGAACACATCAATCAAAACTCATCCAGAGGCCATCCACCTCAACCCATTAAACAACGATTCCACCTCACAGTCGGAAAATCACAAAACCATCATCAGGTTGGTCTCCATCCAAGCCTTCCAGGGCTTCAAGAGAATTTGTCCAACTAAGGCTTCCAATATTAGTAACTCAACCCACAGATTTTTTTCGAGCTTCCAGAGCACTTTTCCAACTAGGGCTTCTAGGACTAGTAACTCAACCCACCAAGGGATTCGAGAGATTTTGTCCAATCAAGGCTTCCAGGACTAGTAATTCAACCCAAGCTTTTACAGAGCTTCCAAAGCATTTGTCCAACTAGGTCTTCCAGGACTAATAAATCAACCCTAGATAAGGAACATGAGAACCAACCAAAACAAAACATTGAAAATAAACTCACAATCACCATGCCTGTCCAAGAAATGGAAAGGTCAAGCAATCCAGTGTCAATCCCGACATCCTCCATGCCAATGACAAATCATGACCAACAATCCACATGCATATGCCATGCATACGAAAACTAGTGAGGAAAACATACATGCAACTCGGTACCTGCAAACAATCTTGTTGTAGCTACTGATCTTGATGCCTTCTTGCAATTTCCTTCTCTTTCTTTGCCTTCTTGCTCCAATAATCCAAGTATGCCACATCATCCAAGAGTTCTCCAAGAAAACTCTAAGACTCCAGGAGTATGAGTGAGAGAGAGAGAGAATAATGAGAAAGTTCCAACACTGAACTGACAAAATTTTACCCATTGATCCTCAAAATCCTTTTTATTAATGAGCCCTCTATTTTCTTCATTTTCCGTTATTTTCCTTCATTTTCCTCCTCACATGCAACCTCTGACCTTTCACCTCCCTTTTCTCCTAATTTCCATTATTTTCATAAATAAAATTCCAATTAATGCCTCATGCCTTTCCAAATCCTTTTCTATTGCCTTTGCCAATTTGCGTAGCCATAATAAACTGAATCAACATCCACTAGGATGTTTCTCCCACCATTCATCTTGGAATAATTAAAACTAGAATACTATATATATATATATATATATATATATATATATATATATATATATATATATATATATATATATATATATATATATGTTAGATAAGTATATGCATATATGAGTTTTATTAAAATAAATTTAAAGCTTTTTTTGGATGAGGAAGTTGAGTATGTTTGAAATTTCTTTGGAGTTAAAGACCCATTTTGGTGTAGCTATTTAACATGTCTATATTAATAAAATTTAAATTTAAATAAAAAAGCATTTACTTAACTATCAGACTTAATCAACTTTAACCCAAAATAAAATAAAAATCACAACCCTAGGGTTTAGCCGACACAGCTTTACGAGCTTGGGCATTGACCAAATCTTTATATCTGAAGTTTCTTCCAGATTAAATAGGCATTTTCCAAATTAAGGGGGTAGCTATTTAACATGTCCATTCTAATAAAATATAAATATAAAATATAAAGAAAAAATTTACTTAATTAAAATATAAATATTAAATATTAAAAAAAAAGCATTTACTTAACTATGAGACTTAATCAACTTTAACCTAAAATAAAATAAAAATCACAACCCTAGGGTTTAGCCGACAGCTTTACGAGCTTGGGCATTGCCCTAATCTTTATATCTGAAGTTTCTTCCAAATTAAATAGGCATTTTCCAAATTAAGTGTGGCAACTATTTAACATGTCCATTCTAATAAAATATAAATATAAAATATAAAATATAAAGAAAAACATTTACTTAACTAAGATATAAATATTATATATTAAAAAAAAAAGCATTTACTTTAGACGTAATCAAATTATACTAAAAAATAGAAAAAGAGATAAATATTCAAAAATAGAAAGAGAGATAAATATTAAAGAAAATGTTTACTAAACTATTTGACGTAATCAAATTATACCTAAAAATGGAAATAGAGATAAAAAATCAATCGCAACCCTAGCGGTTAGGTTAGCCGATACAACCAGCCCTATATAAACACAAAATGTCAATCCACATCTTCAAGGATTCTAACTCCATATTTTTCCTCGGTATTTTATAGACGGAAGAATTTTCAGCTCCTGAGTTTTGTTCAGTGATACCACCGTTCTCCTCGTTAGTCCGTAAGATTATGGAGAATTCCTCTGGATTGGCAATTATGCAAGAGAATACGTCTGCCTCTGCCTCTGTTGTAGAAGCAGAAGATAATAAAAGAATTGAAGACATTGTAGCCAGAGTACAATTTGCTGTAAAAATGTTAAACAGGTCTTCCTTCTTCCGATATTTTCAGCGACAGATGCGACACCCCAAACTGGTTGCACGAATAAGAAAGGTGATAGCCGCAGACCCACAACATTCACAATTACAACTGGTTCTCTATGGCATTGGAGTGCTGGAGAATGTAGTGGGAGGCCCAAGAGTAGAAATGTGCAACAGTACGCAGTTAGCGTTTGTTATTTTATTAAGAAACAAATTCCAATGGGTGAGTGATATTGTGGTGTACGATCCATCTGTGCCTCCTGTGTAGCAAAAAGCTATCAATGCCTTCAACTGCACTTTTCTTTCCGTTAATGAATATGGGAAACGAACAGTGGAGAGGGCCACCTTATTTTTCATTCCTCACTGCCCAACTGGTCTCATTGACAATGTCTTGTTAGCAAACTGGACCCCTACCAATTTGAACAAGATTATCATATTGTGCGACAGTTTTAAGGGGATCAAGAAAGATATTTATTGATGTCGGTATCTTCTCTCATTGAAACATTTGCAGGCCATTCTTCACAGTGACGATATACTGCACGAAACGCCCCTTCCAGAACCACCAGAAACGTGTGAGTCATCACCTCGCTATGCAGATGAGCTACATGAGATACTGTTTTTGCTTTCCAATGCAATTTCCAGTGTTAGATTTCGAGTTGGAAAAGTTGATATTAGTTGTGTTTTCATGCTTAGATCTGTTCTTTCTCAGTTTCCATAGCTTTCTTGCATAACTTCCTATCCATCAAGTGCCGTTTAGCACTTTTCTGGTTTCTAGGTCAGAATTAGGTCAAAAATAAGTAAAACTCTATTTTCATATTTTTTGCTTGGGTCAGTTTTGAAAAGAAGTGTGCAAAGCACCTATAAGACACTCTAGCCTATCCTTCCTCCATCATACAACCTGCTCCAGTCTCTTTCTCAAGATTTCCTTCACTCATTCGCCATACTTTCCCAAACTGCCCTAATTTCTACATTCTTGTGCAAAATTGCTTCCTTCACCTTTGAACAAATCCGACCATTTTCATCACTCCTAAGCTTCATCTAGAAGGTCCTAGACCCCTTAACATCTCTTTCCATCCTTCATTCCCACTTTCCCACCATTTCTCCACTTTCAACCCTCTAAAAACCACTTTCGGCCTCTTCCTGTAGATCCCCTACAGCCTCCCGTAGAAGTTCATGTGAGTGATTTTTTGAAGTCCGATCATGGTGGAAATCTTTAGAAGGGTGCTAGGGGGTCCTCTCCACACCTTCCCAACCTCCTATAAGTGCCCACTCCATTCCTTTCACCAATAAACCTCTGCACAGTCACAAATAGTTAAAACACAAGCATAATAATTTTGCATAAAATTGCTCAAAAATACAAAAAGATGAATTTTCCATATTTTCCTTCAGAACTAGCTTAAACACATTTATTTTACTTTTTCAATAGTCAATGGTATCCATTTCAGTAGTTTACATCTCTTTACTTGCACAAGTAGTGTTAGTTGGTAAAACTAGGGTTAGCTAAGGTTTGTGTTTTCTTTTAGCTTTCATCTTCTTTCTGCAAGTAGACTACCCTCTTTTGAGTTAGCTTCCTTCCATCACAGTTAAAATATTCTTCTGAGAACTCATAGAAGTTGGTTTGAGCTCCTAGCGAACTTGTGCCAGCTGATCAAGTGACAGCCTGCAGTAAGAGCTAGTACTTGTGCATATAGCACCGTCGCTTCCAAGTTTGTTACGAACCACTTGGTTGATAAAATTAAATTAGGGAGTCCCAGGAGCTACACCATCATTGCTGCAATACTGGAGCTCACCGATATGCTTTCAACATCCATTATCAATGTACCACAAATTTTCTTGATCTCCTGCATACAAAGCTAGACCAAATTTTCAGATTCTATGGTTTTCATTTTTTATACCTTTGGTGTTATTGCCTTTTGTTCGTGCTGAGGGGATGATCTCATTCTGCTTCTTCATTCAATTTATTTATGCCCAAATTTCTTGAAAAAATAACATTATTTTTCATCTTAGGGAGGCGAGAAAGCATTATAAGAGTATTTCTTTGACCCAATCTCATTCTTTTATTTTCTTGCTCTAGTGATAATAGTTTTATATGCGATGCAATGAACAAACTTATGACCAAAATTATGACAAGTGAAGCATTGACCATTGAAGTAGAAGTTCCTGGGAGAATAATACCTTTTTGAGTAGCTTCCCCTTTGATTGTGGTAAGGATTTTTTACTTGAGAGACATTTGATCCCTCATTCCTTTGCTGGGAGTTGGAATTTTGATGAATGTTTCCCTTTACTACATTGAGATAGCTTCATATACCCATTTCAGAAGATTTTATAGTCTTTGATGATTCTCCATTATATCCAAGACATATCTTTGTTAGAGGAGAGCATTGTATTTTGATGATTTCTTCTAAGTTCTCAGATCCTTTAGCAAATCTAAGATTTAGAGCCTTTTTTTTCACAAGTTCTCCTCTTAGACCCACTATTTCAACTTCGAACCTTTCATTTCTCCTCTCCTTTTCTAGAATTTGTTTCTTTAGGACTTCTTTAGCTAATTCAGTTTCTTCCGTGAAGATTTTTAGCTAAGTTATTTTTTCAAATAAAATTATCCTTTTCTTCTAGGGAATCCATAAATATATCATGATATTCATCAACAAATTTCTCTTCAAATGCCATAAGTATGTGATATTCTTGATCAGATTCAACATCTTCATCATTTGAAAGACAATCACTATCTTCGTGTGTGTAGAAAAATTTCTTGTTTCCAAACCTTCCTTTAACATTTAATTTTTCAAGATTCTTCCCTTTCTCATGATTTTCTTTATAAGGGCATTTAGCAGCATAGTGACCAATCCTTCCACATGCCAAGAATTTCAAACGAAGCTTATCTCTAGATTTTCTAGTTCCCACTTGGAGTTTCTTTACGAAATTTTCCTCTTATTCATCCAATATGTAATCTCATTCCTTAAGCTCCTCCTTTTCCTTCCCTTTACAAGTAGCTTTGAATGTTTATTATATGATATCTCATGGACCCCTTTTTCTCATTTCATAGGATGTTAAGATCCCATGAAGTTGTTTAATGTAATAACATTGGTTAAAAATCCATGTAAAAATATATAAGACCATGGTCATGGGACATGTATTCCAATATGAATAGTGCACAAAACATTGTAGTGGGTGTCACTTTGGTTATTATGGCTAAGGAAATTGGCAAAACCAATGACAAAGGCTTTGAAAAGGCAAGTGGCATTAATTGGCATTTTATTTATGAAAATAGTGGAGATTAGGAGAAGACGAAGGTGAAAGGTCACAGGTTGTATGTGAGGAGGAAAATGAAGGTAAATAATGGATATTGAAGAAAATAGAGGCCTCATTAATAAAGATGCTTCGGAGGATTAGTTGACAGACTTTTTGTTGAAGGCTTGGTGAGTGTAAGAATTTTGTTAGTTTAGTTTTGGAGCTCACTCTCTACTCTCTCTGTCACATACTCTTAGACACTTACAGGTTTCATAGAGCACTCTTGGAGGAGTGTGGCATACTTGGAATTTTGGGGAAGGAAGGAAAAGGAAGACTAGGAAAGTGCAAGAGGACATCAATATCAACAACTACAATAGGCTTTGCTTGCAGGTACCAAGTTGCATGTATCTTTTCCTCATTAGTTTTGGCATTCATGACATATGCATGTGGTTCATTGGTCATGATTTGTCATTGGCATGGAGGATTTCCTAGATTGACAGTGGATTTTCCTAGCCTTGCAATTTCCTAGATAGCCATGGTGTTGTGGATTCATTTCTTTGTTTTTTTTTTGTTGGTTTTCATGTTTCCTTTAGCTTGGGTTGAGTTACTAGTTCCTGGAAGCCCTGGTTGAACAAATGCTTTGGAAGCCCTGTAACAGGTTGGGTTGAGTTACTAGTCCTTGAAGCCTTAGCTGGACAAAATCTTTGGAAGCTCTTGATGGGTTGAGTTACTAGTCCTCGAAGCCCTTGATGGGTTGAGTTACTAGTCTTGGAAGCCCTGGTTGGACAAACGCTTTGGAAGACATGAGGAAGTTGTGTGTTGAGTTACTAGTCCTTGAGTCTTCATTGGGAAAAACACTTTGGAGCCTTGTAAGGCTTGGGTAGAGACCAATTTGGTGATGGTTTGTGATGTCCGACCATGAGGTGGAATCACTATTTGATGGGTTGAGGTGGTTTGGCCTTTGGAAGCCCTGAATGGTTTTGATTAATGTGTTTCATGAGAACCCACATTCATGTTTGTAATATGGCACGGGGGTGACTAGATCAAGAGAGATTTGGCTCAACCATGTCTATGGTTGGGTCGTTCGTGGAAGTCCTAAACCTAGTTGGCTTTTGCATCATTAATATGAAGTTATTTGTCCTTGTTGATTCATGAGTATTGTAATGGTTTATATGTGGATGATATGGTTGTTGTTTCCTTGGTACTTCTATTGCTATTATGTTGTTTATGAACATGTATTATGACAATGACTATGTATGGCTCAAATCATGTTCTTACTTGTAAATGAATGAACAATGTATTTATGGCCTAATAGATGAAATTGCAGCTAATGTGTTAAGGCATCAATGCTTCTTAGCGATTCTAAAATAAGTATGAGACCCCTATGCTCAGTTCTAGTGTTAATACTTTTAGATTTTATATTTCTGACATGTTTGACGAAATGACTATCATGGATAATATGGGTTCAATATAGTCCTTCTCAATGTTTTTGTAGATGTATCTTTGTTATGTTGTGATAATTTATTTCTAAACCTATCATTAAGTTCTAGGCAGTAATCTCGGCTATGGGCCTGAAAAGGTGGCACAAATACCAAAGTCGTAGGAACAGGTCACAGGAGAAAAATCCCCAGATGTATGCATACCCATGCTATGAGAGCATGTGGAGCCTCCTAGATGCATCCTTGTACATATCAAGGGAGCGTCTGAGGGTTTAATGGTCTAGAAACTTAGTGGGACCGAGGGGCTAGTCACTTGAGTGGTGGAGATGTCTCATGGAGTTCTTTTTTTGATGTGGAAGGTTTGTAAGGCATGTTTCTGTTGATTCCACTTCCTTAAGGTCACCTAGGAGATTGAATCCCATTATAGTGGCCTCTCGTCACATGCTTACCTCAATTGGCAAATTACTTAGGTAGATGTGGGAGGAGGGGGTTGCATTCAATAGTAAGATTATTCAAATCCTACATTTCTTCAATGGAAGGGACTTTTGAATCGAACTTTGGGGTTAAAGATCTTAGTATTTTCTCAACAAGCATCGAATCTTTTACTTCATCACCAAGATTTCTCATTGAGTTAATGGTCTCATCTACCCTAAGAAAAAAACTTGCAATACTTTCATCATTATGCATTCTGAGAGTTTCATATTGAATTCTAAACATTTGAAGTTTGACACTCTTTACCTTAGTGTCACCTTCATAGCTTTGAATGATCTTGTACCATATAGCCTTTGCGATATTCAACTACATGAACTTCACAAATTCTGATTCTTCGAAGCTTCCTAAAAGAGCAATAGCTACTTTTGCATTGGTCTCATATTGTTTATTTCCTTCCTCATCTGTGGGAATGGCAGATCGATACTCAGATCCTCGTTCAACGATGTCCCAAACATCAGCTCCAAGTGACTATAAATACACTCTCATTTTGACTTTCCAGAAAACCAAGTTTTTTCCACTAAATAATGGTGGCCAGATAGTAGATATTTCCTCTTGGTTGCTCATCTTGATGAATCTGATTTCTAGCGATCAATATTCTTCTAAAGTACCTACTCTGATACCAATTGTTAAGAAAAATACTGAAATGGGGGGGGGTGGTGAATCAATATTTTACTCACTTCAAAAGTCTTATTCTATTTGTATACACTACTATTATAAAAGAAAATAGCGTATGTATGCCATTATTATTAAGGAAACCTGTGCATATCTAGATAAATTATTTCATCATCTCTTCAACATTAATCAGTGCATCATTACTTATTTATTAATCAATTAATATGTAATTATGAGAACTTAAGAAGTAGATATATCATCAACACACAAAAACCATATCAAAACACTTAAACACTAGGATTTTGGGTGGAAACCCAATGTGGGAGGAAACCACTAATGTGTTTTGTATGTCTTCTTTTATTAAAAGAAAAAGTTCTTACAATATTGTACTAGTGTAGACTCTAGCCAACATGTAGGATACTACCTACAGAAGGCTAAAACCTTTATTTTGTTTTCCAACTCCTACTGGAAGGAAGCTACAACCCCCTTTCCGAAGGATGTTATCCTCAGATCATTGTGGATCACTTTTCAGAATGTTTCAAACTGGATCCACTTCCAACATTAAAATGAAATAAAAATTCTAAAATCAATTACCCAATTAAATCATTTACTGAATCCTAATCAACAAATGCAAGTAAATCAGATCATATCAATGCACATCCATTCATAAGAATACCAAACAATATATTGTTCATCACAGAAGTCAAATCTTGTCACTCCAAACTATGATTAATCATATGTCAGAAGATATAGGCTACTATTATGAATCATACCTGCATATGTACGTGCTTACCCTGAATAAGACCCGCGTACAGATCTCAAAACAATGATAACTGAATCTAGATCACTGAACCACTAGATAAATCACTCCATCAAATATTGAAACTATCACATATCACTTCACCAAATATACATCACCACATAGTAGCATCATCACCAGTCAACGTTCTATTCCATAATGAATTCAACCCAACCAGTATTGTCAAATACAAATTATTATAAGATATACTTCATTAACAGATAACAATAAACATAACAAGATTGATCAAATAGATCATTCTACAAATCATTGTCATGTATGCATGAATCTTACAAAATATATCTGTGTATGTACACATCTCTCATGCTTGACTCCTACATACAAATTTTGAACTTTCACAGAATGTATACACGACTACCTAGAAGCAGATCTGCGTACATATATGCCCTCTCTGAGGAAAACCAACATACAGATCTATAATCACTAAATCATACCTTCGCTACAACCACAACACATAATTCGTAAACCTTACTGTCACACATTCATGTGAGAGTATCATTATCACCACAGATATATCACTGTTAGAATTTATCAACAAGCAAATCAAGGAAGCACATATGACATCATACTCCATATCTTTCAGATCTATGTCTTCACACTGCTAGGAAAACAGAGTTTAATGAGCTAGTTGTTTACTTCATGCATAAGAAAAACTTGCAGAATAAGATCGAATCATTGATGAAATCTACTGTAAGGCTGAGGATGGAAGAAATGATGACTAGGTCCTACTCTTGCAACTTGATCAAATGCTAGCTTAAGTAGAATTCTGTCTTTTTGGGGCTGCATAGGAGTCCTTTCCTCAAATCAAGATCCCTGAAGGGTGAAGTGAGGCAAAAAAACCTATTGATAGCCTTTTTATTGTTCATTATCCCTTCTAAACTACTGCTGAAGTAAATCACAAATGGAAGCAAACTAATAAACAACTAATCAAATCTACACTACTTGCAATGAAATACTTCCAAGGACAATTTAACCATGAATCTATGAAATAAATCTAAGCATACAGATACAAGAAGAGGAGCCTTTGCTACTAAGGTTGGGCCCTAACCCAAGATCTTCAACCCTATGACTTAACTCAGTACTGGATTAAGAAAAAGCTCATTCTCATTATCGAAAAAAAAAATTACATAGCAATATCTTCCACAAGTCTGGAGCTAAAAAATAACTAGTGTTTTTACAGGAAAAATTCGAATCATAATGAGGCTCTAGGCCTCTTTATTTACACAACTGAAGTCCCCAATGAATTCCTTAAATATAGGGAGGCTCAACTCCCACAATTGAGACGAACTAGCTCTTTGACTGTCACTTGCTCGACTGCCTTTTGATCTTCATGACTTGGTTTCTTGTACTCCGAGCTAGTGTGATTGATGGAGGAATATTCGAATGATGGAGGAGTAAATGAGGAGGATTTACCTCCTACAATATCCCTTCCTTGTACCATTCAAGTTTCAACCTTTAATATTGACAAACTTCCCTGATTTTCTCTCAAAAACCTGCATTCAATGCACATTAGTCCACTAGGCATGATATCTCACTTTGACTCATCTCGTTGAACAAAATATAATCAAAACATGTAATAAATTGTGAGAAGAGTTGATTTGACTAAACTAGGATGTGACTTAAGGTCCATATAGTTAACCAATGATGAGGCTCATCATCACCCCCTAATGAAAGTGTTGTTCATCCTTTGAGCAACTCAATCAATATCCATATCTTTCATAACCTTGGTGGCCTCCATCACATCCCATGCTTCTGCTGTGGTCTCCTCTTCCTATGCATAAAATCCTGCCTTCCTTTCTATCTCCTCCCACTGCTTTCTTTATTCTTCTTCTTTCCTTCCTCTAACATCCCCAAGAGAAGTGGCGGTCTGAGTCTCAAGCTAATCCAATTGACTTTAAGCCTTTGCATGGTTTTCTTATACATGGGTGTCATGTTAAATGCTTCTCTCATTCTTTAAAGAGAATGGTACTCTATGATTTTCAAACTATATGGAAAAGCATTCCATCTCCTTTGGCAAGCTTGCATGCTGTCATCCCCTAAAAGCTTGAACATATCCTCGAAATCTGTAATTGCTTGCTCTTGGGTAGCAAGATACCTAGGTTCATGTTGAGGATCATTTGCAATTAAATTATGTGTGCTGATAACATCCATTGGATTTGACTACTCAAATCTTATCATGAAAGGCTCTGTTTGTTCCCTTGCTAATATCTTCTTCATTTCTACAACCCTTGCTTCCTCATGGTTCATCCATGATCCCAAATACATCAATTGTAAATCCCCTAGTTTTGCATTAGGGTCACATACATTCAGATATGCCAGGGACATGTTATGCAAGTATAACTCAGACATCTTAGCCCTATCCTCCAATGTGCTTTGATCCCAAAGCTCAATGAACTATATATAATCTTGAAATGGAATAATGCCTCTCTGTGTTAGGGTCTTGATTTGGAACTGTAGACACTATTGCTTAAGGTATAATGCATAGGACTTTGCTGGCATCCTACACTCGATTTCCTCTAAAGATAGATTGGCCATGGTTGCTAATTAATTATCTTTTTCTTGCAGCTATCCTTTCAACCATGCATTTTCTACCTCCAACAGAGTTTTTATTATGGCCTCTCTGTCCCTCAGGCTACTTAGTTCTCTGCTCATCTCCTTGAGATTTTCCTCTATGTGACCTATGTCCTCCACTCCCTTGGACTTGGAAATCTGCATCCATCTATGTTCTCTTTCTCTTTCTCGTTCTCTCTCAAGCTCAAAGAATAGTGGGATGGAAAGTTTTTGTGGAATGACCCTACCCCCTTCAATAAATCTATAGTAGGAGTCAAGGTTAGGTTGGGGACTAGGTTCCTTTATATCTGGGTCCTCTTTCTTTGGTTCTTGTTGCATACTCCCTTCCTTATCCAATTTTTGAGTTTCCTGTAGGTTTAGTAGAGTTTCCTGTAGGATTTCCTCTACTTCCTGTAGGTCCTATTGTGTATCCTGTACGATGTCTTTTCCCTTGGATGAGGCAGATCTAGTTACAGGCCTTCTCACATAAGTGATAGGAGACTTAGGGGAGGTTTGTCCTGAGGATCCTTCTCCTTAAGTTTTCATAAGAGGAGCCATCTTCTCCTGTTGTTTAAGTGAGTCTTCAATAACAATAGGGACCTTGGTGGGAGTTTCAGGTTTTCCCTACCTTATCCTAGTACATTTTCTTGTCTTGAAGCATAATGGAGTTTGTCTCTATCTTTTGCCTTTTTGTTTGATAGGGGTACTAAGGGAAGTGAGGGAAGTTGTTGCCTGTCTCTCAGTGGATTCTAGAGACACCCTGGGTGACTCTTCCTTGTCTTCTGCCTCCTCTTTTCCATTCCCCTTTTCATTTTTTCCTTTCTCTTCTTCTTCTCCCTCTAGTTCCTCACCTTGTTCATCAATTTCCTCATTGGAATCTTCCTCTGTTTCTTCACCACTTTCCTTCTCTTTCTCTTCTTGTTCTTCCTCATCTATTTCCTCTTCATCCCTCTCTGCTTCTTCTTCGCTTGTTTCAGTCTCTTCTTCATCCCTTTCACTGGTAGTAGGGCTCTTGTCATATTTGATGGATTTTATATCCTCCTCTGTATGCATGTCTCTGAAAATTTCCCATGTGATAGGAATTCTAACGTTGTGCAGGGCATCTTCTATGATGAGTGTAATTAACCCATGATGGGCTAGTTGCTGGTAGTATCCTTCCTTCACCTTCATGCTCATGATTGAAGAAGGAAGTAGGGTATGTTGAGTCTATGGTGAGGAGGTGTATCTGCTCCACCTCAATTTTTCAAGAATCCCAAAGTGGTAACCATATACCACACTATACCTACCTTCACATGATATGTATTTTATAAGGTGGTAGCTTACTTCATTCAAGGGGTATGGTAGGCTTGCTCTTCTCACTCCATTCTTGTCTTCCATGGCCTCCTCTCCCTCTAAAAGGAATTTATTCTTTGTAGTTTGGTTATTTCCCTTATCTTCCTTTCTCCAAGGCACTCCTATGGAAAGTGTGGTAATTTTGCTTATGATTTCATGGGTGAGCTCTATGGAGAGGCCTCTCACCACAACAACGGCATGGGTCCTGGTTAGTGGAATGAGAGAGAGAGAAAAATCTTTGGCTACTTCATCATCATATCCCCACAATTTGTCAAAGTACCCCATCCAATTATGCCTTGTGAATGTTTCTAGCACTGGAGGCTGTTGGTGAATCCTCACGATGTTGATGGGATCCCTTCTATTAAACCCCCCTGCCATTTTTTCTGATTAATGGAGGAGAAAATATGTCTGATACAAAATTTTAATGAAGGAGGAAATTGAACTAAAATTTCTATGCATACAGTTCCCTTTTCCTGCAATCAATTTTAACAAACTAGAATATTTTTTGTTCCTTTCACTTGGAAAAATAGGAGGAAATGTAGAGCCTAACACCTTACAATGCTTGATGTAGCCAACCCTTGTTTTCCTCACTCTAAAATTTCTCACTGCCAATCCTATAGACTCCCTGACTATATCCTATTGGATTCTTGTGGGATCCCATAGGATTTCATATATGATCCTGAAGGAGGTCCTACGCAGGAAAAAATGAACTTTCCCTCTCTTGTAGGCTACTTGGGGGCCGAGAGCGACTTTGCTAGTGTGAGCTTCGAGAATGTGAAGGCATCTATGCATGGGGATCAACATTTATTTCCTCTTATGCTTGATTCGAGTGAGGTGGTGTGCTGGCAGCTGAGGTAGGAATGTCTATTTTTGTAACGTTGGTCCCACTACCACATCATCATTCTCCGCACCTCGTAATCAACTCCCACTTCGGGCATCCATAGTCCTAACTGCTTTCACCCTCATCTTTCTTTTCCTTGACTTGACTGTTCTCGCATGTGTTAGGACTAACTGTTTTGTCCTCACTGACTGAACGAAGGTGGTCAAGTTAACTGGCCACCTTTTGCTTATAAACCAACTCATTCACAATTTTTTCATCTTTTGATCACATCATGATAATGAGAGAGTGGAAGCGAGATATTTACCTGTGGTAATAATACCTTCTTGCAGTTTGTTGAAGAAATGAGGTCTTTGTTGTGTGTTGACTGCATGTGATTTATCGCTCTTTTTTATTGTCCTTTGATGATTTTCTTTGTTGTGCATGTACTTTGTGTTGATGATGATGATGATGCTCCTGCTACTAGGCTCTGGAAGCACCTCTTCTACCTTTGGATCTCCATGCTTAAAACTTACTGCAACCTATGATTTCTATTTTGTCGAATAGGTTGCTACAGGATGTCCTGTAGCTACTTCTCCTGATTGGGCCTGAGGATGATGAGCATGGACAAAGATGATGTCTAGGGGTTTGTGAATGATGAAAAATAACCTTTAGGTGTTGTCCCCTTGCTCTCTGTATCATCCTTTTTCTCTATGTTTTTTTTTTGAAAACTGTAATTTTTTTTGAAAACTAATATTGTTTTGATGATGAATGCATGGGTGATCAAGGTGGATAGAGGTATGGAAATGATATGGTGATGTAGGAATTTTATTTTTTGGCATTGGAAAGTCATTTCCTTGCTATAGGGTTACCTCCTTTAGGATTCCCAAGCCAATGTAATTCCTACAGGATCATCCTGTAGGTTTTCAAGGGATCCTGTAGGTTTACAAGGAATCTTGTAGAGAACATGGAACCCTTGCAAACTGAGGAAAATGAGTGAAGAAATGAAAGGAATGGTGGAATGATGAAGGATAATGAATGGGGGAATAAAAATATGAGCTAAATAGGTCCCTTTTTATTCTCCATTATTGCTCTGATCGTCCTCCTGCTGACCTGCAAACGATATTTTCATAATTTTTCTTTTCTATTCTTTTTAATATATTTTTTGAAAAATAACTAGTCTGCCTCGAAGAGGTTTTCATCCTAGCTACTTTCCCTAGGCACGTCACGAGAGGTTTTAACCCAAGGATATTTTTATTTCTCTCTTTTTCTTTTTGACACCATTGGGCCGCCTCAAGAGGCTTTCAACCCAAGAGTGGGACTCACGTGCCTCATGGAGGTTTTCACCTCAGTCTCCTTATTTTTTTCTATTTTTTTTTTCTCAATGAATTGATGAGGTAGGAGCTGAGACTTGCTCCACTACCATAACTGTCTTGTTAATACCATCAATGAACTCTTGCTTTGACAATCTCCTTTTCTAAACTTTCAATGTGTTCCCATTAACAAGTAAAGGAATGGCCTATGCATCTATGGTTCTAATCTGCATTGAACCATTATCATGACATTTCTCTATGACATAAGGCCCTAACCATCTAGTCCTTAAATTTCTCTTGAAGTCTTTATATCTGGAATCATATAACAAATACCAATCACCTTCTTGAAATTTCTTGTCCTTGATGTTCTTATGCCAGATATTCCTCTAAATTTGAGTTAACTCTGTGTGTAGGAGGGTCTGCATTTTGAACTCATCTAACCCATTCAAATGGAGAAATTTCTCTTGTTTTGCACTGTTGAGATCTAGATCTAGTTGGGCTACCATCCTCAATGTACTGTAATCAAATTCAATGGAAAACAGGGCCTTTTTCCCATAGAACAACTCATAGGTTGTGAATCCAGTGGTGGTCTTCCAAGTGGTATTGTAGGCCCAGGTGGCCTCAACGAGTCTATATACCCAATATTTTCTACTACTACTAACTGCTTTGGTCAGGATGCCTCCCAGCACTCTATTGGTCACCTCCAATTTCCCATTAGCTTGTGGGTGGTAGCGAGTGGAGGTCCTATGCTTGATCTTGTGCTGGCTTAAAAAGTCTTCAATCATGTTGGATGTAAACTGGTTTCCTTGATTAGTGACCAGTTCTCTAGGGTACCCAAACTTGTAAAAGACATTTTCCCTTAAAAACTCAGCCACCTTCTACTCTGTTGCTCCCTTGATTGACTTGGTTTCAACCCACTTAGTCAGATAGTCAGTGCACACAATGATGTACTGTTTTTTCTTGGCAGGAGGGTTAATAGATCCAATGAAAGCCATGCCCCACTTGTAAAATGGCTCGAAAGTCAATTGAGGTTGTAGAGGCATTTCATCCTTTGGAGTAGGCTTTACCATCCTTTGGCACTGATCATACTGATTGGTATATCTTTTCACATCCTGATGAAGAGTGGGGCCAATACTAACTTGCATGTAACACCTTGAATGTGGTCCTCTTTGCTACAAAGTGACCTCTATAAGGCCCATCATTATAGGTCAGAAGGATATCAAAGACTTCCTCCTCCCTGACACATCTTCTAAGAATTTGATCCTGGCCTAGTTTGAAGAGGTTTCCCCCAATTCAAGTGAATGGGGCGCTCTTCCTAACAATCTTTCTTTTGAGAACAAATTCGATGGGAATTGTGTAGATAGCAAATAGTTTGCTATGTCAGAAAACCATGGAGAGAGAACTAAAATTGTGAATAAGTGTTCATCCAGTAATTGATCATCAACCATTCCTTCCTCACCTGTAGGCGAAGTTAATCTGGACAAAAAATCTTCAACAACATTTTCCTTGCCAGGCTTATCAACAATGGTTAGATCAAATTGTTGTAAAAGTAACCATCTAATAATCCGAGCATTCACATCAGGCTTATTCATTAAATATTTGATTGCAACATGGTTAGTATGTACAAATGTTTGATAACCTATAATGTAATTCCTATATTTTTTCAATGAATGCACAACATCCAGGAGCTCCTTTTTAGTCACTGTGTAGTTCAGTTCAGACTTTGACAGATTCTTATTGATAAAGTAAATGGAATAAGGCAAGTTTTCATCTATTTGGCCTAGAGCTAATCCTATGGATTTGTTTGCAGAATCAACATGTATATGAAAAGGAAGGGCCCAATTTGGGCCTCAGAGAATGAGTGTAGTTGTTAACTTTGGGAGCTTTTTTACCATACAAACTCAGAGTCTTTGGCCAGCAACCCAAATAAAGGGGAAGCTAACTTTTTGAAGTCTTTTATAAACCTTCGATAGTATCCAACTAACCCTAGGAAACTTCTCACATCTGTCTGCTTTTTTGGAGGTGGGACCTTTTGGATGATAGCTATTTTGTTTGGGTCCACCTGTAGTCCTTGCTCGAATATTGAATGACCTAGCACAATCCCTGCAGTCATCAAGAACTCACATTTTTTAGGACTAAGAGATAGGTTCATTTCAATGCATTTTTCAGCACCCTACCTAAGTTGGACAGAGCCTCCTGTAAATCACATCCATAAGGTGTAAAATTATCCATATAAATCTCTACTACATCATGGACTAGCTCAGAAAAGATACTAAGGACTGCTCTTAGGAAAGTGGAAGTAGAATTGCATAGGCCAAAAGGAAGGACCCTATAGGCGAAAGTACACCAGGGACAAGTGAAGGTGGTTTTATCCTAGTCTTCTGGGCTTATTTGGATTTGATTGTACCTGCTGAATCCATCTAGGAAAGAGAAAAAAAATTTCCTGCCAGGCCACCTCGCACTTGGTCGATGAAAGTTAGAGGGAAATGGTCCTTCTTTATGGCTTTGTTTAACTCTTTATAATCGTCACAAATCCTCCACCTTCCATTTTTCTTTGGAACCAACACCAAAGGAGAGACCCGCTCACTATCAGAGATATGGTAAATGAATCCCGCATCTAACAACTTTTACAGTTTTTCTTTGACTATATATTTGAGAGCTGGATTCATCCTCCTTTGGGGTTGCTAGACTAGTTTGCAACCTTCTTTGATATAAATGTGGTGAGTACACACCGATGGGTGCACTCCCTTCATTTCTTTGTAACTACAAGCAAAGGAATCCAGATGTTCCTTTAGCATGTTGCACAACTTTTCTTCTTGGTGAACAGAAAGAGATGGGTTGATTTTCAAAGTTCTCTCAGGGCCGAATTCTATGGTTTTGACACGGATAGGGTTGGAATCGGCTAAGCATAGATCAATATGATGGTTTTTCTAGGTTTCCTTTACTACTTCTTCTAAGGAAAATGTAATGGGAGTTGGACTTTGGAGTATGTGTTCAATCAAATTACATTCATCTGGTTGTGCCCCTCCCATGGTTGTTTCTATGGTATAGAGTTGTGTGGAATAAAATTAATCTTCTTCCTCCTCTTCCAACCTTAAAGGTAAGTCATGTTGTAGAGATGGATGGGAAGGAGGATATAGGACTAACTGCTTGGACATATGCCCATTCTTGATAGTCATACTTCCAGCCCTGTATCTAATGTAGGCATTGAAAGTGGCTAATGAGGGCCTCCCAAGGATGAGAGGGTAACAGTAAGCTTAGCCTTAGGCTGGAGAACTAGGAAATATGATGGGTATTCCCAAGAGTCAATGGAGACCATCACATCCTCCACAATCCCCTTAGGGGTCACTGTGGAGTGGTTTGCAAGTTACAGGACCATTGTGGTCTTTCTCAATGAACCCTTGAGGTTGAGCTTGAGCATGGTGTCCTTGGTCATAACATTAACGGAAGCCCGAAGATAAATTAGAGTGTGTGGGACAATGGTTCCATTGATATGCACATCTACTACAGGGCTTTCAGTGTCCAAATACTTTGGACAGATTACCTGCCCCAAAATTAAGTCAGACACCTATCCAATGACATTAATGGTAGGGGCATCCATTCTTCACCTCCCGGGATGCTTGAATCACTTCTCCTTGATAAAATTGTTGTAAATATGCACATATTTTATAGCTTGGAGAAGTGGAATTTCGACACATAGGTTTTTCAATTCTCCCGGAAGTTCACTCTATTATGGGGTAGGATGGAGTGGTAGAGGTGGATCTCACATGTCTTCTACAAATGTGTGACATGAAGAATTTGTGTCACACATATAAACCTTCTATACTTTGTACATACACAAAAACACATGCATGAATTCCATACACTAGTGATGAAAAGTGTGTAGCACTATATGAATAGTGTGTAATACTCTACCCATGAAGGATGAGTATAACACACCTATGACCCTCCTGGTGAGCTCCAGTATTGTAGCAATAATTCTACAACTCCTGGGGCTTCCTGTCTCTCATTTTATCAACCCGGTAGTTCGTACAAACTTGGAAGTGACGGTGCTATATGCACAAGTACTAGCTCTTGTCGCAGCTGTCACTTGGTCAGCTGGCACAAGTCCGCTAGGGCTCAAGCCAACTTCTATAGGCTCTCAGAAGAAGCTTGCTAATTGATGGACGAAAGCTAATCTCAAAGGGAAGCTATTCTACTTGACAAAAATGAACTGAAAGCAAATCAAAGCATGTAAACCTAGGAAACCCTAATTTAACTAGTCTGACCTCTATAGTGCATGGAATGTAAATGAAACTTCTACCAATGCTGTCACTACCTCTGATAAATGAAAATGCATCATTCTAAACTACTTGCATCATGAAAGTTATGTTTTTGTATTTTCTTTTAAGTGTGTGTGTGATGATGGTGATCTTGAGCTAACTAGGGTTTGGTTGTGCAGATGGGATGGAGAAGGAAGGAAAGCGTGGGATAGGTTGGGGAGGCTAGGAGAGGTCCCTAGGGATCCTTAGCACCCATCCACAGAGGTTCCTTTCATTCAGCTGCTCAGCAACCGAGAGAGTGGCCTCCTACAGGATGGCTGTGGAGAATCCTACAGGATACTCTGTTTTCTACAGGATGTCTATAAATGGCTACAGGATGACCTACCGTGAGCGTTGGGAGTGATGGAGGGATGATGAAATGGTAGAGGGAGATTTGTAAGGTAGGGATGAGGCTGGTGATGGCTGTAGAAGTGAAAGATTAGGATGGGAAGTGAGTGTAGGGAGGAGAATGGAAGGTGAAGGGCTATGTCAACGAAAGGCTAGAGAATGGGAACACGTGAGGAATGAAAGACTTGGTGAGGTAACAGAGCGGAGCAGGGGTCAAAGAGATGTCTGCATGCGTGATCAAGATGGAGGACAAAGTGATGGAACGAGAGAGAGAGAGCAGTGTAAGTGAAACAAATGATTATGACTGTTACTTAACCAAAAATGCATCAACCTAAACTACTTGTGCTTGTAAATTCAATGAGCAGCAATCGAAATGTGAAAGAGAACGTGCATGAAGCTGTGGTAAGGAAGTGTGGTGCCTGTGTGAATCATGTAAAAGCATCTAACTTAACGTGTCTGTGTTGGCAGCAATCATGGAATCAAGAAATGCGTATTTTTGGTGGTTATTCATGGACTTCACTCCAATCCCAGATGAGACGGCAGTGAGCCTTAACAACCTTTTTGTTGGAGCTCCAATCGATTATATTTATCCTCTGCTACACTAAGAAAATGGAAACAAATTCACCATAAGCAAACTCCTATCTAATTCATGAAAAAGACCAACTCATCAACCTGTAATTCGAATTGCATGTATAAATAGAAAGCTCACAGTGCTGAAAGGAAATGGAAACAACACTACAGCAGAGGGGATCTATGGCTCTCAGGTTGGGCCCTAACCTGAGAGCTATAGTCTCCTTAAGAAAAACTCAGAACTAGATCACAAACTGCCTTCTTTATTCATAACTGATATCATGCCAAATTGGCTTACAAAAAGGAACGAAAACTGAACTGTGCTCCAAAATTACAATAGCAATACGAGAGTTTCAACAACCTATCTAAGGCTAAAGCCTTCATACTTATACAAAAACGATGATCCAACAAGTGGCCTACATTTTAGGAGCTCGGCTGTCCAACTAGAGTCTAACTGCTGATCCTGTAGGATGGTCATAATTGTTGTTCCTGTAGAGCAGTTTATAACTGTTGTTCCTGTAGAACAACTGGCCGTTTTTTAAGCTCGGAGGGGAGATGGATTTAGAGCTCGGAGTTCTTGATGGGAATTATGAGGGATGTCCCTAGAACCATGGACATCCTCTCCCAAAACCCGTAGTGCCACCTCGTTGTCTCCTTAACTCCTTTTTCGTTGTCTTTTGCTCCCTTTTTAATGCCAAAACCTGGAATCAACATGCATCAGTCACGTAGAGAAAGTGCCTACCCTTCTTCCTACAAACAACATGAATAAACTAAGAAATGCATGCATAAGCAATAAAAATGAATGGTTTGAGCAAGTAGAATAGGCCAAAATGAGCCCAAATTGTACCAAAATTGGGGCTCATCATCACCCCCCAGCTGAACCATTTGCTCATCCTTGAGCAACCTTGCTCCTGCTTCTCGTCCTTGGCTGAGGACTCGAGACCAGAACAGGCTCTTTCTTTTCCGCTTTTGATGGCCCTGCCTTCTCTGCCCCTGGTGGTGATGAAGGTGACGCTTCCTTCCCCTTTTCCATTTCCTTGAGTCGGGCTTCGGAAGGTGACTGGCCTATCTTTCGAGTCCAGGAGGTTATTTTTGGGCTCCCCTTTTCTGGGGTGGCTGATGCCTTAGAGGGGGTCTTTGGACTGGGTGAAGTAGGTACATCCCCTGAAGTGGTTTGGTTGCTGGGTGGAGGCTGTGGCTTGCCCGTGGTCATCCTCTTGCTCCTCCTGACTTCAGGTGGTAGAGGGGTCTCCCTCTCCCTTTTCTCTTTCGGTTTTGGAGGTGTGCTGAGGGCAGTTAGTGCCACTGCTGCCTCCTTCTCAAGAATGCCAGCCTTCTCTTTCTTGCGATTTGCTCTCTCGGAGCTCCTTGTAGAGGGCCTTGCCTTTTTAGACTACGGGCTTCCTGTGGAAGACCCTGCTTTGCCCACTTCCGGGCTTCCTGCAGAAGACTCTTTCTTTGTCTTCGGACTCCCTGTAGGAGGTTGTTTCTTAATGACCTTCGAGCCTCTAGTAGAAGCCCCTCTTTCCAATCTTGGGCTTCTTGTAGAAGCCCCTGTCTCTGTCTTCGGGCTTCCTGTAGAAACCCGTGGTTGCACTTTCGGGCTTCCTGTAGAAGCCTCTTTCTCCGTTTTTGGGCCTCCTGTAGAAGCCTGTCCTCCAGTGATTTTCGGGCTTCCTGTAGAAGCCTTGGTTGTTGCTCTTGGGCTTCCTGTAGAAGCCTGCTCCCCACTAATCTTCGGGCTTCCTATAGAAGCCTTTGTCTTTGTTTTCGGGCTTCCTGTAGAAGCCTGTTTTTGTGTTCTCAGGCTTCCTGTAGAAGCCTGTGCTTGCGTTCCTGTAGATGCAACTTCCGCCACCTTTTCTTTCTTGGCTGCATGGATTTTGCTTTTGGCTTTGCCTGCAGGAGCTGACGAGGTGCTTGGGCCGGCAGGGACCACCTCAGTTTTGACTGCCCTGCTTTTCAACCTCTGTTCCCTTGCTGACAGGATGGGGGTGTCTTCTTTTGCTCTGTCATCCTTTCCCTCCTCCTTCTCTTTTCGTTCTTTCTTCTGTGCTGGAGTCGGGACCTTTTTGCTTTTCCCTTTCTTATTCTTGGCTACGGGCTCTTCTTCTTCACCGCTAGAGGACCCCATTTCTTCAAGCAACATTTTTATGTCCCCGTCTCTTGTTAAGTTCCTAAATGATTCCCATGCGATGGGGACTTTATACGAGTGGAGAGTGTCCTCCACAAGCAATTTTATCAGCCCATGATGGGCTATCTGATCAGGGATTCTGTCCTTGAGCTTTGTAGAGCACTCTATCAAGGACTGCAGTAAAAAGTAAGGAATGCTCAGCCTCTGTGCCGCAGGGAGGTCAATTTGGTGTCTTAGTTCATTGAGCAGCCTGAAGTGATACGCATATATGATGCTGTAGCGACCCTCACAGGTGATATATTTCATAATTTGCAAACTGACTTCGTTCCACGGTGGCAACAGGCTTGTCCTTTTCACCCCATTTTTGTCCTCTGTGAATGATTCTTCAGGCGGGAATAACTCCTTCTTTGCTTGCTGGCTCTGCTTCCGCTCTTCTTTATCCCACGGCAGACCCATGGGCAGTTCCGTGACTCGACTTATGTGCTCTGGGGTGAGTTGGAGGCTGAGGCCTCGGAAGCTTACCATGGCTAGTGTCGGTGATTTAGGCTTCAAGGCCTGCAAGAATTCCTCGGCTACTTCATCATCGTAGCCTCGTAGCTTATCACAAAAAGGCAACCATTGTGCTCTAGTGAAGAGCTTAACCACTGCCGGGTTTCTCCTCAATTTGGCGGAATCTGTGGGTTCTCGCCTGATAAACCCACCAGGCATGACGAACACAGTGGTATTGACAAAAGGCGGTAGATACAAAGGAAATTCGGTCTTATAGACAGAGCATGCAATGAATTCACAAAACCACAATCGAATTATACTGCTATCCTGTAGAAGCGATAGTATAGGCACGGTAATCCAATATCTTTTATGACCAGACTGTGAATAATGACCTTGCCACCTTTGAAAACCAATTGCGGAAGGAGTTTCAGGGTTACCTCTTTTCCGCCACCTTTTTCACGTGAAGACTTCACCTTCCTGTAGATACGGCTTCCCTGTAGATACTGCTTCCTGTAGAAACTGTTCCTGTAGGAGCAGTGCGCAGACTTCGGCGGGAGCTATAGTTGGACAGCGGTCGAGAGGTGCCTTACCAGCGTTCAGGTAGCCGAGAGCTTGGTGTATCAACATGCAGAGGTAATCAGAGGAGCTACTCGAGTCTTGAAGTGAGGTTGATGGATATACACACTTAATCGAGCCGATTAGATTTTTAATCGGCGCAGCTCATGGCGCGGGGGGTGAGTTGTCCCCGCCGGACCGTTGGGTGACGTCACCCCTCATCCGCCTGCAAATTCGCTTGTTGCCGCATTCATTCCCACAGATCTGCCGCCGCCCTTTTCGGTTAAACTCGTTTCACGGTTGATGGGACTGATCTTTCACGTGCGTGCTGCGTGTGTCCTTTGTTGTGGCTGCCACCTCATCATCCTACTATCCCTTCACTAGCCGATGTGGCCAGTCAACTGGCCTTACGGCCGCTCAACCATTCACCTTTATGCCATGCAAAACAAATCAAAGCAATATCCATGCAATTTGATGGAGAGAAGGATTAGAACACTTACCTGCGCGCGTCTGCATATGATTTTCGGGTTTTTGGACGACGGATCTACCTGCTGCATGTGGCTCACACAGTCCAGAGGCTCGTGGTCACGGGATGCCATCGCTGTGGTGGACGTTCTGGTTGCATGCGCTCGCGTTTTGCTTGCAGATAGCTGGGCGATGAATGGAATCCACTCCTGCAGGTTTGACTGCTACAGGATTCCCGCGGGAGCCTTGCAACAGTCTCACCTCCTTGGGTGCATGCTGCATGCTGGCGGTTCTGGCTTCTCGATCACGACCCCAGCGCTTTTGATGCATAACGTGGATGTGGTATGGCTCTCGGTGCTTGGTTTTTCTTTGATAGACGTTTTTTCACGAGAACTCATTGCTTTGTTGTGCTGCTACAGGGATCTTGTTTGCATGGCGACGAGGATGGTCGAGCCAGATAATAGCAATGTTCAGGGGTGCCATCAGTGGCATGCATGCATTCAATCCATTCCTCAGTCGCTAGATCTTCATTTGAAACACATTTCGGCCGTCGCAACCTTCTACAGGAAGTTTCCTGTAGAACACAGAGCTTCCTGTAGAAATTTTACACTTTCCTGTAGAAGATCTGTGTCTTCCTGTAGGAAGACTGTCTGTTCCTGTAGAAAACTGTATCTTCTTGTAGAAGATCCAAATCATGATGAAAATTGCACATACCTTGAAAAACATTGTCATTCTTGGAGGAGGTGTTGATGACATCCTTTGATAGCATGATGAAGGCCCCTGGCTTGGAGTGGAGAGGCTTCTTCTCCTCCATAGAACATCTGCATGCAAAACTTTTATTGTGCTTATTGTTTTTTTTTTTCTTTTTTTTTTTTTTTATATATTTTTTTTGAAAAGATAGCAGGGGCGCCCCAGAGAGGTTTTCACCCTTGCTACCTGCCCTGAGCGCCTCAGAGAGGTTTTCACTCAAGGATCTTTTCTCTTAAACTTTCTCTCTCTTTTTTTTTGAAAAGACAATAGGAGTGCCTCAATGAGGTTTTCACCCCTACTGCTTGCCTTGGGCGCCTCAGAGAGATTTTCACCCAAGGATCTTTATTATTTTTTTCTTTTTTTTTTTTTTTTTTTTTTTTTTCTCTTTTTTCTTTTTCTTCAGGGTATGCCAAAAATGGAGGCAGAACCCTTCTCTATGACCAAAACGGATTTCTCCATAGTGCTGATAAACTCTTGTCTTGAGGGAGGCTTCCTGTAGATCTTCAATCGGTGCCCATTGACAAGCATGGGAATGGCTTCCTCATCAATGGTTCGAATGAGGACAGATCCATTGTCATGGCACTGCTCCACTACATATGGCCCTAGCCATCTGGTTCTCAACTTCCCCTTGAAATCTTTGAATCTGGAGTCATACAACAAAGCCCAATCTCCCGGCTGAAATTGCTTGTCATGGAGATGTTGGTCATGCCACACCTTCCTCTGAAGTTGAACCACTTCTGAGTGAAGGAGGGCCTGCATGCGGTGCTCATCCAGTCCATTCAGCTGCAACAACCTTTCTTGCTGTGCATGGCTGAGATCTAAGTCCAGCTGAGCTGCCATCCTCAAAGTGTTATACTCAAACTCAATGGACAACAAAGCTTTCTTCCCATAGACCAGCTCATAAGGTGTGAAGCCAGTGGTGGTCTTCCAAGTGGTGTTGTAAGCCCAGGTGGCTTCAACCAGGCGATCTGCCCAGTCCTTTCTGCTGCTGCTCACCACTTTGGTCAAGATCCCCTCTAATGCTCTATTGGTGACCTCCACCTGCCCATTTGCTTGAGGATGATAGGGGGTGGAGGTTCTATGCTTGATCTTGTGATGGGCTAGGAGATCTTCAACCAAGTGGGAGGTGAACTGGCTCCCTTGATCGGTGACCAGCTCTCTTGGATAGCCAAACTTATAGAAGATGTTCTCTCTCAAGAACTCGGCCACTTTTTCTTCTGTTGCTGCTTTGATGGCTTTGGTCTCTGCCCACTTCGTCAGGTAGTCAGTGCATACAATGATGTAGGATCTTTGCCTCGAAGAGGGATTGATTGGACCCACAAAGTCCATGCCCCACTTCTCAAATGGCTCAAGAGTCACTTGAGGTTGGAGAGGCATCTCATCCCTTTGGGTCGGTTTTCCCATTCTTTGGCATTGGTCGCACTGGCTGACATATCTTCTGACATCTTGATGCAGTGTGGGCCAATAGTAGCCTGCCTGCAGAATCTTGAAGGCAGTTCTCTTTGCTGCAAAGTGTCCTCCACAAGGCCCATCATGACAGGTGAGGAGGATGTCAAAGACTTCCTCTTCCCTTACACAACGCCTTAAGATCTGATCGGGGCCAAGCTTGAACAGGTTGCCCCCAATCCATGTAAATGAGGCACTCTTTCTGATGATTTTGCTCTTCTCTTTTGAAGAGAGGTGCGGAGGGAACTGAGCTGAAACAAGGTAGTTTGCTATATCAGCAAACCATGGAGAGAGTACTGATATAGCAAACAGATGCTCATCAGGCATCTGATCATCCACCGTCCCATCTTCATCTGTAGACAAATCCAATCTAGACAAGAAGTCAGCAACAACATTTTCTCTCCCTGGTTTATCAACAATGGTTAGATCAAACTGCTGCAATAAAAGTAACCATCTAATAATACGAGCATTCACATCTGGTTTATTCATCAAGTATCTAATAGCAGCATGGTCAGTATGTACAAAAGTCTGGTAACCGGTAATGTAATGTCGGAACTTGTTCAGTGCATGGACCACAGCTAAGAATTCCTTCTCGGTTACAGTGTAGTTCAGCTCGGCCTTGGACAAGTTTTTGCTAACGAAGTAAATGGCATATGGAAGTTTTTCCTCAACTTGTCCTAAGGCTGCACCTATGGCTTTGTTTGAGGCATCAGTGTGGATGTGGAAAGGTAGGGCCCAGTTTGGACCTCTCAAGATTGGTGCTGACACCAACTTGTCCTTTATCTCATTCAAACTCTTCTGACAATCGTCAGTCCACTTAAACTCCACATCTTTTGCCAACAGACCAAACAATGGTGAGGCTAACTTGCTGAAGTCCTTAATGAATCTCCGGTAGTATCCTGCTAATCCCAAGAAACTCCGGACATCCCTTACTTTTTGAGGAGGGGGAACCCTTTTGATGAGAGCAATTTTGTTGGGATCCACCTGTAATCCTTGGGTAGAAATAGTATGGCCTAGCACGGTCCCCTCAGTCATTAGGAATTCACATTTTTCAGGACTAAGGGACAAGTTCATCTCAGTGCACTTGGTGAGGACCTTTCCCAAGTTGGACAATGCTTCCTGGAAGTTGGCCCCATAAGGGGTAAAGTCATCCATGTATATTTCCACTGCATCATGGACCAACTCCGAGAAGATGCTTAAGACAACTCTCTGAAAAGTAGCAGGAGCATTGCATAGCCCAAAGGGAAGGACTCTGTAGGCAAAGGTACCCCAAGGACAGGTGAAGGTGGTCTTATCTTGGTCTTCGGGGCTGATTTGGATTTGATTGTACCCGCTAAACCCATCCAAGAAAGAGAAGAACTTCTTTCCTGCCAGTCCATCCAACACTTGATCTATGAAGGGTAGGGGGAAATGGTCTTTCTTGGTAGCTTTGTTCAGCTCACGGTAATCTACACAGATCCTCCACTTCCCATTCTTCTTGGGAACCAACACTAGAGGGGACACCCATTCACTATCTGAGATGGGGTAGATGAATCCGGCATCCAACAGTTTTTGCAATTCTTCCTTGACAATGTCCTTGAGGGCTGGATTCATCCTCCTCTGGGGTTGCCTAACTGGTTTACAATCCTCTTTGATGTATATATGATGGGTACAGACCGAGGGATGGACTCCTTTCATCTCCTTATAGCTCCAAGCAAAGGCATCTAAGTGGCTGGCCAATAGGCTACACAACTCCTTCTCCTGGGAAGGAGATAGGGAGGAGCTGATCTTTAATGCTCTCTCAGGGCCAAACTCCACACTTTTGATTCTGGGAGTGACAGGGTCGGTTGTACAGAGGTCCACTGAGGTGCTAGCTTGGGCATCCTCCACCAACTTCTCTAAAGATAGTGCACTGGAAGGTGGATTCTGGATCAGGGTCTCAATCAGATCATCCTCGGTAGGAGGGTCTCTTCTATTGGCTTCTATGGTACACAGAGGTGCTGAATACACCTCGTCTTCTTCTCCTTCTTCCAACCAGAGGGGTAATTCATGCTCTAAAGAAGGTTGGGCAGGAGGGTATAGGACAAGTTGCTTGGACATGGGACCATTCTTGATGGTCATGTTTCCTGCCCGACAACTTATGTAAGCATCTGCAGTAGCTAACCAAGGCCTTCCCAAGATGAGAGGGTATCCAGTAAGCTTGGCCTTTGGTTGCAGAACCAGGAAGTCTGCAGGGTATTCCCAAGAATCAATAGAGACTAAGACATCCTCCACAATCCCTTCGGGAGTCACGGTGGAGCGATCTGCTAATTGCAGTACTGTCGAGGTCTTCCTCAAGGAACCCTGAAGATTGAGTTTAAGCATGGTATCTCTGGTCATCACATTGATGGCTGCCTCCAGATCAATCAAGGTGTGGGGGATAATGGTGCCATTGATGTGAACATCTACTACAGGGCTTCCAGGATCTAGGTACTTTGGGCAGATGACTTGTCCTAGCATAAGGTCAGACAGTTGTCCTATGACATTGGTAGTTGAGGCATCTTTCTTCCGTCTGCCTGGGTGTTTGAAACACTTCTCCTTAACCAGCTTGTTATATATAGGCACATCCTTGATGGCTTGGAGAAGTGGGATTTTTACACACAACTGCTTGAGCTCACCCAAAAGCTCATCTTCTTCTGGGTTAGGTTGTGTGGTGGCTGTTAGTCTCTCAGGAAAGGGTGGAATAGGCTTTGGTTCACTCTCCTGATGGTTTTCCTCATCCTCTGGGGGAGGAGGTTGGCGATATGGAAGAGTCTTTCCAGATCTAAGATTGATCTCCTGGATCTCCACAGCATAGGTAGGGCATGAGGTCTCCCCAGTATATACCTGCTGAGCCTGTCTATTGTTGGGGTTCGGGTTCGGTTGAGTAGGCATCTGAGGTTTCCTAGGAGGAGCAGGAGGTAAAGACTGAGGTTGGACTGGTGGTGGAGGCAAAATGGCAGGAGGAGTGTTGTATTGGGGCCTCCACCCCGACTGAGGAGCACTCCATTGAGGCTGCAACTGGGTATGTGAGTGATATGGATGAGAGGGAGGTTGAGTAGGGTACTGAGGTGGATAAGACCATGGAGGAGGCATGGACCAAGAAGGATGAGCAGGGGGACCCCAGGAAGGCATAAGAGTCGATTGGTTGGGGTTGTAATAGGCTTGAGATGCCCCTTGCATCCCCTGCTGATAAGGTCTAGATCCTTGAGGCCTCCTTTGATTGATGAAGTAGAGAGGTTCATTGGGGGCTTCAGTCCCTTGGTACATGGCTTTAAACCCAGGTAAGGTGGGACACTGATTGGTAGGATGGTCTTCCTCACAAACAAAACACACTTCAACCGAATGCAATGGGCATTCGTTCTTAGGGTGTCTTTTGGTGCACCTAGGACAGAAGATAGCCAAGGCTCTCTCAGCTTCTTCTTTCTTCTGCTGGATCCTGAATGTGTCCAGCTGCATGGCAATGGTCTGTCTCACCTCACTCTTAAGATCTTCTAATTGGTTTGTAAACTCATGTTTGGAGAAGGGGACACCAGTGGAGAGGAGATTTCCTCTACCTCTTTTCCTAGCTGCCCTAGAATGATTTCGGAACACAGTCTTGATGTCCTCATAAGGCAGTTGGTAAATGTCCCCCCCAGCTAACATGTGAAGGGTGTCTAAGAGATCTTCAGGGACTCCTCGGAGTAGGACCAACTTGAGGGATTCAGGGTCAAGTGTGCACCTGGCCCGTTTATAACTAAGTTGGAACCTCTCCTCATAATCCTCTAAAGACTCATCATTCCCCATGGTCATTCGAAAGATCTCTCCCTTAGTTTCCTTGGACCTACAATAATCCCTATACTTGGTGTTGAAGGCTTGCTGCATCTGAGCCCAAGTAGCTATGCTATTCCCAGGTAATCCCATGAACCAGCGTAGGGCTGCATCCTTAAGGGTGGAAGGGAAAAGCTTCAGCTTTTGCTCATCTTCAGTATAGTCATAGGTTCTACAAAGGACAACAAACTCAAATAAGAAGGTATCAGGATCCTCAGTGGTTAGTCCATGGAAGTGAGGCAAAGCAGAGGGGCTAATGTTTTTCATCCTCATCTCTCCATTGGTCTCTCGGATGGGGAAAGCTCCTTCTATTCTCTCATCTTCTCTCCTATCATCAGCCATGGCTACAGATGGAGTGGTCTCTAACTCTTCTTCTTCTATAGGGTCTTGATGTATCTTCGGATGTTCACCTATAGGCTCCTCTAGGTCACGGTCACCAAAGAAGAGTGAAGGGTGACTCAGTGATGTGGTGGGGGTGTTTGGTAGGAATTTGCCTGATCTATCACGGTTCCTACGAGGCATGAAATGGAAATGACTTTTTGTTTTCTTTTGTTTTGAGTGCTTTTTCTTTTTCTTTGGTACCTGCAAAACTGAAACAAAGTGATCTACAACTAACTATATTGCTCAAATGAAATTGCAAAATTGGAAAGCTAATCTAGGAAAGCAGGAAATATTAATCTAGGAAAGCAGGAAATGCTAATCTAGGAAAGCAAGAAATGCTAAGCTACTTTTGCAAAAAGGGAAATGAAGTAAACTACTGAGCAGAAGTATGAGTATGGAAGTAGAAGAAAAGCAACAATTACTAATACTCTGACGCTTCCCCGGCAACGGCGCCAAAAAGATGGTGAGCTCCAGTATTGTAGCAATAATGCTACAACTCCTGGGGCTTCCTATCTCTCATTTTATCAACCCGGTAGTTCGTACAAACTTGGAAGCGACGGTGCTATATGCACAAGTACTAGCTCTTGTCGCAGCTGTCACTTGGTCAGCTGGCACAAGTCGGCTAGGGCTCAAGCCAACTTCTATAGGCTCTCAGAAGAAGCTTGCTAATTGATGGACGAAAGCTAATCTCAAAGGGAAGCTATTCTACTTGACAAAAATGAACTGAAAGCAAATCAAAGCATGTAAACCTAGGAAACCCTAATTTAACTAGTCTGACCTCTATAGTGCATGGAATGTAAATGCAACTTCTACCAATGCTGTCACTACCTCTGATAAATGAAAATGCATCATTCTAAACTACTTGCATCATGAAAGTTATGTTTTTGTATTTTCTTTTAAGTGTGTGTGTGATGATGGTGATCTTGAGCTAACTAGGGTTTGGTTGTGCATATGGGATGGAGAAGGAAGGAAAGCGTGGGATAGGTTGGGGAGGCTAGGAGAGGTCCCTAGGGATCCTTAGCACCCATCCACAGAGGTTCCTCGCATTCAGCTGCTCAGCAACCGAGAGAGTGGCCTCCTACAGGATGGCTGTGGAGAATCCTACAGGATACTCTGTTTTCTACAGGATGTCTATAAATGGCTACAGGATGACCTACCGTGAGCGTTGGGAGTGATGGAGGGATGATGAAATGGTAGAGGGAGATGTGTAAGGTAGGGATGAGGCTGGTGATGGCTGTAGAAGTGAAAGATTAGGATGGGAAGTGAGTGTAGGGAGGAGAATGGAAGGTGAAGGGCTATGTCAACGAAAGGCTAGAGAATGGGAACACGTGAGGAATGAAAGACTTGGTGAGGTAACAGAGCGGAGCAGGGGTCAAAGAGATGTCTGCATGCGTGATCAAGATGGAGGACAAAGTGATGGAACGAGAGAGAGAGAGCAGTGTAAGTGAAACAAATGATTATGACTGTTACTTAACCAAAAATGCATCAACCTAAACTACTTGTGCTTGTAAATTCAATGAGTAGCAATCGAAATGTGAAAGAGAACGTGCATGAAGCTGTGGTAAGGAAGTGTGGTGCCTGTGTGAATCATGTAAAAGCATCTAACTTAACGTGTCTGTGTTGGCAGCAATCATGGAATCAAGAAATGCGTATTTTTGGTGGTTATTCATGGACTTCACTCCAATCCCAGATGAGACGGCAGTGAGCCTTAACAACCTTTTTGTTGGAGCTCCAATCGATTATATTTATCCTCTGCTACACTAAGCAAATGGAAACAAATTCACTATAAGCAAACTCCTATCTACTTCATGAAAAAGACCAACTCATCAACCTGTAATTCGAATTGCATGTATAAATAGAAAGCTCACAGTGCTGAAAGGAAATGGAAACAACACTACAGCAGAGGGGATCTATGGCTCTCAGGTTGGGCCCTAACCTGAGAGCTATAGTCTCCTTAAGAAAAACTCAGAACTAGATCACAAACTGCCTTCTTTATTCATAACTGATATCATGCCAAATTGGCTTACAAAAAGGAACGAAAACTGAACTGTGCTCCAAAATTACAATAGCAATACGAGAGTTTCAACAACCTATCTAAGGCTAAAGCCTTCATACTTATACAAAAACGATGATCCAACAAGTGGCCTACATTTTAGGAGCTCGGCTGTCCAACTAGAGTCTAACTGCTGATCCTGTAGGATGGTCATAATTGCTGTTCTTGTAGAGCAGTTTATAACTGATGTTCCTGTAGAACAGCTGGCCGTTTTTTAAGCTCGGAGGGGAGATGGATTTAGAGCTCGGAGTTCTTGATGGGAATTACGAGGGATGTCCCTAGAACCGTGGACATCCTCTCCCAAAACCCGTAGTGCCACCTCGTTGTCTCCTTAACTCCTTTTTCGTTGTCTTTTGCTCCCTTTTTAATGCCAAAACCTGGAATCAACATGCATCAGTCACGTAGAGAAAGTGCCTACCCTTCTTCCTACAAACAACATGAATAAACTAAGAAATGCATGCATAAGCAATAAAAATGAATGGTTTGAGCAAGTAGAATAGGCCAAAATGAGCCCAAATTGTACCAAAATTGGGGCTCATCACCTCCCACAATGAGCACACATTCATAAAAAAGGGTATATCATTGCATCAATAAGACTACAAATTATTTCCCCTCAAACTAGTGAATGAGGAAGAATAAATTCACCCATTTGACAAAAATAAAGAATTATTAAACCCTTGAGAAGATAATTGGAAGGGACCAAAATATTTCTTGAGAGGGATCTTTCTTGACATTTGTAAATCCAAATTTAAAATAATTTTTAATTAATTAAGAATAATTTGAATTGCACAAAGATGCCCTCTCTAGCCCAATATGGAAGAGATGGTGTAATGTCATGTTACATTATGTAAAAATTTTGAGTGAGTCAAATTACATAAAAATAAAACTAAAATTAAAATTAATGAAAATAAACATGAGGTAAAATAGTCATTCTACCATTGGCATATTTTGAAACCCATGGTTTTCCCAATGGTATTTTTATGTAAGAACTAGTATATATTTTACATGGATTTTTAACAAGGGTTGTTATATATATATATATATATATATATATAAAGGCCATGGTTGATGGGACACGTATTCCAAGGTGAATGGTGGGAGAAACATCCTAGTGGGTGTTGATTCAATTTATTATGGCTAAGGAAATTGGCAAAGGCAATAGAAAAGGATTTGGAAAGGCATGAGGCATTAATTGGAATTTTTTTTATGAAAATAATGGAAATGGAGAAAATAGAGGGCTCATTATTAAAAAGGATTTTGAGGATCAATGGGTAAAATTTTGTCAGTTCAATGTTGGAGCTTATTATCCTCTCTCTCTCTCTCTCACTCATACTCTTGGAGACTTAGATTTTTCTTGGAGCACTCTTGTATGATGTGGCATAGTTGGATTATTGGAGCAAGAAGGCAAAGAAAGAGAAGGAAAGTGCTAGAAGGCATCAAGATCAGTAGCTGCAACAAGATTGTTTGCACGTACCGAGTTGCATGTATGTTTTCCTCACTAGTTTTGGCATGCATGGCATATGCATGTGGATTGTTGGTCATGATCTGTCATTGGCATGGAGGATGTCAGGATTGACATTGGATAGCCTAGCCTTGCCATTTCTTGGACACGCATGGTGATTGTGAGTTTATTTTCAATGTTTTGTTTTGGTTGGTTCTCATGTTCCTTAGCTTGGGTTGATTTATTAGTCCTGGAAGACCTAGTTGGACAAACGCTCTGGAAGCTCTGTAACAGCTTGGGTTGAGTTACTAGTCCTAGATGCCTTGGTTGGACAAACTCTCTCAAATCCCTTGGTGGGTTGGCTTACTAGTCCTAGAAGCCCTAGTTGGACAAATGCTCTGGAAGCTCAAAAAAAGTTGTGGGTTGAGTTACTAGTCCTAGAAGCCTTGGTTGGACAAATGCTCTCAAATCCCTGAAAGGCTTGGATGGAGGCCAACCTGATGATGGTTTTATGATTTTCCAACTGTGAGGTGGAATCGTTGTTTGATGGGTTGAGGTGGATGGCCTCTGGATGAGTTTTGATTGATGTGTTCTATGAGATCCCACATTCATGCTTGGAATATGGCACAGGGGTGAATAGTTGAATAGATATTTGGCTCATCCATTCTACACTCAGGTGAAACGTGGAAGTCTCATAATTTCATTGTTATTTCTATTGGTATTATGTTGGTTATGTATGTGTTTTATGATAGCAGCTAGGTATGGCTCTCATCATGTTTCTACTTGTAAATGAATGAATAATTGAGTTTTCTCTCGTGATTATACCTTTTAATTAAAAAATCATTTCCCTTCTCCCTTGTTTTCCACTTGAATCAAGCCATTGAAATCGAAAAGAATCCTAATATATTTAATCTAAAAAATGACTACAAAGTTAGGCCGTTCTTGGAAGCCCCTCATTCGTAGCCTTAATATATAATCTATTTTAATTTCCTAACTCTTATATTAATCCTCTCTTACTAACTTTTGTCCCACCCCCTCAAGTTATTCAATTTTCTCATTTTCTTTTAATCTAATGCTAATAAACTCTTATTTCTAATCTTTTACCAATTACCCTATTATTTAATTTAATTAATATCTTTAAAAACTGAGATTATTTTTCTATTTATATTTTTTAATTATTGTATAGCTTCTTTTAAACACTTGAATTTCTAATGGTTATCTAAAAAACCACTCCTAACATTCCTCAAACTATCCCTTCTTTTCCTTGCATCTATATAATATTTTTGCACTCATTTCTAATCATCTTTTTGCACCTATAAAAATTGATGTATGGTTGAAGATTTTGATTGAAAAATAAATTCATATGTACACCAACATTGTTGACACTTCTAAATAAAATATGAGACATGAAAAGGTTTGCATTTTGTTAAAACCCTAAAAGAAAATCACTTTGAAATATAGTCATATTTTTAAAGAGGATGATTTACGGATAATTAGAATAACATACTTTACTTTATCGAGATTAATTTGAAGGGCCATTTACTTAATATTGATTTTTTAGAAGCAATTCAATTGGAAGTTGCGGTTATAATAATGAAATATTATTTACCATGAGATTGAGATTGAAATCCCCTAATTTACCATAACCCACTAATTAATCATTAAAATTATAATATTTAAAATAAATTGTTTTAATAATTAAAACTAGAGTACTATATTATATTATATATATGTCATATAAGTATATGCATGTATGAGTTTTATTAAAATAAATTTAAAGTTTTTTTTGGGATGAGAAAGTTGAGTATGTCTGAAGTTTCTTCCGAGTTAAAGACCCATTTTGCTTTATCTACTTAACATGTCTATATTAATAAAATTTAAATTTAAATAAAAAAAACATTTACTTAACTATCAAACTTAATCAACTTTAACCTAAAATAAAATAAAAATCAGAACCCTAGGGTTTAGGCGACAAAGCTTATAAAAAGAGAATTTACTTAACTATGAGACTTAATCAACTTTAACCTAAAATAAAATAAAAATAGCAACCCTAGGGTTTAGCCGACACAGCCTATGAGCTTGGGCATTGTCGTAATCTTTATATCTGAAATTTCTTCCAAATTAAATAAGCATTTTCCAAATTAAGGGTGGTAGCTATTTAACATGTCCATTCTAATAAAATATAAATATAAAATATAAAATATAAAATATAAAGAAAAACATTTACTTAAGTAAAATATAAATATTAAATATTAAAAAAAAGCATTTACTTAACTAAAATATAAATATTAAATATTAAAAAACTATTTGACGTAATCAAATTATACATGTCCATTCTAATAAAATATAATTATAAAATATAAAATATAAAATATAAAATATAAAGAAAAACATTTACTTAACTAAAATATAAATATTAAATATTAAAAAAAAGCATTTACTTAACTAAAATATAAATATTAAATATTAAAAAAAAGAAGACTTAATCAAATTATACTCAAAAATAGAAAGAGAGATAAATATTAAAGAAAACAGTTTACTTCACTATTTGACGTAATCAAATTATACATGACCATTTTAATAAAATATAAATATAAAATATAAAAAAAAAAAACATTTACTTAACTAAAATATAAATATTAAATATTAAAAAAAACGTTTACTTAACTAAAATATAAATATTAAATATTAAAATAAAGACGTAATCAAATTATACTCAAAAATAGAAAAAGAGATAAATATTAAAGAAAACGTTAACTAAAATATAAATATTAAATATTAAAAAAAAGACGTAATCAAATTATACTCAAAAATAGAAAAAGAGATAAATATTAAAGAAAACGTTTACTTGACGTAATCAAATTATACCCAAAAGTGGAAATAGAGATAAAAAATCAATCGCAACCCTAGCGGTTAGGTTAGCCGATACAACCAGCCCTATATAAACACAAAATGTCAATCCACATCTTCAAGGATTCTAACTCCATATTTTTCCTCGGTATTTTATAGACGGAAGAATTTTCAATTCTTGAGTTTTGTTCAGTGATACCACCGTTCTCCTCGTTAGTCCTTAAGATTATGGAGAATTCCTCTGGATTGGCAATTATGCAAGAGAATACGTCTGCCTCTGCCTCTGTTGTAGAAACAGAAGATAATAAAAGAATTGAAGACATTGTGGAGAATTCCTCTGGATTGGCAATTATGCAAGAGAATACGTCTGCCTCTGCCTCTGTTGCAGAAACAGAAGATAATAAAAGAATTGAAGACATTGTAGCCAGAGTACAATTTTCTGTAAAAATGTTAAAGAGGTCTTCCTTCTTCCGAGATTTTCAGCGACAGATGCGAGACCCCAAACATTCAGACAATTACAATTACAACTGGTTCTCTATGGCGTTGGAGTGCTGGAGAATGTAGTGGGAGGCCCAAGAGTAGAAATGTGCAACAGTACGCAGTTAGCGTTTGTTATTTTATTAAGAAAAAAATTCCAATGGGTGAGTGATATTGTGGTGTACGATCCATCTGTGCCTCCTGTGCAGCAAAAAGCTATCAATGCCTTCAACTGCACTTTTCTTTCCGTTAATGAATATGGGAAACGGACAGTGGAGAGGCCCACCTTATTTTTCATTCCTCACTGCCCAACTGGTCTCATTGACAATGTCTTGTTAGCAAACTGGACCCCTACCAATTTGAACAAGATTATCATATTGTGCGACAGTTTTAAGGGGATCAAGGAAGATATTTATCGAATTCGGTATCTTCTTTCATTGAAACATTTGCAGGCCATTCTTCACAGTGACGATATACTGCACGAAACGCCCCTTCCAGAACCACCAGAAACAGATGAGATAAATAGGAGAGCATTTTCTCGATTTAGTTGGCATTTCTTTACATTGGATGGTTCCATAGAATATCTCAATCTTGATCTCTTTCCAGAAGTCCTTCCAAATAACAGTAGCGTAGATGCAATGTTGCTTAACGCCGTTGTTAGACAGGCCAGGACGTTTTAGAATTTTGTGGCCATTTTTTTATTTGCTATATCACAGGTTTGTAAACTTTGTAGGCATACAATAATCCAACCGAGGACTAGGGTTGTTCTAAGGGAACGTCAGAAACCACTGAATCTTTTTTGGTGTTTGAGAAAGTGTGAAATGGAGGTTTTTGTGATTGATTTGGAGGAATACTAAATTCAAGGGCAAATTTGGATGTGGTTCTCACTCCAAATGTGACCAAATTGAGCCTAATGACTTCCAAGGGCCAGTAGGAGAGGCCACATTTTTATTATCATTTTTTTTAAATGATATATAGTTTTCTCAATTTGCATATTTTCCATCTTTGAATTTGCTTATATTGTTAGTACAGTTACAAACTCATAATGGTGTTGAAAATTACTTAATTTAATTTTTTAAGAATTTTAATTTCATCAAAATCATCATTTAAAAAAAAACTATTTAATTGAAATATTTTTGAGAGCAAATTTATATTTTTAATAACAACCACACATTGCTTTTATGTTTTAATTTTAGAGTAAATGAAACTATTCATTTCTTCCAATTCAATTGTATTAAACTATAGTTAATGACATTACACATTTTTCAATTGTCAAGTTTACAAGAGTAAAACTACAAAGTTTATAGTTCTTTGGTTTACATATTTTGTGCTTGAGAAATGAGTCATGTCCTTGAAGACACCAACATAAGAAATGTATTAGAATATTTACTCACATTCAATGTAAGTTGAATCCATGTACTTGATTCTTTATTGCAACAAAGTAAAACATAATAGAAATAGAACCTATTTTTCACATTGTAGAGATGAATTATAATCTTCAAGTTTTCTTCTCCACACTTGGTATAATATTCCCCTTCAAATTTATAGTTGCAAGTTATAGCTTCACAAAATGTGGAGTGCATATGGGAGGATAGTTCTATCCAAGAAGTGAGTTTGAAAAGTGGGCAAGTGGTTGTTTGATTGCATTACAAGCAATGTGTCCAAAAACCTAATAAAATTAGTTAATGATATTGCAAGATATATATTATAAATCATATTTAAAAATTTCACATCAATCCATTTACAAAAGGGAGAATGGGTTGAAGGCCTTGTTGTAGCTTCAAATTTAGGAACCCCAAAAACTTTCTGATAGTTTCTGCATCACTAGTAGCAAAGAGAAGTCCATCATTAAAGTTAATGCCCCCAAGTTATAAAAGAGGTCTCATGCTTGGAGGGCCTTCCTTCAAATCCATGATTCCATGAAATTGGTACAATAGTCTTGGCACCAATCTAATCTTTGAATAGGCCTAGAACAATCCCAAAGTGCAAATTTGGGACCTAAGAAAGCCTTGGGAGAAAAATAAATTCTAGGTCATGGACCTTACAATTTAGGTATAGTTTCTTCCTCTAGCTCAAGTTTAAACGCATACATGCCATCATAGCCACACCAAGACCCACTTCATAAATTTCTGTATGCTAGGTGATTTGAGTGTGTATAGGTTGATGCCATTGGAGCTTTAGTCATGGGCAGAGGAGACCTCAAAACGAGCTTGTTTTGTGTTTTGATTTTTAAGTGTTTGTTTACATTGTGTTTGTTTTATTTTACATCTGGGTAAATAATTTTAGTTTGTTAAATGGATCATCTAATTTTTTATGTCTCTCATGGTTCAAGAAATGTTGATTAGGACCTTCTTGGATTTCTTGGACTAACACTTTATAGTGTTAAGCCATTTTTGGGTCTTTGAAGGCATGTTTAGAGCTTTAGATTACTTTTGTGTTTGAGTGGGGTGCAAAGGTAAGCATATTCCCGTTAGGCATCCAAATTTTGACCATGGCAAATTTTGACCATGGCATTAGGAGGTCAGCATGACAATTTTGGGAATTTATTTATGAATTCCCACTAATTGAAAACCTCCAGTTATGGAGCCCAAGGTCTTCTTAAAAAAATATACAATCTACATCTTTTGTAAACATATAAATTGGTGACAAATTTGTGCAAAGTCAATATAACTCACATTTCACTTGAGAGTAGAATTGCAAAAATGAGTCGGGGTTGAGTCTGAATTAGAGGCATTGACTCAACTCACTTTCCTCAAAGACTATGAAATCAACTTAGAGTCATGAGATTATAGTAACATCGGGTGAGACTTGGACGCAATAGCATATCCCCATATGTGAGATTTCCTAGAGTGTCTATGGAGTCACACCAACAATAGACTTTCATAAGAGGAATTTTGTCATCATTTATATAGGTAGGACCTACCCTTTCCTCACTCAATGCAAGAAAGACTAATGGATATTTATCATTTAGTTGCACCTTATTCCAAGTGACTCTATTGGATCCTTTTGCAGATAATTATTTTGAATGTGTATGACACATGCCCTACACATGTTTCAATTTTGGGAAACCTTTCCTTTAGAAAAACAACCATGAACCTCCCAAAAATCATATTTTCCCTTATTTTTTTCTCCTTTTCTTCTACATGTTGGTGTTATTACATTCTAAAATGAATGAGTCCATAGGTTCCTAATAATCTTCTTCTCTCTCAACGTAGGGGAAAAAGTGAGGGTCAATACAACAATATTCATACATACATAGTCATTACAACAATATTCAGCATCATCATGTCACTAGTAGGGAATTGGACATGGCTAGGGGAGATAAAAATCATTCTACCCAACCACTTGAGATAACCCTCACTGACAACGTGAGTTTCATATTTCTCCATTTTAGATATCTAATTAAATTTAATTTGTCCAAATTCTAAATACGATAAATTACTATTAGGTGTAATTTTTCTAGAACTAAATGCAATAGTAAACTCAATACTCGTGCAAGCATATTTCAAATCACACAGCTAGAGGTCAAACACATGAACCAACATAGATTTCACATGAGTGACCAGTGTTGATACAATCTATTGTACATGATTGTCATATGATATAGTGATTATAAAATTGTTGTATTAGCTAAATTCTATGCTCATCTTATATTTTTTGTGAGCAAGTTATTTATATAAGCTACTATTATAAAACAAATATCCCATGTGCATTAATATTATTAAAGAAACCCATTAGCTTATTTGATCACCTATCCAACATGAATCAATGCATCACTATTTCATTATTCATCAATTAATCAGTAATTATGAGAAGTTAAGAAGTAGATAGATCATCTACACACAAAAACCATGTGAACACACATGAACACTAGGATTTTAAGTGGAAACCCAATGTGTTAGAAAACCACCTTTGAGGCATCTATGTTTTCTTTTAATAAAGGAAATACAATCTTGTACTGGTGTAGATTCTAGCCAACATGCATGCTCCTATCTATAGAAGGCTACAACCTTCTCTTGTTTTCCAACACCTACTCCTCCTCTAAGGAATCTACAACCCCCTTTACAAAAACTCTTATCCTCAACTCCTTGTGGATCACTTTTCATAATTTTTTAAATTGGTTGCAACATTAAAACATAATAACGATTCTAAAATCAATTACTGAATAAAATCAATCACTAAATCCTAATCAACCAATGTGACTAAATTAGATCATATCAATGCACATCCATTCATAAGAATACCAGAAAATATATTGTTCATCATATACACTACTCTTCGTGATCATACCTGCATATGTACGTGCTTACCTTGAAGAGGACCTGCGTACAAATCTCAAAACATTGATAACTGAATCTGAATCACTCAACCACTCAATCACATACTGAAACTATCATAGATCACTTAACCAAATACAGATCACCACATAGTAGCATCATCACAAGTCAAAATTCCATTCCATAATCAATTCAACCCAACCAATACTGTCAAATACAAATGATTATAAGAGATACTTCATTGAGAGACAAAAACAAACACAAGAGGATTGATCAAACAAATTATAATTCAAAAGCCTAGCATGTATAAGCAACTCTTACAAAACACATCCGCGTATGTAGGCACTTCTCATGCTTGATTCTTGCATACAAATTCTAAAATTTTGCATAATGTATACGTGACTACCTAGAAGCAGATCCATGTCCTCTCAGAGGAAAACCAACATACAAATCTGTAATCATTGAACAAATCTATCACTCGTAGACTTTATCAACAAGAAAATCAAACAAGCACATGATACTTCAGATCTTTCAGATCTCTGTCTCCTCCTTGCTCCTTGGTGCACACTTGTTCCAGATCAAATCATTAATAAACAATTCATCACATACACCACTTAAAACTTTGATCTCCATCTCCTTATATAACACAAGACTTAGCCAATACCTTAGGCTAATCCCTTAGTAATACTGATGGTATTCTTTGACATGATCAAATATTCGTTCTCATGCTCATTTCTGTGGGCCATTACCATGATAAACGCTCCTGGAATCAATAATACCATAGTATGGATACTTTACACTACTTCTCTTCACCATACCTGCATATGTATGTGATCTTACTACACTAGATCTGTGTATACTTTCTCACACATTGTCTTTACCATTCCCCTGTCTTTGAAATGATATTCCCTTGTCCATATCACCTGTAGCATATGCATAACAATCATGTTGACATCTTTATCAAGTAAGTTTTCATCAAGGATGACAAATTAGCCATAATGCCAACAATCTCCCCCTTTGGACTTAATGGCATCCACTTTGGTGTTTGGTCACCACAATATGTAAATACCTACAAATGCATCTGTAAAGATACCGAGCTAAGCCATATTTTTCTCTCCCAAAACACCAAGGTTCTCTCCAAGTATTCTTCTCCAAACACCAAGCTTCTCTCCCCCTTTGAAATCAAGGGCAAAGGGCTACCCAAAGATTAATGATGACTTCTCTCTCCCTTTGTAGAGATGAGCACTGTCAATTTTATCTACTAAATATGAGCATTGTCTACTGACCATGCTCCCCATGAGCATATGTTGAATCTTCTCAAAGATTATTCTGTGACTTTACCAATTATGACCTTTCCTATGACCAATGACTCCATGATTACATCAATCACCCAACATAGTGGGGTTATACATTTGACTCACTATCACATTAATTTCCAAAAATAATGTGACTACATACATAAGTGACTTGAACCCAATAGTCCATACTTGGCTAAATATTAAAATTCTTTTATAATATGGGTATTTATGTGACCTTTACATCAAGAAACAAATAAGAAATTTATAACCACACTAGAGACCTAATTATTGAGGTATAAATTCCATGATTATCATAATCAACCATCATACACTATACAAGAGCCTTCAAAGGCAAGCTTTACCTTGAAAGCCAATAAAGCTCGCCTTCCTTAGCTACGGATATATAGCCCGTAGGGTACACCCCGTAGGGTACATCTCCCTCCCCCTATCATTTACCGGGAAGGGGTATAGATCTATCTTTAGATCTCTAGTTACCGAAGGAAGGCCAATGAGATTCCCGGAGGGTACATACATCTAGAGCTAATTGATATGATTTATTAGATCTCTAGTTACCGCAGGATAATTTCCTATTTCTTCATTCTATTCTAATGATTGCTATGAATTAGCTATAGATGTACCCCCATTTGGATCGTTTCTTTGTGAATCTCTATACGAAGAGATTGTGAATGTGTTCCCAAAGAATCTTCCACCATTCTTTCTAACAAGAATAGTTCTTCTATTTTCTCAAATCTTCCCAGAGCATTTTGTTCCTGGAGATAATAATTTTTTTTTTGAGATTTAACCGTATTCCACCAATTTGTAACCCAAGGCTCCAAACCTTTCCGTAATGAAATAGGAATTACCCAAGGCAGTACTACTAAACATGTGAGATATCGTAGGGAAGCTGATGCTTTATATTCGGACACTTCCAATTCGTGAATCGCTAACGAACTTGATTCACTTGTCATTTCTGTCTGAAATCTAGACAAAGTACGAGTGATAGAATGAGGTATGGGATCCATAGATTGATCTATTGCGTAATTGTTTGATCCCGATCAAAAAAATATACTCGAGAAAAAAGTAAAAGGTTTGTTCAAAATGGGTGAGACGGAGCATAAGGAGATCATTCCAAATCATTTATATATGGACCAATTATCTATTCATTTTTTTCATCTTCTTCTTTTTTAGAAGAATAACTTGAAGTAACATAAGTCTTATTCATTGCCAAGATATTTTGAATCCTGATCACTAGATCCTTTACGAATATTTCCCCAGTTATCTCCAAAGATGACAAACGCTCTTGAAAAATGAGAGAACGACAAAAAGTCATAATTGGATAGTGATGAGAGGAAAAAAGCGTTTTAGTTTTAGGGAAACCGGACCACTCTATCTAGTAATTGTTGTTTCTGAGACATCATATTCATCTACTGGTACCAGTTCTATTTTAACTTATTGCTTTTTCTATATTACCTCTTTCTATACTATTTCATAAAAATAGTATATTGTTTTTAGTAACATTTGTAGCATCAATTTGAACAGAAGTATCACAACATAAACTATAGCATATCTCTTCATTAATATCAGCAAGTGACAAATGATCCATGAAACCATCATAATCTAGTAGGTAGTGCTCAAGCAATTATAATTCAAATAATGTTCTATAGAATCAAATAGATGCTCCCCCTAAACATGTGCGTACTATTCACTATGAGGGATGATCATATCCAACTCATCAATCAACAAAGCCATCAAAAGAACCAAAGCAATAATGACATACTCATGAATCATCATAAACAATATCATTTATAATTATGATCTGAGCAACATCAACAGATTGTAACCAATCAATGTCAGATAATAACTTACTAAAGCATATCATAAACTTTCAGAGAGTTTGTCCCATAGTTTCTTCATCTTACAAAAACATATGCAAAAGTCTTAATCAAAGCTCGCTTACATATGCGACTGTCCTTCCTATAATCTACTTACATAAAGTAAATAGTAGTAATTTACAATCTCAACTCCCCCTCGACATGAAATATCTGTGAGAATAATTAACAGAGTAACGAAGTAGAGATCACTCCTAGTTTCCGTGTGAGATATTCAAAAGAATCACGTGGAAATGGCTTTGTAAATATATCTACAACTTGTTCCTTTGAGGGAAAATATTCTAGTTTGACCTTTTGTTCAAGCACTTGTTCTCTCAGAAAGTGATATTTGATTGGAATATGCCTGGTTTTTGAGTGCATGAAAGGATTTTTAGAAATACTTATGGCACTAGTATTGTCACAAAGAATATGTAGAGGTTGAGGACAAGTGATTTGAATGTCTTGCCATGTTTGCATCATCCAGAGAAGTTGAGTACAACAAGGTGCAACAACAACATATTCTACCATAGGAGTAGATAAGGCGATGGATCTTTGTTTCTTGCGTAACCATGACACCAAGCGAGGTCCCAAATAAAATGCTCCTCCACTAGTACTCTTTTGATCGTCAACATTGTTAGCTAAATATGCATCTACGTACGCATGAAGTGCAAAGTCTACATTTTTAGGATATGATAGACCAAAATATTAAGTTCCTTGTAGTTCCTTGTATATACTTAAATATTATTTTAACTTCTTGGAGATGAGTTTCTTTAGGATTTTCTTGAAACCATCCAACAATCCCAACTAGATACATAATATCTCGTGTTGTCCCTGCATAGAGAAAGGTTCCAATCATAGACGTATATTCTAGTTGATTGACTAAAGGAGAATTATCACTTTGAGTAAGATTACATCCTATTACCATTGTTGTGCATACAAGACTACAATATTCCATTCTATATTTCTTCAAGACCTACTTGAGGTATTCGGTTTGAGAGAGAAAGATACCATTCTTTGTTTATTGAACTTGAAGACCAAGAAAGTATGTTAGTTCAACAAGTAGATACATCTCAAATTATTTCGGCATAACTGAAGAAAATTCTTGACTCATAGATTCTATATTACTTCCAAATATGATGTCATCTAATAAACAAAAACTATCAAACGTTTGTGTGTATCAAATTTTATATATAGGTTGTTATCTGTGGACCCTTTTATGAAGCCTTGCTTTTGAAGATACTTGTCAAGATGATAATACCATGCATGAGGAGCTTGTTTTAATCCATACAGAGCCTTCTTAAGTTTGCAAACAAGATTTTTATTATTTCCTAGAATGAAGCCTTCAAGATGTTCAATATAAACATTTTCTTCTAGATCCACATTTATAAATACACATTTAACATCCATTTGAAATACTTTGAAGTTATGAAAGCTTGAAAATGCAAGAAACATTCTTATGGCTTCATTTCTATCTACCAGTGTAGATGTTTCTTTGAAGTATATTCCTTCTTGTTGAGCAGAGCCTTTGCATAGGAGTCTTGCTTTGTTTCTAATTACTTCTCCATTTTCATTTAGTTTGTTTTTGAACAACCATTTTGTCCCAATAACATTTTTATCATGAGGTCTTGGTAATAATTCCCATGTATGGTTCTTTTCTATTTGATAAAGTTCTTCATCCATTACCTTAATCCAACATTCATCTTTGCATGCTTGATTTACATTTTGAAGTTCAATTGTGGACAATAATGCTAGGTAACTGGAAGTTCCAACAAGAGTTATTCTAATTTGTACTTCCTTTTCACCTAGAATTTGATATTCTAGATTATTTTTTTGAACATACTTTGAAGGAGTCTTTTATGATGTTTCTATGTTTTCGTTTCTTTCCTCTTATGCTTTTGTGTTTTCATTTCATTTCATTATTCTGATGCTTCATTCTGCTAATGCTTCATCAATCGCAACATCAATGCATTCAATAAGTTTTTGAATCCTTTTATTATAGCATTTATATCCTTTTCTTCTAGAGGTGTATCCAAGGAGGATTCCTTCATTGTCTCTAGATTCAAACTTTCCAAGGTTATCATCATTATTCTTTATGTAGCATCTATTTCCAAAAATTCTAAAAGTTTTGATACGTGGAGGCTTATCGAACAATAGTTCGTAAGGAGTTTTATCATTGTTTACATGAACATGAGCTTTATTAAGGATATTCACAATTTTATGTGTTTCTTCCCCCCATAAGGTATGAGGTGTTCTAGACTCATCAAGATGGCATGTGCCATTTTTTGGATTGTTTTGTTCATTATTTTTGACACTCCATTTTTTTGAGGAGTCTTAGCTATACGAAATTGTCTTTTGAAGCCATGATGTTCACAAAAAAAAAAAAAAAAAAAAAACATTTGATATAAACTCTACTCCTTTATCAAATCTAAGACACTTGATTTTCAAATCTAACTCATTTTCTACCAGGCTTTGAATACTTTAAATTTATCAAATTCTTCATCTTTATGTTTAATTAAACCAATCCAACACATTCTTGTAAAGTCATAAATCAATAATATGAAGTATTGTACACCCTGAGGAGACTTCTTTCTCATAGGACCACACAAATCAGTATGAATGAGTTCAAGTGGCTCACTTGAAGTACCTTATTTAGCATTAAACTGAACTTTGGTTTTCTAATTGAATTGACATGATTTGCATATGCTATTTTCTGGTAGAGAGATGTTAGGAAAGTCACGAAATGCTCCCATTCTGCTTGACTTGTGTAATTGTATGAAGCTTAGATGTCCAAACCTTTTGTGCCAGAGCCAACTTTCTTCTGATTTTCTTAAGTAATAGTGCTCTTCGTCACCTTCCAATACGTTGACATTACGTGGAGTTGTTGTTCTCTTTATTATGATCTTACATGTATCTAGATTCCATACCACACAATTCTTTGATCTGAAAACAACCTCATGCCCATGATCACACATTTGACTAAAGCTCAACAAGTTATATATTAATATATCAACAAAAAAAACATTTCTAGCCTTAACATTCTTTTCTAGGAAAGATGTTCCTTTCCCTTTAATAACAAGAGGTGAGTTATTTCCAAAGGTTATATCATTTTCTTTCTTTATTTCATTAAAAGACATAAACATTTGTTTGGCACCTCTCATATGTGATGAGCCCTAGAAATGGGTAATTATATGGGTTCATTCTGCCTCTTAATTCAACTTAATCCACCATTATCATTAGTGTATTGCATGCTTTTTATTATGTTTATGCTAATAGAGTGAATTGGGTTAGTCATTATGCCAAAAAGTCTAATGTGTGCTTTATGCAGAGTTTTGGTCAATTTTGAGACAAAACCAAAGGTTTAATGAGCATTTGGCACCTAAATTCGTGGAAGAACAAGGGTGAGGATTTGTAGGAGGGTGTCCCATTCATTTATGAGCCCTTACCTCAAATTCTCCATCAGAAACTCGGAGCACTAAGGTCCACTTTCCAAGGGGCAGCCGAGCAATTCAAGTAGGACTATTTTTATCTTCACTTCTAGGAAGCTGAGTTCCTTAATTTTAGGAGGGTTGTTGGGAGTCCCCATTTGTATAAATAAGAAGGCTTAGGGCCTCAGTTTTTTTAGTCAGATTTTAGTGAGATTTTAGCCATTTGATAGTCTATTTTCACACTTTAGTGCGGCCTTGTAATCAGCTCATTTTCGAGCTTCTTCTTGCAGACAGTTTGGTGATGTAACTATTATTTTTTGACCAATGAAGATGAATCTAGCTTTGAACCAATTCTAATCTTTCCTAAGGGGATGTATCTCTTGGGATTGGGCCCAACCCAAGTGTTGAGTACCACCTTTGTGTGATTTTATGTGTTTTATTGCACTCATAGAATAATTTATGTTATTTAGGTTAAATCTTGCTTTGTTACTTAGGTTGTTTTTGATGATTAAGATAGTTGTTCTTGCTTCAGGTTGATTTGATAGTTCGGTAATAGAAAAGATACACAAAAAGGCTACCATGCAATCCTTAATGTCCTTACCCTTATTACTTGAAGTTTGTGAGTGAAATAAGTCATAAATGGTACTTTTATCTCTTGACCAATTTTTGCTTATATTCTTAGAGTGATATGCAGCTGGGTTTTTTATATGTTAATGTATGAATGTGTGGGTTACCATTTGGCACTTCTGTACGGTGGAGTCATTTATTTGTGCTTGACATATGAATAACTTATTATGCGATATGCTGTTCACAACTGTTTTGCCTAACTTTTTATGCAGAATGGTTTATCTTAATTGATTTCTATTCTTATGATAGCTGAATGATCTTTATTACTAGTTATTGTTTGAAATCTTTTTAGATCGCATAATAGAGGAAATCTACGCCGGGTTAGCGTAGATTAGATGTGTTGTTTTTCTTTTGTTAGATTACAGTAGCATAGAGTCAGTTTAGAAGTTAGAATTAAATTAGCTTAAATTACTTCTAGATCAGCATCATCAAACTCTACACACACACACACACCCTTACATTGGGAAACTGGTCCCATTATCCCCAGTCGGATCCGCTATACCAAACGGACAAGGAGCTGCCAACCAAGTTCCGGACCGGGTGGGTATCCCCCTTGTTGTTGACCCGATTTCCGGGCCCTCAATAGGTCAGAGGAGGTATTCAAGATTCTATCTGAGCGGGAATTGAAATTGCACATTGTGTTGGGTGAGAAGAGTCAGAAAGAGATATGGGGATCGAGATTTGTGGAATTCAAAATGGAGTCACGACAAGTGGTACGTGTCCAAGGTATATTGTTTGTACCAGGACTTAGACATAGTGTGATGTTTGTCTCAATGATCAAGATTAAGTGGTTTGAAGTCTTATTCCAAGATGGAAAGGAAAAAATTAGGACTGGAGGCTCTATCTCTGTAGGCGTTGTGATTGGAGTTAGAGAGCATGGTTTCTACAGGTTGATGATCAAGTGTATAGAGCATGGGAAGAAGAAGAATGAAGATTAGGCGTAGGTTCCAGAGAAGCAGGTGCAAGTGCAAGCTTCAAAGGAGTATTTACAGGTTCTAGAAAAGAAAGTGTGGGTTCCTAAGGCTGAAGGGGGGTCAAGCTCTAGAGGGATCTTGTAGATTGATAGGGATACTTTGTAGCCCAAGAAGAGTGCTTGGTCAAAGGGAAATAAGGGTGCTTCAACAATTTCCAGGATGGAAACATGGAGAAAGTGGAAAACATTCCAAGATAATAAGAAGCATATAACGCTTCTGATGATGTGACACTTCTGAGAGAGGCATAGTCCATGCTACAAGGATTGCTACAGTTTTGGGTGCGAGGAGTTGGGCAAGTGTTGCCAGCAGTGACATTGATGATGATGAGCTACTTACTAGTATTGGAAGTACCTCTCTCAATAAGAGGGAGTGTAGAGTTTTGGTAGCTTGGGAGGTACTCCAAGCCCTCACATTCGAGGTTTGGAGGTTGGAGTGCCATTAATCACTTTGTGGGCCTAGAACCTAAGTTATGGGATTTGTACCAAAGAGTGTGGATGTCAATCCGTGGGGTATTTTAGACATGTGATGATTTGAGTTGATAAAGGACCTCGAGAGCAATGAAAATCACCCAAATTTGAGTTGTCTATCATGAGATATTAATTTTTGAAATTGCTGATGGGTTTTTGTGATAAAAACGTCAAGTCACCTTGGTGTTTTTTTGTGTCAGATGACAACTGGATGACATGACATGGAGCCCTTATGTTTTTTATAAATATAATGTGAGTTGGGAGGAATTTCTGAGATCCCAGGTGCAACATTTCTAGAGAAAATAAACTTCTGAGGTAGTCACATCTCTAGAAGAAGGTGAAGTGAGTTTGGGGACTTTTGTGGATTCTTTGATTGTCTTGGCAGGTTCAAATAGGAATAGAGGAAGGTAAAAACATAAAGTGACAAGTCTCAGTTATTTTATGTGATTATTGGTGGCTTGTTGTTTTATGTGATTATTGGTATCGCTTCCTTCACCTTTGAACAAATCCAACCATCTTCTTCACTCCTGAGCTTCATCTATGTAGAAATTTCTGTTTTCCCACCCTGGTTTTCAGTTTCTCCTTATTTCTCCCATATAGTTAAATGCCCTTTCCCATAACCATACATTTAACAAGCTGAAAAAAATAAATTTGCTGAAAACACAAATTCTGGAAATTTTACAGAATACCGGAAATTGCAGAAATAAAAATCAGCAGTAATAAACAGCCATTAAAACACATTTAAACACTAAGATTTTTTGTCAATGTGACCCTGAAAAAACCCCTACAACTCTTGGGGAAAACCAGTTTGAGAGCTCTTCTTTATTTCTGAAATTTGCCTTTTATAGTGATAAATTTTCAGCGAAAAATCAGCAAGCAAATTTACAACTTATCTCTTTTCCCATGCTTCACAGCAAACCGGAAATTATAGCAAACAGAATAGCAATAAATTTTGTATGGTCTCCTTGATTTTCATGCCCACTTTCAGCAGTAAATGCTACTGTATGGCCCTCATTTGCGTGCAGAAAAACCAGCAAACTGCTCCTTGATTTTTGTGCAAACCTCTCCTCGAAGATCGTGCCAAAATCTGCCTTTCACTGTGTGCTGAATCAGCTGTACAAATCTGCTCAACTACTGCCTTGGAATTTGTGCCAAGCTGCTGTCTCCTCCTCCTCTTGCTCTCTTGCTCTCATTCTCCCAATCTGCTCATGAAAGAATTGAATCGAATGTGATCTTTTCCTCCTTTTCCTCCCTTAATATAACTCCAAATGACTTTTGGGTGACCCAAGTGACCTTTGGGTGATCTCTAAATCCAATGGCTGAAATAGATTTAGATCAATGGCTGAGATTAAATGCTCATTTAAATCTCACTTTTTTATTTTTTAATTCACCCCCCTTTAATAAAGACCCACTTAGTCATTTATTTCCAAAGTCACTTTTCCGTTCTAATTTTTCATTGACTTTATAAAAGTCACTTTAAAATTAGACTTAGTAACTTTATCACTTAAAGTCACTTTTAAATTATATTTAACTTTATAAAATTATAAAGTCACTTTAGGAGAAAAATTAAATTCTTTTGGACACTTTTCCCTAGGCCAAAGATCAAAGCCTAAGGGAACCACCTATCCTCCGGTACCAAATTTCAACACTCCCTCTTACCGAGGAAAGTGTTCCTCACCACACCCATCTTGTCTCTGAAGTAGACATGCTTGCCCCGTGGTAAGGCTTTGGTAAGGATATATGCAACTTGCTCATCAGTGGAAATATACTCAAGCTTCACAACTCCATTCTGAACATAGTCTCTGATGAAATGATATCTGATCCTGATATGCTTTGACTTGTCATGAAATATTGGATTCTTCGTGAGTTTAATGCAACTCTGATTATCACAGTAAATCACTGAAGGTCTCAACGACTGACCAAATAAGCCAAACAACATCTTGTGAAGCCAGATAGCCTCACAGCTAGCTAGACTGGCTGCCATATACTTTGCTTCCGCTGAACTCAGTGCTACTGACTGTTGCTTCAGGCTGAACCATGACACTACTGCTGAACCCAACCCAAAACAGCACCCTGAAGTGCTCTTCTTATCAGAAGCACAACCTGCCCAATCAGAATCAGTGTATCCTCCTAATCTCACTCCATCTCCCTCCCTATAGTCCAGACCATAATCCACTGTCCCCTGCAAGTATCGCAAAATGTGTTTTGCAGCCACCCAGTGAACCTTCCTAGGCTCACACGTAAACTGACTCATCGTGTTGACTGCAAAACAGATATCTAGTCTAGTGTTGACAAAATACATCAAGGAACCAATCAGCTGCCTAAACAATGTGGGATCCACCAACTTAGAATCCGAAGCATGAAGCTTCTTCCAGTTGGTGATCATTGGAACTGACATGTGTCTATAATCCTCCATGTGGAATCTGCTAAGGATGTCCACAATATACTTCCCCTGCCCCAGGAAGAAATTCCCCTCCTCTTGCCACACCTCCGAACCCAAAAAGTAATGCATCAAGCCGATGTCCTTCACCTCAAACTCTGTCGCAAGATCTCTCTTGCAGTGCTCTATGAGTCTCTCTGCACCTGTAATGATCAAGTCATCCAAATACAGCACCAGAATGAGAGGCTCCTCACCAATCACAATAAAGTAAAGGTTTTGATCTGCCTCACTCTCGTGAAACCCATCCCCTGCAAATATGTATCTGTCCTGGAGTACCAAGCTCTGGGAGCTTGCTTCAGGCCATAAAGGGCCTTCTTCAGTCGACACACATGGGACTCCTTCCCATGCACCTCAAAGCCCTGTGGCTGCTCAATGTACACCTCCTCCTGTATGAAGCCATTGAGAAATGTGGTTTTCACATCCATCTGGTGGATCTTCCAACCCATCTCTGCTGCTATCGATATAATGGAGCGAATTGAAGTATATCGAGCCACGGGAGCGAAGGTCTCCTCATAATCAACTCCCTCTACCTGGGAGAACCCTCTAGCCACAAACCTCGCTTTGAATTTCTCAATGGTGCCATCTGTAGCATGCTTTACCTTGTAAAGCCATCTGGAAGTAACCATGGATTTGCCCTCAGGCCTCGCCACCACCTCCCAAACATCATTCTTCATGATAGAAGAATACTCCTTCTACATGGCCTCTCTCCAGACCTGCTGGCTAGCTGCCTCCTCACAGCTAGAAGGCTCAGAGTCAAGTATGCTGGTAACCATCGCCATATAGCTACAAAACCTCTCAGGTGGTCTACTCTATCTGACCGGCCTCTTCGGCTCAGCAACAGATCTGGCATCTCTCAAGGTGTCCTGAAGCCACTTGGCCTTTCTCTTCCCTGAGCATGCTTCTCCCATAGGAGAATGAAACTCCTCCTCCTCATCACCATCAGTAGCCTGAACTCCTGATTGTCTGTCTGCTGTCCTCCTGCCTGCACCTGAACCTGTAGAAGCTGAGGCATCGTGTGAACTGCCCATCAATGGACTCCCTAGTGAATTTCTCTGTGAACTGCTTTGCATGCTGCTCGGAGAACAACCCCTCTGGCTCGGTGAGCCACTGCTCACTGACGGACCTGACATCCTCATAGATGTACTTCTGGATCCTCCCAATCCCAGCCCACTGGATCCCTGCGACTGACTCAACTGTTGCTGAGGGTCTGGCTGATCCAGATACTCTAACTCCCGTGACCTCCTAAAGGCCCTATCCTCCTCGAACTTCACATCCCGTCTGACAACAACTCTCCTCTATGCAGGAATGTAAATCTGAAAGGCCTTTGAGGTCTCACTGTAGCTCACAGAGATACCCTTCTTTGCGGTGGGCTCTAGTTTGGTCCTCTTCTCCTTGGGTATATAGGAGTATGTAATGCATCCAAAGATATGAAGATGACCAATATCAGGCTTCTTCCCAAAGAAATCCTCCTCCGGAGTCATGTGCCCCAAGGCACGATGCAAACTCCTGTTCTGCAAGTAAACAGCTGTGTTGCAGGCCTCTGCCCATAAGAACAATGGCAACCCCTAATCATGTAACATGGCTTTGGCAGCCCCTATGATGGATCTGTTCTTCCTCTCCACAACCCCGTTCTGCTGGGGGTTGTAAGGAATAGTGAACTCCCTCCTAATGCCTGCCTCCGCACAATAGTCAACAAACTCTCCAAGGGTGTACTCTCCTCCATTGTCCGACCTCAAGGAATTGATCTTTCGACCTGTCTGAGTCTCCACAAGAGCTCTGAACTCCTGAAACCGCTTGAAGACCTCACTCTTGGTCTTCAAAAAATAAATCCAGGTCCTCCTAGAGTGATCATCAATGAATAAAACATAGTACTCATATCCACTCAAGGAAACATGAGACATCCGACCTCTCACATCGGAATGAATCAAATCAAGCATCCCCGTCGCTCTGCTGTCACTGTTGGGAAAAGGGGATTTGGCAAATTTGCCCATCGCACAGCCTCTGCAAGTATCAAAGTGATCAGTACTGAAATCTGGCACACCTGTAGTGATCTCCCACAATGTCCTCAAGGCTCCATGATACATATGTCCCATCCTGCGGTGCCAAATCTCACACAGCTCAGAACTGCTAGCTCTGCTGTCGGTACTACTGCTCAATGCCAAAAGGGGCTAGAATGCAAACTTGTACACCTTTGCATGGCATACACCTATCACTTTAGCTGAATCAGCTGGAGTGCCCCTGGGATACATCAACACCTATCCTCCCCTGAACAGTACCTCATATCCTGTGTCCTCCAAAGCTGAGACCGATATGAGGTTCTTCCTCATCCCTGGCACATAAAGAACCTCTGACACCTTCAAGGGAGGTTTGGACTCCCTCTGAAATGTTATTGTCCCCACCTCGACTGCTCTAACAACTCTGTCATCACCGAGTACTACCTCAATATCAGTGCCACTCTCTGAAAGCTCTGAGAAGTACTCACGGACTCCTGTCATATGACTTGAAGCCCCACTGTCCACATACCAGATACCTGTAGATGCTCCGCTAATCGAGGGAAAAGCATGCTCCCTCTGAACCTGTGTGGTAGGTGATCCTGCACTAGAGGACTCACACGTAGTGAACGCAAACTCTCGGTCAAAACGACCAGAAAAGTCCTCAATCTCTGCTAAAGCTGCCACGTTCTAGTTCTTCCCCTTCTTCTTCTTTTTCTCTGGACACACAACAGCATAGTGTCCCATCTTTTGACAATTCCAACACTTCACCTTGGAATAGTCCTTTTGTGTGTTCCCCTGTTTACCTTTACCTTTGCCTTTGCCCCCACCACTGCTTGTGGAAGCCTGCTTCTTCCCTTTGCCTTTCTTGCCTCCTGCCACTAGTGCTACATCCTCATCCTGCTCAACTGGCTTGGCTGCCCCAAGTTGACCTTTCCTGATCTCTGTCTGAATGCAATCATCCCAAAACCTCTCCCATGTGGGAAGGGTCTCACATGCACAAACCCCATCAGCAAAGTTCAACCATGAATGGGGGAGGCCATTCACTGCAATCCGCACCAACTCAGTGGGTGGAATGGCCTCTCCAATCGCTGCTAACTCATTTCTCACATTAGTAATCTTTGTGAGATATCCAGCTGCACTATCATTACCCATTTTAATGTTCTTCAGCTTCTTCTTCAGGACCATCTTCCGATTCTCATTGGTACTCTGGTAGAGATTGGACAATGCTGTCCACATCTCATGGGCATTGCTCTTTCCTCTCACATGAGGGATGCAATGGTCTTTGATTCTGTCTAGAATCAGCCTCTTACCCTTGTTGTTCTTTTTATTATAAGTTGTCAACTGAGTAGCATCAGTAGGCACAACAACAAGGTTCTGTGTGGTATGCACCATGATATCTCAGACTTTTGCCTCCTCAAAGATACTCTGCATTCTCTCCTTCCAAACGCTGTAATTTATATGCCCATCCAGCCTATCCTCCACCCTCAATCCCAATGACATCCTGCTATGCTAAAACTGAAAAATAGCACTGCTGTAGTAAAGATAAAACTTTTGTTTATGAAAAAATCAGCTTGCTGGAATTTTCTGAGTGAAAAATCAACAACTGTAATTTTTCCTTTTGCTGTCCCAAACTGCCCTTCAGCACTCAAGCTCTGATACCATGTAGAAATTTCTGTTTTCCCACCCCTGTTTTTAGTTTCTCCTTATTTTTCCCATATAGTTAAATGCCCTTTCCCATAACCATACATTTAACAAGCTGAAAAAAATAAATTTGCTGAAAACACAAATTCTGGAAATTTTACAGAATACTGGAAATTGCAGAAATAAAAATCAGCAGTAATAAACAGCCATTAAAACACATTTAAACACTGAGATTTTTGGTCAATGTGACCCTGAAAAAACCCCTACAACTCTTGGTGAAAACCAGTTTGAGAGCTCTTCATTATTTCTGAAAATTGCCTTTTACAGTGAGAAATTTTCAGCAAAAAATCAGCTAGCAAATTTACAACTTATCTCTTTTCCCATGCTTCATAGCAAACTGGAAATTACAACAAATAGGATAGCAATAAATGCTGTACAGTCTCCTCGATTTTCGTGCCCACTTTCAGCATAAAATTTTGTTGTATGGCCCTCGTTTTGCGTGCAAAAAAACCAGAAAATTGCTCCTCGATTTTTGTGCAAACCTCTCCTCGAAGATCGTGCCAAAATCTGCCTTTCACTGTGTGTTGAATCAGATGTACAAATCTGCTCAACTGCTACCTTGGAATCTGTGCCACGCTGCTGTCTTCTTCTCCTCCCTGCTCATAAATCTCTCTTTCTCTCTTGCTCTCCTTCTCCCAATCTGCTCATGAAAGAATCGAATCAAATGTGATCTTTTCCTCATTTTCCTCCCTTAATATAACTCCAAATGACTTTTGGGTGACCCAAGTGACTTTTGGGTGATCTCTAAATCCAATGACTGAAATAGATTTAGATCAATGGCTGAGATTAAATGCTCATTTAAATCTCACTTTTTTATTTTTTAATTCACCCCACTTTAATAAAGACCCACTTAGTCATTTATTTCCAAAGTCACTTTTCCTTTCTAATTTTTCATTGACTTTATAAAAGTCACTTTATAATTAGACTTAGTAACTTTATCACTTAAAGTCACTTTTAAATTAAATTTAACTTTATAAAATTGTAAAGTCACTTTAGGAGAAAAAATAAATTCTTTTGGACACTTTTCCCTAGGCCAAAGATCAAAGCCCAAGGGAACCACCTGTCCTCCGGTACCAAATTTCAACAATCTACAAGGTCCTAGACCCCTTAACATCTCTATCCATCCTTCATTTCCACTTTCCCGCCATTTTTCCACCTTCAACCCTCTAAAAACCACTTTCAGTTGATTCATGTAGAACTTCCTCTAGAAGTTCATGTGAGCAATTTTTCGAAGTCCGATCGTGGTGGAAATCTTCAGAAGGATGATAGGGACTCCTTAGGTCCTCTCCACACCTTTTCAACATCCTGCAAGCACCCACTTCATTTCCTTTCGCCAATAAACCTCTGCATAGTCACAAATAGTTGAAACACAAGCATAATAATTCTCCATAAAATTGCTCCAAAATACAAAAAGATGAGTTTTCCATATTTTCCTTTAGAACTAGCTTAAACACATGCATTTTACCTTTTCAATAGTCAATGGCATCCATTTCAGTAGTTTACATCTCTTTCTTTACACAAGTAGGGTTAGTCGGTAAAACTAGGGTTTGCGAGGATTTACATTTTCTTTCAGCTTTCATCTTCTTTCTGCAAGTAGACTACCCTCTTTTGAGTTAGCTTCCTTCCATCATAGTTAAAAGCTTCTTCTGAGAACTCATAGAGGTTGGCTTGAGCTCTTAGCAAACTTGTGCAAGCTAATCAAGCAACAGCCTGTAGTAAGAGCTAGTACTTGTGCATATAGCATCGTCGCTTCCACGTTTGTTACGAACTACCGGGTTGATAAAAGTAAAGTATTGAAATTTGGTACCGGAGGACAGGTGGTTCCCTAAGGCTTTGATCTTTGGCCTAGGGAAAAGTGTCCAAAAGAATTTAATTTTTCTCCTAAAGTAACTTTATAATTTTTTATAAAGTTAAATCTAATTTGAAAGTGACTTTAAGTGATAAAGTTACTAAGTCTAATTTTAAAGTGACTTTTATAAAGTCAATGAAAAATTAGAAAGGAAAAGTGACTTTGGAAATAAATGACTAAGTGGGTCTTTATTAAAGTGGGGTGAATTAAAAAAATAGAAAGTGAGATTTAAATGAGCATTTAATCTCAGCCATTGGATTTAGGGATCATCCAAAAGTCATTTAGGGTTGGGTTAAGGGAGGAAAAGGAGGAAAAATATCATTCATTCTTTCATGAGCAGATTGGGAGAAGGAGAGAAAGAGAGCAAAGGAGATTTCTGGACAAGGAGGAGAAAGAGGCAGCAGTTTAGCACACATACCAAGGCAGCACTTCAGCAAATCTGTACAGCTCAAAGAACAAGCAGAAAAAGGCAGTTTTTGTGAGCAAAACAGTGGAAAAATTGATTTTCAGCACGAATATCGAGGAGGCAACTTTCTGCATGATTTTCGAGGACTGTCCGTACAAGTCCGTATGGCCGTCCGTACAGTCCGTACATCCGTACGTCCGTACAGTCCTTACATCCGTACGGTCCGTATAGCATGTTCAGCCATTTTCCAGATTGTCTGTTAGCTGAAAAACAGATAAGTTTGCTTGCTGGAAAAATTTCTGTTTTGCTGATTTTTGCTGAAAATTTCTCTCTGTAAAAAGGCATTTTCTAGAAATAAAGAAGAGCTCTCAAACTGGTTTTCCCCAAGAGCTGTAGGGGGTTTTTCCAGGGGCAAGTTGACCAAAAATATCAATGTTTTAATGTGTTTTAATGGCTGTTTTTTATTGCTGATTTTTAATTCTGTAATTTCCAACATTCTGAAAAATTTCCAGAATTTGTGTTTTCAGCAATATTTTTTTTTTCAGTCTGTTAAATGTATGGTTATGGGAATGGGCATTTAACTACATGGGAGAAATAAGGAGAAACTGAAAACCGGGCTGGGAAAACAGAAAATTTTACATGGTATCAGAGCTTGAGTGCTGAAGGGCAGTTTGGGACAGCAAAAGAAAAAAATACAACTGCTGATTTTTTCTCTCAGAAAATTCCAGCAAGCTGATTTTTCATAAACAACAGTTTTATCTTTACCACAACAGTGTTATTTTTCAGTTTTAGGACAGCAAGATGTCATTGGAATTGAGGGTGGAGGATAGGTTGAATGGGCATACAAATTACAGCGTTTGGAAGGAGAGAATGCAGAGTATCTTTGAGGAGGCAGAAGTTTGGGATATCATGGTGCATACAACACAACACCCTGTTGTTGTGCCTACTGATGCTACTCAGTTGGCAGCTTATAATAGAAAGAACAACAAGGGTAAGAGGCTGATTCTAGACGGAATCAAAGACCATTGCATTCCTCATGTGAGAGGAAAGAGCAATGCCCATGAGATGTGGACAGCATTGTCCAATCTCTACCAGAGTACCAATGAGAACCGGAAGATGGTCCTGAAGGAGAAGCTGAAGAACATTAAGATGGGGAATGATAGTGCAGCTGGATATCTCACAAATATTACCAATGTGAGAGATGAGTTGGCAGTGATTGGAGAGGCCATTCCATCCACTGAGTTGGTGCGTATTGCAGTGAATGGCCTCCCCCGTTCATGGTTGAACTTTGCCGATGGGGTTTGTGCACGTGAGACCCTTCCCACATGGGAGAGGTTTTGGGATGATTGTATTCAGACAGAGATCAGGAAATGACAGCTTGGGGCAGCCAAGCCAGTTGAGCAGGATGAGGACGTAACACTGGTGGCAGGAGGCAAGAAAGGCAAAGGGAAGAAGCAGGCTTCCACAAGCGGTGGTGGAGGCAAAGGCAAAGGTAAAGGTAAACAGGGTAACTCAGAGAAGGACTATTCCAAAGTGAAGTGTTGGAATTGTCAGAAGATGGGACACTATGCAGTTGTGTGTCCGGAGAAGAAGAAGAAGAAGGGGAAGAACCAGGATGTGGCAGCTTCAGTTGAGATTGAGGACTTTGCAGGTCGTTTTGACCGGGAGTTTGCGTTCACTACATGTGAGTCCTCTAGTGCAGGATCACCTGCCACACAGGTTCAGAGGGAGCATGATTTTCCCTCGATTAGCGGAGCATCTACATGTATCTGGTATGTGGACAATGGGGCTTCACGTCACATGATAGGAGTCCGGGAGTACTTCTCAGAGCTTTCAGAGAGTGGCACTGATATTGAGGTAGTACTCGGTGATGAGAGAGTTGTTAGAGCAGTCGGGGTGGGTACACTGACATTTCAGAGGGAATCCAGACCTCCCTTGAAAGTGTCAGATGTTCTTTATGTGCTAGGGATGAAGAAGAACCTCATATCCGTCTCAGCTTTGGAGGACAGAGGATATGAGGTACTGTTTAGGGGAGGACAGGTGTTGATGTATCCCAGGGGCACTCCAGCTGATTCAGCTAGAGTGATAGGTGTACACCATGCAAAGGTGTACAAGTTTGCATTCCAGTCCCTTTTTGCATTGAGTAGTAGTACCGACAGCAGAGCTAACAGTTCTGAGCTGTGTGAGATTTGGCACCGCAGGATGCGACACATGTATCATGGAGCCTTGAGGACATTGCGGGAGATCACCACAGGTGTGCCAGATTTCAGTACTGATCACTTTGATACTTGCAGAGGTTGTGCAATGGGCAAGTTTGCCAAATCCCCTTTTCCCAGCAGTGACAACAGAGCCACGAGGATACTTGATTTGATTCATTCCGATGTGAGCAGTCGGATGTCTCATGTTTCCTTGAGTGGATATGAGTATTATGTCTTATTCATTGATGATCACTCCAGGAGGACCTGGATTTATTTCTTGAAGACAAAGAGTGAGGTCTTCAAGCGGTTTCAGGAGTTCAGAGCTCTTGTGGAGACTCAGATAGGTCAAAAGATCAAGTCCCTGAGGTCGGACAATGGAGGAGAGTACACCCTTGGAGAATTTGCTGACTATTGTGCAGAGGCAGGCATTAGGAGGGAGTTCATTGTTCCTTACAACCCCCAGCAGAACGGGGTTGCGGAGAGGAAGAATAGATCCATCATAGGGGCTGCCAAAGCCATGTTACATGATCAGGGGTTGCCATTGTTCTTGTGGGTAGAGGCATGCAACACAACGGTTTACTTGTAGAACAGGAGTCTGCATCGTGCCTTGGGGCACATGACTCCGGAGGAGGCTTTCTCTGGGAAGAAGCCTGATCTTGGTCATCTTCATATCTTTGGATGCATTACATACTCCTATATACCCAAGGAGAAGAGGACCAAACTAGAGCCCACCGCAGAGAAGGGTATCTTTGTGGGCTACAATGAGACCTCAAAGGCCTTTCGGATTTACATTCCTGCATAGAGGAGAGTTGTTCTCAGACGGGATGTGAAGTTCGAGGAGGACAGGGCCTTTAGGAGGTCATGGGAGTTAGAGTATTTGTTGGAAATAATACTGAGAGGGGGGCGTGAATCAGTATTATCAGATCAATCAAACTTTTTCAATGCTCAGAAACATATACGCTACTTCAGGTAAGTGAACCAGCGTGTACACGCTACTGTGACTAAATAAAACAGCGTATAAGAAGAAAGCTTATAATTTAGTTAGATTAATCTTCAGTTAAGTGCATCAGGACATTATTCACCACATTAACAGTAAAGAGGTGCAGTATAACAGAACAGATCAAAAGCCACACACATGAACACCAAGATATAAGGTGGAAACCCAATGTGGGTGAAAACCACCTGCTGCAAGTCGTCTCTATCTTTCTTTAATATAAAACTTCAGTTTACAATCTTTTTGTACTGGTGTAGCCTTATACCAGTACGCAGGCTACAACTTGCAGAAGGCTACAACCTTCTCTCGTTCTCCAAACTTCCTTGGAAGGGAGCTCCAACCCCCTTTTGTTCTTGTACTAGCTAAGATACTAGTACGTAGGTGCTGGCCTACAATCTTCTTTCCTTCAGGTACCACTTTTCATACATTTTCAGACTGGATATTCCTGAAGCACCACATTACAATCTGAAGACTACAATTCATTCACCTTTCACAACAGATCATTGAAGCATAAAACAACCAAACTTTGAATCACTGAACCACTGAACCCTGTCAATCACCAGTTACCAGAACACAGAGCAGACTACAGAACTCTGCAATAACAGTCAGACCCAACTGTAGACCCAAAATCAAGCTTCAAAAGATATACGCTACTTCAATGAGCAAAACCCGCGTATACACGCGCTTTTACCGAAGCCAACCTGCGTACAGATCTAAAAATAAACTCTCTCAATTTGCAGCTGTACCAGACATCAGTTAGACCCAGAACATAACATTGCGACAGTATGCAGATCTAGAAATACGCATAATCAACCATATCATGATAGTGCATTTCAAACCATTAGATCCCAATCTATCCTTAGATCTAGTCTTCCATCAACCAATGTGATCTCTCCTTGGCTTAGATCAAGCAACCCAGAACCTACATATCAGATCTCTTTCCTTTTCAGATATTCAAGCCATTTCGAAAGATGATTTTGCCTAATGATCTTCTTCTCCTTATATAGCCTTAGGCCTTGCTCAATACCAAGAGCCAAAACCATAGAAATCCAAAACCATCAACTGCAAAACTAGAGATCTACACGACTGTCGAGGTACTTTGGTCCAAAGACATGGGCACAAGTACCGAGGACTAACTACCATGGACCAAAAGGAAACTTCCCGACATATACGCACTTTTCTGTTCATGCATCTGCGTGTATACGCGCCTTATTATATAGCTCTCCTGCGTATACGCGACTTAGTATGCATATCACCAGCGTGTATACGCAACTTGGACTTAATTAACCTGCGTATATGAGATTTCTCTTCATTCTGTAGGCTGAACGGAGATCTGTCATCAAAGAGAGTTTCCATCAAGGACAACACCTGTATCATAGCGCCATACCTGAGCCAAAATGCCAACAATCTCCCCCTTTGGACTTGATGGCAACCTTCAGATCCTTAGAATCATTCTCCCCCTTTGTCATCAAGGGCAAAGGGCTGTGCTCCCCCTGAGAACATGCTGATACCTCTGCTTGGCTGTGCTGAAACATGCTCCCCCTGACTGTAGGCAATATCTGCAAAAGATGTTCTTCAACAAGAACCAAGACTTATACACCATAAGGGACCTTTCTATCACAAAAAGACTCAATACATACATCCATACTCCCTACCAAGAGGGAACACATCAAAAACAATCAATTATATTACATCATTCATCTCAGGCATAGTGGGGAAACCAACATAGGCCGTTACATGAACTTGACATCATAAAAGAGATATGACATAGAGACAACAGATCTAGACCAATACTTATGAAAGTCACCAGCAGCATCTGAGAAACATCTTTTTAGATCAGCAACCAGGATTTCTTTTTGAGCTCCTTCTCCTGAACCCAACAACCAAAACATCTGAATGCCAACAATGCTTTATGAGACTTTTAAGCTGCTCCCCCTGAACCTGTGCCTGCTGCACCCCCTGAAACTGTGCCTGAAGAATTCTGACATACCCATTGCTGTTCAGGACTCCAGAGATTGCCCTTGCTGTTCAGAACTTCATATACGCGATTTCTCCTGCATGAAACTGCGTATGTACGCGGATATACTTTCTGCAACAAGCGTCCAATATACACGCGACTTCATTTTACGTAACCTGCGTATATACGCGGATATCCCTTCCGTAACCTGCGTATACCAACTTTTCTGTAGAATAAACAAACTTCAACAGCAGGATGAAGCATCAACTACTCCCAGCTTTTGTCTGAGATATTCAAAAGTTTCCCTGGGCAGTGGTTTTGTGAGAATATCAGCAACTTGTTCCTTAGAAGGAACATACTCCAACTTGACCTTCTGCTCAAGCACTTGTTCCCGAAGAAAATGGTACTTGATTGGTATGTGCTTGGTCTTTGAGTGCATGAATGGATTCTTTGAAATGCTGATTGCACTTGTATTATCACATAAGATAGAGACGGGTGGAGTGCAAGTGATTTGAAAGTCCTGCAAGGTCTGCATCATCCAAAGAAGTTGTGTGCAACAAGATGCTGCAGCCACATATTCTGCTTCAGCTGTAGATAAGGCAATCGAACTCTATTTCTTGCTGAACCAAGATACTAATCTGGAACCCATGAAGAAAGCACCACCACTTGTGCTTTTCCTATCATCCACACTTCCAGCCCAATCTGCATCTGTGTAAGCATGAAGAGTGAGATCTGTATTTCTAGGATACCATAAGCCATAGTTTTGGGTCCCTTGAAGATATTTGAAGATTCTTTTGACTGCTTGAAGATGAGTTTCCTTTGGGTTGGCTTGAAATCTTCCGACCATTCCTACTGCATGTGTAATATCTGGTCGAGTACCTGTCAAATAAAGCAAACTCCCAATCATGGATCTATAAGTGGGTTGGTGAACTGCCGCTGATTCATCATTTGCACTGAGGCTGCATCCTGTAACCATGGGTGTACATACTGGCTTTGACTCTTCCATGCCATACTTCTTCAAGATCTGCTTGAGGTATTTGGTTTGAGACAAGAAGATACCTCCTTCATTTTGTTGGATTTGCAATCCAAGAAAATATGTCAATTCTCCAAGAAGTGACATTTCGAATTCTTTCTGCATAACCAAGGCAAAGTTTTGACTCATAGTCTCTTCATTGCTGCCAAAAATAATATCATCTACATAAACAACAAGAATTAGCAATTTGTTATTTTCAACTTTTATATAGAGATTGCTATCTGCTGATCCTTTTGAAAAGCCTTGTTGGTGAAGATATTTGTCCAACCGATAGTACCAAGCCCTTGGAGCTTGTTTGAGTCCATAGAGAGCCTTTTTCAATCTGCATACAAGGTTTGGATCATTCCCAAGAATGAAGCCATCTGGCTGCTCAATATATACTTCTTCTTCTAAGTCTCCATTCAGGAAGGCTGATTTCACGTCCATTTGAAATACCTTGAAGTTTTGAAAGCTTGAGAGAGCAAGGAACATTCGGATGGCCTCAAGTCTTGCCACAGGAGCAAAGGTCTCTTCAAAATCTATTCCTTCTTGCTGTGCATACCCTTTACAAACAAGTCTGGCCTTGTTTCTAATTACTTCTCCATTTTCATTTAATTTATTCTTGAAGACCCATTTTGTTCCTATTACATTCTTATCTTTTGGTCTAGGAACTAATTCCCAAGTGTTGTTCTTTTCGATTTGCTCAAGTTCTTCATCCATTGCTTTGACCCAACATTCATCTTTGCATGCCTCTTTCACATTTTGTGGTTCAGTGGAGGAGAGTAATGCCAAGTAGCTTGAAGCTTCTGCAAGTGTCCTTCTTGTTTGTACTCCTGCTTCTTTCTGCCCCATAATCTGAGTTTCTGGATGATTCTTTTGAACATATCTGGATGGAGTCTTCTCTTCTATTCTTGTCTGCTCCTCTGGTTCTTCTTGTGATTCTTCTTCTTCTTGAGGTTCTTCTTCTTCATCATTCCGCCTTTGAGAGTAGCCTTCATCTTCTTCAATGTCTTCATGATGAACTTGCCTAGGAATATATCCCTTCTCATCAACCACTACATCAATACTGTCAACAATTCTGCCAAGTCTTTTATTGTAGCAGTTGTATGCTTTGCTATGCGGAGAATAACCAAGAAGAATGCCCTCATCTGCTCTTGGTTCAAGTTTGCCAAGTTGCTCATCAGTATTCTTAATATAACATTTGCTCCCAAAGATTTTGAAGTGCTTCACGGAAGGAGTTTTACCACTCCAAAGCTCATGAGGTGTTTGAGTGCTGTTTACTCGGACATTTGTTTTGTTAAGAATAATAACAGCAGCATGTGCAGCTTCACCCCAGAAGGTTGTAGGAGTACCTGATTCATCGAGCATAACACGAGCCATTTGTTGGATAGTTCTGTTCATTCTTTCCACAACCCCATTTTGCTGAGGAGTTCTAGCTGTAGAGAATTCTCTTCTTATCCCATGTTCGTCACAGAAATCGAAAAATTCATTTGAGGTGAACTCCCCACCTCTCTCATATCTGAGGCACTTAATTTTGTGTCCTGATTCATTTTCAACCAATGCTTTGAAGGATTTGAATTTTTCGAATGCTTCATCTTTGTGCTTCATAAGCCCTAACCAAACAAACCTTGAGAAATCATCAATGAATAATATCAGATATTCTTCTCCTCGAGGTGTCCTTTTCCTAAATGGACCACATACATCTGTATGAACTAGCTCAAGAGGAAAGCTAGCTGATCCTTCCTTCTCTGGAAAGTTAGTTCTGGTTTGCTTTCCAAACTGACAATATTTGCATATGGTGTTGTCTGGAATTTTGATATCTGGAAGATCGCGAACTGCCTGATATTTGCATGCTTTCCTTATTTGTGAGAAGCTTAGATGTCCCAACCTTCGATGCCATAACCAGTGCTCTTCATCCTTGCTAAGATAGCATTGTTGTTGTCCTTCTTCAAATATGTACAGATTATTTGGAGTTCTTTTGCCTTTGAGAACTGTTTTACCTGTATCAAGATCACGAACAAGACATCCATTCGATCTGAAAATAACCTCGGTTTTTTTATCACACATCTGGCTGACACTTAGTAGATTATGCTTCAATCCATCAACATACAAAACATTTCCAGCCTTGACCTTTTCTTTCAAAGGAGCAATACCTTTTCCTTTTATAGTTGCAGGAGTATCATTTCCAAAAGAAACTTTCTTTCCCTTTTCTAAAGTAGAATAAGATTCAAGTTTTTCTTTATCACCTGTCATATGTTTCGAACATCCACTGTCAATGTACCATAGATTTTCCTGTCCTTCTGCATAAAATGCTATCCCACATCTTTCTGTTTGAGGTTCCTTTATTCTCCATGTTTTGGTGCTTGTGGCTTGTTCCTTTTTCTCCTGAAACCTGCTCCTGCATTCAGAGTCTTTATGACCAAAATTATTGCAAATAGAACATTCAACTTCATTTTCAAGAACCGAAAAGTTGTTATAGGTCCTTTTTGTAATCCCTGTCATACTTCTTTGTTTTTGAGCTTCCCTAGTCATGATTGTTTTATATGCAACACATTGAGCTGCTTTGTGACCAAAGTTATGGCAAGAAAAGCATTGTCCATTGAAGAAGCTTCTGCGGTTATTGAATCTACCAGCCAACTGATTGTAATTTCTATTTTCATCTATTCTTCAGCCAAACTGAGAAGATTTTACCTGTGGTTGGTTGTAGCTTTTGTTCACCCTTAAGAAGGATTGTCCCTGATAGTTTCTGTTTGTAATTCGTCCCTGCTTTACCTGATTATCTTCATTGTTCTTCTGCTCATTTCTTCTTGCTGCATCAAGATAACTTTTTGAGGTGGATGCTTGAGAGGTTTCTCCATTATAGCCCAAACCTGTCTTGTTTAGAGGAGACCGCTGCACATTGATAATCTCATCCAAAGTCTCAGATCCTTTGACAAACTTAAGATTAATAGCTTTTGTTTTCTCAATTTCTTTTCTGAGACCAACAATTTCACCTTCTAGTTTTTCAAGATGTTTTTCCTTTTCATCAATTTGAAATTGCAAAGTATCAATGATCACATTCTTTTCTTCTATGCATCTCTTGAGTCTAGTAATTTCATTATAGAGATTATCCACATCTACAGCATCCTCATAATCATCATCTTCAAATGCCATTAACAGCTTATATTTATTACCTTGTTCATCTTCATCACTGTTTGATAAGCCATCACTATCTTCATGGGTGTAGTAGCTTTTCTTATTTGCACTTTGTTTCTTGTTCCATCTAGCAGGTTCTTTTCCTTTATCCTTATAAGGACATTTTGCAGCATAATGACCTACTCTTCCACAAGCAAAGCATTTGAAAGGTAGCTTACCTCTGAACCTTCCAGAACCCCTTTGAAGATTTCTGACAAATTTGATTCTTCTTCCTCTTCTTCTGGAACATGGCTTGCTTCATAGTAATCTTCTTTTCCTGATGCCTTAAAAGCAGCTTCCCTTCTGTCTGATGGACCTCCCTTTCTCATTTCATAAGCAGTTAGAATTCCATGCAGCTGAGACATAGTGAGAACATGGAGATTTTCTTTTTCTTCTATTGCAGATACTTTAGATTCAAACTTGGGGAATAATGATCTTAGAATCTTTTGAACTACTATAGTCTCTTTTATTTCTTCACCCAAATTTTTCATACAATTAACAATCTCATCTACTCGAAGAAAATAATTAGCCACACTTTCATCATTATACATTTTGAGAGTCTCATATTGAATCCTGAGAGTTTGAAGTTTAGCTTGTTTTACCTGTTCATCTCCTTCATAGCTAGTGATCATTTTGTCCCATATCTCTTTTGCTGATTTGAAGTGCATGACCTTCATGAATTCTGTTTGGGATATACTTCCTAATAGAGTACTGACTGCTTTTGCATTTGTTTCATACTGCTTTTTCTCAGCTGGATCTGTAGGAGTAGCTGAAGGAAAAGCATAGCCTGTTTCTACAATGTTCCAAACTTCTGTACCAAGAGATTGAAGATATGCAGTAAATCTTACCTTCCAATAATTGAAATTTGTCCCATCAAAAATCGGTGGCCTGATTGATGCTTCTTTCTCGTAGTTGCTCATGATGAATGATCTACCTTCAAGCGATCAAGCTTCTCTGAAGGACCTGCTCTGATACCAATTGTTGGAAATAATACTGAGAGGGGGGGGTGAATCAGTATTATCAGATCAATCAAACTTTTTCAATGCTCAGAAACATATACGCTACTTCAGTTAAGTGAACCAGCGTGTACACGCTACTGTGACTAAATAAAACAGCGTATAAGAAGAAAGCTTATAATTTAGTTAGATTAATCTTCAGTTAAGTGCATCAGGACATTATTCACCACATTAACAGTAAAGAGGTGCAGTATAACAGAACAGATCAAAAGCCACACACATGAACACCAAGATATAAGGTGGAAACCCAATGTGGGTGAAAACCACCTGCTGCAAGTCGTCTCTATCTTTCTTTAATATAAAACTTCAGTTTACAATCTTTTTGTACTGGTGCAGCCTTATACCAGTACGCAGGCTACAACCTGCAGAAGGCTACAACCTTCTCTCGTTCTCCAAACTTCCTTGGAAGGGAGCTCCAACCCCCTTTTGTTCTTGTACTAGCTAAGATACTAGTACGTAGGTGCTGGCCTACAATCTTCTTTCCTTCAGGTACCACTTTTCATACATTTTCAGACTGGATATTCCTGAAGCACCACATTACAATCTGAAGACTACAATTCATTCACCTTTCACAACAGATCATTGAAGCATAAAACAACCAAACTTTGAATCACTGAACCACTGAACCCTGTCAATCACCAGTTACCAGAACACAGAGCAGACTACAGAACTCTGCAATAACAGTCAGACCCAACTGTAGACCCAAAATCAAGCTTCAAAAGATATACGCTACTTCAATGAGCAAAACCCGCGTATACACGCGCTTTTACCGAAGCCAACCTGCGTACAGATCTAAAAATAAACTCTCTCAATTTGCAGCTGTACCAGACATCAGTTAGACCCAGAACATAACATTGCGACAGTATGCAGATCTAGAAATACGCATAATCAACCATATCATGATAGTGCATTTCAAACCATTAGATCCCAATCTATCCTTAGATCTAGTCTTCCATCAACCAATGTGATCTCTCCTTGGCTTAGATCAAGCAACCCAGAACCTGCATATCAGATCTCTTTCCTTTTCAGATATTCAAGCCGTTTCGAAAGATGATTTTGCCTAATGATCTTCTTCTCCTTATATAGCCTTAGGCCTTGCTCAATACCAAGAGCCAAAACCATAGAAATCCAAAACCATCAACTGCAAAACTAGAGATCTACACGACTGTCGAGGTACTTTGGTCCAAAGACATGGGCACAAGTACCGAGGACTAACTACCATGGACCAAAAGGAAACTTCCCGACATATACGCACTTTTCTGTTCATGCATCTGCGTGTATACGCGCCTTATTATATAGCTCTCCTGCGTATACGCGACTTAGTATGCATATCACCAGCGTGTATACGCAACTTGGACTTAATTAACCTGCGTATATGAGATTTCTCTTCATTCTGTAGGCTGAACGGAGATCTGTCATCAAAGAGAGTTGCCATCAAGGACAACACCTATATCATAGTGCCATACCTGAGCCAAAATGCCAACAGTATCTGGATCAGCCAGACCCTCAGCAGCAGTTGAGTCAGTCGCAAGGATCTAGTGGGCAGGGATCAGGAGGATCCGGAGGTACATCTATGAGGATGTCAGGTCCATCAGTGAGCAGTGGCTCGACGAGCTAGAGGGGTGGTGCTCCGAGAAGTTCATAGAGCAGTTCACTAGGGAGTCCACTGATGGAAAGTTCACACAGTACCTCAGCTTCTACAGGTTCAGGTGCAGACAGGAGGATAGCATACATACAGTCAGGAGTTCAGGCTACTGATGGTGATGAGGAGGAGGAGTTTCATTCTCCTATGGGAGAAGCATGCTCAGGGAAGAGGAAGCCCAAGTGGCTTCAGGACACCTTGAGAGATGCCACATCTGTTGCTAAGCCGAAGAGGCCGGTCAGAGAGAGTAGACCACTTGAGAGGTTTTGTAGCTATATGGCGATGGTTACCAACATCCTTGACTCTGAGCCTTCTAGGTATGAGGAGGCAGCTAGCCAGCAGGTCTGGAGAGAGGCCATGCAGGAGGAGTATTCTTCTATCATGAAGAATGATGTTCGGGAGGTGGTGTCGAGGCCTGAGGGCAAATCCGTGGTTACTTCCAGATAGCTTTACAAGGTAAAGCATGCTGCAGATGGCAACATTGAGAAATTCAAAGCGAGGTTTGTGGCTAGAGGGTTCTCCCAGGTAGAGGGAGTTGATTATGAGGAGACCTTCGCTCCCGTGGCTCGATATACTTCGATCTGCTCCATGATATCGATAGCAGCAGAGATGGGTTGGAAGATCCACCAGATGGATGTGAAGACCACATTTCTCAATGGCTTCATATAGGAGGAGGTGTACATTGAGCAGCCACAAGGCTTTGAGGTGCATGGGAAGGAGTCCCATGTGTGCAGATTGAAGAAGGCCCTTTATGGCCTGAAGCAAGCTCCCAGAGCTTGGTACTCCAGGATAGACGCATACTTGCAGGGGATGGGTTTCACAAAGAGTGAGGCATATCCGAACCTTTAATTTATTGTGATTGGTGAGGAGCCTCTCATTCTGGTGCTGTATGTGGATGACTTGATCATTATAGGTGCAGAGAGACTCATAGAGCACTGCAAGAGAGATCTTGCGGCGGAGTTTGAGATGAAGGACATCGGGTTGATGCATTACTTTTTGGGTTTGGAGGTGTGGTAGGAGGAGGGGCATTTCTTCCTGGGGCAGGGGAAGTATATTGTGGACATCCTTAGCAGATTCCACATGGACGATTGTAGACTCATGTCGACACCGATGATCACCAACTGGAAGAAGCTTCATGCTTCGGATTTCGAGTTGGTGGATCCCACATTGTACAGGCAGCTGATTGGTTCCTTGATGTATTTGGTCAACACTAGACCAGACTTCTGTTTTGCAGTCAACACGATGGGTCAGTTTATGTGTGAGCCTAGGAAGGTTCACTGGGTGGCTGCAAAGCACATTTTGCGGTACTTGCAGGGGACAGTGGATTATGGTCTGGACTACAGGCAGGGAGATGGAGTGAGAATGGCAGGATACACTGATTCTGATTGGGCAGGTTGTGCTTCTGATAGGAAGAGAACTTTAGGGTGTTGTTTTGGGTTGGGTTCAGTAGTAGTGTCATGGTTCAACCGGAAGCAGCAGTCAGTAGCACTGAGTTCAGCAGAAGCAAAGTATATGGCAGTCAGTCTAGCTAGTTATGAGGCCATCTGGCTTCGCAAGATTTTGTTTGGCTTATTTGGTCAGCCGTTGAGACCTTCAGTGATTTACTGTGATAATCAGAGTTGCATTAAACTCACGGAGAATCCAGTTTTTCATGACAGGTCAAAGCATGTCGGGATTAGATATCATTTCATCAGAGACTATGTTTAGAAGGGAGCTGTGAAGTTTGAGTATATTTCCACTTATGAGCAGGTTGCAGATATTCTTACCAAAGCCTTACCACGGGGCAAGCATGTCTACTTCAGAGACAAGATGGGTGTGGTGAGGAACACCTTCCTCGGTAAGAGGGAGTGTTGAAATTTGGTACTGGAGGACAGGTGGTTCCCTAAGGCTTTGATCTTTGGCCTAGGGAAAAGTGTCCAAAAGAATTTAATTTTTCTCCTAAAGTAACTTTATAATTTTTTATAAAGTTAAATCTAATTTGAAAGTGACTTTAAGTGATAAAGTTACTAAGTCTAATTTTAAAGTGACTTTTATAAAGTCAATGAAAAATTAGAAAGGAAAAGTGACTTTGGAAATAAATGACTAAGTGGGTCTTTATTAAAGTGGGGTGAATTAAAAAAATAGAAAGTGAGATTTAAATGAGCATTTAATCTCAGCCATTGATCTAAATCTATTTCAGCCATTGGATTTAGGGATCACCCAAAAGTCATTTAGGGTTGGGTTAAGGGAGGAAAAGGAGGAAAAAGATCATTCATTCTTTCATGAGCAGATTGGGAGAAGGAGAGAAAGAGAGCAAAGGAAATTTCTGGACAAGGAGGAGAAAGAGGCAGCAGTTTGGCACACATACCAAGGCAGCACTTCAGCAAATCCGTACAGCTCAAAGAACAAGCAGAAAAAGGCAGTTTTTGTGAGCAAAACAGTGGAAAAATTGATTTTCAGCACGAATATCGAGGAGGAAACTTTCTGCATGATTTTCGAGGACTGTCCGTACAAGTCCATATGGCCGTCAGTACAGTCCGTACGTACGTCCGTACAGTCCTTACATCCGTACGGTCCGTACAGCACGTTCAGCCATTTTCCAGATTGTCTGTTAGCTGAAAAACAGATAAGTTTACTTGCTGGAAAAATTTCTGTTTTGCTGAAAATTTCTCTCTGTAAAAAGGCATTTTCTAGAAATAAAGAAGAGCTCTCAAACTGGTTTTCCCCAAGAGTTGTAGGGGGTTTTTCCAGGGTCAAGTTGACCAAAAATATCAGTGTTTTAATGTGTTTTAATGGCTATTTTTTATTGCTAATTTTTAATTCTGTAATTTCCAACATTCTGAAAAATTTCCAGAATTTGTGTTTTCAGCAATATTTATTTTTTTCAGTCTGTTAAATGTATGGTTATGGGAATGGGCATTTAACTACATGGGAGAAATAAGGAGAAACTGAAAACCGGGGTGGGAAAACAGAAAATTTTACATGGTATCAAAGCTTGAGTGCTGAAGGGCAGTTTGGGACAACAAAAGAAAAAAATACAACTGCTGATTTTTTCTCTCAGAAAATTCCAGCAAGCTGATTTTTCATAAACAACAGTTTTATCTTTACCACAACAGTGTTATTTTTCAGTTTTAGGACAGCAAGATGTCATTGGGATTGAGGGTGGAGGATAGGTTGAATGGGCATACAAATTACAACGTTTGGAAGGAGAGAATGCAGAGTATCTTTGAGGAGGCAGAAGTTTGGGATATCATGGTGCATACAGCACAACACCCTGTTGTTGTGCCTACTGATGCTACTCAGTTGGCAGCTTATAATAGAAAGAACAACAAGGGTAAGAGGCTGATTCTAGACGGAATCAAAGACCATTGCATTCCTCATGTGAGAGGAAAGAGCAATGCCCATGAGATGTGGACAGTATTGTCCAATCTCTGTCAGAGTACCAATGAGAACCGACAGATGGTCCTGAAGGAGAAGCTAAAGAACATTAAGATGGGGAATGATAGTGCAGCTGGATATCTCACAAATATTACCAATGTGAGAGATGAGTTGGCAGTGATTGGAGAGGCCATTCCATCCACTGAGTTGGTGCGTATTGCAGTGAATGGCCTCCCCCGTTCATGGTTGAACTTTGCTGATGGGGTTTGTGCACGTGAGACCCTTCCCACATGGGAGAGGTTTTGGGATGATTGTATTCAGACAGAGATCAGGAAATGACAGCTTGGGGCAGCCAAGCCAGTTGAGCAGGATGAGGACGTAACACTGGTGGCTGGAGGCAAGAAAGGCAAAGGGAAGAAGCAGTCTTCCACAAGCGGTGGTGGAGGCAAAGGCAAAGGTAAAGGTAAACAGGGTAACTCAGAGAAGGACTATTCCAAAGTGAAGTGTTGGAATTGTCAGAAGATGGGACACTATGCAGTTGTGTGTCCGGAGAAGAAGAAGAAGAAGGGGAAGAACCAGGATGTGGCAGCTTCAGCTGAGATTGAGGACTTTGCAGGTCGTTTTGACCGGGAGTTTGCGTTCACTACATGTGAGTCCTCTAGTGCAGGATCACCTGCCACACAGGTTCAGAGGGAGCATGATTTTCCCTCGATTAGCGGAGCATCTACAGGTATCTGGTATGTGGACAATGGGGCTTCACGTCACATGATAGGAGTCCGGGAGTACTTCTCAGAGCTTTCAGAGAGTGGCACTGATATTGAGGTAGTACTCGGTGATGAGAGATTTGTTAGAGCAGTCGGGGTGGGTACACTGACATTTCAGAGGGAGTCCAGACCTCCCTTGAAAGTGTCAGATGTTCTTTATTTGCTAGGGATGAGGAAGAACCTCATATCCGTCTCAGCTTTGGAGGACAGAGGATATGAGGTACTGTTCAGGGGAGGACAGGTGTTGATGTATCCCAGGGGCACTCCAGCTGATTCAGCTAGAGTGATAGGTGTACACCATGCAAAGGTGTACAAGTTTGCATTCCAGCCCCTTTTGGCATTGAGTAGTAGTACCGACAGCAGAGATAGCAGTTCTGAGCTGTGTGAGATTTGGCACCGCTAGATGGGACACATGTATCATGGATCCTTGAGGACATTGCAGGAGATCACCACAGGTGTGCCAGATTTCAGTACTGATCACTTTGATACTTGCAGAGGTTGTGCAATGGGCAAGTTTGCCAAATCCCCTTTTCCGAGCAGTGACAACAGAGCCATGGGGATACTTGATTTGATTCATTCCGATGTGAGCGGTCGGATGTGTCATGTTTCCTTGAGTGGATATGAGTACTATGTCTTATTCATTGATGATCACTCCAGGAGGACCTGGATTTATTTCTTGAAGACAAAGAGTGAGGTCTTCAAGCGGTTTCAGGAGTTCAGAGCTCTTGTGGAGACTCAGACAGGTCGAAAGATCAAGTCCCTGAGGTCGGACAATGGGGGAGAGTACACCCTTGGAGAGTTTGTTGACTATTGTGCAGAGGCAGGCATTAGGAGGGAGTTCACTGTTCCTTACAACCCCCAGCAGAACGGGGTTGCGGAGAGGAAGAATAGATCCATCATAGGGGCTGCCAAAGCCATGTTACATGATCAGGGGTTGCCATTGTTCTTGTGGGCAGAGGCCTGCAACACAGCTGTTTACTTGTAGAACAGGAGTCTGCATCGTGCCTTGGGGCACATGACTCCGGAGGAGGCTTTCTCTGGGAAGAAGCTTCGTCTTGGTCATCTTCATATCTTTGGATGCATTACATACTCCTATATACCCAAGGAGAGGAGGACCAAACTAGAGCCCACCGCAGAGAAGGGTATCTTTCTGGGCTACAATGAGACCTCAAAGGCCTTTCGGATTTACATTCCTGCATAGAGGAGAGTTGTTCTCAGACGGGATGTGAAGTTCGAGGAGGACAGGGCCTTTAGGAGGTCACGGGAGTTAGAGTATTCTGATCAGCCAGACCCTCAGCAGCAGTTGAGTCAGTCGCAGGGATCCAGTGGGCAGGGATCAGGAGGTACATCTATGAGGATGTCAGGTCCATCAGTGAGCAGTGGCTCGCCGAGCCAGAGGGGTGGTGCTCCGAGCAGTTCATAGAGCAGTTCACTAGGGAGTCCACTGATGGAAAGTTCACATGGTACCTCAGCTTCTACAGGTTCAGGTGCAGGCAGGAGGATAACATACAGACAGTCAGGAGTTCAGGCTACTGATGGTGATGAGGAGGAGGAGTTTCATTCTCCTATGGGAGAAGCATGCTCAGGGAAGAGGAAGCCCAAGTGGCTTCAGGACACCTTGAGAGATGCCACATCTGTTGCTGAGCCGAAGAGGCCGGTCAGAGAGAGTAGACCACTTGAGAGGTTTTGTAGCTATATGGCGATGGTTACCAGCATCCTTGACTCTGAGCCTTCTAGGTATGAGGAGGCAGCTAGCCAGTAGGTCTGGAGAGAGGCCATGCAGAAGGAGTATTCTTCTATCATGAAGAATGATGTTCGGGAGGTGGTGTCGAGGCCTGAGGGCAAATCCGTGGTTACTTCCAGATGGCTTTACAAGGTAAAGCATGCTGCAGATGGAAACATTGAGAAATTCAAAGCGAGGTTTGTGGCTAGAGGGTTCTCCCAGGTAGAGGGAGTTGATTATGAGGAGACCTTCGCTCCCGTGGCTCGATATACTTCGATCCGCTCCATGATATCGATAGCAGCAGAGATGGGTTGGAAGATCCACCAGATGGATGTGAAGACCACATTTCTCAATGGCTTCATACAGGAGGAGGTGTACATTGAGCAGCCACAAGGCTTTGAGGTGCATGGGAAGGAGTCCCATGTGTGCAGATTGAAGAAGGCCCTTTATGGCCTGAAGCAAGCTCCCAGAGCTTGGTACTCCAGGATAGATGCATACTTGCAGGGGATGGGTTTCACAAAGAGTGAGGCATATCTGAACCTTTACTTTATTGTGATTGGTGAGGAGCCTCTCATTCTGGTGTTGTATGTGGATGACTTGATCATTATAGGTGCAGAGAGACTCATAGAGCACTGCAAGAGAGATCTTGCGGCGGAGTTTGAGATGAAGGACATCGGCTTGATGCATTACTTTTTGGGTTTGGAGGTGTGGCAGGAGGAGGGGCATTTCTTCCTGGGGCAGGGGAAGTATATTGTGGACATCCTTAGCAGATTCCACATGGACGATTGTAGACTCATGTCGACACCGATGATCACCAACTGGAAGAAGCTTCATGCTTCGGATTTCGAGTTGGTGGATCCCACATTGTACAGGCAGCTGATTGGTTCCTTGATGTATTTGGTCAACACTAGACCAGACTTCTATTTTGCAGTCAACACGATGGGTCAGTTTATGTGTGAGCCTAGGAAGGTTCACTGGGTGGCTGCAAAACACATTTTGCGGTACTTGCAGGGGACAGTGGATTATGGTCTGGACTACAGGCAGGGAAATGGAGTGAGAATGGCAGGATACACTGATTCTGATTGGGCAGGTTGTGCTTCTGATAGGAAGAGAACTTTAGGGTGTTGTTTTGGGTTGGGTTCAGCAGTAGTGTCATGGTTCAGCCGGAAGCAGCAGTCAGTAGCACTGAGTTCAGTAGAAGCAGAGTATATGGCAGTCAGTCTAGCTAGTTGTGAGGCCATCTGGCTTCGCAAGATTTTGTTTGGCTTATTTGGTCAGCCGTTGAGACCTTCAGTGATTTACTGTGATAATGAGAGTTGCATTAAACTCACGGAGAATCCAGTATTTCATGACAGGTCAAAGCATATCGGGATCAAATATCATTTCATCAGAGACTATGTTTAGAAGGGAGCTGTGAAGTTTGAGTATATTTCCACTGATGAGCAGGTTGCAGATATTCTTACCAAAGCCTTACCACGGGGCAAGCATGTCTACTTCAGAGACAAGATGGGTGTGGTGAGGAACACCTTCCTCGGTAAGAGGGAGTGTTGAAATTTGGTACCGGAGGACAGGTGGTTCCCTAAGGCTTTGATCTTCAGCCCATGGAAAAGTGTCCAAAAGAATTTAATTTTTCTCCTAAAGTAACTTTATAATTTTTTATAAAGTTAAATCTAATTTGAAAGTGACTTTAAGTGATAAAGTTACTAAGTCTAATTTTAAAGTGACTTTTATAAAGTCAATGAAAAATTAGAAAGGAAAAGTGACTTTGGAAATAAATGACTAAGTGGGTCTTTATTAAAGTGGGGTGAATTAAGAAATAGAAAGTGAGATTTAAATGAGCATTTAATATCAGCCATTGATCTAAATCTATTTCAGCCATTGGATTTAGGGATCACCCAAAAGTCATTTAGGGTTGGGTTAAGGGAGGAAAAAGAGGAAAAAGATCATTCATTCTTTCATGAGCAGATTGGGAGAAGGAGAGCAAGAGAGCAAAGAAGATTTCTAGACAAGGAGGAGAAAGAGGCAGCAGTTTCGCACACATACCAAGGCAGCACTTCAGCAAATCTGTACAGCTCAAAGAACAAGCAGAAAAAGGCAGTTTTTGTGAGCAAAACAATGGAAAAATTGATTTTCAGCACGAATATCGAGGAGGCCATTTTTTGCACGATTTTTGAGGACTGTCCGTACAAGTCCGTACGGTTGTCTGTGTCGTTCATACAGTCTGTACAGTCTGTACATCCGTACGTCTGTACAGTTCGTACATCTGTACGGTCCGTACATCATGTTCAGCCATTTTCCAGATTGTCTGTTAGCTGAAAAACAGATAAGTTTGCTTGCTGGAAAAATTTCTGTTTTGCTGATTTTTGCTGAAAAATTTTCTCTTTGTAAAAAGGCATTTTCCAGAAATAAAGAAGAGCTCTCAAACTGGTTTTCCCCAAGACTTGTAGGGGGTTTTTCCAGGGTCAAGTTGACCAAAAATATCAATGTTTTAATATGTTTTAATGGCTGTTTTTGATTGTTGATTTTTGGTTCTGCAATTTCCATCATTCTGAAAAATTTCCAGAATTTGTGTTTTCATCAATATTTATTTTTTTCAGTCTGTTAAATGTATGGTTATGGGAATGAGCATTTAACTACATGGGATAAATAAGGAGAAACTGAAAACCGGGGTGGGAAAACAGAAAATTTTACATAAAGTAGGGAGTCCCAGGAGTTGCAACATCATTTCTGCAATACTGGAGTTCACCATCTATTTGGCACCATTTCCGGGGAAGCGTCAAAGTATTTTGTGGTTACTGCTTTTCTTCTATTTTCTACTGCAACCTTCTGCTAAGTAGTTTATTTCTGCAAGAGTAGAGTAGTTATTTCAATTCCATTCTGCAATTTCATTTCAGCAAGTGTGAATTAGATATTTCCTGCTTTCCTTTCAATTCTGCAATTTCAATTGTGCAAAAGTAGATTAGACATTTCCTTCTTTCATTTCAATTCCACAATTTCATTTCAGCAAGCATAGATTAGCTATTTCCCACTTTCATTTCAAATATGTAATTTCATTTCAGAAAAATATATTAGTCCTTTCCTGCTTTCATTTCAATTCTGCAATTTCATTTCAGCAAAATAGATTAGTCCTTTCCTGCTTTCATTTGAATTCTGCATTTTCATTTCAACAAGATAGATTTTAGTTATTTGCAGTTTGTTGTTCAATCTATTTCAGTTTTTTGCAGGTACAAGCAGAAAAAAAAAAAAAAAACAAAAAACAAAAACAAAAACAAAAACCAACCAAAAAGATTTCCTTTCATGCTTTGTAGGAGTAGAGATAATTCAGAAAAATGCTTGCCAAACACCCCGATTGCTTCACACAGCCAACCTTCTCTCTTCTTCAGTGGCTACAATCAAGAAACACCATTAGGTAACAACAAGACATATTTGAAGAACCTATAGGGGAGAAGAAGAAGAAAACATTCCTCTGGAGCCAATGGCTGAAAACAAAAGTGTTAGGAGCAGTACCTTTTCTTCCAACTCATCCATTGAAGGATTGGAAAGATGTGGGAAGACTTCAAGAGCGAGATGAGGCAGATGCTTTCCATGCATATCAAAAGATATCGAGAGGAAGCAGATAGGGCTTTCATCAATTTTTGTCCCAGGTGCACTAGAAAGCATCCTAGGAATGAATGTCCATTGCAGCCCATAGAAATGTGTTTTGTCTGTGAAGAAGACCATCCTACGAATCAGTGCCCTTCCTTGCCTAAAATTAAAGCTGCATATCAGAGGGCTGAAGGTGCTACTGAGAAACTCTATTTCATGAACCAAAGGAGGCCACATGGACCTAGACCTTACCAACAGGGAATGCAAGGAACATCCCAGACTTATTACAACCCCTATCAAGCCACTTCCATGCCTTCTTAGGATCCCCTTGCTCATCCTTCCTGGTCCACACCCCCTCCTTGGTCGTATCCATCTCAATATCATGCTCAACCAGCTACTCATCCATTTCACGCCTATGCTCAAACACAACCTTAGTGGAATGCACCTCATAAGGGGTGGAGGCTCTAGTACAACTCTCCTCCTGCTCCTTTGCCTCCACCACCTACTCAACCGCAACCATCACCTCCTGCTCCACCAAGGCAGCCACAAATGCCTGCTCAACCAAACTTGAGCCCAAATAATAGGCAGGATCAACAAGTATATAGTGGGAAACCACCTGCCCAACCAAAACCCCATCCACATCCAACATACAGCCCCACTCAACTTCCCACCCCACCATTTCCAAAACCGCACGTTGAAGTAGCTCAACCAAATTACAATGTTGAGGTACAACATTTCCAAACAACTCCTCTTGAGCTCCATAATATTTACCATAGCTCAGGAAGAGTATTACAAAAAAGAGATTATATTGAAAGCATTGAAGGACCACAGCCAGTAAAAGAAGATTCTAAAGAAGAGATCAAAGGACCATGGGTTGCACTTGATGAAGAGAAGACATCAAAATCAGAGATCAAGAGAGCTCCCTCATGGTTACCATAAAATCCTTCATGTATTCAAGAGAAACGTCAGCAAAAAGAGGAAGATTTGAAGGTCATGATAGAAGAAGACATGATGAATGATCCAGATCAGCAAAAGGACCAAGGACACCACAGCTATATTGAGATATGGTTCCAGACGGTCACTAAGTTGCAACAATACTCTCTTCCTCAACTATGCTTGATCCCTTCAAAGTAAAATCATTTGGTCTCTGAAATATAGGTACCTGTCAAAGCATGCATTTCAAGCCTCCACATCATTTTTTCTCTCATCTCGATGTGCACATGGCTCCATTAGAAGTATTCTTATACTTGAAAATAATTTTTATTTTCAAATAGGGTAGGGTAGAAAAAGAAAGAAAAATGAAAAAGGAAAAAAAATGAAAAATAAGAACTCCTCTTTGAAATACTCTCACCACCTTTATTTCTATTTTATCATCATCCCCATAGCTACAACAAGCTCTATACCACATCCATAGCAGCAAACCAGTCTTTCTCTTCCATTTTTTAAAACCCTCCTACTTATCAGGTTCTATAGGAATGGCAAACACAGTCTACAGGAGCCGGAAGATTTCTACAGGAAGAGCAGAGAACAGCTCTGCAGAAGGAAAACTCAATATTTTTGTCAAAATTTGAGCTAGAAATAAGGTAGGCTCGGGAAACCTCTCTACATATAACTTATTTGAGTAAGGTGGTGGATTAAAATCACAACATTGGATTGAAAACAAGGAGAGTGAAGCTTAAAATTCTGCCTGAATATTTTCCCTGAGTTCTACACAGTTCTCTATTTTCTTCTTTGCATTCGAAGTCTGTCTCTTTCTTTCACAAATTCTACTGTAAAGAACATACATACACCCGTAGAAACCAGCCTGTGTGAAAAAAAACGAATTTTCATATTTGTCTACTCTCTAAAAAGAACCTGCGTATTTATCCTCTGTTCTGTAAAAAAGAAAAAAAAATCAAAAGCAGAGAGTCAAATTCGGGATAAAAGCATTTTAAAATAGGGGAAATATTGCAATTTGATGTTGTAAGGAGAAGCACATAGGAAATTCCTTATTTGGTTTCATAAAAAGACAAAAATTCAGCTATCCCTTTGTTTCAGTTTTTCCTGCTTTCTCACCTAAGCATTCTTAAAAAAGCACTCAACACACATGGATGCAAATTGCTAAATCTAAAGGAGTTGAAGACATAGGGCACATGGAGGATAAGCTAAATGAATTGAGAGGGGAGTTGTCCATGGTAAGGTACATAGAGAGTAGTAAAAGAGCCCAGCTATAGGAAGAAAAGGAACTGTTGAAAAAGTAGTTACACCAACAGGAAATTCATAAGGGAGATAGGTTGTCCACCTTGGGAGGGAAGCAACAACAAGAAGGTCCCCTAATATACAATGAAACAACTAATGTCTCAATAGGAAAAGAAAAGGAGAAGGAAGAACCTAAAATAGAAGAGGAGAAGGATGAAGAGACAGAACAGGAAGAAACAGAGCAAACAGAGAAGGATGAACAGACAGAACAGGAAAAAACGGAGCAAACAGAGAAGGAAAAAGAGACAGAAGGAGGAGAGAAAGAGGAAGCAGAGGAAAAACAAAGAAAAGGGTCCCCTGAGACTCTGGAAGGAGAGGCAACAGCTGGCCTCACTAGCCTGAGCACACTAATTAAGGCAAAAGAAAAGAGAAAAAGGCAGACCTCCATGCATTTCAAGGCCAGGAAAAGCACAAGAATTCAAACAAGCAGAATAGGAGGAGCAGTGGAAGGACATGGACAAAAAGGCAGAATTTTATGGCACACATGAGCAGACCACATCAGAAGCTTGGGATGATAGGGAGGCCACCAGGGCCATCAAAGATGAGGAGATAGATTAATTTCTCAGAGGATGAGCAACACCATCTCTAAGGGGTGATGATGAGCCCCAAAAATGGGTAATTATATGGGCTCATTTTGCCTCTTAATTCAACTTAATCCACCATTCTCATTAGTTTACTGCATTTTTCTAATTATATTTATGCTAATAGAGTGAATTGGGTTAATCATTATGCCAAAAATTCTAATGTGTACCTTATGCAGATTTTTGGTCAATTTTGAGACAAAATCAATCGTTTAATGAGAATTTGGCAGCCAAATTCATGGAAGAACAAGGGAGAGGATTTTTAGGAGGATGTCACCTTCATTTATGAGCCCTCAACTCAAATTCTCCATCGTAAACTCGGAGCACAAAGGTCCACTTTCCAAGGCACAACCGAGCAAGTCAAGTAGGACAGTTGTTATCTTCAGTGCTAGGAAGCCGAGTTCCTTAATTTTAGGAGGACTGTTGGGAGTCTCCATTTGTATAAATAAGAAGGATTAGGGCCTCAGTTATTTTACTCATATTCTGGTTAGATTTTATCCATTTGATATTCTATTTTCGCACTTTAGTGCAGCCTTGTAATCAGTTCATTTTCGAGCTTCTTCTTGCAGACAGTTTGGTGATGTAACTATTATTTTTTGACCAATGGAGATGAATCTAGCTTTGAACCATTTCTGATCTTTCCTAGGGGGCTATAGCTCTTGGGGTTGGGCCCAACCCAAGTGCGAAGTACCTTCTTTGTGTCCTTTTATGTGTTTTATTGCATTCATAGAATAACTTCTGTTATTTAGGTTAAATCTTGCTTTGTTACTTAGGTTGTTTTTGATGATTAAGATAGTTGTTCTTGCTTTAGGTTGGTTTGATAGTTTGCTAACAAAAAATATCCACAAAAAGGCTACCAAGTAGTCTTTGATCTCCTTTCTCCCTCCTTGGGACCATGAATTGAGGCCAAGGCACTCTTGCTGCCACACAAACACTATTTTTGCTTTCCAATGCAATTGCAGTGTTAGATTTCGAGTTGGAAAAGTTGATATCAGTTGTGTTTTCATGCTTAGATCTATTCTTGCTCAGTTTCCATAGCTTTCTTGCATAACTTCCTGTCCATCAAGTTCTGTTAAGCACTTTTCTGGTTTCTGGTCAGAATTAGGTCAAAAATAAGTAAAACTCTATTTTCATAGTTTTTACTTGGGTCAGTTTTGAAAATAAGTGTTCAAAGAACCTATAAGACACTGTAGCCTATCCTTCCTCCATCATACAACCTGCTCCAGTCTCTTTCTCAAGATTTCCTTCACTCATTCACCATACTTTCCCAAACTGCCCTAATTTCTACATTCTTGTGCAAAATTGCTTCCTTCACCTTTCAACAAATCCAACCATCTTCATTACTCTTGAGCTTCATATACAAGGTATTAGACCCCTTAACATCTCTTTCCATCCTTCATTTCCACTTTCCCACCATTTTTCCACTTTCAACCCTCTACAAACCACTTTCGGCCTCTTCCTGTATATCCCCTGCAGCCTCCTGTAGAAGTTCATGCGAGTGATTTTTCAAAGTCCGTTCATGGTGGAAATCTCTAGAAGGGTGCTAGGGACTCCTTAGGTCCTCTCCACACCTTCCCAACCTCCTGCAAGTGCCCACTCCATTTCTTCTCACCAATAAACCTCTGCACATCCACAAATAGTTAAAACACAAGCATAATAATTTTGCATAAAATTGCTCAAAAATACAAAAAGATGATTTTTCCATATTTTCCTTCAGAACTAGCTTAAACGCATGCATTTTACCTTTTCAATAGTCAATGGCATCCATTTCAGTAGTTTGCATCTCTTTCCTTGCACAAATAGTGTTATTCGGTAAAACTAGGGTTTGTTAAGGTTTGCATTTTCTTTTAGCTTTCATCTTCTTTCTGCAAGTAGACTACCCTATTTTGAGTTAGCTTCTTTCCATCACAGTTAAAAGATTCTTCTGAGAACTCATAGAAGTTGGTTTGAGCTCCTAGCGAACTTGTGCCAGCTGATCAAGTGACAGCCTGCAGTAAGAGCTAGTACTTGTGCATATAGCATCGTCGCTTCCAAGTTTGTTACGAACCACTTGGTTGATAAAATTAAATTAGGGAGTCCCAGGAGTTGCACCATCATTTCTGAAATATTGGAGCTCACCAATATGCTTTCAACATCCATTATCAATGTAAAACAAATTTTCTTGATCTCCTGCATACAAAGCTAGACCAAATTTTTAGATTCTATGGTTTTCATTTTTGATACCTTTGGTGTTATTGCCTTTTGTTCATGCTGAGGGGATGATCTCATTCTTCTTCTTCATTCAATTTATTCATGCCAAAATTTCTTGAAAAAATAACATTATTTTTCATCTTAGGGAGGTGAGAAAGCATTATAAGAGTATTTCTTTGACCCAATCTCATTCTTTTATTTTCTTGCTCCTCTAGTCATAATAGTTTTATATGCGATGCACTGAACAAACTTACGACCAAAATTATGACAAGTGAAGCATTGACCATTGAAGTAGAAGTTCCTGGGAGAATAATACCTTTTTGAGTAGCTTCCCCTTTGATTGTGGTAAGGATTTTTTACTTGTGAGACGTTTGATCCCTCATTCCTTTGCTGAGAGTTGGAATTTTGATGAATTTTTCTCTTTACTACATTGAGATAGCTTCATGTACCCATTTCAGAAGATTTTATAGTCTTTGATGATTCTCCATTATATCCAAGACATATCTTTGTTAGAGGAGAGCATTTTATTTTGATGATTTCTTCTAAGTCCTCAGATTCTTTACCAAATCTAAGATTTAGAGCCTTTGTTTTCTCAAGTTCTCTTCTTAGACCCACTATTTCAACTTCAAACCTTTCATTGTGCCTCTCCTTTTCTATAATTTGTTTCTTCAGGACTTCTTCAGCTTATTTAGTTTCTTCTAGGAAGATTTTTATCTAAGTTATTTTTTCAATAAAATTATCCTTTTCTTCTAGGGAATCCATAAATATATCATGATATTCATCAACAAATTTCTCTTCAAATGCCATAATTAATTGATATTCTTGATCAGATTCGACATCTTCATCATTTGAAAGACAATCACTATCTTCATGTGTGTAGAAAAATTTCTTGTTTCCAAACCTTCCTTTAACATTTAATTTTTGAAAATTCTTCCCTTTCTCATGATTTTATTTATAAGGGCATTTAGCAGCATAGTGACCAATCCTTCCACATGCCAAGCATTTCAAACAAAGCTTATCTCTAGATTTTCTAGTTCCCACTTGGAGTTTCTTTACGAAATTTTCCTCTTATTCATCCAATATGTAATCTCATTCCTTAAGCTCCTCCTTTTCCTTCCCTTTACAAGTAGCTTTGAATGTTTATTATATGATATCTCATGGATCCCTTTTTCTCATTTCATAGGATGTTAAGATCCCATGAAGTTGTTTAATGTAATAGCATTGGTTAACAATCCATGTAAGAATATATAATACCATGGTAATGGGACATGTATTCCAATATGAATAGTGCGCAAAACATTGTAGTGGGTGTCACTTTGGTTATTATGGCTAAGGAAATTGGCAAAACCATGACAAAGGCTTTGAAAAGGCAAGTGGCATTAATTGGCATTTTATTTATGAAAATAGCGGAGATTAGGAGAAGATGAAGGTGAAAGGTCACAGGTTGTATGTGAAGAGGAAAATAAAGGAAAATAATGGAGATTGAAGAAATAGAGGCCTCATTAATAAAAATGCTTCTGAGGATTAGTTGACAGACTTTTTGTTGAAGGCTTGGTGAGTGTAAGCATTTTGTCAGTTTAGTTTTGGAGCTCACTCTCTACTCTCTCCCTCTCGTATACTCTTAGACACTTACAGGTTTCATAGAGCACTCTTGGAGGAGTGTGGCATACTTCGAATTTAGGAAAAGGAAGAGTAGGAAAGTGCAAGAGGACATCAAGATCAACAACTACAATAGGCTTTTCTTGCAGGTACCAAGTTGCATGTATTTTTTCCTCATTAGTTTTGGCATTCATGACATATGCATGTGGTTCATTGGTCATGATTTGTCATTGGCATGGAGGATTTCCTAAATTGACAGTGGATTTTCCTAGCCTTGCAATTTCTTAGATAGCCATGGTGTTGTGGATTCATTTCTTTGTTTTTTTTTGTTGGTTCTCATGTTTCCTTTAGCTTGGGCTGAGTTTCTAGTTCCTGGAAGCCCTGTAACAGGTTGGGTTGAGTTACTAGCCCTTGAAGTCTTAGCTGGACAAAATCTTTGGAAGCTCTTGATGGGTTGAGTTACTAGTCCTCGAAGCCCTTGATGGGTTGAGTTACTAGTCTTGGAAGCCCTGGTTGGACAAATGCTTTGGAAGACATGAGGAAGTTGTGGGTTGAGTTACTAGTCCTTGAGTCTTCATTGGGAAAAACAGTTTGGAGCCCTGTAAGGCTTGGGTAGAGACCAATCTGGTGATGGTTTGTGATGTCCGACCATGAGGTGGAATCACTATTTGATGGGTTGAGGTGGTTTGGCCTTTGGAAGCCCTGAATGGTTTTGATTAATGTGTTTCATGAGATCCCACATTCATGCTTGTAATATGGCACGACGGTGACTGGATCAAGAGAGATTTGGCTTAACCATGTCTATGGTCGGGTGGTCCATGGAAGTCCTAAACCTAGTTGGCTTTTGCATCATTAATATGAAGTTATTTGTCCTTGTTGATTCATGAGTATTTTATTGGTTTATATGTGGATGATATGGTTGTTGTTTCCTTGGTACTTCTATTATTATTATGTTGGTTATGAACATGTATTATGACAATGACTATGTATGGCTCAAATCATGTTTTTACCTGTAAATGAATGAACAATGTATTTATGGCCTAATAGATGAAATTTCGGCTAATGTGTTGAGGCATCAATGCTTCTTAGCGATTCTCAAGTAAGTATGAGATCCCTATGCTCAGTTCTAGTGTTAATACTTTTAGATTTTATATTTGTGACATGTTTGACGAAATGCCTATCATAGATGTATCGTTGTTATGTTGTGATAATTTATTTATAAACCTATCATTATGTACTAGGCAGTAACCTTAGCTATGGGCCTGAAAAAGCGGCACAAATCCCAAAGTCGTAGGAACAGGTCACAGGAGAAAAATCCCCAGATGCATGCATACCCATGCTATGAGAGCATGTGGAGCCTCCTAGATGAATCCTTGTACATATCAAGGGAACATCTGAGGGTTTAATGGTCTAGAAACTTAGTGGGACCCAAGGGCTCGTCACTTGGGTGGTTGAGATGTCTCATGGAGTTCTTTTTTTGATGTGGAAGGTTTGTAAGGCATGCTTCCGTTGATTCCACTTCCTTAAGGTCACCTAGGAGATTGAATCCCATTATAGTGGCCTCTCGTCACATGCTTACCTCAATTGGCCAATTACTTAGGTAGATGTGGGAGGAGGGGGTTACATTCAATAGTACGATTATTCAAATCCTACATTTCTTCAATGGAAGGGACTTTTGAATCGAATTTTGGGGTTAAAGATCTTAGTATTTTCTCAACAAGCATCGAATCTTTTACTTCATCACCAAGATTTCTCATTAAGTTAATGGCCTCATTACCCTAAGAAAAAAACTTGCAATACTTTCATCATTATGCATTCTGAGAGTTTCATATTGAATTCTAAACATTTGAAGTTTGACACTCTTTACCTTAGTGTCACCTTCATAGCTTTGAATGATCTTGTACCATATAGCCTTTGCGATATTCAGCTACATGAACTTCACAAATTTTGATTCTTTGAAGCTTCCTAAAAGAGCGATAGCTAATTTTTCATTGGTCTCATATTTTTTATTTCCTTCCTCATCTGTGGGAATGGCGGATGGATACTCAGAGCCTCCTTCAGCGATTTCCCAAACATTAGCTCCAAGTGACTATAAATACACTCTCATTTTGACTTTCCAGAAAACCAAGTTTTTTCCACTAAATAATGGTGGCCAGATAGTAGATATTGCCTCTTGATTGCTCATCTTGATGAATCTCATTTCTAGCGATCAATATTCTTCTAAAGTACCTACTCTGATACCAATTCTTAAGAAAAATACTGAAATGGGGGGGGGGGGGGGGAATGAATCAATATTTTACTCACTTCAAAATTCTTATTCTATTTGTATACACTACTATTATAAAAGAAAAGAGTGTATGTATGCCATTATTATTAAGGAAACTTGTGCATATCTAGATAAATTATTTCATCATCTCTTCAACATTAATCAGTGCACCATTACTTCTTTATTCATCAATTAATATGTAATTATGAGAACTTAAGAAGCAGATATATCATCAACACACAAAAACCATATCAAAACACTTAAACACTAGGATTTTAGGTGGAAACCCAATGTGGGAGGAAACCACTAATGTTGTTTTCTATGTCTTCTTTTATTAAAAGAAAAAGTTCTTACAATATTGTACTAGTGTAGACTCTAGCCATCATGTAGGATACTACCTACAGAAGGCTAAAACCTTTCTTTTGTTTTCCAACTCCTACTGGAACCAAGATACAACCCCCTTTCCGAAGGATGTTATCCTCAGATCCTTGTGGATCACTTTTCATAATGTTTCAAACTGGATCCACTTCCAACATTAAAATGCAATAACAATTCTAAAATCAATTACCCAATTAAATCATTTACTGAATCCTAATAAACCAATGAAACTAAATCAGATCATATCAATGCACATCCATTCATAAGAATACCAAACAATATATTGTTCATCATAGAAGTCCAATCCTATCATTCTAAACTATGATTAATCATATTTCAGAAGATATAGGCTACTATTATGAATCATACCTGCATATGTATGCACTTACCCTGAATAAGACCTGCGTACAGATCTCAAAACAATGATAACTGAATCTGGATCACTGAACCACTGGATAAATCACTCCATCAAATACTGAAACTATCACATATCACTTAACCAAATATACATCACCACGCAGTAGCATCATCACCAATCAACATTCTATTCCATAATCAATTCAACCCAACCAGTACTGTCAAATACAAATTATTATAAGATATACTTCATTGACAGATAACAATAAACATAACAAGATTGATCAAATAGATCATTCTACAAATCACTCTCATGTATGCATGAATCTTACAAAATATATCTGTGTATGTACACATTTCTCATGCTTGACTCCTACATAAAAATTTTGAACTTTTGCAGAATGTATACGCGACTACCTAGAAGCAGATCTGCGTACGTATATGCCCTCTCTGAGGAAAACCAACATACATATCTATAATCACTAAATCATACCTTCGCTACAACCACAACACATAATTCGTAAACCTTACTGTCATACATTCATGTGAGAGTATCATTATCACCACAGATATATCACTGTTAGAATTTATCAACAAGCAAATCAAGCAAGCACATATGACATCATACTCCATATATTTCAGATCTATGTCTTCACCTCGCTCCTTGGTGCACACTTGTTCCAGATCAAATTATTCATAAACAATTCATCACATACTCCACTTAACACTTTGATCTCCATCTCCTTATATATCGTAAGCCTTAGCCAATACCTTAGGCCAATCCCTTAGTAACACTGATGGTATTCTTTTATGGGATCAAATATCCATTTTCAGGCTCATTACTATGAGCCAATACCATGGTAAATATCCCTAGTATTAATAATACCATGGGATGGATTCTGTATGCGACTTATCTTCACCATACCTACGTATGTACATGACCTTGCTTCATAGGATCCATGTATACTTTCTCACACTTTGTCTTTACCATTACTTTGTCTCTAAATTCATATTCCTTTTTCCATCTCACCTATTACATCTGCATAACCATCATGTTGACATATTTATCAAGTAGGTTTCCTTCAAGGTCAACACATTAGCCATAATTCCAACAAACCTAACATTTAATGTTAATAAAAGTGTTCTAAGTTTTCAATTATCTAGTAGAGAGTAATATACTACATACCTTGAGTTGGACTTTTGTAGTCCATAACCAGACTTAATGTACTTATTCATTACGCTGAAATATATGCTAAATTCCTTGTATTTATTTTTTATTTCCCTTAACCCAATTTAAGAAATATAGCATCTATTAGAAATATAACTTCTGTTAGAGCTAACTGAATAAAACATTGAAGTTGAATGTAAGCTTATATAATCAAGATTCATCGTCACAAAAAGAACATAAAAAATAGAGCATTTAACCAATACAAGGATTGAAATCAGATCATCTAACCAACACTAAAATCCTTAATCAATACCCAAAAGAAACATAAAGTTTGAAAAATAATTAATGCGTGTTCATTAGTTTTAGGAGACCTTGAAACCCACATGCTGGCAATGGCACTTAGTATGCAATGTAGCTCATGAAAATCATATGCAACTATTATTTGGATCTTAAAAAATTTAACCAACATTAGTGAACTCCTATCTTATTAATAGAATATAGCACCTCTAGCTAGGGGATTTTTTGACATGTACTCCAAGCTCTTCCAAACATTTTCACAATATTCTTGCAATAGGTCCAACCTTCTTGAAAAAAATTCCATCACCACAATTTGTTACAAGCACCACTTTCATTCAAGTGCTTCACATTACTATTAGGAAGTGAGCATCATCCATAATATTGAACTAATAATGGTCAGACCTAAGTAATTTAGGACCTCAACCACTTAGGGAGTTCTTATGAATGGTTGTATTTTCTTTTCTAATAAAGAGTGTTGAACAAATCTAGAAAGCATTGAAGGTCAATATGGATTCTGAAGCCTTCCTTCTCTGTTGATTCACAAGATGCACAAATAGTCCATCCTGCTGCACTATCTTCATGAATTTCACCAAATCAACTTATCTCCAAAGTAGTACAGCAAAAACCAATGCACGCTTCATTAGAATGTAGAATTTAATGTACTTTTGGAATCGATTTGCAATGAGACAATGCATAACAAAATCACCTTAGAGTTAATGAGAAGAATATGGTCATTTATAAAAAAAAATTATATTGACAAAATCACACCAACCTTTTAAAAAAAATAGGAATTTTCAATACTCATACTTGTTAAAAAAAAAAATATAAAAGAAACCAAATGGAAGAGGCCTTTTTGTTTGTCCAAAGTCCAACATCATAAAAGTTAATGTGAAGTTGTTATTTTTCTACAAATAAACACAAGGTAAAAGTCAATAGTTGAATGTTAGTTTCAATTTTATTTCTTCAGGGGAAATCCTCCTCTCTCTTAGCCCAAGGGAAAAAGTGAGGGTCAATAGAAAATATTCATAGGTACATAGTCATTATAACAATATTTCTCATCATCATGTCACTCGTAGGGAATTTGGAATTGAACCTAGTTGGGGGAGTTAAAAACCATTCCATCCAACCACCCACATAATCCCAATTGGCAATGCGAGTTTCAAATATCACCATTTTAGATATCCAATTAAATTTAAAACATAGATCATATTACCAAGGCATTTTTTTGCTTCTAAGTCCAAACATGATAAATTACTATTGGTTGCAAATTTTCTAGATCTCAATGCAATAGTAAAAATCAATACCTGAAGGTAGATATTGTCATCATATTTCAAATCACACAACTAGGGGAGAAACACATGAACCAACATAGATTTCAAATGAGTGACGAGTGTTGGTTAGGAGATATTTGGTGTACATGATTGTCATATGATTTAGTGATATAGAATTGTTGTATTAGCTAAATGATATGCTCATCCTATCTTTTTGTGAGAAGGTTATTTGTCTTTGATTTTTTTCCTAATTTGAATCTTTGATTATCTAACCTAACATTTAATGTTCAGAAAATAAAAAATATTGTTCTAAGTTTTCACTATTCTAGTAGACAGTAATATACTACATACCTTGATTTGGGTTTTCGTAGTTCATAACCAAACTTAATGTACACATTCAATAATCTGAACTATATGCTAAATTCCTTATATTGGGTTTTTATGTCTTTAACCCAACTTCAGAAATATAATGTCTATTAGAGCCAACTAAATAAAACATTGAAGTTGAATGTAAGCTTCAATAATTAAGATTCATCCCCTCAAAAAGAAAAAAGAAAAAAAAAAAACATTTAACCAATACAATTATCAAAAGCATATCATCTATCCAACATGACAATCCTTAATCAATAGCCAAAACAAATTAAAAAGGTTGAAAAAGAATTAATGCATTTTCACCAGTTTTAGGAGACCTTGAAACCCAAATGCTCGGAATGACACTTAGCATGAAATGCAACTCATGAAAAGAATATGCACAAATCATTTGGACCTTAAAACATTTAACCAACATTAGTGAACTCCTATGCTAATAATAGAATATATCACCTCTCGCTAGGGATTCTTCCCACATGTACTGTAATCTCTTCCAAGCATTTTCACAATCTATTTGCAATAAGTTCGAGCTTCTTGAAAAAGATTCCATCCCCACAATTTGTTGCATGCACCACTTTAGATCAAGTGCTTTAGCTTACTATTAGGAAGTGAGCATCATCCATACTATTGAACTAAACATGGTTAACCCCAACATAAAAAAAAACACTGGATAATTCTCAGCCCACCAATAGTGAGCTGAAAACCTTGAATCATTTTCCATTCCTAAATAGTGAGCTAATGATTGGGATCCACTCTTTTGAACATTATCAGTTGTAGCGTTGAAAAATTCTTGAATCATAGTAGCCCTTGTGTTAGAATGGCATTTAACATATTTGGAGTATACTCTTTGAGCTATTAAGATAATGTAAAGGTTAATAAGTAAAGTGTTGAACACCTTACCTCCTTTTGAGAAATGCAAAAGCTAATTATAGAAGGCACTTTTAAGAAATGCTAGCGAGGGTGGGGCTTCGACTATAAAATGTACTCTTTATATCATCCAAGGAGGAGATTTTGTGGTGATTTTTGTATGAATGGTGGCTTCTGAAGGTAAGGGAAGTAAAAAGAGGCTCTTATTTTGAATCATTGGAAGATTGTGAGGGATTTTAGGATTTCAAAGATGAATTTCCTTTCTTTTTTCACTTTTCCACCCAAGCCTTTGTTATTTATGATGATGTCACTTTGTTACTACATTATCACCTATGAGATGGAACCCTTGCCCAACTATTGCACATAGAATGTGGTACTTCAAAGTTTGACCCAAATAGGTCTGGACGTTTGTCAATAACATTGGGTCAATATATTGGATCTATGTTGTCCTTGTCTATCAAGCTCTTCATCCTTCTTATTCATGGCTTTGATGCATTAATGGAGATTTTATTTTTTCATCAGTAAGTTCTTATCATTCATGTGGTCCTTGTTATCGAAGTAGTAAAGGGCGAATTTTACCAGCATCTAATCATGCTCCACGTATGTGAAGCTATCCATGAGGACATTAAATATGTTTAGGAGCTTAACATTAATGTTGAGATAGTCATTTATCGATTGTTCATCTTTTTCACCAAGTCAATCCAGGTACATGTCACGGGGGTTTCACTAGGGGAATGGCTATATCATAATCGCAGTAGACTATTTTACCAAATGGGCAGAGGCGATGCCTACATTAAAAAATAGTGGTGAAACGGCTGCCCTCTTATTTTTCAATCATGTAGTCTCCAGATCCAGAGTTCGACAGGCCACAGTCACAAATCATGGATCGCATTTTCGCAATCACATGATGGTTGAATTGGCTGCCAAATTAGGGCTATCCCACGACATCTCTACTCCATACTATCCGCAGGCCAACGGACAAGTTGAGGTAATCAACAAGGTCCTGAAGCGGATGCTGCAAAGGATGATTGGAGTCCACAAAAGGAGTTGGCACCTGATCTTTTACTCAACCTTGTGGGCATACTGGAAAATGGTGAGGAATGCAACCGGGTTTACACCCTTTCAACTAGTGTATGGCATAGAAGCAATCTTACTGGTTCAGTGTGAAATCTCATCCCTCAAACTCGCGGTCAACCTTCTCCCCGAAACTTCAGAAGAGGGGCTCGTTTCTTGGAATTAATCCATTGGATGAAACCCATCGTGATGCCACTTTAGCTAACGAAGCCATTAAGAAATGATTCAAGGCGTAGTTCGACAAGAATGTCAAACCCCGTGTCTTCTCAGAAGGTGGCTTGGTCTTACTTTACGACCAGGAATCTGACAAATTGGGAGGAGTTCAGTTCAAGTCCTTATGGATGGGCCCCTATATTATTAAACGTTTATCAGCAAAAGGAGCCTACAAGTTAGTAGATTTTGATGGGATTCCACTGGCGCAACCTTGCAACGGGTTGTACCTTAAGCATTACTATGCTTGACTCAAGATAGTAACCCCTATGCTTTTGTTACTTTTTTGTTTTCGCTAAGGGTAATTGTTTTGGTTAAGTGATCTGATTTTACGTTGTTTCAGATGTCGGACCTATTGGAACCATTTTTTGGATATGCCGATGAAGCAATTCGTAGTTCATGGAACCTATCTTCTGCGGCCTGGGCCATCTTCGATCCAAGCGGCGAGTTAGTAAGTTTCATTGGGGTATGTATTGGTTGGTCGACGAACAATATTTTTGAGTACAACGAATTGATACAGATCCTCTTTGATGCCATTACGCGTGGCATACACCAACTCGTCGTCAGGCTAGACTCATAACTCGTCATCCTACAGCTCGCTGGTAGCTACTCCATACGGAATCCAGCTATCTATCGCATGTTCCTAAGGGTCAAGATTTTGGAAAGGCTATTTGATTCTATTCAATATTAGAATATTTCTAGAAACATAAACACATTAACGGACTCATTGGCAAATTATGTGTTAGATAGACATTTGCAACATTTATAAAAGAAGCATTTCATCAATATTTGCATCAAGATCACGTAACTCAACCAAAATAAAGCTCCAAAAATAATATATATATATATATATATATATATATATATATATATATATATATATATATATATATATATATATATATATATATAATTGTTTATGGTATACATAATGTTCTGTAACTAAGACAAAATCGATCAAATGACTCAAAACTCAAAATGCTAGGGGCACCCTAGTCTAATGATGTTGGTGATAACAAGTCATCGCCTATGAAATCATGCGTAAAAGCCTAGTCCATCGACTCGGCACGCCAGTAGTATGTCACTACAACCTCAGAGGCAACTCATCGATCCTCACGTCTAGAATACCAAGAGTGAGGCCCTCGACCCGATCCAGCAATGCTGAAAGAGTCTCAACCACATCAAGGTCATGAAGGATAGCCCTCCCCACAGCCTCTCCTGCTAGAGCGGCAGTTGGTGCTCTCAAATGTTTTGCTGGCTGAACTGGTGGACTAGTTGCATGAGCACATGAGTTTTGATTGGTCTTGATAGAAGAAAGCATGAGAACATTATAAAAAAACAATAAACAAAGATATGGTCAAAGAATTTACCGATAACACCCCACTGCTCACTAGCCGACAACACCAAATCTGGGTCACCCCTGAAATCCATACCAGCATATGGATACTCAGAAAAAACCATCTCCTGACAGTTGAACCACTCGAAGAAAGTATCAAAGAAGGAAACCTAGGACTGACCGGCATGTCGAGCCATAAGGTCAACCCATCTCTACATCCGTGTCTTAGTCGGTGGAGGTAAGCCAAGTGAAATGTACTGCGGCTACATTAGTGGGAAATCCCTTCTGTAGGGTGCGATGGGCGAGAGTAGAAAAATGGCAGAGATATTTTGCAAGGTGGATCATCATAGAATCTTCTAGAAACTTCTCTTGTGACACTTGCCTCTCTGAATTCACTCGAGGATGAGTAGGAGATCATCAATATCCAAGTGGAATCAAGAGCTATCAGAGAGAGGACACTAATCAAAATCCCAGAAGCTGACTTTCCCCCTTGCAATCATCTATATATGGATCCCTCATCCCAGAGATCCAGAGGCTAGAATTTTGTATATTGTAAGGAAGTGATGTTGGTTTCTTGGTGGAACATCATAGTGTTGGGTGATCTAAGCTTTTCATGAGGTGAAGAAGGGCTTTCATGCTGGGAGGATGACGTTGGGTCAGAACAATTGGTTGTAATCCTCTTTGCTATTCTTGATATTAATAAAGCTATTCAAGTTTTCCTCCACATTCTTGTATGTTTGATGATATATGCATTTGTGTGGTCAATATATATCTGGTCCTATATTGTTTATGATTGTAGATCTCTGTTCCTCAATAGTATTATGCTACTTTGATTCCACAGGTGCTCTTTGAAGCTGGGTAGACTAAGGCAAAGTGGCAAGGATCTGTCAGAAGGGAGAGGAACCAAGCAAGGAACTAAGCGCAAGACTGAGGTTGGTTTCCTTTGTTCCCCTCTTATCTACTTCTCATAAAGGAAATCAAAATTAGTTTTAGTTTGTTTGTTTCTAAGATAGCTACCAGTCTTAGTGGGACTAGTAGCTCTGAGTGGACACTAGATTTCCCGATTACAGGCCCTAACCCAAGAGCTTCAACCTTATGACTTAACTTAGTACTGGATCAAGAAAAAACTCATTCTCATTATCAAAACAAAAAATTACATAGCAATATCTTCCACAAGTCTGGAGCTAAAAAATAACTAGTGTTTTTACAGGAAAAGTTCGAATCATAATGAGGGTCTAGGCCTCTTTATTTATACAACTGAAGTCCCCAATGAATTCCTTAAATATAGGGAGGCTCGAATCCCATAATCGAGATAAACTAACTCTTTGACTGTCACTTGCTCAGTTGCCTTTTGATCTTCATGACTTGGTTTCTTGTACTCCGAGCTAGTGTGATTGATGGAGGAACATTCGAATGAGGGAGGAGTAAATGAGGAGGATTTACCTCCTACAATATCCCTTCCATGTACCATTCGAGTTTCAGCCTTTAATATTGACAAAATTCCCTAATTTTCTCTCACAAACCTGCATTCAATGCACATTAGTCCACTAGGCATGATATCTCACTTTGACTCATCTCATTGAACAAAATATAATCAAAACATGTAATAAATTGTGAGAAGAGTTGATTTGAATAAACTAGGAGGTGAATTAAGGTCCATATAGTTACCCAATGATGAGGCTCATCATCACCCCCTAATGAAAGTGGTGTTCATCCTTTGAGAAACTCAATAAATATCCATATCTTTCATAACCCTGGTAGCCTCCCTCACATCCCATGCTTCCGCTGTGGTCTCCTCTTCCTGTGCATAAAATATTGCCTTCCTTTCTATCTCCTCCCACTACTTTCTTTATTCCTCTTCTTTCCTTCCTCCAACATCCCCAAGAGAAGTGGTGGTCTGACTCTCAAGCCAATCCAATTAACTTTGAGCCTTTGGATGGTTTGCTTGTACATGGGTGTCCTTTTCAATGCTTCTCTCATTCTTTAAGGAGAATGGTACTCTATGATTTTCAAACTGTATGGAAAATTATTCCATATCCTTTGGAAAGCTTGCACGCTGTCATCCCCTAATGGCTTGAACATATCCTCAAAATCTATAATTGCTTTCTCTTGGGCAGCAAGATACCAAGGTGCATGTTGAGGATCATTTGCAATTAAATTATGTGTCCTGATAACATCCATTGGATTTGACTACTCAACTCTTATCATGAGAGGCTATGTTTATTCCCTTGCTAATATATTCTTCATTTCTACAACCCTTGCTTCCTCATGGTTCATCCATGATGCCAAAGACATCATTTGTAAATCCCCTAGTTTTGCATTAGGGTCACATACATGCAGATCTGTCAGGGCCATGTTATGCAAGCATAACTCAGACATCTTATCCTTGTCCTCCGATGTGCTTTAATCACAAAGATCAATGAACTGTATATAATCTTGGAATGGCATAATGCCTCTCTGTGCTAGGGTCTTGATTTGGAACTGTAGACAATATTGCTTAAGCTATAATGCATAGGACTTAGCTGGCATCCTACACTCATTTGCCTCTAAAAATAGATTGGCCATGGTTTCCAATTAATTCTCTTTTTCTTCTAGCTATCCTTTCAACCATGCATTTTCTGCCTCCAACTGAGTTTTCATTATGGCCTCTCTGTCCCTCAGGCTGCTTAGTTCTCTACTCATCTCCTTGAGATTTTCCTCCATGTGACCTATGTCCTCCACTCCCTTGGACTTGGAAATATGCATCCAACTATGTGCTCTTTCTCTTTCTTTCTGAAGCTCAAAGAGTAATGGGATGGAAAGTTTTTATGGAATGACCCTACCCCCTTCAATAAATCTGTAGTAGGAGTCAAGGTTAGGTTGAGGATTAGGTTCCTTTATAACTGGGTCCTCTTTCTTTGGTTCTTGCTACATATCCCCTCATTATCCAATTTTTGAGTTTCCTGTAGGTTTAGTAGAGTTTCCTGTAGGATTGCCTCTGCTTCCTATAGGTCCTGTTGTGTATCATATAGGATGTCTTTTCCCTTGGATGAGGCAGATCTAGTCACAGGCCTTCTCACATAAGTGATAGGAGACTTAGGGGAGATTTGTCTTGAGGATCCTTCTCCTTGAGTTTTTATAAAAGGAGTCATCTTCTCCTGTTGTTTTAGTGAGTCTTCAATAACAATAGGGACCTTGCTGGGAGTTTGAGGTTTTCCCTACCTTATCCTAGTACTTTTTCTTGTTTTGAAGCATAATGGAGTTTGTCTCTGTCTTTTGCCTTTTTGTTTGATAGGGGTACTAAGGGAAGTGAGGGTAGTTGTTGCCTCTCTCTCAGTTGATTCTAGAGACACCCTAGGTGACTCTTCCTTGTCTTCTTCCTACTCTTTTACATTCCCCTTTTCACTTTTTCCTTTCTCTTCTTATTCTCCCTCTAGTTCCTCACCTTTTTCATCAATTTCCTCATTGGAATATTCCTCTATTTCTTCACCACTTTCCTTCTCTTTCTTCTCCTCTTCTTCCTCACCTATTTCCTCTTCATCCCTCTTTGCTTCTTCTTCATTTGTTTCAGTCTCTTCTTCATCCCTTTCACTGGTAGTAGGGATCTTATCATATTTGATTGATTTTATATCCTCCTATGTATGCATGTATCTGAAAATTTCCCATGTGATACGAATTCTAAGGTTGTGCAGGGCATCTTCTATGATGAGTATAATTAACCCATGATGGGCCAGTTGCTGGTAGTTTCCTTCCTTCACCTTCACACTCATGATTGAAGAAGGAAGTAGGATATGTTGAGTCTGTGGTGAGGAGGTGTATCTGCTCCACCTCAATTCTTCAGGAAGCCCAAAGTGGTAACCATATACCACACTATACCTACCTTCACATGATATGTATTTTATAAGGTGGTAGCTTACTTCATTCAAGGGGTATGGTAGGCTTTCTATTCTCACTCATTCTTTTCTTCCATGGCCTCCTCTCCCTCTAAAAGGAATTTATTCTTTGTAGTTTGGCTATTTCCCTTTTCTTCCTTTCTCCAATGCACTCCTATGGAAAGTGTGGTAATTCTGTTTATGAGTTCAGGGGTGAGATCTATGGAGAGGCCTCTCACCACAATAGTGGCATGGGTCCTTGTTAGTGGAATGAGAGAGAGAGAGAAAAATATCTGGCTACTTCATCATCATACCCCCACAATTTGTCAAAGTACCCCATCCAATTATGCCTTGTGAATATTTATAGCACTAGAGGCTGTTGGTGAATCCTCACAATGTTGATGGGCTCCCTTCTATTAAACCCCCCCTGCCATTTTGTATGATTAATGGAGGAGAAAATATGTCTGATATGAAATTGTAATGGAGGAAATTGAACTGAAATTTTTGTGGATATAATTCCCTTTTTTGCAATCAATTTTAACAAACTACAATATTTTTTGTTCCTTTCACTTGGAAAAATAGGAGGAAATGTAGAGCCTACCACCTTACAATGCTTGATGTAGCCAACCATTGTTTTTCTCCCTCTGAAATTGCTCACTGCCAATCCTATAGACTCCCTGACTATATCCTGTTGGATTCTTGTGGGATTCTGTAGGATTTCCTATATGATCCTGTAGGAGGTCCTACGCAGGAAAAAATGAACTTTCCCTCTCTTGTAGGCTACACGGGGGGCCAAGAGCGACTTTGCTAGTGTGAGCCTCGAGAATGTGAAGGAATCAAGGTGGATAGAGGTATGGAAATGATATGGTGATGTAGGAATTTTATTTCTTGTAATCGGAAAGTCATTTACTTGCTATAGGGTTACCTCCTTTAGGATTCCCAAGCCAATGTAATTCCTACAGGATCATCTTCTAGGTTTTCAGGGGATCCTGTAGGTTTACAAGGAATCTTGTAGAGAACACGAAACCCTTGCAAACTGAGGCAAATGAGTGAAAAAATGAAATGAATGGTGGAATAATGAAGGATAATGAATGGGGGAATAAAAATATGAGCTGAATAGGTCCCTTTTGATTCTCCATTATTGCTCTGATCATCCTCCTGCTGACCTGCAAACAATATTTCATAATTTTTCTTTTCTCTTTTTTTAATATATTTTTTGAAAGACAACTAGTCTGCCTCCAAGAGGTTTTCATCGTAGCCACTTTCCCTGGGCACGTCACGAGAGGTTTTAACCCAGGAATATTTTTATTTCTCTCTTTTTATTTTTGACACCATTGGGCGGCCTCAAGAGGCTTTCAACCCAAGAGTAGGACTCAGGCACCTCATGGAGGTTTTCACCTTAGTCTCCTTATTTTTTTTTTATTTTTTTTCTCAATGACTTGATGAGGTAGGAGCTGAGACTTGCTCCACTACCATCACTGTCTTGTTGATACCATCAATGAAATCTTGCTTTGACAATGGCCTTTTCTAAACTTTTAATGTGTTCCCATTAACAAGTAAAGGAATGGCCTCTGCATCTATGGTTCTGATCTGCATTGAACCATTATCATGACATTTCTTTATGACATAAGGCCCTAACCCTCCAATCCTTAAATTTCCCTTGAAGTCTTTATATCTGGAATCATATAACAAAGCCCAATCACCCTCTTGAAATTGCTTGTCCTTGATGTTCTTGTCATGCCAGATCTTCCTCTAAATTTGAGTTAACTCTGTGTGTAGGAGGGTTTGCATTTTGAACTCATCTAACCCATTCAAATGGATAAATTTCTCTTGTTTTGCACTGCTGAGATCTAGATCTAGTCGGGCTTCCATCCTCAATGTATTGTAATCAAATTCAATGGAAAATAGGGCCTTTTTCCCATAGACCAACTCATAGGGTGTGAATCCAGTGGTGGTCTTCCAGGTGGCCTCACCGAGCCTATCTACCCAATATTTTCTAACACTACTAACCACTTTGTTCAAGATGCCTCCCAGCGCTCTATTGGTCACCTCCACTTTCCCATTAGCTTGTGGGTGATAGGGAGTGGAGTTCCTATGCTTGATCTTGTGCTGGCTTAAAAAGTCTTCAATCATGTTGGATGTAAACTGGTTTCCTTGATTAGTGACCAGCTCTCCAGGGTACCCAAACTTGTAAAAGACATTTTCCCTTAAAAACTCAGCCACCTTCTCCTCTGTTGCTCCTTTGATTGACTTGGTTTCAGCCCACTTTGTCGGATAGTCAGTGCACACAATGATGTACTGCTTTTTCTTGGAAGGAGGGTTAATAGCTCCAACGAAATCTATGCCCCACTTATCAAATGGCTCGAAAGTCAATTGAGGTTGTAGAGGCATTTTATCCCTTGGAGTAGCCTTTCCCATCCTTTGGCATTGATCATACTGATTGGTATATCTTTTCAAATCCTGATGAAGAGTGGGGCCAATACTAACTTGCATGTAACACCTTGAATGTGGTCCTCTTTTCTACAAAGTGACCTCTATAAGGCCCATCATTATAGGCCTGAAGGATATCAAAGACTTCCTCCTCCCTCACACATCTTCTAAGAATCTGACCGGGCCTAGTTTGAAGAGGTTTCCCCCAATCCAAGTGAATGGGGCACTCTTCCTCACGATCTTCCTTTTTCTCTTTGGAGAACAAATTCGATGGGAACTGTGTAGATACCAAACAGTTTGCTATGTCAAAGAACCATGGAGATAGAAATGAAATTGTGAATAAGTGTTCATCCAGTAATTGATCATCAACCATTCCTTCCTCACCTATAGGCAAAGTTAATCTAGACAAAAAAATCTGCAACAACATTTTCCTTGCCAGGCTTATCAACAATGGTTAGATTAAACTGTTGTAATAAAAGTAACCATCTAATAATCCAAGCATTCACATCAAGTTTATTCATTAAATATTTGATTGCAGCATGGTCAGTATGTACAAATGTTTGATAACCTATAATGTAATTTTTTAATTTTTTCAATGAATGCACAACATCTAGGAGCTCTTTTTTAGTCATTGTGTAGTTTAGTTCAGACTTTGATAGATTCTTATTGATAAAGTAAATGGCATAAGGCAATTTTTCATCTATCTGGCCTAGAGCTACTCCTATGGATTTGTGTGCAGCATCAACATGTATATGAAAAGGAAGGGCCCAATTTGGGCCTCAGAGAATTGGTGTAGTTGTTAACTTTTCCTTTAGGGTGTCTAGGGCCTCTTGGGAGTTTTTTTACCATACAAACTCAGAGTCTTTGGCCAGCAACCCAAATAAAGGGGAAGCTAACTTTTTGAAGTCTTTTATAAACCTTCGATAGTATCCAACTAACCCTAGGAAACTTCTGACATGTCTCTGCTTTTGTGGAGGTGGGACCTTTTGGATGATAGCTATTTTTGTTGGGTCCACCTGTAGTCCTTGCTCGAATATTGAATGACCTAGCACAATCCCTGCAGTCATCAAGAACTCACATATTTTAGGACTAGGAGACAAGTTCATTTCAATGCATTTTTTAGCACCCTACCTAAGTTGGGCAGATCCTCCTGGAAATCACATCCATAAGGTGTAAAATCATCGATATAAATCTCTACTACATCATGGACAAGCTCATAAAGGATACTCAAGACTGCTCTTAGGAAAGTGGCAGTAGCATTGCATAGGCCAAAAGGAAGGACCCTATAGGTGAAAGTACCCCAAGGACAAGTGAAGTTGGTTTCATCCTAGTCTTCTGGCCTTATTTGGATTTGATTGTACCCATTGAATCCATCTAGGAAAGAGAAGAAGAATTCCCTACCAGGCCATCTCGCACTTGGTCGATGAAAGTTAGAGGGAAATGGTTCTTCTTTATGGCTTTGTTTAACTCTTTATAATCACCACAAATCCTCCACCAACCATTTTTCTTTCGAACCAACACCAAAGGAAATACCCACTCACTATCAGAGATATGGTAAATGAATCCCGCATCTAACAACTTTTGCAGTTCTTCTTTGACTATATATTTGAGAGCTGGATTCATCCTCCTTTGGGGTTGTTGGACTAGTTTGCAACCTTCTTTGATATAAATGTGGTGAGTACACACCAATGGGTGCACTCCCTTCATTTCTTTGTAACTCCAAGCAAAGGCATCCAGATGTTCCTTTAGCATTGCACAACTTTTCTTCCTTGTGAAGAGAAAGAGATGGGTTGATCTTCAAAGTTGTCTTAGGGCTGAATTCTATGGTTTTTACATGGATAGGGTTGGAATCGGCTAAGCATAGATCAATATGATGGCTTTTCTATGTTTCCTTTACTACTTCTTCTAAGGACAATGTAATGGGAGTTGGACTTTGGAGTATGTGTTCAATCAAATTATATTCATCCAGTTGTCCCCCTCCCATGGTTGATTCTATGGTATAGAGTTGCATGGAATAAACTTAATCTTCTTCCTCCTCTTCCAGACATAAAGGTAAGTCATGTTGTAGAGATGGATGGGAAGGAGGATATAGGACTAACTGCTTGGACATATGGCCATTCTTGATAGTCATATTTCCGGCCCTGTATCTAATGTAGGCATTGAAAGTGGCTAATGAGGGCCTCCCAAGGATGAGAGGGTGACTAGTAAGCTTAGCCTTAGGCTGGAGAACTAGGAAATATGTTGGGTATTCCCAAGAGTCAATGGATACCATCACATCCTCCACAATCCCCTCAGGGGTCGTTGTGGAGTGGTTTGCAAGTTGCAGGACCATTGTGGTCTTTCTCAATGAACCCTGGAGGTTGAGCTTGAGCATGGTGTCCTTGGTCATAACATTAATGGAAGCTTGAAGATCAATCAAAGTGTGTGGGACAATGGCTCCCTTGATGTGCACATCTACTACAGGGCTTTCAGGGTCCAAATACTTTGGACAGATTACCTGCCCCAGAATTAAGTCAGACAACTGTCCAATGACATTAATGGTAGGGTCATCCCTTCTTCTCCTCGACGGATGCTTGAATCACTTTTCCTTGATCAAATTATTCTAAATATGCACATCTTTTATAGCTTGGAGAAGTGGAATTTTGACACATAGGTTTTTCAATTCTCCCGGAAGTTCACTCTATTATGGGGTAGGATGGAGTGGTTGGGTTAATCTCTTAGGAAAGGGTGGTGGATTTACTTTAGGAATGCTTTCCTCTATTTATTCCTCAACCTCCCTAGGTGGAGGTAGAGGTTGGTTGTCCAACAATACTCTCCCACATCTCAGGTTGATTTCCTGGATTTCCATAGCATAAGCTAGATAGGATATCTCTCCACTATATACTTGATGTTCCTAACTCTTGTTCAGCTTTGGATTTAGTTGGGCAGGCATCTAGGGTTGTTTAGGTGGAGAAGAGTGAAAATTCTATGGTTGAGTAGGTGGTGAAGGCAATAAAGCTGGAGAATTGATGTATGGGGGCCTCCACCCCTGGGACGGTGCATTCCACTAAGGTTGTGGCAAAGCATATGTTTGAATGACTAGTTGGTTGGCTGGGAATGATACTGAGGTGCAAAGGACCAAGGAGGAGGTGTAGACTACAAAGGATGAGTAGGGGGTCCCTAAGAGGGAATGGATGTGGTCTGGTTGGGGTTGTAATATGCATGGGATGACCCTTGCATGCCTTGCTAGTATGGTCGAGCCCCATGGGGTTTCCTTTGGTCTATGTAGCAGAGTTGTTCAGTTACCCCTTTAGCTCCTTGATATACAACTTTAAGTCCAAGTAGAGAAGGGCACTTGTACGTGGAGTGGTTTTCTTCACAAATTGAGAAAATTTCAATCAATTTCAATGGACATTCATTCCTAGGGTGCCTCATGGTCCATCTAGGGCAGAAAACGGATAAGGCTCTCTCCACTTCCTCCTGTTTTCTCTTAATGTGCATAGTTTCCATCTGTAGGGCAAGGGTTTGGAGCATCCCACTCTTGAAATCCTCCAGCATGTTTCCAATCTCACCCTTGATGGACGCATTAGAAGAGGATGGACTGACAATAGGTTGATTACCCCTACCCTTTTTCCTAGTTTCCCTAGAATGGTTTCTAAAGACAATCTTGATATCCTCATAGGGCAAGTTCTGGTAAATCTCTCCTCTTGCTAACAAGTTTAGGGTATCCATAAGATCTTCCCTTACTCCTCTAAATAGGACTAGCTTCAATGACTTAGTGTCAAGTGTGCACCTGGCTCTTTTGTAGCTAAGCTAGAAGATTTCTTCATAATCCTCTAGGGATTCATCGTGCCCTAAGGTCATCCTAAAAATTTCCTCTTTAGTGTCTTTAGACCTATAGTAGTGCCCATACTTGTTTTTGAAGGCTTTCTACATCTGATCCCAAGTGGTGATGCTATCCCCAGGTAAACCCATAAACCAACACAAAGCTTTATCCTTGAGAGTGGATGGAAATAGTTTCAACTTCTCCTCATCATTCATGTAGTCATAGGTTCAACATATGACAACAAATTCAAATAAGAAAGTGTCTGGATCTTCTGTGGTCAGGCCATGGAAATTAGGAAGGGTAGAGGGGATTATATTCTTCATCTTAGTATCCACATTGGTTTCCTTGATGGAAAAGGCGCCCTCAACTCTTTCTCTATTTCCTCTGTCATGTTTATTTTCAGCCATTGGATCAGTAGGAATAAGTTCTTCTTCTTCTTCTTCTTCTTCTTCTTCCCTTGTAGGTTCTTCAAATATTTCAAGTTTCTCACTTAAGGGTTCCTCCAATTCACAACCATCGAAGAAGAGGGAAGGTTGGCTATTTGAAGCAGCGGGAGTATTTGGCAGAACATTCCCTAAGTTATCCCTATTCCTATAAGGCATGAAAAAAATGTTTTTCTTTTGTTTTGTGTTTTTTTTTTAACTTTGAAAGTGATTGTAGAATTGAAATTGCATATTGAATTAAAATTAACTAACTGAATGAAAACTAACTACTTGAATGACATCTTACTTTCAAAATGGAAAGGAAAGAAAAAAATGCAGAATGGAAAAGAAAGCAACTAAATTACTCTTGTAGAAATGAAGCTAATAGTAGAATATAGTAAACAAGAAATGCAAGAAACAAAGAAGTAATGACATATTACTCAAACACCTCTCCTAAAATGGCATGAAAAAGTGATGAGCACCACTACTGCATCAAGAATTCTGCAACTCCTAGGGCTACCAACTTTACTTTATCAACCCAGGGTTCATACAAACTTGTAGGTGATAGTGTTGTATACACAAGTAAAAGTGATCATTCTTCCTTTTGTCACCATTCAAATGGTGAGATATGTTGAAAATGCAACAAGATGATGAAGCTTAGTGGAAAGGAGTCGCCTTCACTAAGTGGGCCCACAGGCTATTTTTGGCGCAAAGTCTATTTTTAGACATATGGATCATTATCTATGAGTTGCAGGATGCTATTTGTGGATGATTGGTCATGTTCATAAAAATAGATGGACTTCTATTTTTAGACATATGGGTGGAGTCTATTTTTAGACTACCAGGCTAAAAATAGAACATTCGAATATTATTAGCTCTTAATAATATTTGGACTATAAACATTATCTTATCCTCTTGGAGCACTTCAGTTCGAGCTATGGATGTGGCACATGCAACTGCCAGAAGGAAATACACTTTTCTTATGGGTAAGTTGAGCTATTGCATGATGGACTTCAGTTAGAACTCAAGAGATTGAGTTTGGTGGAGTTGATTGAGGAGTTGTTGGAGTTGTGTTCAGTTTGACTTAGTTGAACTAGTTGTATTTAGTCTAACGGCAAATACACTAGTGATGAGTGATGCGAATTAATTATTAATTAATTCACTAATTATTAGCTCATAAGGCAACTAAAGAATACATCAGTTAACTAAGTGCATGGACAGTTCAGTGGAGACAAGTGTTAGAGGTGGGTGAAAGAGTGAGATTGCTGTCAGTTGTGACTATACTTGTGCATGAGATTTGCACAATCAATGATGTAGATTTCCAATGAGGATTGTGTGGTACAAGTCAAGGGAAAAACAAGTTTGGATCAGATCTATTCTCACATTCTCACATTCGATTGCGCAGTAGAGGCAGACAGACAGTGGAGGAGATTTGAACCTGTGACTTGATTCATATCTAAGCTAGTTTATGTGTAGCAGGCAGAGATAGTACTGAGTACTTGTGAGGAGTATTGTACTATGTATTGTTACATGTTCTCTATCATTATAATATACAGATAGTCGGGGGTTTTCAGCTGTATGCTTTCCCTGGGTTACATACTATGTTAATGTGCACATGCGATTGATGTTTCATTGTTTTTAACTCCGAAAAATTGATGATCAACATAGAGGAGGTTATGTATTATGCATGCATTCCACAATAGTGTATAATCAGGATAATCTCTATGAATAAGTGTCATATTATTAAAAATTTCTACATGGTATCGGAGGAGAGTTGAGCATGAGATATATTATTCAGAAAGTGATTACATTTTATTTCTTCATGCAGAGTCTGTAATCAGGCGAGGTAGCCTTTGGATTCATCCTTCTTTTGGAAGGTGAGATATCTGGTAAAATCCCATACATTCAATCTCTGTACGAGAAATACTTTGTTCTCACGAATTTTAGATCAAAAGCGGTTGAGTTTTGAGCTGGTGGAATTCGAATTTGCAGTAGTGTTTTCTTGGTGTCAAAGTTGAAATGTCTTTCAACGGATTGTGATTGGAGTATGCTCTTGAAGGCAGCTCAAATTATATTGCATGGAAAGACAGAATGGAGGCAGTGTTAGATGAAAATGTGTTGAAGGAGTTCATAGAGGCTGAGGTCCCAAAGCCTACTAATGCTGCTCGCGTTGAGGTTTGGAAAAAGAAGATAGCAAAGTGTCGAAGAATTCTGTTGGAGGGCATGAAGGATTACATTGTATCCAACCTGCATGGAAAGGCTTCTCCATAATTTATGTGGAAAGAGTTTATAGATCTATTCCAAAGCAAGAGCGACTAGAGGAAGTTGGTGCTCAAGGATAAACTCATAAACATTAAGTGTGAGAATGGAGACAGTATGCCCAAGTATCTCACGAAGTTCACCCAATGCCACGATGAGCTGTGAAGTGTGGGGGTGATTGTTGATGATGAGGACTTGGTGAGCTTGGCTCTCCTTGGTCTTCTAAAGAGTTGGCATTCCTATCAGGACTCTGTCAATGGTCAGGAGAAATTTCCAGGATGGGGGAGACTTTGGTCAGATCTTGTGCAAGAGGAGATCAGGCGGAATACCACGGATGGATCTTCATCAAAGGCATCTAATGAAGAAAATTGCGCTTTGGCTGCCAAATCAAAGAAGGGGAAGGAGAAGGGTTCTCTTTCCAAATCCAGTTCTTCCAATGATGGGAAGAAAGTTGACAAATCGAAAGTGCGATGCTTTCGTTGTCATGAGGTGGGCCATTATGCTGTAAATTGTCCACGGAGAAAATCCAAGAAGCGATCCGGGGAAGGATCTGAAGGTGAGGCACTTGCTTCACAATTCGAGTTGGATTTCACAGTCTTTGAATGCATGGTTTCATCCATGGTGGGAAGTGGTTGGTTTCTTGATAGTGGAGCTTCTTTCCACATGACCGATGACAAGAGCTAGTTTAGTACTTTGGAGGAGAAATATCTCCAGATACTCACAGCGATGGGTAATGATGAGAAGTATAGTGTCTCAGGTGTAGGCACGGTTATTTTTCAGAGGGAGCATGGAGCTCGCCTTACCTTGACCGATGTCATGTATGTACCAGGACTGGAGAGAAACTTGGTGTCGATCGTGATGCTGGAAGACGGAGGCTATGATGTAGTCTTCAGTAAGGGAAATGTTTTCCTTAGACCCATCATCACTAGACAGGTGAAGTAGATTGGTTCACGGGTCAAGAACCTGTATGCTTTTGAGGTTCAAGATGCATGCAAAGCCTTGAGCAGCGAGGCAACTAATGGATACTTGGTGGCTGAGAGGTAGCGTATATTACCTCTCAACATGTAGAGCCAGAAGAAGTCTCAGACGATTGTAGAGGAGCCATGATTGGTGCAACAGCTTTAAGAGGTCATGGAACAGCCACAACAAGGGAAGCTGAGAGGAGATCGAGTAGAGACATCTACTCATGCAGAGACCTCTAGTAGGGGAACTTCGAGCCAAGTGGACTAAGGGATCACATGTAGCCATACCTCCAAGTAGGAGGTGTGGCGATATAGAGTGATCGTCCCAAGGAGGAGGGGCAGGATCCTTGAGGAACCCAACCTCTTGGATGAGACCTTGCTACGGGAGCCCCGATGTGGAGTAGAAGGAACTGACTGATTGGGTAGAGACAGATGCGGATGGAGCGTCAGAGAGAGTGACAGTGTAGGGAATCCCAGGACAGTGCATATCTAGTAGGCTGCAGCAATGCGAGCAGCAAAAGTGTTTTGCATAGTGCTAGGTGGCACAGAGAAGTGTGAAATGGTGAGAGATGCATGGAGATGTTGTAGTAGCATAGATGTTAGAGAGGGAGCACTTTTCAGTAGCAAGTAGAGCTTCAGCATCAGACTATGTTCCTAGCCCAATAGAGTGGTCAGTTGGGAGTGTTTTTGTTCCAAGTGTTGTTGGAGCAACTGGACTGGGCAAATGTGTTGCATGCAGAGCATTCCAGAGCTGCAGGATAGGGGTTGCAGATAATCCATATCTTGTTGAGAGGGAGTGTTGAAAATAAAACAAGATGATGGAGCTTAGTGGAAAGGAGTCGCCTTCACTAAGTGGGCCCGCAAGCTATTTTTGGCGCAAAGTCTATTTTTAGACTATGTCTATTTTAAGACATATGGATCATGGTCTATGAGTTACAGGATGCTATTTGTGGATGATTGGTCATGTTGGTAAAAATAGATGGATTTCTATTTTTAGACATATGGGCGGAGTCTATCTTTAGACTACCAGGCTAAAAATAGAACAGTCGAATATTATTAGCTCTTAATAATATTTGGACTATAAACATTATCTTATCCTCTTGTAGCACTTCAGTTCGAGCTACGGATGTGGCACATGCAACTTCCAGAAGAAAATACACTTTTCTTATATGTTAGTTGAGCTATTGCATGATGGACTTCACTTAGAACTCAAGAGATTGAGTTTGGTGGAGTTGATTGAGGAGTTGATGGAGTTGTGTTCAGTTTGGCTTAGTTGAACTAGTTGTATTTAGTCTAACTACAAATACACTAGTGATGAGTGATGTGAATTAATTATTAATTAATTCACTAATTATTAACTCATAAAGCAACTAAAGAATACATCAGTTAACTCAGTGCATGGATAGTTCAGTGGAGACAAGTGTTAGAGGTGGGTGAAAGAGTGAGACTGCTATCAGTTGTGACTATAGCTGTGCATGACATTTGTAGAATCAATGATGGAGATTTCCAATGAGGATTGCATGGTACAAGTCAAGGGAGAAACAAGTTTGGATCAGATCTATTATCACATTCTCACATTGGATTGCACAGTAGAGGCAGGCAGACAACGGAGGAGATTTGAGCCTGTGACTTGATTCAGATCTGAGCTAGTTTGTGTGTAGAAGGTGGAGATAGTACTGAGTACTTTTGAGGAGTATTGTACTATGTATTGTTACATGTTCTCTATCATTATAATATACAGATAGTTGGGGGTTTTCACCTGCATGCTTTCCCCGGGTTACATACTATGTTAATGTGCGCATGCGATTGATGTTTCATTGTTTTTAATTCCGCAAAATTGATGATCAACGTAGAGTAGGTTATGTATTATGCATGTAGGTTTAAGCAAGACATCTATGGATTCAGAAGAAGATTGATTACTAATGAGGGAAAGAGAAATCTACTCCAAGAGAAACCTTGTCTAATGTAGTAACGAAAAAGATTGAAATCCAATGCTAAAACACACCATTTCCTACCTAATGGCTAAAAGACTATGTTTTAGAAAAAATGGTAGATTAACATGTATGAAATTCTACTATCTTAAGCATGTAAATTCAAAACATAAACATTCTACTACTGTGCATGTAAATGGCTAAAATAAATCTATTTTTTTCTTTTTGTCTTTTTTCCTTTTTTATGGAGAAGTGTGAAAGCTAATCTCTCTTGGTTATGTGGCAGGTGGCTTAGGGATTCTAGTGGATGGTTGGAAGGTTTGGGAGACCCTTAGGTGACCTTTCTTGGCTTCTTATAGGTTTTCCCTCAGTTCGGCCTCAAAACAGGCCACTACAGGAAAACCTACAGGATTCCCTATATTTCTACAAGATACAACTGAGAGAAAAATGTTGGGTGTTGAAGGTGATGGAAAAATATGGAATGTGGCTGGTGGATGGAATGAAGCAAGAAAATGCCTAGGATCCCTCAGAACTCAAAACCAAGGTTGGGAGATGGTTGGATTTTCTCAACGTGCTTGGAGAAGTTTCCTTGTAAAATGATGAAATTGGTGAGGGTCTTAGTGAAAGCAAGGAATGATCATGCATGGATGAATTTTGAAGGAGGTTGTTGGCTATGAGATCTCTCTTTACTTATGAAACACCTTCACTGCATCAAACATTGATATTTTCCCAAAATCATGTAAACAAGGGGAATTTCAATAGGCTATGAAAAAAAATTTCAATGAGATAGTTGTCTACTTCATGCATTAGGAAAACTCAAAGAATAAGATGGAATAATTGATGATATCTACTGTAAGGTTGAAGATGGAAGAAATGATGACTAGGTCCTACTCTTGCAACTTGGTCAAATGCTAGCTTAAGTACATAAAACTCTAAATTCTATGAGAAAGTAGAATTTTGTCTTTTTAGGAGTCCTTTCCTCAAATCATGATCCCTGAAGGGAGAAGTGAGGCCAAAACACCTATTGAAAACTTTTTGATGGTTCTTTATCCCTTCTAAACTACTACTGAAGTAAATCATAAATGGAAGAAAACTAATAAACAACTAATCAAATCTACACTACTTGCAATGAAATACTTCTAAAGAAAATTTAACCATGAATTTATGAAATCAATCTAAGCATACAAATACAAGAAGAGGATCCTTTTCTCGTAGGGTTGGGCCCTAACCCAAGAGCTTCAACCCTCTCAGTTAACTCAGTACTCGATCAAGAAAAAGCTCATTCTCATTATCAAAATAGGAAATTGCATAGCAATGTTTTCTACAAATTTGGAGCTCAAAAATAACTAGTATTTTTACAAGAAAAATTTTACTCCTAATGAGGCTCTAGACCTATTTATTTATACAAATGAAGTCCCCAACAACTTCCTTAAATCTAGGGAGGCTTGACTCCCAAGCTTGAGATAAACTAACTCTTTGAAAGTCACTTCCTCGGATTCCTTTTGATCTTCATGACTTGGCTGCTTGTACTCTGAGCTAGTGTGATTAATGGAGGAATACTCGAATGAGGGAGGAATAAATGAGGAGGATTTACCTCCTACAATCTCTCTTCCTTGTCCCATTCGAGTTTCAACCTTTAATCTTGCCAAAATTCCTTGATTTTCTCTCGCAAACCTACATTCAATGCACATTAGTCCACTAAGGACGATATCTCACTTTGAATCATCTCATTAAATAAAATATAATCAAAACATGTAATAAATTGTGAGAAGAGTTGATTTGACTAAGATATGAGGTGAATTAAGGTCCATATAGTTACCCAATGATGAGGCTCATCAACAAGAAACACATATGAAACCAACATGAAAGCATGACCAACACACAACCCATCCAGTGTGAGATGTGAACCATACTTTGATACCACTCTATAACGCCCTCCTCCCACATCTACCCAAACATTGGAGTGCTGGAGAATGTAGTGGGATGCCCAAGAGTGGAAATGTGCCACAGTACGCAGTTAGCATTTTTTATTTTATTAAGAAACAAATTCCAATGGGGGAGTGATATCGCGGTGTATGATCCATTTGTGCCTCCTGTGCAGCAAAACGCTATCAATGCCTTCAACTGCACTTTTCTTTCCGTTAATGAATATGGGAAATGTACAGTAGAGAGGCCCACCTTATTTTTCATGCCTCACTACCCAACTGGTCTCATTCACAATGTCTTGTTAGCAAACTAGACCCCTACCAATTTGAACAAGATTATCATATTGTGCGACAATTTTAAGGGGATCAAGAAAGATATTTATCGATGTCGGTATCTTCTTTCATTGAAACATTTGCAGGTCATTCTTCACAGTGACAATATACTGCATGAAACACCCCTTCCAGAACCACCAGAAACATGTGAGTCATCACCTCGCTATGCAGATGAGCTACATAGGATAGCATTTTCTAGATTTAGTTGGCATTTCTTTACGTTGGATGGTTCCATAGAACATCTCAATCTTGATCCCTTTCCAGAAGTCCTTCCAAATAAGAGTAGCGTAGATGCAATGTTTCTTAACGCTGTTGTTAGACAGGCTAGGACGTTTTAGAATTTTGTGGCCAATTTTTTATTTGCTATATCACAGGTTTGTAAACTTTGTTGCCATACAATAATCCAACCAAGGACTAGGGTTGTTCTTAGGGAACGTCAGAAACCACCAAATCTTTTTTGGTGTTTGAGAAAGTGTGAAATGGAGATTTTTGTGATTGATTTGGAGGAATACTAAATTCAAGGGCAAATTTGGATGTGGTTCTCACTCCAAATGTGACCAAATTTAGCCTAATGACTTCCGAGGGCCAGTAGGAGAGGCCACATTTGTATTGTCATTTTTTTAAAATGATATATAGTTTTCTCAATTTTCATATTTTCCATCTTTGAATTTGTTTATATTGTTAGTTCAATTACAAACTCATAATAGTGTTGAAAAATACTTAATTTAATTTTTTAAGAATTTTAATTTCATCAAAATCATCATTAAAAAAAAAACTATTTAATTGCAATGTTTTTGAGATCAAATTTATATTTTTAATAACAACCACACATTGCTTTTCTGTTTTAATTTTAGAGTAAATGAAACTATTCATTTCTTCCAATTCAATTGTATTAAACTATAGTTACACATTTTTCAATTGTCATGTTTACAAGAGTAAAACTGCAAAGTTTTATAGTTCTTTGGTTTACATATTTTGTGCTTGAGAAATGAGTCATGTCCTTGAAGACACCAACATAAGAAATGTATTAGAATATTTACTCACATTCAATGTAAGTTGAATCCATGTACTTGATTCTTTATTGCAACAAAGTAAAACATAATAGAAATAGAACCTATTTTTCACATTGTAGAGATGAATTATAATATTAAAGTTTTCTTCTGGACACTTGGTATAATATTCCCCTTCAAATTTATAGTTGCAAGTTGTAGCTTCACAAAATTTGGAGTGCATATGGGAGAATAGTTTTATCCAAGAAGTGTGTTTGAAAAGTGGGCAAGTGGTTGTTTGATTGCATTACAAGCAATGTGTCCAAAAACCTTATAAAATTAGTTAATGATATTGCAAGATATATATTATAAATCATATTTAAAAATTTCGCATAAATCCAATTAAAAAAGGGAGAATGGCTTGAAGGTTTTGTTGTAGCTTCAAATTTAGGAACCCCGAAAACTTTCTGATAGTTTTTGCATCACTAGTAGCAAAGAGAAGTCCATCATTAAAGTTAATGCCCCGAAGTTATAAAAGAGGTCTCATGCTTGGAGGGCCTTCATTCAAATCCATGATTCCATGAAATTGGTACAATAGTCTTGGCACCAATCTAATCTTTGAATAGGCCTAGAACAATCCCAAAGTGCAAATTTTGGACCTAAGAAAGCCTTGTGAGAAAAATAAATTCTAGGTCATGGACCTTAAAATTTAGGTATAGTTTCTTCCTCTAGCTCAAGTTTAAAGGCATACATACCATCATAGCCACACCAAGACCCACTTCATAAATTTCTGTATGCTAGGAGATTTGAGTGTGTATAGGTTGATGCCATTGGAGCTTTAGTAATGGGCAGAGGAGACCTCAAAACGAGCTTGTTTTGTGTTCTGATTTTTAAGTGCTTGTTTACATTGTGTTTGTTTTATTTTACATTTGGGTAAATAATTTTAGTTTGTTAAATAGATCATATAATTTTTTATGTCTCTCATGGTTCAGGAAATGTTGATTAGGACCTTATTGGATTTCTTGGACTAACACTTTATAGTGTTAAGCCATTTTTGGGTCTTTGAAGGCATGTTTAGAGCTTTAGATTACTTTTGTGTTTGAGTGGGGTGCAAAGGTAAGCATATTCCCATTAGGCATCCAAATTTTGACCATGGCATTAGGAGGTCAGCATGACAATTTTGGGAATCTATTTATGAATTCCCACTAATTGCAAACCTCCAGTTATGGAGCCCAAGGTCTTCTTAAACAAATATACAATCTACATCTTTTATAAACATATAAATTGGTGACAAATTTGTGCAAAGTAAATATAACTCACATTTGACTTGAGAGTAGAATTGCAAAAATGAGCCGGGGTTGAGTCTGAATTAGAGGCATTGACTCAACTCACTTTCCTCAAAGACTATGAAATCAACTTAGAGTCATGAGAGTATAGTAACATTGGGTCACACTTGGACTCAATAGCATATCCCCATATGTGAGATTTCCTAGAGTGTCTATGGAGTCACACCAACAATAGACTTTCATAAGAGGAATTCTGCCATCATTTATATAGGTAAGACCTACCCTTTCCTCACTCAATGCAAGAAAGACTAATGGATATTAATCATTTAGTTGCACCTTATTCCAAGCGAATTCTTGGATCCTTTTGCAGATAATTATTTTGAATGTGTATGACACGTGCCCTACACATGTTTCAATTTTGGGAAACCTTTCCTCTAGAAAAACAACCATGAACCTCTCAAAAATCGTATTTTCCTCATTTTTTTCTCCTTTTCTTCTACAGGTTGGTGTTATTACATTCTAAAATGAATGAGTCCATAGGTTCCTAATAATCATCTTCTCTCTCAACCTAGGGGAAAAAGTGAGGGTCAATACAACAATATTCATACATACATAGTCATTACAACAATATTCAGCATCATCATGTCACTAGTAGGGAATTGGACATGGCTAGGGGAGATAAAAATCATTCTACCCAACCACCCGAGATAACCCTAATTGACAACGTGAGTTTCATATTTCTCTATTTTAGATATCTAATTAAACTTAATTTATCCAAATTCTAAATATTATAAATTACTATTAGGTGTAATTTTTCTAGAACTAAATGAAATAGTAAACTCAATACCTGTGCAAGAATATTTCAAATCACACAACTAAAGGTCAAACACATGAACCAACATAGATTTCACATGAGTGACGAGTGTTGGTACAATCTATTGTACATGATTGTCATATGATAGAGTGATTATAAAATTGTTGTATTAGCTAAATTCTATGCTCATCCTATATTTTTTGTGAGCAAGTTATTTATATAAGCTACTATTATAAAACAAATATCCCATATGCATTAATATTATTAAAGAAACCCATTAGCTTATTTGATCACCTATCCAACATGAATCAATGCATCATTATTTCATTATTCATCAATTAATCCGTAATTATGAGAAGTTAAGAAGTAGATAGATCATCAACACATAAAAACCATATGAACACACATGAACACTAGGATTTTAAGTGGAAACCCAATGTGTTAGAAAACCACCTTTGAGGCATCTATGTTTCCTTTTAATAAAGGAAATACAATCTTGTATTGGTGTAGATTCTAGCCAACATGCAGGCTCCTATCTTAGAAGGCTACAACCGTCTCTTGTTTTCCAACTTGTACTCCTCCTCGAAGGAATCTACAACCCCCTTTATGAAAACTCTTATCCTCAACTCCTTGTGGATCACTTTTCATAATTTTTTAAATTGGTTGCAACATTAAAACACAATAACAATTCTAAAATCAATTACCGAATTAAATCAATCACTAAATCCTAATCAACCAATGTGACTAAATCAGATCATATCAATGCGCATCCATTCATAAGAATACCAGGAAATATATTGTTCATCATATACACTACTCTTTGTAATCATACCCGCATATGTAGGTGCTTACCTTGAAGAGGACCTGCGTAAAAATCTCAAAACATTGATAACTGAATTTGAATCACTCAACCACTCAATAACATACTGAAACCATCATAGGTCACTTAACCAAATACAGATCACCACATAGTAGCATCATCACAAGTCAACATTCCATTCCATAATCAATTCAAACCAACCAATACTGTCAAATACAAATGATTATAAGAGATACTTCATTGAGAGACAAAAACGAACACAAGAGGATTGATCAAACAAATTATACTTCAAAAGCCTAGCATGTATAAGCGACTCTTACAAAACACATCCGCGTATGTAGGCACTTCTCATGCTCGATTCTTGCGTACAAATTCTAAAATTTTGCAGAATGTATACGTGACTACCTAGAAGCAAATCCATGTCCTCTCAGAGGAAAACCAACATACAAATGTAATCATTGAACAAATCTATCACTCGTAGACTTTATCAACAAGAAAATCAAACAAGCACATGATACTTCAGATCTTTCAGATCTCTGTCTCCTCCTTGCTCCTTGGTGCACACTTGTTCCAGATCAAATCATTAATAAACAATTCATCACGTACACCAATTAACACTTTGATCTCCATCTCCTTATATAACACAAGACTTAGCCAATACCTTAGGCTAATCCCTTAGTAATACTGATGGTATTCTTTGACATCATCAAATATTCGTTCTCGTGCTCATTGCTATGGTCCATTACCATGATAAACGCTCCTGGAATCAATAATGCCATAGTATGGATACTTTACACTACTTCTCTTCACCATACCTGCATATGTATGCGACCTTACTTCACGAGACCCATGTATACTTTCTCACACATTGTCTTTACCATTCCCCTGTCTTTGAAATGATATTCCTTTGTCCATATCACCTGTAGCATATGCATAACCATCATGTTGACATCTTTATCAAGTAAGTTTCCATCAAGGATGACACATTATCCATAATGCCAACAATCTCCCCCTTTGGACTTAATGGCATACAATTTGGTGTTTGGTCACCACAATCTGTAAATACCTACAAATGCATCTGTAAAGATACTGAGCTAAGCCATATTTTTCTCTCCCAAAACACCATGGTTCTCTCCAAGTATTCTTCTCCAAACACCAAGGTTCTCTCCCCGTTTGAAATCAAGGGCAAAGGGCTACCCAAAGATGAATGATGACTTCTCTCTCCCTTTGTAGATATGAGCACCGTCAATTTTATCTACTAAATATGAGCATTGTCTACTAACCATGCTCCCCATGAGCATATGTTGAATCTTCTCAAAGATTATTCTGTGAATTTACCAATTATGACCGTTCCTATGACCAATGACTCCATGATTACATCAATCACCCAACATAGTGGGGTTATATATTTGACTCACTATCACATTAATTTCCAAAAATAATGTCATTACATACATAAGTGACTTGACCCCAATAGTCCATACTTGACTAAATATTACAATGCTTTTATAATATGGGTATTTATGTGACCTTTACATCAAGAAACAAATAAGAAATTTATAACCACACTAGAGACCTAATTATTGAGGTATAAACTACATGATTATCATAATCAACCATCATACACTATACAAGAGCCTTCAAAGTTAACATTTGTAGCATCAATTTGAACAGAAGCATCACAACACAAATTGTAGCATATCTCTTCATTAATATCAGCAAGTGACAAATGATCCATGAAACCATCATAATTTAGTAGGTAGTGCTCAAGCAATTATAATTCAAACAATGTTCTATAAAATCATAATAGATGCCCCCCCTAAACCTGTGCCTACTATTCACTATGAGGGATGATCATATCCAACTCATCAATCAACAAAGCCATCAAAAGAACCAAAGCAATAATGACATACTCATGAATCATCATAAATAATATCATTTATAATTATGATCTGAGCAACATCAATAGATTGTAACCAATCAATGTCAGATAACAACTTACTAAAGCATATCATAAACTTTCAGAGAGTTTGTCCCATAATTTCTTCATCTTACAAAAACATATGCAACAGTCTTAATCAAATCTCGCTTACATATGCGACTGTCCTTCCTATAATCTACTTACATAAAGTAAATAATAGTAATTTACAATCTCAACTCCCCCTCGACATGAAATATCTATCAGAATAATTAACAGAGTAATGAAGTAGAGATCACTCCTAGTTTCCGTGTGAGATATTCAACAGAATCACGTGGAAATGGCTTTGTAAATATATCTACAACTTGTTCCTTTGAGGGAAAATATTCTAGTTTGACCTTTTTCTCAAGCACTTTTTCTCTCAGAAAGTGATATTGGATTGGAATATGCTTGGTTTTTGAGTGCATGAAAGGATTTTTAGAAATACTTATGGCACTAGTATTGTCACAAAGTGATCAGGAGCTCAGTACCAAGTGTCGTAAAATGGTCAAAAATTAAAGTGCTCAGAACTCACTGGAACCTCAATGAACGGATAGAGCTCTTCCTCCTAATTCTAGCGCCGCAAACGGTTCGAAAAATGGTCGTCGTATGAGAATGTTATGCCAAAAACAAAATCGCCCAATAACCCTTAATTTTTGAATTTCAAAAAAAAAATTAAAAAAGAATATTCCACAGAATATTCCTTTTAAACGGCCAACCAAAAGCTACCACATCGCAGGCCCGGACGGCACCACGTGGCCCTGGGTGACGTCAGCGAAGTTATATGGGTGCATATTAAAATTAGGGTCGAGGCGGAGAGGTTTGAACCCACAACCTCCCACAACCAACTACAACGCCTTACCAACACACCATGCGGTTAAGTCTTGTAATGGGTGCCAAAAAATGTTCATATGAATGTTAAGCTTGGTTTGGGCGGAAACCAAAGGGGGCCAGCACCTAAGCGCCAGCACCCCATACCATGTGACCAGCGACCCATGACGAGGTGCCAATGCCTGACCACCAAGCTATAAACGCAGTCACATGTGCCATTAATCACAACGGTAACTGCCAGTTATGATGGCGGGAATTTTGGAAGAGAACCAAATTTAGGCGGTCCCGCCATAATTGGTGGAGCTAACTGGCCCCAACTACAGTTAGCTGGAGTTTTTCTAGGGGCAGACTGGAGAAACTTTAAATGGCCATAACTTTGGCTAGGAAAGTCGGTTTTTGATGAATTTGTTTTTGATTTTGGGTATTTTGGACCTTCTTAAGCCATTGGAATAGGTTTCACAGCTATCTGAGGTCATTTGCTGCTGGTTTTACTTCGTGGAAGTTCTAGGAGCCACGAGGGCCAAACGAGTTTGTGAGCTGCATTGGGAATTGTGCAGCCAGTGAATGTGGAAAAAAGGTCATTCCTGAAGGTTTTCAACATTCTGAATCCATTTATACAGCTCTTTTTGCTTTCTAAGGCATTCTTCTCACTGTTTAGCTTCAGGGAAGCTTTCAGGGCCACTAGGGCCATTTCAGTGCTTGAGCTGTTTGGGGGCTATGTTCATCCATTTTTGGTGATTCAAAAGCCTATGTCTACTATTTTCGACCTTCTGAGTCTAATGGCAGAGGTTTCAGAACCAATTGAGGTCATCTTTACCTCGAAATTCTCCATGCAATTTTAAAGGGCCATTAAGGCCAATTGGGGAAAGTATCGTATAAGGTACAAATTTCACTGTTTAGTGTTTGGGAAAGAGCATGTTTAGCTAATTCCTATCTTCTGATTTTGTATTTACGGTCAGATCTGTCCTTTGAGACACCCATATTCTTGTATTAGCCTTTGTAGCGCTTTTAATACAAGAGGACAAGCCTAGTTGGAGAGGCTTGGTCCAACAGATGTAGCCCAGAAGGGGTGAACTGCTTTATCATTTTGATGTCTCTTTTTGCTGAAGATGATACGCTAAACAAAACTGATATAAAGTATTAAACAGGAAATAAATATAACTTGCATACACACATAATCACCTGTTCAGCTGCCGAAAGTTACTTGTCTTATGCTGCAAGACCTTAAACTTCAAGTATGTGTATGTCAAAGACTTCTAAGTGTTTACTTTGTTATTTCTTTAGGAAGAGCCTGTAGAGGGCCAGGTAGCCTCTGGAACTCATCCTCTTTTTAGAGGTGACATGTCCGGTGAATGCCCCTACAGTCTATCTCTGTATAAGAAATAAGAAGTTTATACATTTTTAGAGGTCATTTGGAGTGTCTAGCTCACAGTTGAAATTATGGGAAATGGATACCTTGCACCCTTAAACAAGTACATTCCATTTTCAGATCAGATGGTATCAGAGCACTAGGTTGCTTGACTGACATCACTAGCTTGATTGTGTAGCTTGAAAGGTGTCTTAAGCAGTGTTGGATATTGACTGCCTTATTAATATGCAAAGTACTTGTTGTTTGAGTTTGTTGAAGCTCTTTTGTTCATTTTTATAATGACAACTTCCATAAGTGAGTTCTCAAAATCGTCCTCCTTCACAATATTTTTTGATGAAGGCTTGAAGCAAGAATTTTTCATCATGATGAATATGGTGAGAGAAATGTATGAGGATGAAAGAAAGAGCTCTAGACTTCAAGAGCAGCTGAATTCCATGAGGGAAGAGAAGCAATTGCTTTCTAACCAATTGCAGGAAATGGAAGGCCAACTTCATATTGCAAACATGAATCTAGAAAGGATGCATGAGTTGGAGACACAACTCCTTCTTGCCAAAGAAGCCTTAGCCAAGTATCAGCTTGAAGAAGAGGTAAACAATTCTAGTTTATCTTCAAATTCTTATAAGAATGTTTATGTTGGTTCTTTTGAGAAACATACCACAGGCATAAGTTCCAAGTTGATGTCCAAAATGGGATATGAAGGAAACGGATTGGGAAAACATGCACAGGGTATATTTGAGCCAATAATGGTTGAGGTAAGGCCTAAGAATTTGGGTCTTGGCTATGGACAATCTTATAGAGAAAGTTCCAAAGCAGCCATGAAGGCAATTGAAACAGTTCCTAGAAGGAGTTTCATTTCAGATTCTCTATCTCAAGGTTGTAAAGGTTGTATCCTTGAGGAATGCAATAGTTTGAAACATACCTTGCAAGAAGAAGGTGTGCAAAAGCATGCACTTGAACAAGAGAATTGTGAAATCTCTAAAACCATTGAAGGGATTCATGGTGTTCCAAAAGGAGCTTCTTCTTCGTTTGATTCACCTCCTCATGAATGTAATGAAGGTGAAAAACAAAGGTATAAATCTAATTTCAATCATATTTCCTTTGATCATGTAAAGCATGGAAAATTTCCACACAAGCATTGGAAAAGAATTGTGTGTTCTTTTTGTGGTTTGTTTAACCATAGTGTTTCTAGATGTTGGAAAAGAATGGCAACATACAAGAAACTTTTGAAGGAAAGGAGGCAAGAAGCCAAAGTTCCATTGAACAATGTAAATCATGCTGTCAAGAAGATGAGTATGTGTTGCAATTATTTCCATAAGCAAGGACATACTGTTGAAAGGTGTTGGGCTCTGAATCGAACAATGCTTCCACGAAAATTGAAGAAATTAGAGAAAGAGTATGGCAAGAATGGGAAGGAAGTTTCCATCATTGATATGTGTCAGGATGATACACATGTTGATATTGATGTGCAGTTAAAGGAAGCACCTTTGAAATGGATTGGTAAGAAATGGTTAGAATTCTTATCCAATTAAATTTGCATGTCTTTTGATTGAATGCATTTCTATGTTAAGGGAATGCAAGTTTCAGGATGGAAAGCTGAGTATGAGACTCACTCTATTGCAGCGAAAGTTATATTCATTTCAGCTTTGAAAGTACATGTACATGTGATCGAGGATCTTGTACTTATGATTGTATTTAAGGAAAAATTGAAGGATAAAATGCATGCATGAGAATGATATGCATGAGCACAGGGATCATGATGATTTCCTTGTATTTTAAACATGTATGTGTGGTTAACTTGAAGGGTTGATTACTTTGTTTTTAACCATGCATGTAATGTAATATTGACTTGGAAAATGTTAATTTGATCTCCAAGATTGTAAAGAGGAGAAATGATGAAGTGTTTCATCTTTGTAAAAACCTTCTCATTTGGGAGGTTGCTCTTCTTCTGGTGCGGAGGTGCCATGGATGGGCATCGTGACAGTTGGCAAGCCCACATGTTCAAGAGAATATTTCAGCTCAGATATCAGCAATTTTCATTGCTGGTTTTTGCAAACTTTCAGTTTTTCTGGCGAACAAGCTTGGTCGGGATTCGACGAGTACTTGGTTTATGCAACAACATTCGCCATGACGACAGTTGATAAGGCATGACATTTTTGCATCAGTATGCTCTTTTGGCTCAATGGAAGAGGATCTTTCTATTCCTCAAGTGCTGTACAGTTCAGTTCAAAGATACAGTGAGCTTTTGGGGACCAAAAGCCTTCTCATTTGGGAGGTGTGATCAGGAGCTCAGTACCAAGTGTCAAAAAATGGTCAAAACCGAAAGTGATCAGAACTAATTGGAACCTAAATGACCAGATAGATCTCGTCTTCCTGATTCCAGTGCTGCAAACGGTTTGAAAAATGGTTGTCGTATGAGAAAGTTATGCCAAAAACAAAATTGCCCAATAACCCTTAATTTTTGAATTTAAAAAAAAAAATTAAAAAAATATTCCACAGAATATTCCTTTTAAACAACCAATCACAAGCCACCACGTGGCAGGCCCGGAGGGCACCACGTGGCCCTGGGTGACGTCAGCGAAGCCACGTGGCCCTGGGTGACGTCAGCGAAGTTATATGAGCGCATATTAAAATTGGGGTGGAGGCAGAGAGGTTTGAACCCACAACCTCCCACAACCAACTACAGTGCCTTACCAACACACCATGTGGTTAAGTCTTGTAGTGGGTACTAGAAAATGTTCATATGAACATTAAACTTGCTTTGGGCGGAAACCAAAGGGAGCCAGCGCCTAAGCGCCAGCCCCCCATACCATGTGACCAGCGACCCATGACTAGGTGCCAATGCCTAACCGCCAAGCTATAAACGTGGTCACATGCGCCATTAATGACAACGGTAACTGCCAGTTATGATGGTGGAAATTTTGGTAGAGAGCCAAATTTGGGCAGTCTCGCCATAATTGGCGGAGCTAACTGGCCCCAACTACAGTTAGCTGGAGTTTTTCTAGGGGCAGACTGGAGAAACTTTAAATGGCCATAACTTTGGCTAGGAAAGTCGGTTTTGGATGATTTTTTTTTTTGATTTTGGGTATATTGGACTTTATGAAGCCATTTGAAGAGGTTTCATAGCTATTTGAGGTCATTTTTAGGTTTTTTTGCTTCATGGAAGTTCCAAGAGCCACTAGGGCCAAATGAGTTTGGGAGCTGCATTGGGAATTGTGCAGCCAGTGAATGTCGAACGAAGGTCATTCCTGAAGGTTTTCAACATTATGAATCCATTTATACAGCTCGTTTTGCCTTCTGAGGCACTCCTCTCACTGTTTAGCTTCAGGGAAGCTTTCAGGGCCACTAGGGCCATTTCAGTGCTTGAGCTGTTTGGGGGCTATGTTCATCCATTTTTGGTGATTGAAAAGCCTATGTCTGCTATTTTCGACCTTTTGAGTCAAATGGAAGAGGTTTTAGAACCAATTGAGGTCATATTCACCTTGAAATTCTCCATGCAAGTTTAAAGGGCCACTAGGGCCAATTGGGGAAGGTACTGTATAATGTACAAATTTCACTGTTTAGTGTTTGGGAAAGAGCATGTTTAGCTAATTCCTATCTTCTGATTCTGTATTTACAGTCATATCTGTCCTTTGAGACACCCATATTCTTGTATTAGCCTTTGTAGCGTTCTTAATACAAGAGGACAAGCCTAGTTGGAGAGGCTTGGTCCAACGGATGTAGCCCAGAAGGGGTGAACTGCTTTATCATTTTGATGTATTTTTTTGCTGAAGATGATATGCTAAACAAAACTGATATAAAGTATTAAACATCAAATAAATATAACTTGCATACACACATAATCACCTGTTCAGCTGCCGAAAGTTACTTGTCTTATTCCGCAAGACCTTAAACTTCAAGTATGTGTATGTCAAAGACTTCTAAGTGTTTACTTTGTTATTTCTTTAGGCAAAGCCTGTAGACGGCCAGGTAGCTTCTGGAACTCATCCTCTTTTTAGAGGTGACATGTCTGGTGAATGCCCCTACAGTTTATCTCTGTATAAGAAATAAGAAGTTTATACATTTTTAGAGGTCATTTGGAGTGTCTAGCTCACAGTCGAAATTATGGGAAATGGATACCTTGCACCCTTAAACAAGTACATTCCATTTTCAGATCATTTTGGCATTTTGAGTGCATGAAAGGATTTTTAGAAATACTTATGGCACTAGTATTGTCACAAAGATTAGGTAGAGGTTGAGGACGAGTGATTTGAATGTCTTGCAATGTTTGAATCATCTAGAGAAGTTGAGTACAACAAGGTGCAACAACAACATATTCTACCATAGGAGTAGATAAGGCGATGGAGCTTTGTTTCTTGCGTAACCATGATACCAAGCGAGGTCCCAAATAAAATGCTCCTCCACTAGTACTCTTTTGATCGTCAACATTTTCAGCTAAATATGCATTTATGTACACGTGAACTACAAAGTCTACATTTTTAGGATATGGTAGACCAAAATATTAAGTTCCTTGTAGTTCCTTGTATATACTTAAATATTATTTTAACTTCTTGGAGATGAGTTTCTTTAGGATTTTTTGGAAATCGTCCAACAATCCCAACGAGATGCATAATATCTCGTGTCGTCCCTGTAACATAGATCAAGATTCCAATCATGGACGTATATTCTAGTTGATTGACTAATGGAGAATTATCACTTTGAGTAAGATTATATCCTATTACCATTGTTGTGCATACAAGATTACACTATTCCATTCTATATTTCTTTAAGACCTACTTGAGGTATTCGGTTTGAGAGAGAAAGATACCATTCTTTGTTTATTGAACTTGAAGACCAAGAAAGTATGTTAGTTCAACAAGTAGATACATCTCAAATTATTTCAGCATAACTGAAGAAAATTCTTGACTCATAGATTCTATATTACTTCCAAATATGATGTCATCTACATAAAAAAAAACTATCAAAAGTTTGTGTGTATCAAATTTTATATATAGGTTGTTATCTATGGATCCTTTTAGGAAGCCTTGCTTTTGAAGATACTTTTCAAGATGATAATACCATGCATGAGGAGCTTGTTTTAATCCATACAGAGCCTTCTTAAGTTTGCAAACAAGATTTTTATTATTTCCTAGGATGAAGCCTTCAAGATGTTCAATATAAACATTTTCTTCTAGATCCACATTTATAAATACACATTTAACATCCATTTGAAATACTTTGAAGTTATGAAAGCTTGAAAATGCAAGAAACATTCTTATGGCTTCATTTCTAGCTACCAGTGTAGATGTTTCTTTGAAGTATATTCATTCTTGTTGAGCATAGCCTTTGCATATGAGTCTTCCTTTGTTTCTAATTACTTCTCCATTTTCATTTATTTTGTTTTTGAACATCCATTTTGTCCCAATAACATTTTTATCATGAGGTCTTGGTAATAATTCCCATGTATGGTTCTTTTCTATTTGATCAAGTTCTTCATCCATTACCTTAATCCAAAATTCATATTTGCATGCTTGATTTACATTTTGAGGTTCAACTGTGGACAATAATGCTAGGTAACTAGAAGTTCCAACAAGAGTTATTCTAGTTTGTACTTCCTTTTCACCTAGAATTTGAGATTCTAGATTATTTTTCTGAACATACTTTGGAGTCTTTTATGATGTTTCTATGTTTTCATTTCTTTCTTATGCTTTTGTGTTTTCATTTCATTTCATTATTTTGATGCTTCATGAACCACAACATTAATGCATTCAACAAGTTTTTGAAGCCTTTTATTATAGGATTTATATCCTTTTCTTCTAGAGGTGTATCCAAGGAGGATTCCTTCATTGTCTCTAGATTCAAACTTTCCAAGGTTGTCATCATTATTCTTTATGTAACATCTATTTCCAAAAATTCTAAAAATTTTGATACGTGGAGGCTTACCGAACAATAGTTCATAAGGAGTTTTATCATTGTTTACATGAACATGAGCTTTATTAAGGATATTCACGGTTGTATGTGTTTCTTCCCCCCATAAGGTATGATGTGTTCTAGACTCATCAAGATGGCATGTGCCATTTTTTGGATTGTTTTGTTCATTATTTTTGACACTCCATTATTTTGAGGAGTCTTAGCTATACAAAATTGTCTTTTGATGCCATGATGTTCACAAAAAAAATATAAACTAAAAAATCATTTGATATAAACTCTACTCTTTTATCAAATCTAAGACACTTGATTTTCAAATCTAACTCATTTTCTACTAGAGCTTTGAATACTTTAAATTTATCAAATTCTTCATCTTTATGTTTAATTAAACCAATCCAAAACATTCTTTTAAAGTCATCAATGAATAATATGAAGTATTGTTCACCCTGAGCAGACCTCTTTCTCATAGGACCACACAAATCAGTATGAATGAGTTCAAGTGGCTCACTTGAAGTACCTTATTTAGCATTAAACTGAACTTTGGTTTTCTAACTGAATTGACATGATTTGCATATGCTATTTTCTGATAGAGAGATGTTAGGAAAGTCATGAAATGCTCCCATTCTGCTTGACTTGTGTAATTGTGTGAAGCTTATATGTCCAAACCTTTTGTGCCAGAGCCAACTTTCTTCTGATTTTCTTAAGTAATAGTGCTCTTAGTCACCTTCCAATACGTTGACATTACGTGGAGTTGTTCTTCTCTTTATTATGATCTTACTTGTATCTAGATTCCTTACCACACAATTCTTTGATCTGAAAACAACCTCATGCCCATGATCACACATTTGACTAAAGCTCAACAAGTTATATATTAATATATCAACAAACAAAACATTTCCAGCCTTAACCTTCTTTTCTAGGAAAACTGTTCCTTTCCCTTTAATAACAAGAGGTGAGTTATTTCCAAAGGTTATATTATTTCCTTTCTTTATTTCATTAAAAGACATAAACATTTGTTTGTCACCTCTCATATGTGATGAGCCCTAGAAATGGGTAATTATATGGGTTCATTTTGCCTCTTAATTCGACTTAATCCACCATTTTCATTAGTGTATTGCATGTTTTTTATTATATTTATGCTAATAGAGTGAATTGGGTTAGTCATTATGCCAAAAAGTCTAATGTGTGCTTTATGCAAATTTTTGGTCAATTTTGAGACAAAATCAAAGGTTTAATGAGAATTTGGCAGCTAAATTCATGGAAGAACAAGGGTGAGGATTTGTAGGAGGGTGTCCCATTCATTTATGAGCCCTTACCTCGAATTCTCCATCAGAAACTCGGAGCACTAAGGTCCACTTTCCAAGGGGCAGCCGAGCAAGTCATGTAGGACTATTTTTATCTTCAGTTCTAGGAAGCTGAGTTCCTTAATTTTAGGAGGGTTGTTGGGAGTCCCCGTTTGTATAAATAAGAAGGCTTAGAGCCTCAGTTTTTTTAGTCAGATTTTATTTAGATTTTAGCCATTTGATAGTCTATTTTCACACTTTAGTGCAGCCTTGTAATTAGCTCATTTTCGAGCTTCTTCTTGCAGGCAGTTTGGTGATGTAACTATTATTTTTTGACCAATGAAGATGAATCTAGCTTGAACCAGTTCTAATCTTTCCTAAGGGGTTGTATCTCTTGGGATTGGGCCCAACCCAAGTTCCCAGTACCTCCTTTGTGTGCTTTTATGTGTTTTATTGCACTCATAGAATAATTTATGTTATTTAGGTTAAATCTTGCTTTGTTACTTAGGTTGTTTTTGATGATTAAGATAGTTGTTCTTGCTTCAGGTTGATTTGATAGTTTGGTAATAGAAAAGATCCACAAAAAGGCTACCAAGAAATCCTTGATCTCCTTTCTCCCTCCTTGGGACCATGAATTGAGGCCAAGGCACTCTTGCTGCCACACAAACACTGTTTTTGCTTTCCAATGCAATTGATAGTGTTAGATTTCGAGCTGGAAAAGTTGATATCAGTCGCGTTCTCATGCTTAGATCTGTTATTGCTCAGTTTCCATATCTTTCTTGCATAACTTCCAGTCCATCAAGTTCTATTCAGCACTTTTCTGGTTTCTAGGTCAAAATTAGGTAAAAAATAAGTAAAACTCTGTTTTCATAGTTTTTGCTTGGGTCAGTTTTGAAAAGAAGTGTGTAGAGCACTTATAAGACACTCCAGTCTATCCTTCCTCCATCATACAACCTGCTCTAGTCTCTTTCTCAAGATTTCCTTCAATCATTGGCCATACTTTCCCAAACTGCCCTAATTTCTACATTCTTGTGCAAAATTGCTTCCTTCACCTTTGAACAAATCCAACCATCTTCTTCACTCCTAAGCTTCATCTACAAGGTCCTAGACCCCTTAAAATCTCTATCCATCCTTCATTTCCACTTTCCCACCGTTTTTCCACCTTCAACCCTCTAAAAAACACTTTGAGCCGATTCTTGTAGAACTTCCTGTAGAAGTTCATCTGAGCAATTTTTCGAAGTCCGATCATGGTGGAAATCTTCAGAAGGATGATAGGGACTCCTTAGGTCCCATCCACACCTTCCCAACCTGCTACAAGCACCCACTCCATTTCCTTTCGCCAATAAACCTCTACACAATCACAAATAGTTGAAACACAAGCATAATAATTCTGCATAAAATTGCTCCAAAATACAAAAAGATGATTTTTCCATATTTTCCTTCAGAACTAGCTTAAACACATGCATTTTACCTTTTCAATAGTCAATGGCATCCATTTTAGTAGTTTACATCTCTTTCCTTGCACAAGTAGGGTTAGTCGGTAAAACTAGGGTTTGCGAGGATTTATGTTTTCTTTCAGCTTTCATCTTCTTTCTGCAAGTAGACTACCCTCTTTTGAGTTAGCTTCCTTCCATCATAGTTAAAAGCTTCTTTTGAGAACTCATAGAAGTTGGCTTGAGCTCCTAGCGAACTTGTGCCAACTGATCAAGTGACAACCTGTAGTAAGAGCTAGTACTTGTGCATATAGCACCGTCGCTTCCAAGTTTGTTACGAACTACTGGGTTGATAAAAGTAAAGTAGGGAGTCCCAGGAGTTGCAACATCATTTCTGCAATACTGGAGCTCACCATATTTTTGCACCATTTCCAGGTAAGCATCAAATTATTTTGTGGTTACTGCTTTTCTTCTATTTTCTACTGCAACCTTCTGCTAAGTAGTTTATTTCCGCAAGAGTAGAGTAGTTATTTCATTTCCATTCTGAAATTTCACTTCAGCAAGTGTGAATTAGATATTTCCTGCTTTCCTTTCAATTCTGCAATTTCAATTATGCAAAAGTAGATTAGACATTTCTTGCTTTCATTTCAATTCCACAATTTCATTTCAGCAAGCGTAGATTAGCTATTACCCGCTTTCATTTCAATTATGTAATTTCATTTCAACAAAATATATTAGTCCTTTCCTGCTTTCATTTCAATTCTGCAATTTCATTTCAGCAAAATAGATTAGTCCTTTCATGCTTTCATTTCAATTCTACATTTTCATTTCAACAAGATAGATTTTAGTTATATGAAGTTTGTTGTTCAATCTATTTCAGTTTTTTGCAGGTACAAGCAGAAGAAAAAAAAAAAAACCAACCAAAAATATTTCCTTTCATGCCTTGTAGGAGTAGAGATAATTCATAAAAATGCTTGCCAAACACCCCCACTGCTTCACACACCCAACCTTCTCTCTTCTTTGGTGGCTGCAATAAAGAAACAACCTTAGGTAATAGCAAGACATATTTGAAGAACCTATAGGGGAGAAGAAGAAGAAAACATTCCTCTGGAGCCAATGGATGAAAACAAAAGTGTTAGGAGCAGTACCTTTTCTTCCAACTCATCCATTGAAGGATTGGAAACATGTGGGAAGACTTCAAGAGTGAGATGAGGCAGATGCTTTCCATGGATATCAAAAGATATCGAGAGGAAGCAAATAGAGCTTTGGTCATTTTTTGTCCCAGGTGCACTAGAAATCATCCTAGGAATGAATTTCCATTGCAGTCCAGAGAAATGTGTTTTGTCTATGAAGAAGACCATCCTACGAATCAATGCCCTTCCTTGCCTAAAATTAAAGCTGCATATCAGAGGGCTGAAGGTGCTACTGAACCACTCTATTTCATGAACCAAAGGAGGCCACATGGACCTAGACCTTACCAACAGGGAATGCAAGGAACATCCCAGACTTATTACAACCCCTATCAAGCCACTTCCATGCCTTCTTAGGATCCCCTTTCTCATCCTTCCTGGTCCACACCCCCTCCTTGGTCGTGTCCATCTCAATATCATGCTCAACCAGCTACTCATCCATTTCACCCCTATGCTCAGCCACATCCTTATTGGAATGCACCTCATCAGGGGCGGAGGCTCCAATACAACTCTCCTCCTGCTCCTTTGCTTCCACCACCTACTCAACTGCAACCATCACCTCCTGCTCCACCAAGGTAGCCACAAATGCCTGCTCAACCGAACTCGAGCCCAAATAATAGGCAGGCTCAACAAGTATATAGTGGGAAATGACCTGCCCAACCAGAACCCCATCCACATCCATCTCAAATATACACCCCCACTCAACTTCCCACCCCACCATTTCCAAACCCGCACATTGAATTATCTCAACCAAATTACAATGCTGAGGTACAACATTTCCAAACAACTCCTCTTGAGCTCCATGATATTCACCATAGCACAGGAAGAGTATTGCAAAAAAGAGATTATATTGAAAGAATTGAAGGACCACACCCAACAAAACAAGATTCTAAAGAGGAGATCAAAGGACCATGGGCTGCACTTGATGAAGAGAAGAAATCAAAATCAAAGATTGAGAGAGATCCCTCATGGTTACCATCAAATGCTTCATGTATTCAATAGAAAAGTCAGCAAAAAGAGGAAGATGTGAAGGTCATGATAGAAGAAGACATGATGAATGATCCAGATCAACAAAAGGACCAAGGACACCACAGATGTATTGAGATAGGCTCCAGACGGTCACTAAGTTGCAACAATACTCTCTTCCTCAACTATGCTTGATCCCTTCAAAGTCAAATCATTTGGTCTCTGAAATCGAGGTACTTGTCAAAGAATGCATTTCAAGCCTCCACATAATTTTGTCTCTCATCTCGATGTGAACATGGCTACATTATAAGTATTATTATACTTGAAAATGATTTTGATTTTCAAGTAGGGTAGGGTAGAAAAAAAAAAAAAAGGAAAAAAGGAAAAAATGAAAAATAAGAGAAAATAAAAATAAAAATCTAAGGTGAAAACCTCCTTGGAGGTGCCTCAGAGTGGCTCATTGATAGAAAACCTCCATGAGGTGGTCAATGGGTTAGAAAGAAGAGAAAAGAAAAATGGAATAAGATCCCTAGGTGAAAACCTCCCTTGGAGGCAGCCAGGCAAGCAATTTAGGTTGAAAACCTCCTTTAGGTGTCCTAGTCGTTTTCAAAAAAAAAAAGAGAAAATGAAAAATGAATTTCTAGTTGTATTGCAGGTCTGCAAGAGAACTTCAGGAAGTAGAAGTAGGTGCAAAGAAATCTTTGAAACCAATAACAACACCTATCCTACCTTCCCTCACCCTTCTCCATCATTCTTAACATCCTTTCCACCTCACTGTGCTTCTTTACTGAAAACTGTATTTTCTATAGGAGGATCCTGTAGAAATTACAGAGAGCTAGAAATGGACCTCAAAAGCAGTTTGAGGAACATGGAAGCTTCATAAAGAGTTTATAAATCTCCCTGCAATCCTCAAACCTCTCTCCCATCAATTCCAAGTCTGCATTATAGCCCAAGCTCATTTTTTCTTACCGTACAAAAATTACAGAATGCTCTGATACAAAAATACATAGAGCAGAAATTTGTTTTTCCCTAACTTGAAAATCGTGCATCCATTTAAGAAACTATTTCGTGGGGAGTTGTATAGGGATGATGGCAACATGCCCAAGCAATTTCAGCAAATTCTAGTTCACCGTTTCCAAGAAATCAGCCTCCACCTTCAGACATTTTTGCATTTTCTCCATATCTGTCCATCCATTTAAGAACCTGTTTCATGGGGAGATGCATATGGGTGATAGTAACCTACCCAAGCAATTTTATCCAATTCCATTGCACGGTTTCCAAGAAATTAACCTCTCACCTTCCTCTATTTTTAGTTTTTCTCCAAATCTGTGCATCCATTGACCACAATTTTCCTATGGGAGGTGCATAATGATGATAGAAACATGCTCAAAAAATTTCAGGTCAATCCAGTTTATCGTTTGGGAGCTATGGACAAAACAAGTCATTGTCTTGTAAAAATCTAGCATCAGCAGCATAAGGGTGAAAATCTGAAGGTTGAAACAGACTCTTGCAGCTTAGATCAAGCTAGAGGATACCTGCACAAGAAAAATAGCCACACATCAAACAACAAAAAACATATAGCAGAAGGGATATAGGCATGCAGCAATTGAATATGAGCATGCAACAGCAAAAGAACCAAGCAACACGCACATTTCGACTTACAGGTAAGTGTCTAAACCAGTTCCTCTATTTGCATCTATATGATTCAAAACTTCATAAATGAATTAAATGGTTGGATTAAGCCAAAAAGGTGGCCGATTAACTGGACACCCTCAGCTAGTTCGATAACACTCATCAGGAGATCACATTGCAAGTGTGTCTAGTCAAGTCATGGAAAAATCTAACAGTCGGGTAGTGGCAGTTGTTTTGAGCTCAAGCGCCAATGATGGCAAGTGATTACAGGTATAAAACATACAGTTTCATAATAACGCTACAGTGGGGACCAATGGTCTGCATGAGGCCAACGTACACTTGGCTAGCTCACCCTCCATCACCGGAAGTCTGCATAAACAGCCGTAAGAACTCCTCTTTGAAATACTCTCACCACATTTATTTCCATTTTATCATCATCCCCACAACTGCAACAAGCTCTATACCACATCCATAGCAGCAAAACAGTCGTTCTCTGCCATTTTTCAAAACCCTCCTACTTATCAGGTTCTATAGGAATGGCAAACACAGTCTACAGGAGCCGGAAGATTTCTACAGGAAGGGCAGAGAATAGCTCTGCAGAAGGAAAACTCGAGATTTTTGTCAAAATTTGAGCTAGAAACAAGGTAGGCTCGGGAAACCTCTCTACATATGACTTATTTGAATAAGGTGGTGGATTAAAAGCACAACATTGGATTGAAAACAAGGAGAGTGAAGCTTAAAAGTCTGTGTGAATATTTTCCCTGAGTTCTACACAGTTCTCTATTTTGTTCTTTGCATTCGAAGTCCGTCTCCTTCTTTCACAAATTCTACTGTAAAGAACATTCAAAGGTGGTGGATTAAAAGCACAACATTGGATTGAAAACAAGGAGAGTGAAGCTTAAAAGTCTGCGTGAATATTTTCCCTGAGTTCTACACAGTTCTCTATTTTGTTCTTTGCATTCGAAGTCCGTCTCCTTCTTTCACAAATTCTACTGTAAAGAACATACATACACCCATAGAAACCAGCCTGTGTGAAAAAAACGAATTTGCATATTTGTCTACTCTCTGAAGAAAACCTGTGTATTTATCCTATGTTCTGTCAAAAAAAAAAATCAAAAGCAGAGAGTCAAATTCAGGATAAAGGCATTTTAAAATAGGGGAATATTGCAATTTGATGTTGTAAGGAGAAGCACATAGGAAATTCCTTATTTGGTTTCATAAAAAGTCAAATATTCAGCTATCTCTCTTTTTTAGTTTTTCCTGCTTTCTCACCTAAGCATTCTTAAAAAATCACTCAGCACACATGGATGCAAATTGCTAACTCTAAAGGAGTTGAAGACATAGGGCACATGGAGGATAAGCTAAATGAAATGAGAGGGGAGTTTGCCATGGTAAGGTACATAGAGAGTAGTAAAAGAACCCAACTATAGGAAGAAAACGAACTACTAAAAAAGCAGTTACAGCAACAAGAAATTCATAAGGGAGATAGGTTGTCCATCTTGAGAGGGCGGCAACAACAAGAAGGTCCCCTAATAGACAATGAAATAAGTAATGACTCAATAGGACAAGAAAAGGAGAAGGAATAACCTAAAATAGAAGAGGAGAAGGATGAAGAGACAGAAAAGGAAGAAAGAGAGCAAACAGAGAAGGAAAAAGAGACAGAAGTAGGAGAGAAAGAGGAAGCAGAGGCAAAACAAAGAAAAGAGTCCCCTGAGACTCTGGAAGGGCAGGTAACAGCTGGCCTCACTACCCTGAGCACACCAATTAAGGTAAAAGAAAAGAGAAAAAGGCAGACCTCCATGTATTTCAAGGCCAGGAAAAGCACAAGAATTCAAACAAGCAGAATAGGAGGAGCAGTGGAAGGACATGGACAAGAAGGCAGAATTTTATGGCACACATGAGAAGACCAAATCAGATGTTTGGGATGATAGTGAGGCCACCCAGGCCATCAAATATGAGGAGATAGATTAATTTCTCAGAGGATGAGCAACACCTTCAGTAGGGGGTGATGATGAGCCCCAAAAATGGGTAATTATATGGGCTCATTTTGCCTCTTAATTCAACTTAATCCACCATTCTCATTAGTTTACTGCATTTTTTTAATTATATTTATGCTAATAGAGTGAATTGGGTGAGTCATTATGCCAAAAATTCTAATGTGTGCCTTATGCCGATCTTTGGTCAATTTTGAGACAAAATCAATGGTTTAATGAGAATTTGGCAGCCAAATTCGTGGAAGAACAAGGGAGAGGATTTGTAGGAGGGTGTCCCCTTCATTTATGAGCCCTTAACCCAAATTCTCCATCATAAACTCGGAGCACAAAGGTCCACTTTCCAAGGCGCAACCGAGCAAGTCAAGTAGGACAATTGTTATCTTGAGTGTTAGGAAACCGAGTTCCTTAATTTTAGGAGGACTGTTGGGAGTCTCCATTTGTATAAATAAGAAGGCTTAGGGCCTTAGTTCTTTTAGTCATATTTTAGTTAGATTTTAGCCATTTGATATTCTATTTTCGCACTTTAGTGCAGCCTTGTAATCAGTTCATTTTTGAGCTTCTTCTTGCAAATAGTTTGGTGATGTAGCTATTATTTTTTGACCAATGAAGATGAATCTAGCTTTGAACCATTTCTGATCTTTCCTAGGGGGCTATAGCTCTTGGGGTTGGGCCCAACCCAAGTGCCAAGTACCTTCTTTGTTTCCTTTTATGTGTTTTATTGCATTCATAGAATAACTTCAGTTATTTAGGTTAAATCTTGCTTTGTTACTTAGGTTGTTTTTTATGATTAAGATAGTTGTTCTTGCTTTAGGTTGTTTTGGTAGTTTGGTAACAGAAAATATCCAAAAAAAGGCTACCAAGCAGTCTTTGATCTCCTTTCTCCCTCCTTGGGACCATGAATTGAGGCCAAGGCACTGTTACTGCCACACAAACACTGTTTTTGCTTTCCAATGCAATGCTAGTGTTATATTTCAAGTTGGAAAAGTTGATATCAGTTGTGTTTTCATGCTTATATCTATTCTTGCTTAGTTTCCATAGCTTTCTTGCATAACTTCCTATCCATCAAGTTCTGTTCAGCACTTTTCTGGTTTCTAGGTCAGAATTAGGTCAAAAATAAGTAAAACTCTATTTTCATAGTTTTTGCTTGGGTCAATTTTGAAAAGAAGTGTGAAAAGCACCTATAAGACACTCTAGCTATCCTTCCTCCATCATACAACCTGCTCCAGTCTCTTTCTCAAGACTTCCTTCACTCATTCGCCATACTTTCCCAAACTACCCTAATTTCTACATTCTTGTGCAAAATTGCTTCCTTCACCTTTGAACAAATCCAACCATCTTCATCACTCCTGAGCTTCATCTACAAGGTCCTAGACCCTTTAAAATCTCTTTCCATCCTTCATTTCCACTTTCCCACCATTTTTCCACTTTCAACCCTCTAAAAACCAATTTCGGCCTCTTCTTGTAGATCCCCTGCAGCCTCCTGTAGAAGTTCATGCGAGTGATTTTTCAATGTCCGATCATGGTGGAAACATCTAGAAGGGTGCTAGGGACTCCTTAGGTCCTCTCCACACCTTCCCAACCTCCTACAAGTGCCCACTCCATTTCGTTTCACCAATAAACCTCTACACAGTCACAAATAGTTAAAACACAAGCATAATAATTTTGCATAAAATTTTTCAAAAATACAAAAAGATTATTTTTCCATATTTTCCTTCAGAACTAGCTTAGAAACATGCATTTTACCTTTTCAATAGTCAATGGCATCCATTTCAGTAGTTTACATCTCTTTCCTTGCACAAGTAGTGTTAGTCGGTAAAACTAGGGTTTGCTAAGGTTTTCGTTTTCTTTTAGCTTTCATCTTCTTTCTGCAAGTAGACTACCCTCTTTTGAGTTAGCTTCCTTCCATCACATTTAAAACATTATTCTCAGAACTCATAGAAGTTGGTTTGAGCTCCTAGCGAACTTGTGCGAGCTGATCAAGTGACAGCCTACAGTAAGAGCTAGTACTTGTGCATATAGCAACGTTGCTTCCAAGTTTGTTACGAACCACTTGGTTGATAAAATTAAATTAGGGAGTCCCAGGAGTTGCACCATCATTGCTGCAATACTGGAGCTCAGTAATATGCTTTCAACATCCATTATCAATGTACCACAAATTTTCTTGATCTCCTGCATACAAAGCTAGACCAAATTTTTAGATTCTATGGTTTTCATTTTTGATACCTTTGGTGTTATTGCCTTTTGTTCATGCTGAGAGGATGATCTCATTCTGCTTCTTCATTCAGTTTATTTATGCCCAAATTTCTTGAAAAAATAACATTGTTTTTCGTTTTAGGGAGGTGAGAAAGCATTATAAGAGTATTTCTTTGACCCAATCTCATTATTTTATTTTCTTGCTCCTCTAGTCTTAATATTTTTATACGCGATGCACTGAACAAACTTATGACCAAAATTATGACAAGTGAAGCATTTACCATTGAAGTAGAAGTTCCTGGGAGAATAATACCTTTTTGAGTAGCTTCCCCTTTGATTGTGGTAAGGATTTTTTACTTGAGAGACATTTGATCCCTCATTCTAAGAGTTGGAATTTTGATGAATGTTTCCCTTTACTACATTGAGATAGCTTCATGTACCCATTTCAGAAGATTTTATAGTCTTTGATGATTCTCCATTATATCAAAGACATATCTTTGTTAGAGGACAACATTGTATTTTGATGATTTCTTCTAAGTTCTCAGATCCTTTACCAAATCTAAGATTTAGAGCCTTTGTTTTCTCAAGTTCACTTCTTAGACCCACTATTTCAACTTCGAACCTTTCATTGTGCCTCTCCTTTTCTAGAATTTGTTTCTTCAGGACTTCTTCAGCTAATTTAGTTTCTTCCAGGAAGATTTTTAGCTAAGTTATTTTTTCAATAAAATTATCCTTTTCTTCTAGGGAATCCATAAATATATCATGATATTCATCAACAAATTTCTCTTCAAATGCCACAAGTACTTGATAATCTTGATCAGATTTGACATCTTCATAATTTGAAAGACAATCACTATCTTCGTGTGTGTAGAAAAATTTCTTGTTTCCAGACCTTCCTTTAACATTTAATTTTTCAAAATTCTTCCCTTTCTCATGATTTTCTTTATAAGGGCATTTAGCAGCATAGTGACCAATCCTTCCACATGCCAAGCATTTCAAACGAAGTTTATCTTTAGATTTTCTAGTTCCCACTTGGAGTTTCTTTACGAAATTTTCCTCTTATTCATCCAATATGTAATCTCATTCCTTAAGCTCCTCCTTTTCCTTCCCTTTACAAGTAGCTTTGAATGTTTATTATATGATATCTCATGGACCCCTTTTTCTCATTTCATAGGATGTTAAGATCCCATGAAGTTGTTTAATGTAATAGCATTGGTTAAAAATACATGTAAAAATATATAAGACCATGGTCATGGGACATGTATTCCAATATGAATAGTGCGCAAAACATTGTAGTGGGTGTCACTTTGGTTATTATGGCTAAGGAAATTGGCAAAACCAATGAAAAAGGATTTGAAAAGGCAAGTGGCATTAATTGGAATTTTATTTATGAAAATAGTGGAGATTAGGAGAAGATGAAGGTGAAAGGTCACAGGTTCTATGTGAAGAGGAAAATGAAGGAAAATAATGCAGATTGAAGAAAATAGAGGCCTCATTAATAAAAATTCTTCTGAGGATTAGTTGACAGACTTTTTGTTGAAGGCTTGGTGAGTGTAAGCATTTTTTCAGTTTAGTTTTGGAGCTCACTCTCTACTCTCTCTCTTGCATACTCTTAGACACTTACAGGTTTCATAGAGCACTCTTGGAGGAGTGTGGCATACTTGGAATTTTGGGGAAGGAAGGAAAAGGAAGAGTAGGAAAGTGCAAGTGGACATCAAGATCAACAACTACAATAGGCTTTGCTTGCAGGTACCAAGTTGCATGTATTTTTTTCTCATTAGTTTCGGCATTCATGACATATGCATGTGGTTCATTGGTCATGATTTGTCATTGGCATGGAGGATTTCCTAGATTGGCAGTGGATTTTCCTAGCCTTGCAATTTCCTAGATAGCCATGGTGTTGTGGATTCATTTCTTTGTTTTTTGTTGTTGGTTCTCATGTTTCCTTTAGCTTGGGTTGAGTTACTAGTTCCTGGAAGCCCTGGTTGGACAAACGCTTTGGAAGCCCTGTAATAGGTTGGGTTGAGTTACTAGTCCTTGAAGCCTTAGCTGGACAAAATATTTGGAAGCTCTTGATGGGTTGAGTTACTAGTCTTGGAAGCCCTAGTTGGACAAACGCTTTGGAAGACATGAGGAAGTTGTGGGTTGAGTTACTAGTCCTTGAGTCTTCATTGGGAAAAACACTTTGGAGCCCTGTAAGGCTTGGGTAGAGACCAATCTGGTGATGGTTTCTGATGTCCGACCATGAGGTGGAATCACTGTTTGATGGGTTGAGGTGGTTTGGCCTTTGGAAGCCCTGAATGGTTTTGATTAATGTGTTTCATGAGATCCCACATTCATGCTTGTAATATGGCATGGGGGTGACTGGATCAAGAGATATTTGGCTCAACCATGTCTATGGTTGGGTGGTTCGTGGAAGTCCTAAACCTAGTTGGTTTTTTCATCATTAATATGAAGTTATTTGTCCTTGTTGATTCATGAGTATTTTATTGGTTTATATGTGGATGATATGGTTGTTGTTTCCTTAGTACTTCTATTATTATTATGTTGGTTATGAGCATGTATTATGACAATGACTATGTATGGATCAAATCATGTTTTTACCTGTAAATGAATGAACAATGTATATATGGCCTAATAGATGAAATTGCAGCTAATGTGTTGAGGCATCAATACTTCTTAGCGATTCTCAAATAAGTATGAGAACCCTATGCTCAGTTCTAGTGTTAATACTTTTAGATTTTATATTTGTGAGATGTTTGACGAAATGCCTATCATGGATAGTATGGGTTCAATATAGTCCTTATCAATGTTTTTGTAGATGTATCGTTGTTATGTTGTGATAATTTATTTCTAAACCTATCATTAAGTTCTAGGCAATAACCTCGGCTATGGGCTTGAAAAATGGCACAAATCCCATAGTCGTAGGAACAGGTCACAAGAGAAAAATCACCAGATGCATGCATACACATGCTATGAGAGCATGTGGAGCCTCCTAGATGCATCCTCGTACATATCAAGGGAGCGTCTGAGGGTTTAATGGTCTAGAAACTTAGTGGGACCCAGGGGCTAGTTACTTGAGTGGTTGAGATGTCTCATGGAGTTGTTTTTTTGATGTGGAAGGTCTGTAAGGCATGTTTCCATTGATTCCACTTCCTTAAGGTCACCTAGGAGATTGAATCCCATTATAGTGGCCTCTCATCACATGCTTACCTCAATTGGCCAATTACTTAGGTAGATGTGGGAGGAGGGGGTTACATTCAATAGTAAGATTATTCAAATCCTACATTTCTTCAATGGAAGGGACTTTTGAATCAAATTTTGTGGTTAAATATCTTAGTATTTTCTCAACGAGCGTCGAATCTTTTACTTCATCACCAAGACTTCTCATTGAGTTAATGGTCTCATCTACCCTAAGAAAAAAACTTTCAGTACTTTCATCATTATGCATTCTGAGAGTTTCATATTGAATTCTAAACATTTGAAGTTTGACACTCTTTACCTTAGAGTCACCTTCATAGCTTTGAATGATCTTGTACCATATAGCCTTTGCGATATTAAGCTACATGAACTTCACAAATTATGATTCTTCGAGGCTTCCTAAAAGAGCGATAACTACTTTTGCATTGGTCTCATATTGTTTATTTCCTTCCTCATCTGTGGGAATGGCGGATGGATACCCAGAGCCTCCTTCAACGATTTCCCAAACATCAGCTCCAAGTGACTATAAATACACTCTCATTTTGACTTTCCAGAAAACCAAGTTTTTTCCACTAAATAATGGTGGCTAGATAGTAGATATTTCCTCTTGATTGCTCATCTTGATGAATCTCATTTCTAGTGATCAATATTCTTCTAAAGTACCTACTCTGATACCAATTGTTAAGAAAAATACTGAAATGGGGGGGGGATGAATCGATATTTTACTCACTTCAAAATTCTTATTCTATTTGTATACACTACTATTATAAAAGAAAATAGCGTATGTATGCCATTATTATTAAGGAAACTTGTGCATATCTAGATAAATTATTTCATCATCTCTTCAACATTAATGAGTGCATCATTACTTCTTTATTCATCAATTAATATGTAATTATGAGAACTTAAGAAGAAAATATATCATCAACACACAAAAACCATATCAAAACACTTAAACACTAGGATTTTAGGTGGAAACCCAATGTGGGAGGAAACCACTAATGTTGTTTTCTATGTCTTATTTTATTAAAAGAAAAAGTTCTTACAATATTGTACTAGTGTAGACTCTAGCCAGCATATAGGATACTACCTACAAAAGGCTAAAACCTTTCTTTTGTTTTCCAACTCCTACTGAAAGGAAGCTACAACCCCCTTTCCGAAGGATGTTATCCTCAGATCCTTGTGGATCACTTTTTAGAATGTTTCAAACTGGATCCACTTCCAACATTAAAATGCAATAACAATTCTAAAATCAATTACCCAATTAAATCATTTACTGAATCCTAATCAACCAATGCAACTAAATCATATCATATCAATGCACATCCATTCATAAGAATACCAAACAATACATTTTTCATCACAAAAGTCCAATCCTGTCACTACAAACTATGATTAATCATATGTCAGAAGATATAGGCTACTATTATGAATCATACCTGCATATGTACGCGCTTACCCTGAATAAGACCTGTGTACAGATCTCAAAACAATGATAACTGAATCTGGATCACTGAACCACTGGATAAATCACTCCATCAAATACTGAAACTATCACATATCACTTAACCAAATATACATCACCACACAGTATCATCATCACCAGTCAACATTCTATTCCATAATCAATTCAACCCAACGAGTATTGTCAAATACAAATTATTATAAGATATACTTCATTGACAGATAACAATAAACATAACAAGATTGATCAAATAGATCATTCTACAAATCACTGTCATGTACGCATGAATCTTACAAAATATATCTGTGTATGTACACATTTCTCATTCTTGACTCCTACATACAAATTTTGAACTTTCGCAAAATGTATACGCGACTACCTAGAAGCAGATTTGTGTACGTATATGTCCTTTCTGAGGAAAACCAACATACAAATCTATAATCACTAAATCATACCTTCGCTACAACCACAACACATAATTCGTAAACCTTACTGTCACACATTCATGTGAGAGTTTCATTATCACCACAGATATATCACTGTTATAATTTATCAACAAGCAAATCAAGCAAGCACATATGACATCATACTTCATATATTTCAGATCTATGTCTTCACCTCGCTCCTTGGTGCACACTTGTTCCAGATCAAATTATTCATAAAAAATTCATCACATACTCCACTTAACACTTTGATCTCCATATCCTTATATATCATAAGCCTTAGCCAATACCTTAGGCCAATCCCTTAGTAACACTGATGGTATTCTTTTACGGGATCAAATATCCATTTTCAAGCTCATTACTATGAGCCAATACCATGGTAAATATCCCTAGTATTAATAATACCATGGGACGGATTCTGTATGAAACTTATCTTCACCATACCTACGTATCTACATGACCTTGCTTCATAGGATCCATGTATACTTTCTCACACTTTGTCTTTACCATTACTTTGTCTCTAAATTCATATTCCTTTTTCCATCTCACCTATTACATCTGCATAACCATCATGTTGACATATTTATCAAGTAAGTTTCCTTCAAGGTCAACACATTAGCCATAATTCCAACAAACCTAACATTTAATGTTACTAAAAGTGTTCTAATTTTTCAATTATCTAGTAGAGAGTAATATACTACATACCTTGAGTTGGGCTTTTGTAGTCCATAACCAGACTTAATGTACTCATTCATTACACTGAAATATATGCTAAATTCCTTGTATTTATTTTTTATTTCCCTTAACCCAATTTAAGAAATATATCATCTATTAGAAATATAACTTCTATTAGAGCTAACTGAATGAAACATTGAAGTTGAATGTAAGCTTATATAATCAAGATTCATCGTCACAAAAAGAACATAAAAAATAGAGCATTTAACCAATACAAGGATTGAAATCAAATCATCTAACCAACACTAAAATCCTTAATCAATACCCAAAATAAATATAAAGTTTGAAAAATAATTAATGCGTGTTCATTAGTTTTAGGAGACCTTGAAACCCACATGCTGGCAATGGCACTTAGTATGCAATGTAGCTCATGAAAATCATATGCAACTATTATTTGGATCTTAAAAACTTTAACCAACATTAGTGAACTCCTATCTTATTAATAGAATATAGCACCTCTAGCTAGGGGATTTTTTGACATGTACTCCAAGCTCTTCCAAACATTTTCACAATATTCTTGCAATAGGTCCAACCTTCTTGAAAAAAATTCCATCACCACAATTTGTTACAACCACCACTTTCATTCAAGTGCTTCACATTACTATTAGGAAGTGAGCATCATCCATAATATTGAACTAATAATGGTCAGAACTAAGTAATTTAGGACCTCAACCACTTAGGGAGTTCTTATGAATGGTTGTATTTTCTTTTCTAATAAAGAGTGTTGAACAAATGTAGAAAACATTGAAGGTCAATATGGACTCTGAAGCCTTCCTTCTCTGTTGATTCACAAGATGCACAAATAGTCCATCCTGCTGCACTATCTTCATGAATTTCACCAAATCAAATTATCTCCAAAGTAGTACAGCAAAAACCAATGCACGCTTCATTAAAATGTATAATTTAATGTACTTGTGGAATCGATTTGCAATGAGACAATGCATAACAAAATCACCTTATAGTTAATGAGAAGAATATGGTCAATTATAAAAAAAATTATATTGACAAAATCACACCAACCTTTTAAAAAAAATAGGAATTTTCAATGTTCATACTTGTTAATATATATATATATATATATATATATATATATATATATATATATATATATATATATATATATATATATATAAGAAACCAAATGGAAGAGGCCTTTTTGTTTGTCCAAAGTCCAACATCATAAAAGTTAATGTGAAGTTGTTATTTTTCTACAAATAAACACAAGGTAAAAGTCAATAGTTGAATGCTAGTTTCAATTTTATTTTTTTAGGGGAAATCCTCCTCTCTCTTAGCCCAAGGGAAAAAGTGAGGGTCAATAGAAAATATTCATAGGTACATAGTCATTATAACAATATTTCTCATCATCATGTCACTCATAGGGAATTTGGAATTGAACCTAGTTGGGGGAGATAAAAACCATTCCATCCAACCACCCACATAATCCCAATTGGCAATGCGAGTTTCAAATATCTCCATTTTAGATATCCAATTAAATTTAAAACATAGACCATATTACCAAGGCATTTTTTTGCTTCTAAGTCCAAACATGATAAATTACTCTTGGTTGCAATTTTTCTAGATCTCAATGCAATAGTAAAAATCAATACCTGAAGGTAAATATTGTCATCATATTTCAAATCACACAACTAGGGGACAAACACGTGAACCAACATAGATTTCAAATGAGTGACGAGTGTTGGTTAGGAGATATTTGGTGTACATGATTGTCATATGATTTAGTTATTATAGAATTGTTTTATTAGCTAAATGATATGCTCATCCTATATTTTTTGTGAGAAGGTTAGTTGTCTTTGATTTTTTTTCCTAATTTGAATCTTTCATTATCTAACCTAACATTTAATGTTCAAAAAAGAAAAAATAGTGTTCTAAGTTTTCACTATTCTAGTAGACAGTAATATACTACATACCTTGATTTGGGTTTTCGTAGTTCATAACCAAACTTAATGTACTCATTCAATGCTCTGAACTATATGCTAAATTCCTTATATTGGATTTTTATGTCTTCAACCAAACTTCATAAATATAATGTCTATTAGAGCCAACTAAATAAAACATTTAAGTTGAATGTAAGCTTTAATAATTAAGATTCATCCCCTCAAAAAGAACATAAAAAAATAAATAAATAAAAATAAACCAATACAATTATCAAAAGCATATCATCTAGCCAACATGAAAATCCTTAATCAATAGCCAAAACAAATTAAAAAGGTTGAAAAAGAATTAATGCATTTTCAGCAGTTTTAGGAGACCTTGAAACCCAAATGCTCGGAATGACACTTAGCATGAAATGCAACTCATGAAAAGAATATTCACAAATAATTTGTACCTTAAAATATTTAGCCAACATTAGTGAACTCCTATCCTAATAATAGAATATATCACCTCTCGCTAGGGATTCTTCCCACATGTACTCTAATCTCTTCCAAGCATTTTCACAATCTATTTGCAATAAGTTCGAGCTTCTTGAAAAAGATTCCATCCCCACAATTTGTTGCATGCACCACTTCAGATCAAGTGCTTTACCTTACTATTAGGAAGTGAGCATCATCCATAATATTGAACTAAACATGGTTAACCCCAACATAAAAGAAACACTGGATAATTCTCAACCCACCAATAGTGATCTGAAAACCTTGAATCATTTTCCATTCCTAAATAGTGAGCTAATGATTGGGATCCACTCTTTTGAACATTATCAGTTGTAGCGTTGAAAAATTCTTGAATCATAGTAGCCCTTGTGTTAGAATGGGATTTAACATCTTTGGACTATACTCTTTGAGCTATTAAGATAATGTAAAGGTTAATAAGTAAAGTGTTGAACACCTTACCTCCTTTTGAGAAATGAAAAAGCTAATTATAGAACGCACTTTTAAGAAATGCTAGCGAGGGTGGGGCTTTGACTATAAAATGTATTCTTTATATCATCCAAGGAGGAGATTTTGTGGTGACTTTTCTATGAATGGTGGCTTCTGAAGGTAAGGGAATTAAAAAGAGGCTCTTATTGTGAATCATTGGAAGATTGTGAGGGATTTTAGGATTTCAAAGATGAATTTCCTTTCTTTTTTCACTTTTCCACCCAAGCCTTTGTTATTTATGATGATGTCGCTTTGTTACTACATTATCACCTATGAGATGGAACCCTTGCCCAACTATTGCACATAGAATGTGGTACTTCGAAGTTTGACCCAAACGGGTCTGGATGTTTGTCAATAATATTGGGTCAATATATTGGATCTATGTTGTCCTTGTCTATCAATCTCTTCATCCTTCTTATTCATGGCTTTGATGCATTAATGGAGATTTTATTTTTCCCTCAGTAAGTTCTAATCATTCATGTGGTCCTTGTTATCGAAGCAGTGAAGGGCGAATTTTACCAGCATCTAATCATGCTCCACGTATGTAAAGCTATCCATGAGGACATTGAATATTTCTAGGAGCTTAACATTAATGTTGAGATAGTCATTTATCGATTTTTCATCTTTTTCACCGAGTCAATCCAGGTCCATGTCACGGGGTTTCACTAGGCGAGTAATATCATATCATGTGCATTCACATTAGGATATATATATTAAGGAAAAAATGACATATTATATTGTGGGATATATAGGGGGTAAAGGGTTTTTATATTGGCAATTATAAAAAATGTAGCTCAAAGTTAATGAAAAAATATAAAGGGGTATAAAAAATACTAATGAAAAAATGCATACCTACAATATCTAGTGAAGGCAGGGGTGTTTTAAATTAGGAAGGTGCATTGGGTTCGTATTGGCAGGGGGTTAATTTATATGATTTTTAAAGGTATTTTCCAATATGTAGTCAAATTAGGGGTATTGTTTAGTATGCCATGAATGCACGTGATAAGTCAAAGGTTCACTGAGTGAAGTCCCCATGGTCCAGGTGGCTGTGGATGTTTTATGCTATCTGTTTTGTGCCTTCCAGGTTAGCTAACATGTCCAATTCAAATGTTGTGAGTGCTATATTAGATGAATTCGTGGATGCATTCCTACTCGAGAAGAGCGGATAGGGTCTACTTGGTCATTGACCAATTTTTCGTCTTTTCACTCAGCCAATCTAGGTCTAGGTGGCTTTGGATGTTTTCTATTGTTTGTTTCAAGCCTTCCAGGTGAGCTAATATGTCTGATTCAAATTGTGAGCTTCAGATTAGATGAATTAGTGGATGCATTAGAATTCCCGCTTGAAAAGAGATAGTAGGGCATGGAATTGAAGGCGGTGTCGATCAACGATAGAAAACCTGACCCCAATTGCGTCATAGTCCTTGTTGAATGAAATCAAGAAGAATGTGAACGTGTGTGCTACACATATGATCGTAGGGATTTGAAATCCAAACCTATGACCTCTTAGCGGAAAAGAAAAAAATTGAATGGCCATTGGAAAATTTGATTTTCTGGGTCTTAGGTTGGAATAGATATATAGGTGAAGATTTAAAGGGATCTTGAGTAACTAGAAAGGAATCCAAAACCTCGACCCCTACTCCCAAGCCTTCCAAGAACTCGAAATATCTCAAGAGTCTGCTTTTGGCAGGGATCAAACCACTCTTACCACATTCCAATAATGCCTTGGCTAAGGTTTTTATCTAGGCTCTCGATCTCGATCTAGACAAGTTGTTGCATGTCAATCTCAATTGTTTGATACCTTGTAATTTATTTACTTAGGTCTTTAATGTTTAAGAAACAAGACTTATGGATCATGTTCCATGCCTCATTTCTTATGTAACTTGTTTGGAATAAATTTCCCTTTCTTTTGGTAACCCTCACAAAAGTTTTAATTATCGAAAGATTGATTCTTATAATTTATTTTACCTTAAGAGATCAAAAGGATTTTTCTCCAAAATATGATAATTATCAAATTCTATAATATCTTAATACACACTAGAGCCCTTATAATTTTAAATCATTATCAAATGTTATTAATTTAGATATGATTATCCACACTAATGGCATATGCTAGGGACTCGATAGTAAAGAAAATTTCATTAATTCCTTCACCCATTTTAGGATATATCTATATATATATATATATATATATATATATATATATATATATATATATATATATATATGAATATCCAAAGTGGTTCATGACAACTAGTTATTACTATATTAGACTTATTTATACCTGAATCATACTATTAACATTAAGGTTTGTATGTCATCACTATCTATTTCCAGCATGCCACTTACCAATTCGTAATGTAGTGTAAAGGATTCCAACCCTACCAACTAATTACCCAAGATGACCGTGATATTTATTTTATATTATTATTATTTTCTTTATTTCTTTCTTTTTCTTGTACACCTTATATTTTCTTTATGTCTATACATAACATGGTTGTTGATTTCTATTTTTTTTTATATCCTTTGTGATTTCTGTATATACTTCATGTTATATGTTATATACACCTTGAGTGGGCGTAACGGTTAAGAGTATGTGTTTCCTCCTAAGAGGTCACAGGTTCAAAACCAGAAGGGGGTAGAGTATGTATGCCTACTTAGACTTAGGAGTCAAATATTATTATTATTATCATTATTATAAGTTTATTATTTTAAATGTTTAACCATGTTCCTATAGTCTCTCGCCTCTTTGGATTGCTACCTATTGTATTTAGTGCAATAGTTAGCACTAAGCCTTACAACTATTATCAATAAATTATAAAGTAGACCATCCTTTATTTTTAGAGTGATCACACATACAACACCTTGCCTTCTTTTTTTTATACATATCTATTTATTATTTTCATGATTATTTAACAATGGAGGAATGGTTTCCTTGTACGTATACTTCCTCATACACTTCTTTCTCTACCAATCTTCATATAATTACAAATATGATTTACGGTTCAATATGGGTTCATAATTAAATACTCTAAACAACCATTCAGTCACCTAAGCATCCAACACGTGTAATGATAACTCTTCCATTTCCCTTGCTTGGTTCTATATAAATTTATTTGCTTCCTCTCCTGATAAGAAACTTTTAATATGTATGTTTATTTGTAGTCTTGCTCATAAGCCACCACATTGCAACCTATAGCTTTGATACCACTTGTAACATACATAGATATCCTAAGGCAAAAAAAATTACTTACATTTTGATGAATATCTTACATTTTCATAAATATGTTATCAAAGTTATTTTATTTATTTTACTTAATTATCCTACCAAGGTTGTTTGGATGGCATTGTTAACAATTCGAATTTATCAACATGAATATTAAAAACATAAATTTGATGTTGGTTATGTGCATATTTCATACGTTGGAAATTGTGTAATTGAACTTATGAGCACTGATTGCAATCTTTATTATTATTTTTTTCAATGTTAAGCTGAACTTTACCATTCCGGTGATGGAAAGTTCTCTTGGCATTACACGCCTTTAACCTATTGCAGAAAACATGTTCTGGAGACTTCTATGGATAAGTGGCAACTAAACTATCTTACAGCTAGCTACTGATCCACCGTTGAATTGATGTTTGATCTACAGTTGTCATGCATCAGGGTAGTTTTGGGGTAACTACCCTACACCATCTGGTGGTTCTTAGTCTCATTTGGACCCTTGCTACGTCATAGTGCCTCTGCAGCTGCCGACAAACCCTAACGAAATTTGCAGCAGAATAATAACCATGCCTTTCTAGTAACAAGTATTTTTCTTTCCAGAACCATTGGATTGTTACTGCTAGGTTGTTAACTTAGAGTTGTTTGAGTTTTTTTTATTTTCTTTCTCATAGATAATTCAACTTCTTGCAAGTAAAATTTTCCTTTTCCTTAGGATTATTTTCTTAGTTCTTAGAGTTGACAGGTCGTGCCTTCTTCTTCGAGCAAATCTACCAATAGGCCTTCATCTTAGCAACCTTATTAGTACGAGACACTTATTTTTTCTTTAATTTCTGTTTGAAATGTCCAGAAATGTTTTTAAGTGAAACTTTATGTTTTGCGCTTTAGGGATTATAGGTTGGGCTAGTCGTTCATTGCTAATTCTCTTAGAATTAAATGTTCAGGACAAGTAACTTACATGGTGTTACTCTTCGCTAGGGTTTTAGGAGAGGTAGCTTACTTGTGCGAGGTATTGCAACTTCGTTTAATATTCCCATTCGCGATTTCCTTCTTTTGATATGCGAGCTCTGGTATGGTGATTCTACCCTAACTGCTCTAGCCATAACTTGCATTTTCCTATTCCACAGAGCCTCCTAAGTAATTTAATTTCTGTCAATTGTTTCATTCTGATGGTCTAGGAATTGTGTGTTCAAAGATCACAATTAACAATGTCAGGCTACTGTTGTGATCTGTTGTGGTCTCATTGTGGTACGTTCTTACTCTGCATCCGATGGTTCCATTAAAATATCTTCAATCTTCTTAGGTAAAGGAAAAGTTTTGTTCCAATTCTGTTTCATTTAATCTTAGATTGCATAGAGTTTTTTTTTAATTACTGTTGTAACTAGGGCTTTTCCATGACTTTGATACCATGATAAAATCAATATTCTATTAATTAAATGACTTTACTGGAGAGTGTACAAACACAATATTGATTTGTTTCCAAAAGTCCTTCCGAATAACAACCGCTTAGACTAGATGTTTGAAGTTCTAATTTTGCGAAGAGCATCAACTTTTTAAAACTTTCAACTACATGAAAATCATGTTCAATTTATTTGTGAAAAGGATTATATTTCCTTTGCTTCTCTTTTTCTTCTCTTTGAATTATATAGGTTGAATCCATTTTGTCTTTAGTTGTACTTTTCCATTGCATTAAATATTTATAACTCTTTTGACTGAAGCAATTCCCACGAGAATGAATTAAATATTTATTTCTCCTTTTAGAAATTTTTGGCACTAAATTCGCTGAAAATTTGAATGGTTGAGTGGGCACAAATTTTTAGAATTTATAATTATTGCTATAATATGAAAAGGGAGATAATTACACTATGTTTTATGCACTTATTTTTAATTTCTTAAGAAATAAAATTTTTTTGTCCAGAGGTTGTGGAGTTTTTGTGGAGTTTTTCCTGGTCAACTTGACCAAAACAAAGTGTCTATTATGATTAAATGCTTTCCAAAATTATGCGTTAATTTTCAACACATAGGAAAAGTGAAAAATAGTAGAAGTACTCTTTTAATGTTTGTAATTAATGCATACTAAAATTTGTATCAGCATGAAAAACATGTGGGTTGGACCTAAATAAACACATGCAAACTTGTAAACTAGGTTAATGATGCACATTATAATTTTCTTATATTATCCATAAGAAAGGTTTGGGAACAGGCATGCATAGGGTGCTTCCTTTCCCTTGGAGCTTGTTCACAATAATCTTATGGGGCCATTTCTAAAATCCTTCAATAAGTAAAGACAAATATGTACTCACATTCATAAATGATTGCATAACATACACATGGGTGTACTTTCTCAAACTCAAACATGAAGTGTTTATGAATTTGAAATTTTTTCATAAAGCATCCTATCATTTAGATCAGATTGCAAATATGTGTTCCAAAGTTCATTCAAAAGATCATGAGAATGCATATGAAGATTTCGATTTCGAGCCACTTTTGACATAGAAATGACATGTCATGAGTGATCTCTTGGATGATCCTACTATGATATCTCAATTTGAAGAAGAACCTCATGCACCCACAACTTAAAAATCTATTATGCCCATGCATTGCTACATGGTTCAAGCATCTAACCCTTAAAATTATGATGAAGTTGTAGGGAATACAATTAGGGAAGACGCTATGGATGAGGAGTAAAAATCCCTCATTAAGAACCAAACTTGGTAGTTAGTTCCACTTCCTTCAAATGGTAAGCTTGTTAAATACAAGTGGGCCTATAGGACAAAGAAAGTAGTAGAGGGAATTTTGAGATACAAAGCACCATTGGTGGTCAAATGCTTTCAGTTGGTTCATGGCATAGATTATGATGAAACCTTTTCTCTAGTGTCAAATAAGACTCTATTTGGTTAATTATTTCCATTGCAATAGAAAGAAGGTGGGAGGTTCACCACATGGATGTGAAGAATGCATTTCTTCATGATGATCTCAAAGAGGAAACTTACATGGAGTGACCACAAGGGTATGTAAATAATTCATCTCTAGTTTCCTGACTCATAAAGTATGCACCAAGAGAATGGTATGCTAAAGTGGATTCCTATTTACTCTCAACATTTCATTTGATGTAAATCTAATCCAAAAGTTTATATGCTAATAATATATAATTGTTTGTTGCTCATAGTGCTCTATGTATGATCTACTAATCACAAGTAGTTTAGCCTTAACCATTACTACAATTAAAATCGACTTTTTATGAATGGTCTTCCATAATAGATATGGGCCTATTACACTTCTTCCTTGGACTAGAAATCAAAGAATGATTCAAGAATAAAAATTTCTCAGTGCAAGTATGTAAGAGATCTGTTATTTCATTTTCACATCACCAAATACTATGCCTTTCTTATTGGAGGCGCACCTTCAGTATGGAAATGATACATAGTTGGTTGATTGCACCATATATAGTTACCTTACTAGGAGTCACTTGTATCTCACTCACTCTCCTCCAAATCTCTCATATGTAGTAGGGGCAGTTTCTAGATACATGCACGAGCCACATTAGTTGAATTGGAAAGCTACCAAGTGCATACTTAATATTTCTAGGGAACCATCATCTGTGGGATTGATTATGCAATAGGGTTTACTTTGGACTTCATTGACTACACAAATTCATATTGGGTTGGTGATAGCATTGATTATAAGTCCACTTGAGGATATGTTTTCAATTTTGGTTTTGACCTCATTTGTTGGTCCCAAAAAAAAAGCAAATTTTGATTGCTTTATCATTTGGAGAGGCTAAATACAAAGGTGCAGTCAACATTTCCATTTTGGCTATTTGGTTATAGAAATTCCTCACTAAGCTTGGTATCATATTTCATTGTCTAACTATAATCTCATGCAATAATTAAATAACATTAATTATTTGCAAAGATCGAGTGCAACGACAACAAAAATGCACACTCAAATCCACTTGCCCTATGTCCAACAATTTTTATATGTGTGGATTATAAATTTGTAGTATTCTCCCACTTCTGAACAAACAACTGATACCTTCACAAAGAAGACTTTTACTCAACAAAAATTTCACTTTTTGTGAAACTACCTTGAGGTGAAGGACATAAATGCATAATAGTTTTATTCTTTTTCAATATTGTGTTTTCAAAAAAGAGAGGGGAGTGGGGAGGGGAGAGGGCATGGGGTTGTGGGGGAGAGAAGAGGGTTGTTCCCAAGTGGTTTTGCTCTTTCCTTTTCTCGCAGTTGTTCTATGTTACTTACATGCATTGTAAAATGGCTACCTTACATGGCTTCTTGTTGGGACCTATTCATTTTGTTCTTCCTATTAGTGCTTTAAGGGGGTATAGGGAGGGGAATGGGGGTCTATTGGAGATAACATACACTTAATTGCACTTTAGTTAACTAGGACTATCTCCACTTGCATGAGATAGTTAACTAATGAACTAGGACTAGGCATGAGTTTTCTTTAGTGCATGTTCACATCTCTAGATTCACTATTAGACTCACTACTATATTAGTTGAGTCATGTAAAATATATTTCATAGAATTGTATTGTGATGCTCTGGGAAAATGTAAATATTTGATTTTTACTATGGTAAAAGACAAAACAGAATATGACATTGTTAGTTGTTTGAAAATTAATAGTCTCTTTAGTATTATTTTTTTAACTGTATAAGAAATTTTTCTTGGAATAATACTGGCAACTTCTGAGGAAGAAGTTGGAAAGAGACGGTTGCTGAGATTGCAACCCTAACTACCTCCCCTAACTGGAAAGGCTTCTGAAGAAAAGGAAGTGGGTGAAGGCAAAATCTGCGCTGTAGAGACAAGAAGAGAAAAAAAAGAAAAGGCGAAGTTTGGTGATGACTAGATAGCCAAGAATGATGTGCAAGTGTTCTTGCTATGGACAATGGTCCTCCAAGACAGCTAGGGGGGCAGATTCTGGTCCTGAAAGACGAATCTCATGGTTGGGTGGTCAAGAAACAACAGTGTACCAGGTGAACCTATGAGGAGTCCTTATCGCTGGAAAGACCATGTAAGTAAAGCAAATCACCTGGATAATTTGTTAGTTAATCTTTCTATGAATTGTTCAGAATTGAGAAGTAGAGTTGGGGTTTAATTTTTTGTGGTTATCAGGGTACTGTAAGATGAAGGGATGTTCTATTTCTTAACTGTTAATGTAAGGTAGGATAATCAGGGAGTTTTTGTTGGATAGAAGAAACTGTTGGGTCCCTATAATACTAGTGATTACCCCATTACTATTGTAGTTATACCCATTATTTATATTGTTGTGCCCCTATTACCCCCATATTGTTATTTCTGTGACCCATAGAATCCCTCTATTGTTATTTTTGTGGCTTTATATTATTATTGTTAGGGCGGCTGGATTATATTGTGACTCCTTAGACTCCTATATATAGAAAGGAGGTTTTGTCATTTGTATCATCCAAGAATTGTTCATTTATGTAATGTAAAGGAGGTTGCCCCCTCAAAGAGGCTGAATTCTAAGGCGTTGATCTATCTTTTCTATCTTTTCTTGAGCTGGTTTCATAACATTTGGTATCAGAGCTTTGGATTCTAGGGTTTCGTTGCTCCAAATAGGTCATCGTGGTATTTTCGCTATAACCTTTTTTCTGTGACGTTTCAGAAGTCGAAAAAAAACCCATTTGAGAAGACTTGACGCTGAACCTTGGGTCCGAATTTCAGAGCTTTTCGCGCAATATTTTCGGAGATATGATCTGAGGAAGTTTGTCTTTTTGCAGACTCCTGAATTACATTCAAAACAGGTGACCTGGGGAAAATCGTCATAACTTTCTCTCTGAGGATCGGATTGAAATTTCGTAAAAAGGTACAGAAAGAGGACGGACTGTAGTTGCTTGTGGGTGTTTTTTAGATCCAAAGGTCTAAACAGTGACTCGTGGCACGTCGTACAAGTTAGCTCTACTGAACTAGTCTATAATCAAGTCACTGTGGGAGATTTCGCATAACTCTTCCTTGGAGAATCCAATTTGGGTCAGACTTGTGGCATTGGAAAGAGGACACAGAGAGCTACTACAGGTCACAAGTTCAGAACTAGATGACTGGAAAGCACAGAGATACATCAGAGGCAATATCGAGCTCCTACAAAGTGAAAAAAGGTGTGTAGATTTTTTTAAATTTTTGCTTAAGCTTGGTTTGAAAATTTATTTTGAAGGAATTCAAAGGGCATAGTAGAGCATTATTATCAGTAACTGATGCCCCGAGGAAAGAAAATGCAAACACCTAGTAAGGAACCTGAAAGCTCTAGCATGACTCATGAAGAAGAGGAAGAAATGCTACATGATATATCAAAATTACAAGAACAAGTGCAACAAATTTCACGCTCACAAAAGTTAACAGATGCTAAGATAAATGGCGTGGAAGCTAAGATGAATGGCATGGAAGCTAAGATGGACAATTTGAAGATAGATTTGAACACAAATTTGAAGACAAGCATGGCATATTTGAAGACAGATTTGACTAATTTTCTACAAGAAATACTTACTAATGGTGAAAATGTAGTAAAGGAAACTCATGATGAGAACAAAAGAAATGTTAATCATGATTCCATAGACGCTAATGTTGGATCGAAGAATCACCACATTCCAAAAATCGATATGAGGAAGTTTGATGGCAAGGATCCCGCCACATGGATATTACAGATGGAGCAATTCTTCGATCTCAATAATGTGCAAAACACACAAAAGGTACGTATGGCAACTTTATATTTGGAACCAAATCAGTTTGTATGGTATCAATGGCTTTGTTCTCGTAAACAATTTATCACTTGGGCAATTTTTACGGAAGAATTGATAGCACATTATGAGGATACAAAAAGAAACACTTTTTTTAGCCAATTGATAAGTCTCAAACAAAAGGGTTCAATAATGGAGCACATTGAGGAGTTCCAAAAATTGAACATAAGGGTAAAAGATATTCCAGAGGAGCATAGGATTGATGTGTTCATAGGGTCTTTAAAGGATAATATCCAACATGATGTGCACCTTTGGGAACCTGATTCATTAGAGAAGGCATTCAGGTTAGCAAGAAAAATGGAAAGAAAAATTATGGCAACTAGGAAGCATACCATTCACAACTATAAAGACGGAAGTGTTGTTGCCCATAGTCTTCCACAACCTACAAGGTTGACACCACAAAAATTGGAAGAAAAAAGAGCAAAAGGGCTTTGTTACAATTGTGATAGAAAATACACAAAAGGTCATAAGTGTGCTGAGAAGAAATTATTCTACATAGATTGTGAAGAGGAAGAAGAAAAGGAGCAAGAAAGGTCAAAAGAAGAGAATATTCTCTAAGAACAAATCCTAGATGAAGAACAAATAAATCCGACCATATCTTGTAATGCATTGGCAGGAATTACCACTCCTCAAACCATCAAGATAGAAGGACAAATCAAGAAGAAAAAGGTAATAGTGTTGATTGATTCAGGAAGCACCCACAATTTTATTCATTGTAGGGTAGCAAAAGAATTGAATTGCTTCCTATATCCAGCACCAGAGTGTCAAGTGATGATTGCAAATGGAGGAACAATAAATTGTTCTGGAAAGTGCCATAATATCAAGCTATCCATGGGAGAATATGTATTGACTAGCCCAATGCTTTCCATTCCAATGGGAGGTGCTGATGTTGTACTAGGAGTCCAATGGCTACAATCCTTGGGTACAATAGCTTTTAATTTTCAAGAACTTTTCATGAAATTTTATGTGGAAGGGAAGGAAGTTGAATTAAGGGGTATTGCAGGGAAACCAAGAAAGATAATCAGCTCTAATGGCATGACAAAGCTTCTAAAAAAGGAGCAAAGAGGTGTAATTGCACAATTATGTTCGCTAGATGTTTCCACATTGGAATCATCTATTTCTCCAGATCTCCAAAAAGTCCTGGACAATCATTCCAAGGTATTTGAGACTCCCAAAGGTCTCCCACCTATGCGTGATCATGATCATGCTATTCATCTGATTCCAGGAAGTGTTCCTCCAAACATCAGGCCGTACAGATATCCATATGTCCAAAAAAGTGAAATTGAACGTATGGTTGCAGAAATGCTAGAGGCTGGTATAATTCAACCAAGTCAAAGTTCTTTCTCAGCTCCAGTAGTATTGGTGCACAAGAAGGATGGATCATGGCGCATGTGTCCAGATTATAGGGAGCTCAACAAGCTCACTATTAAAGATAAGTTTCCCATTCCTGTCATTGATGAATTACTGGATGAATTGCATGGATCAATTTACTTCACCAAGTTGGATCTTCGTTCGGGATATCATCAAATCAGAATGAAGATTGAAGACATTTCGAAAACGACATTTAGAACTCATGAGGGTCATTATGAATTTTTGGTCATGCCTTTTGGCCTTACCAATGCACCTTCAACATTTCAAGGTTTGATGAATTCAATTTTCAAACCATTCCTTAGAAAATTTGTGTTAGTATTTTTTGATGATATACTAATCTACAGCAAGTCTTGGAAGGATCATGTTGAACATGTTGACAAGGTGCTACAACTATTGGAGGAGAAACAATTATATGCAAAAAGATCCAAATGTTTCTTTGGAGTCCAGGAGGTGGAATATTTGGGTCATATTGTATCTCATGAAGGAGTTAAGGTAGACCCTAGCAAAATTAAAGCCATTAAGGAATGGAAAATCCCCACATCCATAAAGCATCTGCGAGGATTTCTTGGGTTGACAGGGTATTATCGCAAGTTTGTTAAGAATTATGGGAGAATAGCAGCACCTCTAACAACATTATTGAAGAAAGATTCATTTTCATGGACTCCGGAAGCAACAAAGGCCTTTAAACATCTTAAAGAGGCAATGTGCCAAGCACCGGTCTTAGCTACACCGGACTTCACAAAAACCTTTATTGTGGAATGTGATGCTTCAGGAAATGGAATTGGTGCTGTTCTAATGCAAGATGAAAGACCCATTGCTTTTGAAAGTCGTCCAATCAAGGGAAAGTTTTTAAGCAAAGCTATTTATGAGAAGGAAATGTTGGCAATACTCCATGCACTTAAGAAATGGCGACCCTACCTAATGGGAAGACACTTCAAGGTAAAAACGGATCATGATAGCCTTAAATACTTTTTAGAACAAAGATTATCCTCTGAAGAGCAACAAAAGTGGGTCACAAAGATGTTGGGTTATGACTTTGAAATCATCTACAAAAAAGGGAAGCAAAATGTGGTGGCAGATGCACTCTCAAGAAAGGATGAGGATGTGGAAGCATTGTTGTGTGCCATTTCTATTATCCAACCAGATTGGATAAACGAAGCAAAGGAGGAATGGAAGAATGACGAAGAAGTGTGGGCACTTATTCGAAAGCTACAACAAGATTCCAGTACTTCTGATACATTTAGCTGGCAAAATGATTCGTTATGGTACAAAGATCGCTTATACCTCTGTAAGAATTCCCAGCTAAAACAAAAGATTCTTATGGAATTGCACACTTCTCCCTTAGGAGGGCACTCAGGATTTTTAAAAACTTACCACAGGGTTAAGAAGGAATTTTTTTGGGATGGCCTTAAATCAGATATTCAAAAGTTTGTGGCGGAATGTTTGGTTTGCCAACAAAATAAAGTTGAAACAATTAAGACACCGGGTCTATTACAACCTTTATCCATTCCAAGCCAACGTTGGGAGGAGGTTTCAATGGATTTTATCACAGGTTTACCCAAGTCTGAGGGAAAGAGTGTCATCATGGTGGTAGTTGACAGACTTACCAAGTATGCACACTTTTGTGCATTATCACATCCATTTAAAGCCAGTACAGTTTCTACTGCATTTATGGAAACAGTTCAAAAGCTACATGGAAACCCAAAGATTATTGTAAGTGACAGAGATCCCATTTTCACTGGAAATTTTTGGACAGAATTATTTTCTTGTCTTGGTACTCAGTTAGCTCATAGCTCATCTTATCATCCTCAATCTGATGGGCAAACTGAGATAGTAAACAAATGTTTGGAAGGATATCTTCGTTGCTTTGTATCTGATAAACAGACACAATGGGTCAAATGGTTGCCTCTGGCTGAATGGTGGTATAACACTTCCTTCCATACAGCAACAAAAATGACCCCATTTATGGCACTTTATGGGTATCAACCACCATCAATCACATCATATTTAAGAGAAAATTCTAAGGTTCAAGCAGTGGAACATCACATCGAACATCAACAACAAGTCCTCCAACTCTTAAAGGATAACCTCGTGTTGGCACAAAATAGAATGAAACAACAGGCAGATCAACATCGCAGTGAAAGAAGTTTTGATGTAGGTGATTGGGTATTCCTACGGCTACAACCATATAAGCAAATGTCCCTAAAGCAAGCTAAGAAGGATAATAAATTATCACCAAAGTATTATGGTCCGTACAAGGTGTTGGAAAAGATTGGTACTATGGCATACAAATTGGAGCTTCCTGCAGCTTCTCGATTGCACCCAGTTTTCCATGTTTCATGTTTAAAGAAGGTTATAGGCGACAAGCTCCCAGTTCAAACAATATTGCCAGAACTTGACGAGGAAGAAAAAATTATATTGGAACCGGAAGCAGTCACAGAAACAAGAACTCGACAGCTACGAAATCGATCAATTTCAGAGTATCTTATCAAGTGGAAGAACTTATCCGCTGAAGATTCCACATGGGAGGATGAGAATTTTATGCAGAAGTATCCAGAACTACTCAAGCGTTGAGGACAACACTTTTTTGAAGGAGAGGGGCATGTTGGGTCCCTATAATACTAGTGATTACCCCATTACTATTGTATTTATACCCCTTATTTATATTGTTGTGCCCCTATTACCCCCATATTGTTATTTATGTGCCCCATAGAATCCCTCTATTGTTATTTTTGTGGCTTTATATTATTATTGTTAGGTCGGCTGGATTATATTGTGACTCCTTAGACTCCTATATATAGAAAGGAGGTTTTGTCATTTGTATCATCCAAGAATTGTTCATTTATGTAATGTAAAGGAGGTTGCCCCCTCGAAGAGGCTGAATTCTAAGGCGTTGATCTATATTTTCTATCTTTCCTTGAGCTGGTTTCATAACAGAAACCTGAAAAACAAAAGTTAGGAATAGGATCTAAGCCTATGGTGTTAACCCAAACAAACATGTGAATACAGCAATAGATGGAGGTTAACTCTTAACAATACTGCTCGTCAAACAGAAACAAAAAGATTACATTTGAGATTATCGGATAACAGTGTGTAAGCAGCTAACACCGTGAAACTGAAAACAAAGCTAGTATTATTTTAACCTTATAGAATTGCATGTTTAGAACGGAAAAGAAACTACAATGTTCTTTAACAAAAGAATAGTAAAATCTGGAAGGTAACTGTAAGTCCGACCCTGATCCGTAACCCTTGGTTCATATCAAGGTTTCCTGTACATATCAATTTAAAAAAAATATATAGGACAGACAGCTAATTGCAATAAGATAAGTGCTAAGGAGTATGCCATTACAGCAGTGGTGCTCCAGCAAGGGAGCCTGAGCCCTCTAAAGGACCCTTCCACGATGGTATGGGAAGGAACCCTAAGAGGGTTTGGAAATCGTCAAACAATGTCAATCTACAGACAGAGAGAGGGGGACTCGTCGCAGCACTGAGGTAAATTGAGAGAATATCATTATTGTCATGCTGAAAGAGTCGATAGTGTAGACACAACGGACCTCCCTAGAAGCAAAGGCTTTCTAGTGACAAACAAGACAAATAAACACTACCTTTCCCTAAACATGCATCGAAAATACAAGTAATCAAATGAATGTAACATACCTTTAGTCCAACGCTTTGTAGTAGTCCAGCTTCGCCGATCCGGATGAGCTCCTCCTTCTCTTCGAAACCTGCATTCACTAACAAGCCAAAAGATTAAATAGCACCTGATAAACTCATAAAACAATACATATCCATCATACAGACCAAGGAGTATATGAAACAAATCATGAATAACAATCTGTTGAGAAAAATGAGTTCATTTGTATTAAGAGGAAACAAAAGAAACCATTACAACCTGAGCCTTGGTGTTGTGCAGGTCCCTCCTAGGGTCCAACAAGAGTTTTCCTTTACTTTGATCAGCTCACCCACTCTCAAATAAGGCTAGGAAAGGATGGGAATCTCTCCTCTCAAGCTTTACAAGGGAGTCCTAATTCTAGCAGCATCTACCCTTAGGAATGTTCAGCTTTCAACCTCCCCTCCCTTAGGCCCAATGCCTGTATTTATAGTGTTCTAGAGGAAGTTATTCAGGTCCACCATCAATGGGATAAGCCCCTCTTTGGATGGGATAGCTCCCCTCTTGATGGGATAAGTTCCTCTTTGATAGGGATACATGAACCATCTGGAGGCGCTCCATACACGTCAAACAAGCTTCTACAATGCTCTAGAAATGACCACAAGTAACTTTTTTGAAGTGAAACTTGCGCCTTTTGACCTTTACAGGAGTACGCACCCTCCCCTTTACATACAGAGCATACAAGTACGCAGGTATTGTGAACTTGGGGTGCGTACACGCAGGTAAGGCTAAGAGAAACTGTGTACCTAGAGACATATAGATTTTGAATGACTTTCTCTCTTTCTTGGAGTTTGACATGGAGAGCAGAGGTATGAGGCTTGCCAAGGAGGATAGTATGACAGTTAATGGAGCCATACTAACTACAAATAGTCATGGTGACAAATTTTAGTGTAACAATTATAAAAGAAACACCCAGATAATTATATGAACAAATGACTTTTAAAATGGAAATTTCAGTGACATCCAGATAGTTCAAGTTTTACTGTTTCAACATAGAACATGAATAAACAGAGATCTGCATCTCAAGATAAATATAAGTGTGGAATCATAATACAAAACAAGTGTCTCAGAGTTGTGTCAAAGAACAATTCAACTGAGTATCATTTGGAAATTTTACTCAAAACCCAGAAATTGCGTCCAAATATTCATGTTGGAAACCCATATGGACTCGGCTTTTGCCGAGTGGAATGTTATTTAGAAAAGATAAAGTACACTTGTCCAGACATAAGGACACATTGAAAACTCACAAATCGAAAAATCTCAACTTATAAACCAGAGTATTGTACAGGGGCTCAACCCCGGATAACTTATAACAGAATTACATCGAACCCAGATAGTTTGTCTCATAATTACAACAGATCTAGTCCAATGTGACCAAAGCTTGAACCTGTGTTAAAATAGCCAAGCCTCAGGCCAGGAAAGCCTATGGACTCAAACCCTAAACATTGAAGAAAGACCATAGAGGATTTTCCATTCCACGCATATTAGGAACCATCACTATAACTGAAAACATAAAAAAAATATAAAGGGGTGCGGTCTATAAACCCTTGAGACAACAAATCAATAAACATTGATCTCTCTACAAACAAATCGAGCTAGAGCCTTGAGGCTTACCCAGTAGTCCATGTTGGAGGTAGGCAATCCGAGTAATCGCGTCCATCTTGCAATGCAAACCAATATTCTTTAGCTGCGCCCATTCCCTTCCATCCAGAATGCATACAAAAGAAAGGAAAAATTGTTACTGTATGCTTGAAGTATGGAAAATACACAAAAAAAGAAAAAAAACAGAGGTAGGAGCAAAATAAACTATGTAGGCACTTACAGGATGACATACACTGCCTGGAGGATGAGCAGGCTAATTCCTGCACTTGAACCATGGGCAGAAAACACAGGATTATACACAAGCTTGGCGCAGCAAAAGATAGAGCAGAGCATAGATGAGCGCCAAAGCATAATGGAACAAATGAGCAATATCACTCAGGTAAACAAATGCCCAAACCCCAGATCAACGCTCGACCCTTGGATCCGGCATCTGAAAACATAGCCATCGATGACTGGAGGAGCCCGAGGTGCACAAACGCCAATGGTACTCCTGCTCTTGCCACGCTACCATGACAGAGCAGAAAATAAATAACGAGCCAGGTGGAAAGTGCAAGTGAACCCGACAGCTGGTGGAGTACTAGCATACAGTGGCGGTGGTACCGTAACAATAAATGCAACGGATAGAGTTGCAAAGTGAATTTCGAAAGATCAAACCACCACACTTTGACGGAGAACAGGAGGAAGCAGCTGAGGCATGGTTGATACATATGAATAAATACTTCAAGCTATATGAAGACAATCACAACCTTAAGGCGCGATTGGCTATCTTCCAATTACAGGAAAAGTCCACCCTGTGGTGGGAAGAAGTTAAGATCGTAAGAGGAGTAAGTGAACAGAAAATAACCTGGGAGAAATTTCAAAGGTACTTTAAGGAAGGTACCTAACCGAGCGGTTTTATGATGAAAAGGCAAGAGAATTCTATGACTTGCGGCTGGGATAGCAAACCATGGATGAATTTATCACTCGTTTTACTTCATTGCTTTGTTATGTGCCTTATAGTAGAGAAGAAAAAGCTAAATTGCAAAGGTTCGTTAGTAGTTTACCTTTGAATATGCGCGAAATGATTGAGTTTGACAATCCAAAGACAATGGATGAATCAATTCGTAAAGCCATAATTTGTTACCAGCAGAGTAAACAGAAGGGGGAAATTCCAGGTAAAAGATGGAATGACAAGAGAAGTAATAAGCTGGCTGGAAATAGTAAGGAAAACTGCGATAGTGTTAATAAGGGTTTTGGCAAGGGGCAATGCAGCAGAAATATATAGAAAAATTTGCTCCGGCCCAAGCCAACCAATGAATCTAGAATTAGTGAACAACCTATAAAGTTGGACAGCGAAGGGGAAACAAGGCCTCCTCTATAGTGTTTGGGTTGTGGTGGGCCTTACTACGATAAAAACTGTCCTCAACGAAAAGGGAATAGGTTTCCCAAATTCAAGAAGCATCGATAGTCAGCAATATAGGACGAAGTTTACCACGGATTAATGCGGCCCTGGAGGATCGTTAAGTGGAGTACCTGCCGACCATGGTGGAATTCGAAGGTAAAATTTCAGACCTTATTGTAACTGTTTTAATTGATCCTGGAGCCACATTAAGTTATATTAGTCCTAAGGTGGTAGAGAATTGTAATTTGCAGCCCGTTAAATTCAAGAATCCATGGCTAGTACAGCTGGCTATAGGGGCCAAGAGGCGAGTGCTTGCAAAAGTCAATAACTTTTCTTTAAAGATAGCAGGGCAACCAGTGATGGCAGATTTAAATGTGCTTCCCCTTGGTTCATATGATGTTCTAATTGGTATGGACTGGCTAGAAAAACACTGGTCCTTATTCAACTACAAAACAAAGACTATTTATTATAGAGATGAGCTTGGAGCAAGGCAAGAGATGCAAGGGATTAAGTGGCCAGTACAGGTCCGACCAATAACTGCCTCTCAGTTAGCAAGATGCATTAGGAAGGGGTGTCAGATCTATGCCATCCAAGTGGGCTATGCTAACTCGAAAGATAAAACAACTACGTTGGACAACATCCCTGTGATACAAGAATTTGTTGATGTGTTTCCGGAAGAGATTCTTGAACTTCCACCTAAGAGGGATATAGACTTTACTATTGAATTGGTACCAGGGGCAGCTTTGATATCCTGAGCACCCTACAGAATGAGTACACCTAAGTTGACAGAGTTAAAAATACAATTACAAGAACTGTTAGACAAAAACTATATTCATCCCAGTTTGTCTCCTTGGGGAGCTCCGGTATTGTTCGTTAAGAAAAAGGATGGGACCCTTCGCATGTGCATAGATTACTGTTAGTTGAACAAACTGAAAATCAAGAATAAGTATCCTCTACCTCGGATTGATGAACTTTTCGATCAAGTGAAAGGTGCAACAATATTCTTCAAGATCGATTTATGATCAAGGTATCACCAAATCAGGATTAAGGAAGAAGACATAGCTAAAATAGCTTTTAGAACAAGGTATGGACATTACGAGTTCGTGGTGCCGCCCTTTAGGTTAACTAACGCCCCCGCAACTTTTGTGTGCTTAATGAACAATATATTTCATCAATATTTGGATAGATTTGTGCTGATATTTATTGATGATATACTAATATATTCCCGCACTATGGAAGAGCACAAGAAGCACCTCAGATTAGTGCTGCAAACTCTCCGAGAACACCGGTTATATGTCAAGTTCAGCAAGTGTGACTTCTTCAAGGAAGAAATCCAGTATTTGGACCATATAATCACGAAGCAAGGGATTGCGGTAGATCCTGAAAAGATAAAAAACATACTAGAATGGCCTATACCAAAAGATGTGGCAGACATCAGGTCCTTCATGGGATTATCCCGTTACTACAGATGATTTGTAGAAGGATTCTCAAGAGTAGCATATCCTATCACTTCCTTGCAAAAAAAAGGAAGAGCTTTCAGATGGACCCCGAAATACCAAAGAAGTTTTGAGCGGCCTAAACACCTGCTCACCACCGCACCCATCCTGAGCATAGCTAATCCTAATAAGGACTATGTGGTGTGCACTGAAGCAAGCAAGGAAGATGTAGGAGGCGTGTTGATGCAAGAAGGGAAAGTAATTGCTTACGAGTCGAGGAAACTAAAAGAACATGAGCAGAAATATTCCGCTTATGACTTAGAATTGGCAGCCGTCATACACGCCTTGAAGATGTGGCGACATTACCTTATGGGAAGAAAATTTTTATTACTAACAGACCACCACAGTCTAACCAATTATTTTAGCCAGCCCACTTTAAATGCTAGGCAAGCACGGTGGGTGGATTTCCTAAGTGGTTTTGACTTTGAAATCAAACATTTGAAAGGGAAAGAGAACCGGGTGGCGGACACGTTAAGTCGAAAATTACAATGTTTATATGAAATTTCCTGTAGCAAATGGAAAAGCCCCTTCGAGGAGATGATTAAAAAAGCAGCAGAGCAAGATGTTGTATACCAGCAGATAAAACAACAAGTACAGTAGCCTACCAGCAAGGAAAATCAACAAGATTATGGGGTGGATGATGCTGGAATGTTGTACTACAAGAAGAGGCTATATGTGCCCAATCAGAACAGCATTAAGAATCTGATTTTAGATGAATTTCATATCAGTCACTACGCTGGACACCCAGGATATCAGAAAATGATCACTGCCCTCTGAAAAGAATATTACTGGCTGGGTATGAAGAGAGATGTGGCGGAGTACTTGGCACGTTGTTTAGAATGTCAACAAATCAAGGCAGAACACCAACACCCTACGGGGTTATTGCAACCGTTACCCATTCCGAAATGGAAGTGGGAAACCATTTCTATGGAATTTATAACAGGTTTTCCCAAGACAAGGAAAAATAACGACTCCATCATGGTGGTGGTGGACAAATTAAGTAAATCAGCACATTTTATACCTGTGCAATCTACTTACAGAGCTGTGCAGATTGCTCATATTTTTATGCAAAACATATTTAAGTTGCATGGATTACCAAAAACAATAATCTTCGACCGTGATGTAAAATTTACATCGGTCTTTTGGAAAACATTGTTTGCAGAACTGGGAACTCAACTAAATTTTAGTACGGCATATCACCCTTAGACGGACGGGCAAACCGAATGGGTGAACCAGGTGGTGGAAGATATGTTGAGGGCATATGTAACGTAGCAACCGACTAGGTGGGAACATTACCTGCACTTGGTTGAATTCACATACAATAATGGCTATCATACATCACTACAAATGAGCCTATTTGAAGTATTGTATGGGCGGAAGTGCTGCACACCCTCAAGCTGGGGTGGACCAGAAGACAAATTAATGTTGGGGCTGAAAATTCTTAGGGAAATGGAGGAAATGGTCAAGAAGGTAAGGTCTAATTTAAAAGCCGCTCAGGATAGGAAAAAGAACTTTGCTGACCGGAAAAGGAGGTTTAAAGAATAGCAAGTCGATGATCACGTGTATGTGAGAATTCAAGCAAGAAGGAGCACATTGAAATGGAGCGGGTGTACCAAGTTGGCACCCCAATATTGTGGACAATTCTAGCTCTTGGCAAGAATTGGGCTAGTGGCTTACCAGCTCGCCCTACCAAGTCACATCCGAGTCCACAATGTCTTCCATGTCTCTATATTAAAAAAATATGTTTGTGATCCTAAACATGTAATCAGATGGCAGGATGTACAGGTGAGAATTATTTCCAGTAGACCAGTCTAAAAGTTTTCTTTAAAAGAAACTGATTTAGGATGTTTCAGGTTGCAGGTCGAATTGGAAGGAGAAATCTTGGTCAAGTTGTTGAACATTCTCGACTGGAGAGAAGTACTTGTTATCACCCCAAGAAACTCTCCTAGTTTGTATCTCAAAGATGCTCGGGAACATTACAAACTCAACAAAAAAGTTGGAAATAGGTGGATGAATGGAAGGAATGATGTATATTCAAGCTAGATAACCACTTCTACTATGCTTGACCCCAGACATGGGTGAACACCACCAGACTACAAGGCTTTAAACCACCAATTACTCATAGTTTTAGGATTAGGTGAACATGAAGAGTACTGACGACACCAGCAGATGCACAAGACCATGTGATAGCTGGCTGTAACCAGTAAAGAGGTCTACAATTCTATTTCCTAATGCACAGACATGATGACAACTTTCTGGCACTAAGTAAACAGAAACCTGCATAACACATTCAATGATACATACTAGACTTCAACACAGAGGTGGGATGACAGCCCCTCTAATGTTAAACATCAAGAGCACATGAAAAATGTATAATAGGCACAACATAGAAAAAAGTAGAAATGGAAAGTGAGCAATTAACAGTAAAAGAAGCTTGTATTAGTTGAAAATGAAGACCAGACACTGAAGGTATCACAGTAGTTACAGTCTCCAGAAGTTGAACCTTACATCAAAACAAAAACCATGAACCCTATTACATGGTCTTTTTGGGTATATATAGAGTTTGATTACAAAATTTCTCTGTTGCTTTATGCATGGAGGGGTCATAATGGACCACCAACAACATTAACTATCTAATACGGGTCTCTGATACAATCTGCTGCTTCAATGAGTGAATTTGACATTCTCTGGTACTTTGTTGTACTCCTCGAGCAGGTGGAGTGTTGTATGAATAAATTTCCATAACTGTTGAAGGCATTTGACTGCTCGAGGATTGTCCTTTCTCTCTCGCCATGCTGCTCTTTGAATGCAGTTGTTGAGGAGTAATGGTGTAGGGTACTGGTAGGTGATCGCCTTCTTCCTTTAGATGCACTAGACAAGCCAAAAACACGAAAACTGCATGGGGAATGAATGGAGGGCAGGGAATAAATATTAGCCATTGGATAGAGTAGACGGATGACTAAGATCGCTTAGCGGGAGGCGTTGGGAGGACGTCGGGCAGAGTGATTATGAGCCATTGGATCACATGTATGGACAGGAGAGATCGTTTGATAGGGAGTATCGGGAGGTATGTGAGTGGGGAGATCACGGGCCGTTGGATCTCGGGCAGGGAGATCCAACGGTCGTTGGGCGAGGAAGTTGCACAGGAGTTAGCAAGTGGGCAGAGCAATTTTGTTGGTGAGCAGTATTCCCTGCACCGCTTTTGGAGCTGCGGTGGTATCCGTGTATGGGCTCACGATCATGTTTTCAGAACGACACGTGGTGGATGGAACTGATGGGAAACCTCTTTCCCTGTGCATTAACGTGTGGTTAAGTTACGAGCGTGGGACAAGCGATCACCATTTGATCTCACGGTGGATGTGATCGATGGTGGAGGAAAAGAACAGGGTTTAGCGTGTGGGAAAAAGGTCTGTGGTGGTGGGGAAGTTAGTGAATGCGTGCGGTCACACAAATATTGTTATATGACAGTTTAAGCTCCACTCTCGGGGTTAAGAGCCTTATATCGATTTTAACGAGTGACCCTGGAAAAGGAGGTGAAAGGGAGATAGATGAGGCGTAGGGGAAGGTTAAAGTGGCCATTAAGAATCTTCTTTCAGCAAAACCAAGAACCAAGTCCACCTCAGCTCCTCAAACTGTAGCAGAGCTAACACTGGCTCCTTCTGGGATGAGATCCTCCCTGTGAGGTCACAAGAACCTACAGATCAATGCCTTCCTGATGAAAACAAATTAGAAAAATTCCTGGTGTTCCATTGGGGCATGGAGTCTGACTGAACCTACACTAAAACTGCTAAAATCAAATATTTACAATTTTCAAGACCAAAAGACCTTAAATGACATAAATTTTCAAAAAACACCCATTAACTGGGCCATCAAAAACTTCTTCTCCCCCCATACTTTTCAGTATGAAGGTATTGTTTCCTTGAATCTGAGAAATGATGAAAGGCCCAATCCAGAAAGCATCAAACTTCCCATGGTTGCCTTTCTTTTATTTCAATGCATCCCATTTCAGAACCAAGTCTCCAACCTGAAAATAATCTGATTTTGTCCCTTTGTCAAAAGCATCCTTGATCTTTTTCTGATGTGTTGCAGCCTTTTCAACTAGCTGTTCTCTTATTTGATGTACCTATGCTAAATCAGTCATCCTATTTGCCATGTCTTCTTCTTCATTCTGTTCTGTTTGAAGGAATTTTGCCACAGGGAGAGTTAACTGAATTGGGAATACAGCTTCAGTACCATATACCAGCTTGAAAGGAGAATTCCCTGTCGATCTTTGAATGGTCACTCTGTCAGCCCACAGTGCATACATGAGCTTGGAATCCCAATTCTTTTTATTGTCCTCCAACAACGTCTTAATTATCCTTATCAGGCTTTTATAAGAGGATTCTGCTAGACCATTTCCTTGAGGATAATATGAGGTGGAACGAACCAGTTTAATACCCATTGAATCACACATATCCATCAATTCTTTTGCCCTAAAGGCTGCTGCATTGTCTGTGACTAATTTATGTGGACAACCAAATCTAGTGAAGATATTCTCTGTCAAAAACTTCATGACCACATGGTGATCAACCTTCCTGGTAGGAATTTCTTCAATCCACTTGGTAAAATAATCAGTGGCTGCTAATATTCATCTGTGCTAGCCACTGGAATGTGGATTTATTTCTCGAATGAAATCCAAACCCCATTACTGAAAATGTCCTTTTGCATGTATTTGCTTTAGGGGCAGGGACTTCAATTTCTGTTTTCCTTCAAATCTTTGGCACTTGTCACAAGATTTAACAAATGAAAATACATCAGAAAATAAAGTGGGCCAAAAAAATCCAGCTCTGAGGATTTTAAGAGCTGTAGTCTTCTAATAATGGTGCCCTACACACATGCTCGAATGAAACTGCTGCATGACTTCTATTGACTGTTCTTTGTCCAGACACCTCAAAAGCACTCCAGATGGGTCCCTCCAGTAGAGCAAATTTTCATTAATGCAATATTTAGCTGCCCTGAGCTTAATAGTTCTGGCTTGACTTGTGCTTAAGCCTGGAGGGATTTCTAGCTTCAACAAGAATTTAACTATTGAAGAATACCAATCACAAGAAGCTAGATTTTCGGCCACTGACTGCTTTCTCTCTGATTCAGTTGCTTCCTCTTATTCTGCCTTACCATTTTCTGCAATTGTGCCCATGAAATGTACGTCCAATGTTCTGCAATTTTCTTCAGCTAACAACCTGGCAAGACCCTGACCTCTGACAAGCTTAGTGGGCTTCAATCTATATTAAATTCAATTAGTTTTGCAATCCATCTAGCCCTTCTTCCATCAGCATCAGTTTGTGTTAAGACATCTTTTATTGCAGTAGAGGGCACATATGCAATTATCTTGGAATTTAGAATGTAAACTCTAAAAGCTTTCACCGATTTGATAAGAGCATATGCTTGTTTTTCAATGATATCATACCTCAGTTTAGCATCCCTTAAGTTTTTACTTGAAAAATGTCGCTAGATGCTCTGAGCCTTCTTCATCTACTTGTAATAAAATTGTTGCAATGGTGTCTTCAGAGGCAAATGAAAATATATGGAACTCCTTGCTGTAATAAGGACTTATTAAAGTGGGAGACTCCATAATAGCTTTCTTAATCGACTCAAAAGATCCTCTTGCTATATCAGTCCATCTGACCTATGACGCTTTCTTCAACATGGAGGTAATATGCTTCACCAATTCTGCAAAATTTGGTATAAACCTCCTCACAAAATTAATCTTGCCCAGAAAGGACTGGATATCCTTCTCTGATCTTGGGATAGACAAAGTCTGTATTGCCTTCACTCTTTCTGGATCAATTCGGACACCTGCAATAGAAAAAACATGTCCCAACAGCTTGCCTTCCTCTAAAACAAACTGGGACTTTGTAGGATTGACTGAAATCCCAAACCTTCTGCTCTTTAGGAACACCTTTTTCAAATGCTGCAAATGATCTTGATGGCTGCTGAAGTATATTGTTCTGTCATCAAGGTAGATAAGGACAAATTTATCCTTCTGCCCCACAAATGTTATATCCATAGCTCTCTGAAACGTGGCTCTAGCATTCATCAATCCAAAAGGCATCTTGGCATACATAAAAGTGCCCCAAGGAGTGGTGAATGCAGTGTTCTATTGGTCATCTGGATGCATATCAATCTAATTAAACCCCGAAAATCTGTCCAAGAAAGACATTACTTTGGCTACTCAGACCTTCAACAGCAAATGCTCCATCTTGGGTAGAGGATAGTTGTCTTTCTTAGAGCATCTGTTTAAGTTTTTGAAATCAACACAGAGTCTAATTTCTCCACTTTTCTTCCTCACTACCACCAAATTGGCTACCGATTTTGAATATATGAGAGGGACTATGATCTTGGCAGCCAGCAACTTCTTAATTTATTTTTCAATCATAGGAAGAAGCATAGGATTTATTGGTCTCAGCTTCTGCTTGAAAGGAATGGTATCTTTCTCCAGAGGGATTTTATGCTGAACAATCATTTTTATCATAGGTTTCAGGTCACTATATTCCCAGGCAAACACATCAGCAAATTGCTTCATTAAATTGAAATATTCAAAACTTTGATCAGCAAACAGATGGGAAGACAAATTTATGTATCTAGGTGTTGTGCCCTACAACAACCCCCCATTTCATATCATTCTTATTTCCAAAAAATTAACATATGGAATGGGTCCCTTTTAAAAATTTTGGCATCAATGCTTGTATGTTCAAAATAGGTCGCATAATCAAATGAGTTGTCATATATTTAAGCCTTTTTGGGGACATCAATGTTTCAAATAATAAATAATCTTTTATTATTGCAATAAAGCGATCGCAAGATCGCATATCGCAACAACATAAGAGATGCATTTAAATGGCATATTGGTTTCCGCCGATGCGATATCGCTATCGGCGATCGGCAATGTTACATGCACACCACTAACGGCACATAACTCATGTCCCAACGCGATGCGATGTCTGTGATCGACTATCGGTGATACCTCATGCGAAACCGCTTCAATATTTAAATCTCGACCCGATGCGATATCGCTATCGGCCGTCGGCAGAATTCCACATACTTCGGTGAGGCGCCCGTTTCCTACCCCCGATGCGATGCGATATCGCAATCGGTGACCCCAAACCATTGTATATGCGCCTACCTCTGTTCCCATGCACTAGCCCGATGCGATATCGCTTATCGGCTGTCGGCACGATCTTTTGGTAATAATTGTGCACCACCTATTCCCCGAAGCGATGCGATATCTCTCATCGGTGGTCGGCAGTCTTAAAAGCCATCACTCAAAGCTTTAATTTTATATTCATATCCGGTTGATAAAGTGCGAATCCCAAAATGCCGTTAATGCAAGGGATAAGGTAATGCGTGTGTATTTAAAAGATTTTACCCCTTCGATTAATGAACACCTGCGTTTAACCGTCAGAATATCTATGGCACGCTTAAGTGAGTCATTCACCTAGATAACGGTATAATCATCACATTTAATGGGTAGCAGACCTCAAATCACCATTAATTGCATCTGCAATATCCTCTCAGCAATTGGATCCGCAGCCACTTTTGGAAATTAATCTTGGCACGCTTCAAATGATATATCTATCCCTCTGTGTAGCGTCATTATTATTATGTTGTTATGATTTCTCTTGCAATTGTGTAGAATTCGTCTTTTGAGAGAAGCTCAAGTATGATGGGAAAAAGATCCAAGAGGGCTACGGGCTCTACGGTTACACCTGTAGCAGGTCAAGCTGCTGCAAATAGCAAGAAAGGCCTCATTTCAGACACTACATGCACTGGTCTTAACAAGACTACATCGCAAGGCACATATAATTTGCTAGAAGCTGAGCAACCAAAAGTTTCAGGGATAGTGGCTACTGCAGACCCATTCAAAAAGTATGATGCAACTCTTAAAGAGTTGGCTGATTCCTTTCTTCACAGAATAGCGGCCAGAGAACAAGTCCTTCCCTACACTGATGTAGTGCGATGGGCAATTGAGGAAATTCCAATCGTTGACAGAACGTTCCACACAAGCGATGGAAGGATTTTCGGGTCTTTCAAGCCAGAGCACCTGAGGGAAATGTATCATTTGCCCGAGCCAGAGAAAATCTACAACAAAGACTTCGTGGAGAAGTTTGCAGCTGAAAATGAAGTGCCATCCGATCCCATTCGGGATTGGAGGCAGAACCCGGCCAAACACAAGCACGAAAGCTCGGGTAAGTACTCCGTCGATTCCTTGGCTTCTCCCTACAAGCCAACCTCCTGTTATAAATAAAGAACAAAAGAAACAACAGGAGGAAAGGCAAGAGAAGCAGCAGGCAGAGAAGCAGAGAAAGGAGCAAATGGATAAGCAGCAGAAAGAACAAAAGGAACCAGAACAGAGAAAGCAGAAGCAGATGGAGGAACAGCGGAAGAAAGAAGAAGAAGAAAAACAAAGAAAAGAACTGGCAGATAGACAGAAAAAGGAATTAGCAGATAAACAAAGAAAGGAGTCAGAAGAACAGCAACAGAAAGAGTTAGAGGAGCAAAAGAGGTTGGAACAAGAAAAGGAGAAGAGTAAATCCCAGACCTCCATAGATCCTGAATTGCTAAAACAATGGAATCAATTCGATTCCATTATCAGTGGAAAGGAAGGTTCCAAAGACACACCAGACACCACTTCTTCTCAGGTTCTAAGCGGAAACAGCGGCCCACCCATTTCAAAGGAGCTCGAGGTGATCACCAAAGACCCTTCCGATCAGATTGTGCTCCAGGTGGAAGATATTCCTCTCCTGGACGTTTTCTACAGCCCTAGGCTCAAAGCAGTTGTTAAGCGCTCAAGGAAGAGACGAAGGCTTGATCAACCTTCCATCTTTCCTGAGCATACAGTTACGGGGAATGTAGTCTGGAAGGAAGAATTGGACCCCTCCGATGATCTAACCAAGTTATCGCAGTACGCGGGAGCTTATTCTGCAGCGACTATTGATAAAGCATCGGAGGTAAGTCTTTTGTTAAAAACTAAGGACCAGGAAATTTGTGCATTGCAAGCAGAGGTAGCTGAAGCACGAAACAAGGCAGCACAGGTAGAAGAGCAGTTGCTTGCGCAACAGCAAGCAAACAATGTCTTAACCCAGCAACTACAGATAGAAAAACAGAGGATTGATCAGAGCGCAATCCAGAAGAAGAAAGAGTTAACAAAGGCATTGGCACAATTGAGAGTGGAAAACGAGCTAATGACGAAGTCCAAGGATGAGCAAATTGCTCGACTATTAGCACAGCTCGAAGATATCAAGGGCACTAAGAAAATCGAAGATTTCAGAGCAGAGGCAGCTCGAATAAATAATGCATTAATCTCTCAGGTTAGACTCTTGTGCCAACAACTAACTGAGGCTGAGCCATTATGTGAAGCATCTGCAGCAGTATGTCAGCAAATTGAAAAAGCCAGAAATGAGCTAGATCAGGCCGAAGAAACCATAACCTCATATCTTGATTGGCAAGATAATGATGAGGGAAAAGAAGCAAACTTGCCTAGGATCTATGAGCCATTCAAAGACATACTCTTCACGGAATGGAATACTCAGATGATGAAAGCGGAAAGAGCAGCTTCAAGGTGTAAAATGATTTCCAACAATATGATTGATTTGGTCAACAACACACTCTATTGGACCAACATAATCTCTCAGTGTACACCTGGAAGCATAACCACAGCAAACATGATTGAACAAACAAGTTATCATGGTCTGGAGGAAAAGAGGAAGTTAATCGCTGGAGTAAAAACTTTAACCTCCGACGCATATTGGCTCTTTTTAATCAAACCGCACACTCAAAGGTCGGCTCTTAAGTGTTTAACAGATGCTCTCAAATGCCTAATCCCCGACTTTCAGGATGCCACATATGATGCCCAGCTCACGTCGCGTCTCAACACTCCACCGGAAGTACAGCCCATGCTTGCGATATGTCAGTTGAGGTTTAAAGGCAAAGAGCCCACCGAATGAAGCGTTGCTGCCGACTGCCAGATTGCCAAGAAAGATGGAGAAATATTTATTGATGCCAATTTCATAGTTTTTCAGTTTTTCTTAGATATTTAGATTAGTATTTATAGACCCTTTCATTGTTTTGGAAAGGGTCGTAAAATTTTGTAATAGACTTAAAGGCTGAAGTTTGCACTACTGTGCTTCAGCCTATATTCTTTTGTGAAACTCGACCGATAGTCCTTTATTTGACGAGAAGGCTGTTTTATGCATCTGTGCACTATTGTCTCTTGTTCGAAATGCTTTCTGGTTTGAAGGAAGTACTGCGACATAGTGATTTATATAATGGAATGTTGAGCAGCTTACATGGTACTTTTATCTGCATCTGTCCTCTTTCCTTTCATATGAATTGCTGTGTTATTATCTTTTGCTATTGTTGAATACATGTATGCGCTGTGACAACAAATCTTCATTTCATTCCACTATTGGATGTTTTGTGATATGCCTTTCTTTTAATCATGCATGTAGCAATGATATGAATGACAATGTGTAGTAATTCGCTATTATCGCTCTGCATAACTAATTATGCAGAGCAATCTTAAATGGTTTAAACGTCTATGCTTTAGTGTTAGAGTCATCTATATGCCTGCCTTAAAGCACAGATTATCAAACGCTACGCTTTGAAAGATTGATAAGTCCCGGGATTAGATTATTAGATTATATATTTTGCTGATAGTTTTAGTTATTCGCTTATCACTATCCTACCTCATAAACTACTCATCCATCCCACTTTTATCTATTATTGGGAAACTGGTCCCATTATCCCCAGTCGGAGCCACTATTCCAAACGGAAAAGGAGCTGCTTTCAAGGTTCCGGACCGGGTGGTTTCCCCTTTGTTGTGGCAGCGATTTTCGAGGCCTCAACAAAATTGGCGCTAGAAGGAGGGCCTCAGCTGTGAATGGAACATAAGTCCAAACCTATAAGCCATTCCAAGAGTACTTCACCCTCCGAATCCCCTCGATCTTCCTATTTGTATACTGGTTCGCCGGTACCCGAACAAGAAGAAGAGGAATCAACGACCACTGCTCAAACCCATCATACCACAGAACAATTAAGTCTTGAATCACCTGAAGTTCAGTCTCTAATCCATAAACTTCAGAGCTTCTTGATTTCACCACAGAAATCTGAGGTATCAGAAAGCAGTGTGACTTCGCAGTTCAACCTCACTCACCCTCTCACCAGACTTCAGAGCGAAAAACTCGGTATTGAACCAACTGAGTTCCCTTTACCGAAAAGGAAAAGGGCAAAGAAAATTACTGAAGGATCTGATAGTGAAGGGCTTTCTTCCACCTCCTCCATTTCATTTTCTCCACTGCAAGGTCGACCATCCACTCCCCCATTACAAATTGTCATTCACCAGGGATCAGAAGCCTCAATATCCCAATCTATTCACTCCTCATCTTCAATCCCTTCCAATGCATCCGGAATCCCGGCAGTAGTCTCAACCACTGTCGCCATTATAATGGCAGATCCATGGACTAGGCCAGGAGCAGTCAACATGCCTGGACCATTGCATGATCTACCCAATGATCCCGAAAAATGGCTACCTAAATTCAATCCAGATGATGGGATCCAGGCTGAAGAACACATCAACAACTTCATGTTAGCAGTTAACCTAAAAGGAGTGACAGAGCAAGATGTTGTTGTAAGACTTTTCCCTTACACTTTACAAGGATCGGCAGGATCCTGGTATTTTTCCTTACCCTCTGGTTCGATTACCAGTTGGAATACATGCCAAGAGCAGTTTCTTACCAAATATGGAGATGATAGGTCCCTAGCAACTTTAATAAACGACCCCTCCAATTTGAGAATAGAGCACAGGGAACCAATAAAAGAGTTTAATGCCAGATTTAATAAACTACTGAATAAAATCCCTACCGCTTCTAAACCAAGTGAGCAAATCCAAAGCGAATGGTACATCACTGCCCTACCTGCCAACATAGCCATTTTTGTAGACAGGGCTGGGAAACCTACCTTAGCTGAAAATATGAGAGAGGCACTTGCTGTTGAAAAGCGCATCAATGCTCTAGAAAAGAAAGCTGCTCTGGAGGATAGAAAAGCTAAAAAAGTCTCGTTTAAAGAAGATTCCAAGAAGAAAACCCCAAAGGACCCGTATGACATGGAAGGTTTACAAAAGGTCCTTAAAACATTGTCTAACGAAATGGTTGAGATAAAAAAGCAGGTGGCTGAAACTTCAAACAAAAGACCATTTAGAACTTTTAAGAAAACCGAATCAAAGCCGCCCAATGTTATATCTAACGCTAATTCAGACCAAGAAGAAGAGGAAGAGGAAACATCTTCACAGACCGATGATGAAGAAGAAGTAGCTGAATGCCACGGAATGTGGGATTTTATACTCCCAAACTCTGATATGGAGAATGAAGAAGAAGCCTTTCCGGTTACTACAAGAAGTAAAAGCACTCCTGAACCCGCCCAGGCAACTTCAAAGAAGAGGAGTGCCGGCACTACTACAGCAAAGGAAAGAGTTCCCCCAAATAAGTCACCTGTAGTAGTTCCTCAAAACCAGCCTTCAACTTCTAGTTCTCCTTCAACATCCAAAACTCTAGTGGTATCCGATTCAATGGAATATAACATTGTTGATGATATGAAGAAAACCAAGGCAAATATAACCATGTTTGAACTTAGTAAACTGAAACATCAACAAAAGCTACTTCTTAAAGAATTAAATGTTGTTCCCTCTACTCCCCTTCCCAGTGCAAGAACCGCCAACGATTCAGGCCAGCCTCCTGCAGGTATGGTTGAAATTACCGATTCAGTCTTAATCGGAGATAAATCAAATTCTCACACTCCACCCTTCCTGCTCACTTATGAGATTTATAATAGAAACCTGCACAACTGTTTAATAGATTCAGGAGCCTCATCTAATATAATGCCAGCTTCAGTTTGCTCTAAGCTGAACATTGAACCCCAAAAGTCTGCCATTCATATTGTACAGTTGGATAGGACTAAAGTGTAGGTTGTAGGAGAAATTAATTCTGTAACCATCAGGTTGTCAGCCGACCCCAGAATTGTTCAGAGGATTGACATCTTAATTGCCGACATACCTGAATTTTATGGTTTGATTTTAAGCAGAGATTGGTCTGAAAAACTACATGGGTATATTTCCACAGATTGGTCACATATGTGGCTTCCCGACAAGGGAAAGCCAAATCAAATAAGGATCGATCGGGAGAAGCATATGACCCACACAGTTACTGAATTTGAGCAAGAAAACCAACCGGTGGCATTCAACAACAATATTTTGGGGAACTATTCGTCAGAAACATTCTTTGGCAACTTTGTTGCCCAACCATCTCCTTTTTCAGTCAATCATTTTACATCTCAGATTGAAAATTTTTCACAAACAGATAAGTCCAGATGTTTTAATGATGCTGAGAAAAATGTAAATATTTTAGTTAATACTTCTTTATTTTGGTCTTTATATTTTGATGGCTCTAAGTCCAGCGAAGGCTCTGGAGCAGGTTGCATTTTGGTTAGTCCGCAAGAAGAAAAGACAATGCTGTCTTGTAGGTTAGAATTTGAGTGTACTAACAACACAGCCGAATATGAAGCTCTGGTCCAAGGTTTATAAAAGGCGATCGGCCTTGAAGTGCGATATTTAAAAGTGTTCGATGATTCGGAAATCATTGTTAAACAAGTCAGAAATGCCATTCATTGCCTTTCGACTCACCTTAAGCATTACCAATCGCTAGTACAGGATCTTACCTCACACTTTTCAGCCTTTAACATTTCTTCTATTCCTAGGTCACAAAATTCAGCAGCCGACCTACTAGCCAATGTAGCTTCTAAGCTTCTACCTTCCGAAGAATACAACCTTGATAGATTTTCTGTAGAATTACTTTTTAGACCTTCAATTCCTGACAATGTCACTAATTGGAGAGTATTTAACCATGACGAAGATATCTTGCAGTTTCTAACTTCGGAAAAATCCTATGACAACCAAGTCATTGAGGAAGATGATCACGATCTACAGATGAAACAAGTGCCTCAAGAAAATTCAATTCCCAAACCCGTGGTGAAGCTTGAAGACCTTTATGATATCAAAGACAAGTTTAAACCTGTGATTAATGCAAAGCTTCAAAGTTCCACTCTTAGGTTTGAATTAATAAATCTAGGCACTGACGATGCTCCTCAAAACATCAACTTAGGAATAGGACTTTCCCAAGAAGAAAAGGAAGCATTTATTAAGCTATTGAGAAAAAACAAACAGGTCTTTGCTTGGAGATATGATGACTTAAAGACATATGATACGTCTATTATCCAGCATACCATCCCTATGCTTCCTGATCAGAAACCAATTCAGCAGAAATTAAGGAAAATACATCCAAATTTGGAGACCCAGATAAAATCGGAGCTTAATAAGCTTTTGAAAGCCAAAATTATCTTTCCGGTCCGACATTCAAATTGGGTCTCTAATATGGTGCCAGTCAGGAAGAAGAATGGCGACATACGAATCTGTATTGATTTCAGGAACCTCAATAAAGCAAGCTTGAAAGATAATTTCCCGTTACCTACTATGGAACAAATTCTTCAATCAGTAGCAGGTTCTGAATTGATGTCCTTTCTTGATGGATTCTCCGGATATAACCAAGTTTTGGTTCATCCTGATGACCAACTTAAAACTACATTCAGAACAAAATGGGGAACGTATGCATATCAGAAAATGCCTTTTGGACTCATAAATGCAGGAGCAACATTCCAGAGAGCCATGGATATAGCCTTCAAAGGGTTGATTAATCGATCAGTAGTCGTCTACCTAGACGATATTACTGTTTATTCTAAAAAGAGATATAATCATTTGCATGACTTAAATCAAATCTTTCAGCGATGCAAAAGATATGGTATTTCTCTAAACCCAAAGAAGTCTTTCTTCGCTCTTGACCAAGGAAAACTCTTAGGCTTTATAGTATCCAAAGATGGCATTTATATTGATGCTGATCGGATTAAGGAAATTTCTGAAATCCCTTTCGCACACAATAAAAAATCAATGCAGTCATTCTTGGGTCAGATTAATTTTGTCAAACGATTTGTTCCAGATTTCTCTCAAATTGTATTACCTCTTCAGACAATGATCAAGAAAAATTCAGTCTTCAAATGGGGACCAGAAGAAAAGCAAGCTTTTGATGTTATCAAGCAATCAATAATCAATGCCCCAGCCCTGAATACTCCCAATTTTTCTAATCATTTTACATTATATACCATTGCGTCCACTGTATCCTATGCTGCAGTTCTCACACAGCCAAATGCTCACAACTTGGAAGCACCCATTTCATTTTTTAGCTCAAATCTTCAGGGTGCCGAACTAAATTATTCCGATGTGGAGAAACAAGCCTTTGCTGTGTTCAAAGCAGTTAAACATTACAGGCCCTTTCTTTTGAAAACTCACACAAAAGTTATAGTCCCTTTCCCAGCGGTAAGGCAACTATTAATTCAAAAACAACTAGGTGAAAGAAGAGCCAATTGGGTCACAGCACTTCAAGAATATGACCTAGAAATAAAGCCAGCAAAGATTGTTAGAGGTCAAGGTTTTTGCAGGATATTGACAGGAGCATCAAACATTCCTGAATCAAGCGACATCGATCGGACTCAATCAATCAATCAGATAAGTGTCAATGATTCCGAATCTCAATATGCAGATTTAATATTTTATTTGAAGAATGGTCATGCTCCTCCAAATTTATCTTACAAAAATAAAAGAGCCATTAGGTTAAAAGCGAAGAATTTCACTCTCATTGATGATGTGCTTTTTAGACAAAACTATGATTCTATCCTGTTAAGATGTCTTGAAAAACCTGAAGCTCAAAAGGTGTTACAGGAACTACATGATGGGCCAGCGGGAGGACATTTTGGGGCGGACACAACAGCCCACAAAGTCATCCATGCTGGATATTATTGGCCTACTTTGTTTAGAGATGCTCATGAATACGTAAGAAAATGCTTCAATTGCCAAACTGCTAGTGGAAGACAACGGAAATCAGCTTTCCCCCTGCAACCTGTCAACATTGAACAGCCATTTGAACAATGGGGATTAGATATCATTGGAGAGATTACTCCAGCATCTTCCAAACAACACAGGTATATCCTTACCGCTACCGATTATTTTACCAAATGGGTAGAGGCTATTCCTTTAAAGGCGGCAAATTCAGAGGCAATCATCGAGTTCATAGACCAATTCATCATTACCAGGTTTGGTGTTCCAAACGCTCTCATTTTTGATAATGCTTCCTATTTCTCAGGAAATGCTATATATGATTTTGCTATTAAGAGGGGGTTTAAACTAAAATATTCTGCTAATTATTATCCCCAGGGAAATGGTTTAGCAGAATCTACTAATAAAAATCTCATCAAAATCATTAAGCGAACTGTTGAACAGAATCATAGAAACTGGCACAAATCTCTAGTGTTTGCATTATGGGCTGATAGGGTTACACAAAAAGCTTCTATAGGTTCCTCCCCATTTAATCTAGTTTATGGAAAAGAAGCAGTATTGCCTACCAATCTTGTTCTACCCTCTTTAGCCCTAGTACAGTACATCGAAGAGACTCCTTCTTCCTCTATTCAACTTAGACATGACCAGATCCTCAAATTAGAAGAAGAAAGGGAGAAAGCCAAAATCACCCATGCCAAACATCAACAAATGATCAAAGCATCCTTTGACTTAACCTCATCCGATTCCAAACACTTTCAAGTTGGTGACTTAGTTCTCAAATGGGACAAGGCCCATGAAGATAAAGGTAAGCATACCAAATTTCAGAAAATGTGGCTTGGACCATTTCAGATCTATGAAAAGATAGGCCATTCGACCTTTTTATTGCAAGACTTATCAGGGGTGAGAGATTCTCTCCCTGTTAATGGCCTAGTCTTGAAGAAATTCTTTAATTGAGAAGGTGATCCCTTCTCTTCTTTGTAGATTTGTGTAGTTTTTAGGATCGATAGGAAATAAAACTGTAGAGTATCTCCATTGACCTTTAGCTTGGTTTGAAAAAGCTGTCTCACAAAATAATACAAATATTTGCTTTTAGATAATAGAACCCTCAACCAAAAGGAATAATTTCTAGGGAACGAGATATCTGTTTGTTCTGAAATCACCACCTAACGTTTTGAAGACTCTTCTCGAAAGGTAAAAGGTCTGTAAATCATTCTCGGTTTTCAAAAATGATCTCCAAAGGTTATTCATTTTAAGATAAAAACTAACCCATTTTCAGCATCTTCAACTCTTCACCTGTCATCCATTTATTCTTAAGGAGAAAATTGTTCACCCCATTCACTAAAGTTTATGGTTACTCGGAGTGTAATTCTAAAATATAGAAGATTAAAGATAAGAGGTCTTATTACAAGCCTGCTTACCATGTTCATAGGAAAGTAGTTTGACTGACATTACCAATACTGCCTATCATAACAGGGTAATGGCTTGAAATTTCAAGACAAGAGGTCTCATCACAAGCCGGCTTGTTCAGTTAAATTATTACCAGTGAATGGCATTGTCAATAGCTGGCCACCAAACCAGGACAATGGCTTTTTATCTTATCAATGACAAAGAAGAAAAAACAGATAAAAAATAAAATATGGAAACATATTTTAGTTGCATTCTGTTAACTACAAGCTTATGTGAATGGAAAAGTGAATAATACTATGGTTAAAAGGTATCCCTGTCGAGACTATAAACGTTTGCTGGCAACAGAGGCTCTACCTATGACAGAGGGGTTAATTATAAAAGCTGATTTGGGAAAGTTTTTGTTTTATCATTATAAACCAATAAAGGCCTATTTTAAGACTTAGAATGTATTTATTTTTCTTGAAACCAAAAGAAAAGAAGTTAACTAAATTCACTTGGTTCAGAACGCGCGAATATCCAGTCAAATTAGAAGTTTTCCCTTCTGATTGAGTTTCTAGTTTTGAAAAGCTTAAGTGTTTGCAATACTTTCAGAGATAACTGGTTCTTCCAGCGAATCGCCAATTGTTGTGCCCTACAACAACCCCCCATTTCATATCATTCTTATTTCCAAAAAATTAACATATGGAATGGGTCCCTTTTAAAAATTTTGGCATCAATGCTTGTATGTTCAAAATAGGCCGCATAATCAAATGAGTTGTCATATATTTAAGCCTTTTTGGGGACATCAATGTTTCAAATAATAAATAATCTTTTATTATTGCGATAAAGCGATCACAAGATCGCATATCGCAACAACATAAGAGATGCATTTAAATGGCATATTGGTTTCCGCCGATGCGATATCGCTATCGGCGATCGGCAATGTTACATGCACACCACTAACGGCACATAACTCATGTCCCGACGCGACGCGATGTCGGTGATCGGCTATCGGTGATACCTCATGCGAAACCGCTTCACGATTTAAATCCCGACCCGATGCGATATCGTTATCGGCCGTCGGCAGAATTCCACATACTTCGGTGAGGCACCCGGTTCCTACCCCTGATGCGATGCGATATCGCAATCGGTGACCCCAAACCATTGTATATGCGCCTACCTCTGTTCCCATGCGCTAGCCCGATGCGATATCGCTTATCGGCTGTCGGCACAATCTTTTGGTAATAATTGCGCACCACCTATTCCCCGAAGCGATGCGATATCTCTCATCGGTGGTCGGCAGTCTTAAAAGCCATCACTCAAAGCTTTAATTTTATATTCATATCCGGTTGATAAAGTGCGAATCCCAAAATGCCGTTAATGCAAGGGATAAGGTAATGCGTGTGTATTTAAAATATTTTACCCCTTCGATTAATGAACACCTGTGTTTAACCGTCAGAATATCTGTCGCACGCTTAAGTGAGTCATTCACCCAGATAACGGTATAATCATCACATTTAATGGGTAGCAGACCTCAAATCACCATTAATTGCATCTGCAATATCCTCTCAGCAATTGGATCCCCAGCCACTTTTGGAAATTAATCTTGGCACGCTTCAAATGATATATCTATCCCTCTGTGTAGCGTCATTGTTATTATGTTGTTACGATTTCTCTTGCAATTGTGTAGAATTCGTCTTTTGAGAGAAGCTCAAGTATGATGGGAAAAATATCCAAGAGGGCTACGGGCTCTACGGTTACACCTGTAGCAGGTCAAGCTGCTGCAAATAGCAAGAAAGGCCTCGTTTCAGACACTACATGCACTGGTCTTAACAAGACTACATCGCAAGGCACATATAATTTTCTAGAAGCTGAGCAACCAAAAGTTTCAGGGATAGTGGCTACTGCAGACCCATTCAAAAAGTCTGATGCAACTCTTAAAGAGTTGGCTGATTCCTTTCTTCACAGAATAGCGGCCAGAGAACAAGTCCTTCCCTACACTGATGTAGTGCGATGGGCAATTGAGGAAATTCCAATCGTTGACAGAACGTTCCACACAAGAGATGGAAGGATTTTCGGGTCTTTCAAGCCAGAGCACCTGAGGGAAATGTATCATTTGCCCGAGCCAGAGAAAATCTACAACAAAGACTTCGTGGAGAAGTTTGCAGCTGAAAATGAAGTGCCATCCGAGCCCATTCGGGATTGGAGGCAGAACCCGGCCAAACACAAGCACGAAAGCTCGGGTAAGTACTCCGTCGATTCCTTGGCTTCTCCCTATTGCTATGCGGGAATTATGATGTGTAGGCTCTGGGGATTACATGATTCTGCCAATTTCGATATAGAGATGGTTCCCCTAATGGAAGCAGCTATTAATGGTTTTATCATGGATTGGGCCACCATTCTTTCTGATAAATTGACTATAGCTGTTCGGGATTTTAGAGCTAAATCTGTGGTCACCGAAAGGAAAATCCCTCCATTTTATTATAGTGCCTACATTATGGACACATTGTGTTTTAACTCTGAGTTTCCCATTCTCGGTTGGAGATGGACCAGCCAAGACCCTTTGCCCATTCATTTGTATCATTGGGAATTGTGGAAGTCCTCTTACAAGGACCATTTGTATCAAATTTGCAATGGTTTTATGCTTCCCGTTCATTATTCCATTTTTGATCGGCCTATTCCTAAAATCTCCTATCTCACTTCCTTCGACTTACCAGCTGTAGCAAGTTGGTTTGGAGAAAAGCACTTTACCTATATTAGGGTTTATGGAAGCCAAGCCAAACCGCATGTTCTCCCTCTATATGTTCCAGACAAACTGTTAGCTTTAGAGATCTCCTACCAGATTATGGCCGAGAGTGTAACCCAAACACTCAAGAAAGAGAAGAAGAGGGGCTGGCCCTCTTTTCCCTTAAGGATGGGTGTTTTTACTCTGCTTAATATTCAGCATGCAGAAAAGGAGGCAACAAAGATGCAAGCTTTATCCATACCCACTATGCCAGCCAGACTCTATGATCCACATAAAACTGCCTACAATGCCCTAGAACAGGCCAAATTGACCAAGATTGACCATCAAGAGGACGAGTTTGATGACCTGTTCGTAGCTGCTGATTCAATAGGCCAAACCAAGCAGCTTGCCAAGATGAGATACAATGATGAAGCTTTAACCGAATTCAGTAAACTTAGGGAGCAGAGGTTGAAACTATGCCCCTAGATTTATTGTCATTAACCACAGCATCCTCCTCAAGCGAGCCAGGTCAAAAACATACAAGCCAACCTCCTGTTATAAATAAAGAACAAAAGAAACAACAGGAGGAAAGGCAAGAGAAGCAGCAGGCAGAGAAGCAGAGAAAGGAGCAAATGGATAAGCAGCAGAAAGAACAAAAGGAACCAGAACAGAGAAAGCAGAAGCAGATGGAGGAACAGCGGAAGAAAGAAGAAGAAGAAAAACAAAGAAAAGAACTGGCAGATAGATAGAAAAAGGAATTAGCAGATAAACAAAGAAAGGAGTCAGAAGAACAGCAACAGAAAGAGTTAGAGGAGCAAAAGAGGTTGGAACAAGAAAAGGAGAAGAGTAAATCCCAGACCTCCATAGATCCTGAATTGCTAAAACAATGGAATCAATTCGATTCCATTATCAGTGGAAAGGAAGGTTCCAAAGACACACCAGACACCACTTCTTCTCAGGTTCTAAGCGGAACCAGCGGCCCACCCATTTCAAAGGAGCTCGAGGTGATCACCAAAGACCCTTTCGATCAGATTGTGCTCCAGGTGGAAGATATTCCTCTCCTGGACGTTTTCTACAGCCCTAGGCTCAAAGCAGTTGTTAAGCGCTCAAGGAAGAGACGAAGGCTTGATCAACCTTCCATCTTTCCTGAGCATACAGTTACGGGGAATATAGTCTGGAAGGAAGAATTGGACCCCTCCGATGATCTAACCAAGTTATCGCAGTACGCGGGAGCTTATTCTGCAGCGACTATTGATAAAGCATCGGAGGTAAGTCTTTTGTTAAAAACTAAGGACCAGGAAATTTGTGCATTGCAAGCAGAGGTAGCTGAAGCACGAAACAAGGCAGCACAGGTAGAAGAGCAGTTGCTTGCGCAACAGCAAGCAAACAATGTCTTAACCCAGCAACTACAGACAGAAAAACAGAGGATTGATCAGAGCGCAATCCAGAAGAAGAAAGAGTTAACAGAGGCATTGGCACAATTGAGAGTGGCAAACGAGCTAATGACGAAGTCCAAGGATGAGCAAATTGCTCGACTATTAGCACAGCTCGAAGATATCAAGGGCACTAAGAAAATCGAAGATTTCAGAGCAGAGGCAGCTCGAATAAATAATGCATTAATCTCTCAGGTTAGACTCTTGTGCCAACAACTAACTGAGGCTGAGCCATTATGTGAAGCATCTGCAGCAGTATGTCAGCAAATTGAAAAAGCCAGAAATGAGCTAGATCAGGCCGAAGAAACCATAACCTCATATCTTGATTGGCAAGATAATGATGAGGGAAAAGAAGCAAACTTGCCTAGGATCTATGAGCCATTCAAAGACATACTCTTCACGGAATGGAATACTCAGATGATGAAAGCGGAAAGAGCAGCTTCAAGGTGTAAAATGATTTCCAACAATATGATTGATTTGGTCAACAACACACTCTATTGGACCAACATAATCTCTCAGTGTACACCTGGAAGCATAACCACAGCAAACATGATTGAACACACAAGTTATCATGGTCTGGAGGAAAAGAGGAAGTTAATCACTGGAGTAAAAACTTTAACCTCCGACGCATATTGGCTCTTTTTAATCAAACCGCACACTCAAAGGTCGGCTCTTAAGTGTTTAACAGATGCTCTCAAATGCCTAATCCCCGACTTTCAGGATGCCACATATGATGCCTAGCTCATGTCGCGTCTCAACACTCCACCGGAAGTACAGCCCATGCTTGCGATATGTCAGTTGAGGTTTAAAGGCAAAGAGCCCACCGAATGAAGCGTTGCTGCCGACTGCCAGATTGCCAAGAAAGATGGAGAAATATTTATTGATGCCAATTTCATAGTTTTTCAGTTTTTCTTAGATATTTAGATTAGTATTTATAGACCCTTTCATTGTTTTGGAAAGGGTCGTAAAATTTTGTAATAGACTTAAAGGCTGAAGTTTGCACTACTGTGCTTCAGCCTATATTCTTTTGTGAAACTCGACCGATAGTCCTTTATTTGACGAGAAGGCTGTTTTATGCATCTGTGCACTATTGTCTCTTGTTCGGAATGCTTTCTGGTTTGAAGGAAGGACTGCGACATAGCGATTTATATAATGGAATGTTGAGCAGCTTACATGGTACTTTTATCTGCATCTGTCCTCTTTCCTTTCATATGAATTGCTGTGTTATTATCTTTTGATATTGTTGAATACATGTATGCGATGTGACAGCAAATCTTCATTTCATTCCACTATTGGATGTTTTGTGATATGCCTTTCTTTTAATCATGCATGTAGCAATGATATGAATGACAATGTGTAGTAATTCGCTATTATCGCTCTGCATAACTAATTATGCAGAGCAATCTTAAATGGTTTAAACGTCTATGCTTTAGTGTTAGAGTCATCTATATGCCTGCCTTAAAGCACAGATTATCAAACGCTACGCTTTGAAAGATTGATAAGTCCCGGGATTAGATTATTAGATTATATATTTTGCTGATAGTTTTAGTTATTCGCTTATCACTATCCTACCTCATAAACTACTCATCCATCCCACTTTTATCTATTATTGGGAAACTGGTCCCATTATCCCCAGTCGGAGCCACTATTCCAAACGGAAAAGGAGCTGCTTTCAAGGTTCTGGACCAGGTGGTTTCCCCTTTGTTGTGGCAGCGATTTTCGAGGCCTCAACACTAGGCTGACCTGGACTCCCTATGTCATGCTTACAGACTGTGGATTGGTCTTCTTTCTGGGCAACCTTGTAAGGCACATAATTTTGGTCAAATAGTCTTTCTAGAGGAATTAAACCTTTAGTAATATGATTGTTGGGAAGCTCGACAATGCTATCTTTACCAATTTGATTTCTAAGCTGGGATTTGGGGTTTTCTTCCAAGGCTTCATTCTCTTGGTCAATTTGCATTTCAGAGAATTCATCAATGACTTGAAGGAACCTATTTAATTCATCATCATCCTCAAAAAATTTCCAATGGTGGACATTGTCAGGAAAGGATGGTGTTTACTTCATTTGGACTTCATAAACTAGTCTGGGTGGCATGGGAGGGATAAACATGCTAGCAGACATAGCAAGGGAATCAGAAAGCTAATTTTTGGCTCTAGGGATATATGAAATACAGAAATCATCAAAATAATCTTTGAGTCTCCATACCTCATCTCTGTACTCTTTCAGCCTTGGGTGCTTTGCCTGAAATGTTTTATTTACTTGCTAAATGATCAAATCAGCATATCCAAACGCCTTTATGTTCCTGATTCCTCTATCTTTTGTTGCGTTGAGGCCCAATAGCAGAGCCTCATATTCTGCTATATTGTTTGTGACTTGAAAAACTAGCTTGAAAGACAGATGTGTGCTTTTTTGTCCTGGAGATATCAGCACCACCCTTGCTCCTGTAGTCTCCCTGGAACATGCTCCATCAAAGAACATCTCCCAAGCCTGACTCCCTTGCTCTTCTCCGGCTTGGTTTAATATTGGTCTCCTGAGCTGCATTGAGGCCTTCTGAGACTCTTCTATTTGGAGGATACATGCTCCAAAATCAATGTCCACAGCATATATGGGATGATTAGTAGGATTCTTTTCATCGTTGATTATGTATGTCAGTTGTGATTCTCTGTACAATCTCTTGCTTTATCCTCCAAAAATTGGGATAGTGGCATAAGATAGATCATTCGGTAATGTCCCACCTAGTCTCTTAATCCATCCTCTAGACAAAAGCATGCCAAACTTGGGAGGGACATCTGCTACCACAATATCCATCATCATACTCTTCATGGGTAGCTGAGTTAGGGTAATGGCTAAATCTTTAATCAATCCCAGACATTTCACCTTTCTTGAATCAAATGAGAATAAATCATGATATCGTCTGGTGATGTCAAGTCCTAACTCTTCCATGGCAGCTTTAGGCATCAAATTGTGGCTGGCACCTGTGTCTAGCAAGCAATTGTGGAGGATTTTGTCATGAATGGTCAAGGAGACATAAAATGATGGAGAATTATTATCAGCAGGTTCAATCATACGGCTAAGCACAACTGCATGCTTGTCATCTTGCAAATTGATAGAGTCAGTGGAGGTTTGGATGGTTTCCAACTCAAAAGCTTCAAGGATAGGCTTTCTAAACACTTCACTCTTTATCAACTCTACCAAAGGCACATACATTTTCAACTTCTGAAGTTCTGATTCAAAGTTGAAAGAGGGAGGTAACTTATCATAACCTCTTACCTCTTGAAATATAGCTTTGAGGATGACTGGGTCAGCTACTGGTCTTCTCTGTCTGATATTTTGTGACTCTGTTTGGATAGCAGCTCTTTGGGCAGGATTCTCCTTGACAATTTTTGCATTTGACCTCAGATTTTGTCTTTGTTGTTCACCAGTTTGTAGGATAGCTTCTCTGTCCCATTCTTGACTTATTTGATCTTGCAGCAACGATTCTTCATATGCAGCCAATGTCAAAAATGCAACACTGCCTTTATCTTCCATGCAGTGAATTTCATCCTCATCTTCAAGCATGACTACATTCTAGAAAGGAGCTTTAACTTTCTGCTCTTCGTTTGGTTCCTTTCCCCTATGAATGATTTGTAACTGTTCATTTTCTCTTCTAAATGGATTTGGATTTCTTGGAGCAAATGTGTTATGTTGCCTTGTTTTTCCTAAATTCTGCTCAATCTTCAGCTTAGATATTTTAGCAGTCAATGACTCTATCATCTTTGTCATTTTATCTAACTTAGGCTCCAAAGATGATGCAGAAGAAGTAGAAGCTAGACCTCTCTTCCTCCTTCTATCAGCATGACCTTTAAGCTTTTCTGCAGCCATGAAATTGGATTCCACCTCTAGTGCTGCATCCTGCATGTCAACTAGAGTGGCACATCTTCTTTCTCTCAACAACAGGCAGAAATCAGAGTCAAAAGCATTAGCATAAGTGAGTTTGGCAGAGGTGGGGGTAGGCTTTACCTCAGCTGGTATCTTACTATACATTTGATTGAATCTTTTATTAAAATCAGCCAATGATTCCCCATTTTCCCTCTTCAGGTTACCAAACTCAGTATAATAATATAGCAAGTCCTTTTTATCTCCCCAGTGCTTAAAAAATGCTTCATCTAAGACTTCAATATCAGCAATAGATCTAGGGGCTAGTTCTTTGAACCACTTTTTGGTCTCTCCATCAAGGCTCTGTACAAAAACTCTCATCCACACATCAATTTCACTTATATCTAAGTTATCAACATAACTATAAAAAGCCTCAAGATGTTCTTTAGATGTCACTCCCTCTCTTCCAGTAAAGTTGGGCATATATTTCTGATACTCTCCAGCAGGCATGGCATTCAAAGGAGCAGGCAAGACCAAGGGTCCATACCTGGTAGCTACAATTCTTTCTATCTTCGTAGGTGCTTGCTGGCCTGCCATGACTAGGGTATGTGGAAGGACACTAGCAGATTGAGTAGTATGAAACAATGAAATGGATGACAGAGACAAAGGGATGTTATAGACTGTATCAGAAGCTTTCTTTGGACTGAGATTCAAAGGGGAACTAATTAAACAAGGAGCTGAATTAATCTCTGAAGGAAGTCCTTTACTAACAATGTTGGGCTCTAAATCTTCGAACTGTATATTCTCAGCTACAACCTTATCTTTCAGAGATGCATAAGATTTCTTAGGCTTACCTGATCCTGATGCTCCTTTCTGTGATGTTTTCTTTGGGTTAACAATCTTCTCAGGGTCAGGCACTGATTTAGTTGGCGATTTTTGAGGATTTCTTTGAGTATGCCTCACAAAATGAGCCAGAACTGCAATGCGGAGTCGCCAGATAGATGAGCTTCAATCTCCTCTCCCCGGCAATGACACCAATTAATGTTATCACCCCAAGAAACTCTCCTAGGTTGTATCTCAGAGATGCTCAAGAACATTACAAACTCAACAAAAATGTTGGAAATAGGTGGATGAATGGAAGGAATGATGTATATTCAAGCCAGATAACCACTTCTACTATGCTTGACCCTAGACATGGGTTAACACCCCCAGACTACAAGGCTTTAGACCACCAATTACTCACAGTTTGAGGATTAGGTGAACATGGAGAGTATTTACCACACCAGCAGATGCACAAGGCCATGTGATGGCTGGCTACAACCAGTAAAGAGGTCTGCAAATCTATTTCCTAATGCACAGATAGGATGACAGCTCTTTGGAACTAACTAAACAGAAACTTGCATAACACATTCAATGATACATACTAGACTTCAACATAGAGGTGGGATGACAGCCCCTCTGATGCTAAACATCAAGAGCACATGAAAAATGTATAACAGGCATAGCCTAGAACAAAGTAGAAATGGAAAGTGAGAAATTAACAGCAAAATAAGCTTGTAATAGCTGAAAATGAAGACCAGATGCTGCAGGTATCACAATATTTACAGTCTCCAGAAGTTGAACCTTACATGGAAACAACAACCATCAACCATATTACATGGTTGTTTTGGGTATATATAGAGTTTGATTACAAAATTGCTCTGCTGCTCTATGCGTGGAGGGGTCATAATGGACCACCAACCACATTAACTATCTAATACGGGTCTCTGATACAATCTGCTGCTTCAATGAGTGAATTTGACATTCTCTAGTACTTTGTTGTACTCCTCGAGCATGTGGAGTGTTGTATGAATAAATTTCCATAACCGCTAAAGGGATTTGACTGCTCGAGGATTGTCCTTTCTCTCTTGGCCATGCTACTCTTTGAATATAGTTATTGAGGAGTAATGGCGCAGGGTATTGGTAGGTGATCGCCTTCTTCCTTCAAATGCACAGGACAGGCCAAAAACACGAAAACTGCATGGGGAATGAATGGAGGGCAGGGAATAAATATTAGTCGTTGGATGGAACAGACGAATGGCTGAGATCTCTTAGCGGGAGGTGTTGGGAGGATGCGGGGCAAAGTGATTATGATCCTTTGGATCACATGTATGGACAGCGAAGACTGTTTGATAAGGAGTATCAGGAGGTACCTAAGCGGGGAGATCGCGGGCCGTTGGATCTAGGGTGGGGAGATCCAACGGTCATTGGGCGAGGAAGTTATGTGGGGGTTAGCGAGCGGGGAGGGTGGTTTTGTTGGCAGGTGGTATTCCGTGCACCACTTTTGGAACTGTGGTGGTATCTGTATATGGGCTCGTGATCACGTTTACAGCATGACACGTGGTGGATGGGACCGGCGGGAAACTGCTTTCCCTGTGCATTAACGTGTGGTTAAGTTACGGGCGTGGGACAAGCGATCACCGTTGGATCTCACGGTGGATGCGATTGACGGTGGAGGAAAAGAACAGGGTTTAGCACATGGGAAAAAGGGCTGTGGTGGTGGGGAAAGTTGGTCAACGCACGTGGTCACACGAATAAAGTTATATGATAGTTTAAGCTCTGCTCTCAGGGTTAAGAGCCTTATATGGATTTTAACGAGTGACCCGGGAACTGGAGGTGAAAGGGAGACAGATGAGGTGGAGCAGAAGGTTAAAGTGGCGATTAAGAATCTTCTTTCAGCAAAACCAAGAACCGATATAGCAGAGCTAATAGTGCTGCTGCGGAAGCGAGCTATTACCCAAGTTAAAGTGCAGTGGCAGCACTCTGGGCCTAATGAGGCCACCTGGTAAGATGAAGAGCCTATGAAACAAGCTTACCCAGGGTTGTTCATGGTCGAAAGACATCGAGACGATGTCCAATTTTAGGAGGGGGAGATGTGATGCCCCAGGAAAATGTAAATATTTTATTTTTACCATGGTAAAAGACAGAACAGAATATGACATTGTTAGCTATTTGAAAATTAATAGTCTATTTATTATTATTTTTTTAAATATATAAGAAATGTTTCTTGGAATAATACTGGCAACTTCTGAGGAAGAAGTTGGAAAGAGACAGTTGCTGAGATTGCAACCTTAACTACCTCCACTAACTGGAATGGCTTCAGACGAAAAGGAAGTGGGGGGAGGCAAAATCTAGATTATAGAGACAGACAGAGAAAAAAAAGAAAAGGCTAAGTTTGGTGATGACTAGATAGCCAAGCACGATGTGCAAGTGTTCTTGTTGTGGATAGTGGTCTTGCAAGATAGCTAGGGGGAGATTCTGGTCCTAAAAGATGAATCTCGTGGTTGGGTGGTCAAGAAAAAATAGTGTACCAGGTGAACCTCTGAGGAGTCCTGAGTCCTTACCGCTGGAAAGACCAGGTAAGTAAAGAAAATCACCCGGATAATCTGTTAGTTAATCTTTCTGTGAACTGTTCAGAATTCAGAATTAGAGTTATGGTTTAATTTTTCTGTGGTTATCAGGGTACTGTAAGATGAAGGGATGTTCTATTTCTTAACTGTTAATGCAAGGTAGGATAATCAGGGAGTATTTGTTGGATAGAAGAAACCTGAAAAGCGAAAGTTAGGAATAGGATCTAAGCTTGCGGTGTTAGCCCAAACAAATGTGTGAATACAACAATAGATGGAGGTTAACTCTTAACTAAACTGCTTGTCAAACAGAAACAAAAAGATTGCATTTGAGATTATCGGATAATAGTGTGTAGGAAACTAACGTCGTGAAACTGAAAACAAAGCCAGTAGTATTTTAACCTTATATAATTGCATGTTTAGAATGGAAAAGAAATTGCAATGTTCTTTGATAAAATAATTATAAAATCTGGAAGGTAACTGTAAGTCTGACCCTGGTCCGTAACCCTCGGTTCATATCAGGGTTTCCTGTACATATCAATTTAAAAAAAAAAACAGGACATATTGCTAACTACAATAAGATAAGTGCTAAGGAGTATGCCATTACAGCAGTGGTGCTCCGGCAAGGGAGCCCGAGCCCTTTAAAGGACCCTTCCATGATGGTATGGGAAGAAACCCTAAGAGGGTTTGGAAATCATCGAACTATGTCAATCTACAGATGGCTAGAGGGGGACTCGTCACAACACTAAGGTAAATTGAAAGAATGTCATTATAAAAGAAATATCCATATCATTATATGAACAAATGACTTTTAAAATGGAAATTTCAGTGACATCCAGATTGTTCAGGTCTTATTGTTTCAACATAGAACATGATTAAACAGAGCTCTGCATCTCAAGATAAATATAAGTGTTGAAATGTAATACAAAACAAGTGCCTTAGAGTTGTTGTGTCAAACATCAATTCAACTGAGTATCATTTGGAAATTTTACTCAAAACCTAGAAATTGAGTCCAAATATTCATGTTGGAAACCCATATGGACTCGGCTTTTGCCGAGTGGACTTTTATTTTAAAAAAATAAAGTGCACTTGTCCAGACATAAGGACACACTGAAAACTGAAAAATCTCAACTTATAAACCAGAGTAATGTACAAGGGCTCAACCCCGGATAACTTATAACAAAATTACATCGAACCCAGATAGTTTGTCTCATAATTACAACAGATCTAATTGAAGGCGACCAAAGCCTAAACCTGTGTCAAAATAGCCAAGACTCAGGCCAAGAAATCCTGCGGCCTCAAACCCTAAACATTGAAGAAAGACTGTAGAGGAGTTTCCGTTCCATGCATCTTAGGAACCATCACTGTAATTGAAAACATAAAAAAAATATAAAGGGTTGTGGTCTACAAACCCTTGAGACAGCAGATCAATAATCATTGAACTCTCTACAAACAATTCAAGCTAGAGCCTTGTGGCTTACCCGGTAGTCCATGCTGGAGGTAGGCATTCCAAGTAGTCGTGGCCATCTTGCAATGCAAACCAGTATTATTTAGCTGTGCCCATTCCCTTCCATCCTTAATGCATACAAAAGAAAAGAAAAATTGTTACTATATGCTTGAAGTATGGCAAATACACACAAAAAAAGAAAAACAAATAGAGACAGGAGAAAAATAAACTATGTAGGCACTTACAGGATGACTTACACGTACCAAGTGGAACCCTTTCCCAACTATTGCATAGATAAGTCAGTACTTCAGAGTTTGAGCCAAATTGGTCTAGACACTTATCAATAACATTGGGTCAATAGCTTGGATCTCTATTGTCCTTGTCTATCAAGCTCTTCATCCTTCTTATTCATGGCTATGATGCATTAATGGAGAATTTATTTTTCCCTAATTAAGTTCTTATCATTCATGTTGTCCTTGTTGTCGAAGCAGTGAAGAGAAATGTGTACCAGCATATAGTAGTGCTTCACATCTGTGAAGCTCTCCTTGAGGACATTGCATATGTCCAAGAACTTAACGTTAATGTCTAGATAGTCATTTATTGATTTTTCATATTTTTCACCCAGTCAATCTATGTTCGGGTGGTTGTCAATGTTTTCTGCTATCTATTACAGGCCTTCCATGTGAGCTAACATGTCCAATTCAAATGTTGTGAGAGCTACATTAGATGATTTTTTTTATGCATTCAATTCCTACTCGAGAAGAGAGGGTAGGGTCTAGATAGTCATTGATCGATTTTTCATCTTTTTCACCCAACCAATTGAGGTATAGGTGGCTTTCGATGTTTTTTTTGTTTGTTTCATGCCTTCCAGGTGAGCTAACAAGTCTGATTCAAAATGTGAGCACAAGATTAGATGATTTCTTGGATGCATTAGAATTTCAACTCTAAAAGAGCTTGTGTTGTATGGAATTGAAGGCGGCGTTGAGCGACGATAGAAAACCCGACCCCAATTGTGTCATATTCCTTAGTGAATGAAATCAAGAAGAACGTGAATGTGGGTGCTATGGAGAGAATCCTAGGGATTCAAACACCATACCTATGGCCTCTCATGAGAAGAAAAATAAATCGAATGGTGATTGGAAAATTGGATTTTCTGGGTCTTACGTTCGAGTAGATATCAAGGCAAACATTTAAATGGATTTCAAACAACTGGAAGGGAATCCCAAATGCTGACCTCTACTCCCGAGCCTTCCAAGAACCCCAAATCTCTCAAGAACATGATGTATGTAGGGATCGAATCCTCGACCTCATTGTCCCAACCACTATTTCCACATGTTGATCATGCCTTGGCTCATATTTTGATCTAGGTTCTCGATCACAATGTAGACGCATTGTCGCATGACAATCTCAATTGTTAGATACCTTCCTTCTAATTTATTTACTTAGGTCTTGATCATTTAAGAAACATGACTTATGTATCATGTTGTGTGCCTCATCTCTTGAATTTCGATGTAACTTGTTTGCAATAAATTTCCCTTTCTTTTGGTCAACCCCACAAATTTCTTAATTATCAAAACATTGATTCTTATAATTTCTTTTACCTTAAGAGACCAAAAGGATTTCCTGTCAAAATTATGATAGTTATCAAATCTTATAATATACTACTACAAATGAGAGCCCTTATAATTTTAAATCATTATCAAATGTTATTAATTTAGATACAATTATCCACACTAATGGCATATGTGAGGGACTCTTCAGTAAAGAAAATTTCATTAATTCCTTCACCCATTTTCATATATATATATATATATATATCATGCAAGCCATTTATTACTATATCAGACTTATTTATACCTGAATCATACTATTAACATTCAAGTTTGTATTTCATCATTATCGATTTCCAGCACACCACTTACCAATCCTTAATTTGGTGCAAAGGATTCCAACCCTACCAACAAGTTACCCAAGATGACCTTCATATATATAATATATATATATATATATATATATATATATATATATATATATATATATATATATATATATATATATATATATATATTTCTTTTTCTTTTTCTTTTTCTTTTTCTTTTTCAGTACACCCTATATTTTCTTTATGTCTTTGCATAAACATGGTTCTTTATTTTCCCCTCTTTTCATATCTTTTGTGATTTATGCATATACTTCATGTTATTTATAATGTTTTTATTATTTTAAATGTTTACCATGTTGTTATAGTCTCTCCCCTTGTTGGATTGCTACCCATTTTATTTAATGCAATAGTTGGCACCAAGCGTTACAACTATTAGCAAGAAATTATTAAGTAGACCATCCTTTATTTTCAGAGTGATCTGAGAGACAACACCTTGCCTTATTTTTTTTGATACATATCTATTTATTATTTTCATAATTGTTTAACAATGGAGTAATGGTTTCCTTTCACAAAGAGTTTGTCATAAGCTTCTTTCTTTACCCATCTTCCTCTAATTGCAGAATATGATTTACCATTCAATATATGTTCATAATTAAATATTCTAAACAACCATTCACTCACCTAGGCATCCAACACATCTTTCCTAGTAACTCTTCCATTTCTCTTGCTTGGTTCTATATAAATTTATTTGCTTCCTATTGTGATAAGAAAATTTTAATATATATGTTTAGTTGTAGTCGGGCTCATAGGCCACAATATTGTAACATGTGACTCTGATACCACTTGTAACATGCATAGACATCCTAACACAAAAAAAGATTTACTTATATTTTCATGAGTACCTTATCAAACTTATTTTATTTCTTTTAGTTAATTATCCTACCAAGGTTTCTTGGTTGGCATTGTTAACAATTTGAATGTATCAACATGAATTTTTAAAAAGTACATTTGATGTTGGTCATGAGCACATTTCATACATTGGAAATTATGTAATTGAACTTGTGAGCGTTGATTGCAATATTTATTATTATTATTTTTAAATGTTAAGCTCAACTTTACCATTCTGGTGATGGGAAATTCTCTTGGGATTGCATGCCTTTAACTTATCGCATGAAACACATTCTCGAGACTTCTATGGACGAGTGGAAGCTAAATTATGTTACACTTGACTACTGGTCCACCATTGAATTGATGTTTGATCTACATTTGTCATGCCTTTAGGTAGTTTTGGGGTAGCTACCCCACATCCTATGGTGGTTATAGGTCTCATTCGGACCCTTGCTCCATTAGAGTGTCTCTGCAACTGCCTACAAACCCTAACCAAAATTTGTAGAAGAATAATAGAAATGCCTTCAGAGTTAAAAGTATTTTTATTTCTAGAACCATTAGAATGTTACTGCTAGGTTGCTACCTTAGAGTTTTTTGAGTTTTTTTTTATTCCTCACATATAATTCAACTTCTTGCAGGTAAAATTTTTCTCTCCTTAGGATTCTTGTTCAGTTCCTGGAGGTCACGGATCATGCCTTCTTCTTCCAGCAGCACGGCTAGTAGGACTTAATCTTACCAGGCTTATTAATATGAGACACATATTTTTTTTTCCTTAATTTCTTTTTGAAAATATTTAGAAATGTTTTTTAAGTGAAACTTTCTATTCTACACCTCAAGGATTATAGGCTAAAGTTGTCATTCATTGTTAATTCTCTTAGAATTAAATGTTCGCAACGAGTCGCATTAGATGTTATTACACTTTGCTATGGTTTTATGAGGGTTATCTTACATATGTGAGGCATTGAAACTTGGTTTAATATTCCCATTTGTGATTACCCCTTTTAATATGCAAGATCTGATATGGTGATTCTACCCTAACTGGTCTTGTCATAACTTGGCTATACCTATTCCACATAGTCTCTTGATAATTTAATTTCTGTGAGTTGTTTCATTCTGCTGCTCTAGTAATTATGTTCAATGACCATAATTAACAATGTTAGGCTACTATTGTGATCTTATTATGGTATGTTGTTACTCTACATCTAATGGTTCCATTCGAATACATTTAGCCTTCTCAGGTAAGGGAATTTTTTTATCTTTTGGTAATGTGTTTTCAAATTCTTTTGCATTTAATTGTAGATTACATACACCAAGTTTAAAGTACTTCTTAATGATGCATCAATGGCCTCTCCATGGCTCTATGGAACTTTCAATGGATGGGCTTTTGATAATAAAAAATTATACATCCTTTAACATTTTTGTAGGTTTTTAACCCGTACAAAAATTACCTACATACAAATTCTAAAACACAGAAAATAAACAATGCTAGAGCATAACACATAAAACACATATACACAAAGATTTTCCCCTGGATCCCAAAACCGAGACTACCAGCTTGATTTTTTTATAATGCTCCTTTCAATGTTACAATACATATTTATACATGTCGAAGCATCCAATACCATGGACCGAAAACCATCGCGTCCAAAACCATGTGGGAAAAACATGCACGAAACCATAGGTAGGTCTGCCCAACCTAATATAGGGTCCAAAACCAAAATTTTCTTGGGCGTTGCCCAAGACCCCATAAAGTGGGGTTACCTGCACCTCTCAAACCCCTTGTGACTCCCCCCACTACGCAATTGGCGCAATGAATGGGGGGGCTCCACGCCCCTTCTAACCCCTCGGTTAACTACGTGGGTTAGTCACTGAAAGAATATAACACAACCCAACATTCTCCCACTTGTTTTTTTCTCTCCACAAGGGGCCACAAGAGAGCTTAGTCATTTATCCAGCCCTGCAATGCCCATTGTTTCTCTACACCAAGAGAACTTCTTAGAGCTCATAGATTTTTTCAATGCATCTGCACTATTCTTCAAAATGTCCACCTTTACCAGCAACATATTTTTGTCTTCTATCATATTCCTCACAAAGTGATACTAAACATCAATGTGCTTTGTGTTTGAATCGTAAGCAGGGTTCTTTGCCAAGAAAATTTCACTTTGACTGTCATAGTCTATCCTTATAGCTCCCTATACTAACCCCATACCTGAACACAATCTCTGCAACCAAACTACTTCCTTGCTTGCATGAGTGGCTGCCATGTATTCTACCTCTGTAGTTGATAGTTCCACTGCGGATTGTTTCTTACTCATCCAATTGAATGCACCTCAAAATAGGTTAAACAAATACCCACTTGTAGATCTTCTCTGATCCAGATCTCCAGCCTAGTCCGCATTAACAAAGCCATGAATATCCAACACTCTGTCCAATTGTGATCTTCCTTGGTAGCACAAACCATAATCACTAGTGCCACGGAAATACCTGAAAACTCACTTCACTGTTGTCTAGTTCTCCTTCCCTGGTTTCGACATAAACCTGCTCAATACTCCCACTACATGTGAAATGTCTAGTATAGTACAGACCATCACATACATCAGGCTACCAACTGCACTTGCATATGGAACACAATACATGTCCTCTTCCTCTTCTTGTGTCTTGGGACACTCTTCAACAGATAACTTTACACCTATAAGAATAGGAACCTTCACCAGTTTACTATCTTGCATACTAAACCTCTGCAATATTGTCTCAACATACTTCCTCTGGTTTAATTAGAGCTTCCTCTTTGTCCAATCTCCTTTTATTTCCATGCCCAAAATATAGTTTACAGCACCAAGATCTTTCATGTCGAATTTGGAGGACAAGTGGGTCTCCAAATACTAGATAATTTATTTGTCATTTCCAACCACCAACATATCATCCACATACAAGACCAGATAAATAACGCAAATTGATCAGCTTTGCTTCTCGTGTAGCCAAGTCCCCGTATAAATGTATCAAATTTATGATACCACATCCTTGCTGATTGTTTTAACCCATACAGAGACTTCTTTAACTTCCATACTAGTTCTTTCTTACCCTTCTCTGTAAAGCTTTCATGTTGCTTCATGTAGATCTCCTCTTCAAGATCCCTATGAAGAAATGCTATCTTCACATCCATTTGTTCTACCTCAAAATCAAAAGGAGCAGCAACAGATAAAAGTAATCTAATAGAAATTACCTTGGCAATAGGAGAAAAAATATCACCAAAATCAATTCCCGACACCTGGGAATAACCATTTGCTACCAACTGAGCTTTGTATTTCTCCACCTTTCCTTTGGCATTTGTTTTCTTCTTGAACACCCATTTGACGCCAATGGGTTTCCTTCCAACCGACAACTCCACCAGATCCCAAGCCTCATTTTTTTGCAAAGATGCCATTTCATCAACCATGGCCTCTTTCCAGAGTTTTCCATCCTCTGAATCTACTATTTCCTTCACAGTTCTTGGATCATTATCAGTAATAGATAAAGACAAATTTGAACAGAAAGCAGATGGACTATACCTTTCTGGCTGCCTTCTTTCTTGAACTGATCTTCTCACACCCAAATTTTGTGGCTCTTCGTCTTTTGATTCCTCCTCTATTGTAGAGTCCGATTCTTCCTCCTTTAGCTCAAACTCTATCTTCTCAAGTTCCTTTGGTTGGAATTCATCTTTAATAACATCTTTCACCTCTATGAACACCACATCTTGGCTGTACACAACCTTCCTTGTTACTGGGTTCCAAAGCATATAACCCTTTAAACCATCCTTATACCCAATAAAGATGCACTTTTCATATTTACTATCTAACTTGGTTCATTTCTCCTTTGGAACATGTACATATTCATCACATCCAAATACCCTCAGATGTGAAAGAGAGGGTTTCTTACCAGTCAATAACTCTTGTGGAGTCTTATCCTCCAATGCTGATGAAGGTGATCTATTGACCAAGTAACATGTTGTCTCCACCGCCTCTGCCAAAAATTCCTATCCTAACCTCGCACCACTGAGCATGCTTCTTGCCCTTTCCATCAACGTCTTGTTCATTCTTTCTGCAACTCAATTTTTCTAAGGTGTATATGGAGTAGTCTTTTTCTGTGCTATACCACACTTCTTACAGAATTCTTCAAATTCCTTACTGGAAAACTCTCCACCGTTATATGTCCTCAACACTTTTATCTTCTTCTCTGTCTGGTTTTCCACCAGAGCCTTAAATTCTTTAAGCCTGTCAAATACTTCATATCTCTTCTTAAAGAAATATATCCATGTATTCCTTGAGAATTCATCAATAAATGATACATAGTACACAAACTTACCTAGTGATGGAACCTTCACAAGTCCAAACACATCATTGTGAACAAGATCTAATATTTGTCTAGCCCTCTTACCATCAGAGGGGAAACTCACCTGATTTTGCTTCCCATATAGACAATTTTCACAGAAATCAAAATCCAGAGAGCTATTACTCATACCTTCTACCACACCTTTACCATGAAGTATTGGAAGGCCCTTCTCTCCAATATGTCCAAGACTTTGATGCCATAGCATGGTCTTCTCTCCAGAGACCACTAGATTTTCTGCTCCACTTTCAAGAACCATAAAATTGTTGCACCCATCAACAACAGTGCTACATCGAAGCTTGTATAGAGTTCCAACCCGAACCCCCCACATCAATACCAATGTGCCCCAAACCCTCTTGTAGGTATCCTTCTCAAATACTATTTTTACACCTGCATCATCCAGCTTGCTTATAGAAATCAGATTTTTGGCCAATTAAAGAATATTTAGAACACCCAGAAGTTTTCTAACCCTTCCACCTTGCAACTTAAACTTTAATTTTCCACGACCAATGATTCTAGCCTTCCTATCATCCCCTAAGAAGACATCACCACCATCGTATTTCTCATACTCGCAGAACCATTCTCTATGGGGAGTGAAGTGAAAGGATGCACCTGAGTCAATCAACCATGCCTCATGATCTACGTGTGTACTTGAAGAAGCCAAGTACACATCCCACCTTCATCTAAGGTGGTTTTTGTCTCTACAGAAGGAGCATCATTAGATCCCTTTCCTTTGTCAAGAGCTTTAGATTTACAGTCCCTTTTATAGTGCCCTTCCTTTCTGCATTTCCAGCACACCACCTTTACAGGGTTTCCTGGAGATTTAGATCTCCCACTCGATGACTTATTTTTGTTTCTATTATGGGACCGTCCTCGTACAGACAAGGCATCACCATTCTGGCTCTCCATATTTTTCTGTCTCATCTCCTCCGTCAGCAAGGATGATACTATTTGATGAAACTGCAAGGTAGTTGCATTGCTACCTATTGCAATAACGAGACTATCCCACGAATCTGGTAGAGAACACAACAAACTAATGCACTTATCTTCATCTTAAATTTTGATATAAACAGATGATAACTGACTTACCATAGTGTTAAATGCATTCAAATGCTCTGTCACCGAGTCTCCATCTTTCATTCTCAGGTTATACGAATTTTTCCATCGGAACAATTTATTCACCAGAGACATAGATTGGTACAAAGTCCCTAACTTGTCCCACAAAGCCTTTGTCATAGCTTCCCCTGATACATTCAGTAATATTGAATCTGAGACACACAATCGTATTGTGCTCTTTTCCTTCCAATCCAACTTCTTCCATTCTTTATCAGACACTCTCGTTGGTTTAGTACCCGGATCTACCATGATCCATTGATCTTTATCCACCAACACATCCTCCATATTGAGTTTCCACAACTCAAAACTCTCACCATTAAATTTCTTGATTTCTATCTTTCCACTGCTCGCCATCTTCTTTCATCACTAGATCGATCCCGTAGATCTCCCACTAAATGGGGTCTACCATAGGCCCGAGCGAAACCTCTAAACAACAAAGGCATCCCCTTGAAGCCAAAACAACTCTCATACCAAATGTAGGTTTTAATCCCGTACAGAAATTACCTGCATACAAATTCTAAAACACAGAAAATAAACAATGCTAGAGCATAACACATAAAACACATATTAACATAGATTTCCCCTGGATCCCGAAACCAGAACTACCAACTTGATTTTTTTATTATGTTCCTTTCAATGTTACAATACATATTTATACATGCCGAAGCATCTAATAGCATGGACCGAAAACCATCGCGTCCAAAACCATGTGTGAAAAACATGCACAAAACCATAGGTAGGTCATGCCCAACCTAATATAGGGTCCAAAACGAAAATTTTTCAGGGCACTGCCCTGGACCCCATAGAGTGGGGTTACCTGCACCCTTCAAACTCCTTATGACTCCCCCTGCTATGCAATTAGCCCAACAAAGGGGGGCCTCCGCCCCCCTTCTAACCCCCCGGTTAACTATGTGGGCTAGTCAAGGAAAGAATATAACACAACCAAAAGCTACGTGGGCATTGAAACCTGGTTTGATATTCCCATTTGTGATTTCCCCCTTTTAATATGCAAGCTCTGATATAGTGATTCTACCCTAACTAGTCTTGTCATAACTTGGCTCTACCTATTCCACATAGTCTTCCAATAATTTAATTTCTGTGAGTTCTTTCATTCTGTTTGTCCAGTAATTGTGTTCAATTACCATAATTAACAATGTTAGGCTACTGTTGTGATCCCATTATGGTATGTTGTTACTCTGCATCTAATGGTTCCATTCGAATACCTTCAACCTTCTCACGCAAAAGAATTTTTTTATCTTTTGGTAATGTGTTTTCCAATTCTTTTTCATTTAATTGTAGATTACATACACCAAGTCTAAATTACTTATTAATGATGCATCAAGGGCCTCTCCATGGCTCTGTGGAACTTTCGATGGGTAGGGTTTTGAGAAGAAACAATTATACATCCTTTAACATTTTTACCCTAAACTCCATCGATACAATCTGATTCATGTTTTTCTCCATTCATAGAGGTGGGAGATGTCGGTAAGGATTACTTTAATTATATCAATATATATGTGCTTGTATGTTACCGGGAAAAGTGTCTATTTAGAACTACTCTATCCCACTAAGCTGTGACAGTTGCCTTAGAAACAAACAGAGAAAAACTACTTTTGTATTTCCTTTATGAATTATAGATAGAGAGGAATAGAAAGAACCAACCTGTGTCTTGCGCTAATCCTTTGATCCAAGCCCTCTCTTCTTTGATAGTCTCTAGCTACCTGCTCCCTTACTTGCCCAGCTTCCCAAAGTACCTGTAAGATCACATAAGAAGAGCATTATACAAAGACAAGGATCTATATTCATAAACAACATAGGATCATATTTAATTTAACCACACAAAATGTAACAACCATCAATGATACAAAAACATGGAGGAAAACTCAAATAGTTTTTATTGATAAGCAAGAAAAGATCCAGGAGGAGTTACAACCAGTGGTTCCGACCCAGCATCAACCTCCCAGCAAAGAAGCCCCTCTTCACCTCAAACAAAGCATAAATCACCCAACAATCCGATGTATGTCTCTAGAAACCAACAACAATTCCTTACAATATGCAAAAATTCCAGCCTCTGGATCTCTGGGATGAGGGATCCATATATAGATATCTTTAAGGAGGATGAGTCAACTTGTGATTTTATTAGTGTCTTCTCTCTGTCAGTTCTTGCTTCCACTTGGAGACTGAAGGCCTCTTACTCATCCTTGGTCGAATTCAGTGAGGCAAGTGTCACAGGAGAAGATTCTGGAATCTTCCATTGTCTCTCCACCTCGCGGAATGACACTGCCATTTGTCATTTCTCGCCCATCATACCCAATAGAAGGGAATTTTGAAATGCAACGCACCCTCATAGTTTATTTAGGTGCAATGCAACGCACCTAGCCAGTGGAGCAGCTGAAATGATCCTGTTTTGACCAATTCGGAGCAGTTTCTGGTGGAGAACTTTTGGGAGAAGCTGTAATCTGTTTACCTTGTTCGTTTAGGGGTTAGAAAAACACTTTTAGGGACTTAGGAGCCCTTGGTTTATGGACATTTCATGCTTGGGGTTGTAGGGCACAAAAATGTCTATAATAGTTGCCCCCTAAAGTATGAGGCCGTTAACCTTTTGGTGTCGGGTGAAATGCTTTATTATGAGGATCCAAAGTTCTTTCAATGTTGGGAGGAGATCTGTAATAAGATACAATACAATACATTATTTTCATAATATTTTCATGATCTAGCTCAGGCGGGCATTCCCATGCTCAGCTTTATAAATTCATTTTCATGTACATAGGACAGACAATCGCCTGAGTATAGAATGATGATTCTGATAGAGCCATCATCCTTTTGAGTGGATGACTATCTGTGCGGCAATGATGTACATTTAATCTCTTTATTTCCCTTAATATATATCGCAGCCCAGATGGATGAAACTAGATCCGGGGTCTTCAATCTCGTCCGATCTTCACTCGAAGTAGAATTCGATCCATGTGAGAAATGTTTTGAAGTCGAACATGGAAAGACATCGCTTGATTACCAGCCAATGATGTAAACTATTAACAAGCGCGAGAGGAATCACCAATAATGATAATGACCCTACAGTACAATCCACGTGGTGTGAATAAAGGACTTGGCGTCGAACACCACGCAAAATCTTTCGGTCGAAGGCCATTGATGTAAACCTGTCGCCGGAAGTGAGAAAATTGCCATTGAGGCATGAAAGCTTCACAGTACTGAATGGGGTGTTCCTAGATCAACTTCTTGGATAATGAGCTGATGTCGACAAGAAGTGATCGGTCACAGGAGGGCCTTAATGAATCCCACATCAATGACATGGAATGGAGCTAATGATTTTAATGGAGGTGAAAATGATCTGGTGATATAAGGTTCAGGGTGGCGGTCATGAAAGAATGGAGTATAATGTATGGTAGTGGGTGAGACACAGGTGAATTCTCTGAATGACTCCTCTTGAACATATCGGTGACACTGATGTGATGGATTGGTAGCATTAACCCCAAATGTGGATGTTATGGCATGACCATGGTGATGCGACCAGTGAATGAAACAACCCAACCCGACTTGGAAACGGAGTGCAAGTGTCATGTTCAAGAGTGACTTGCTACCAACAAAGTTTCTTTGAGTTTTCTTCCCAATTTTTCCCCAGTCATTTCTGACCAGTACCTCTTTATTTTTATCAAGCTTGAGGAGGATAACATATGCTTGTTCTATAATTTTCCCTTCGGGCAAACCCATCGCTATGTTTTAACGAGCCTAGCGATAGTGAAACTCGTTCTCGTCTATAGACAAGTTTGTCGCTATTAATCTTTTTAACGAGTTTAACGACAAAGATAACTTGGTCCTTTTCAATTTTAGAGAGTCTGAAAGGAACGTAAAGGTAACTCCAAAATTCATTTTTCGTCATCTAATCCCTTAAGTCTGAAAAAGTATAAAACCATACAGAAGGGATGAATTTTCGATAGTTTTAACGAGCCGAACAAAACAAGCGCTCAATCGTTTTGTGCACTAATCCCTCAGGTCCAAAAAGATTAAAATCTAGAGGAGGGATAACACTTCTTGTCCCTTTAACGAGCTGGAGAGGCCAATGGCTCGACAATCTTTTCATATTTTACGAGTCAGTTGAACAGAGCTTAAAGGAGACTCGTCTTTTGAGGAACAAGTGATAAAACGGGTAGCAACTGATTCCAGGTAAGGTTTGGAATTTTCCAATCACGGCAGTGTCACAAGGATGGCTAGTGAAATCACTCTTCGCAGCTGTTCCCCAAAATGGGTAAACAATCAAATGGAGGTGAATGATCGGCCAATGAAAAGTGGAGGTGATGGTGCAAACACGACCAAGGCTTTAACGGCTGAAGTACTACATTCACGATGGTTATTTACTGGGGAATAGTTCATTTTTTAATGAGCTTAAACGCGGTTGGAAACATTTGCTCATGTCTTATGTTTATTTTTTAACGAGCTTGAACTATGTGCTAAAACTGCTCGATGCAGGTTTATTTTTTAACGAGCTTGAACCCTGCAGTAACACTGCTCGTGGTGGGTTTATTTTTTAACGAGCTTGAACCCTACAGTAACACTACTCGTGATAAGTTTGCATGCCCCCAGCATAATAACGCAAATCGAGGTGCATGCCCCCCAAGCTTCATTGCATTCAACTCAGTGGTTGGAATGAAGGTTTACCTTTGAGATTTGGAAAGAGGATTTGTTTCATTTTTTAATGAGGTTGACACAGTAAAAGAACTATCCTCATCTCTTTGTTTCATTTTTTAACGAGGTCGACATGAGATAAGAACCATCCTAGAAATCCACCGAATTTATAGTATTTGATAGAAAATAAAAAACTGATGGATGATTAAGGTTGCTGGGATAATCTTCATGGTAATCCGGAAGATGGGAGCGATGGTGGTAATCTTCCCATGGTGCCTCTCCTATCATCATTGATTGAATAATTCCTTCGTCTGTAGAATGTACATGCGACCAAGGATTTGAAGAGGTGTCATATTCCTTAGACCTATCTATCCAAACACTCGATGAGCATTGATTTGGGTTTGCCCCCTAGGCGAAGAAAATTGATTGCTAAAATATTTCTAAAATGGCGATGATCCATGCTGACAATATGTTTAGGAATCTTCTGAATCCATTAGATATAGAAGATTTCATATTGCAGGTTCCCATTGTGGCCACTTCCGCCAGATTACTCGGGGGCGGTAGGGCAAAAGTACCCATTAAGGTAGGGTCTTTAAGGATACCTACTCAGATATTTTGAAGCGAATGATTACTTCCATGGATCATTGGAATGCTTCCCGTAAGTTTTGAACTGTTGGGGAGAAATGTTTGTTGGTCGACGATTGTAATTCCTCATTGAAAGGGAAATGCAATCTTCCTAAAGTAGCTCGACACAACTGCGGCCATGGCATATATCCAGGGCCTTCCCAGTAGGATGTTGTAATCGAGGTTTCCGTCGATTACTTCAACATCAATTTCTACTTTTTTTCCCCCTAGTTCAACTTGCAAGTTACTTAAAATCCCGTATGGAGTGTATGATCGTCCATCAAATGCTTTTAACATTGTTGAAGATCGCGACAAGGGTGGTGAGCCTAAATTTTTCCAGCAACTCATCGACATAATACATGTGGATGCCCCCTCATCAATAATTGTTCGATGAACAGTTTTGTTGAGGGCTTTCACTTGAATAAGGAAAGCTAGTTGAGCTGGTAATTGAGGGTCATATCCTTTATGATCAAAGGCCACAAGATTGGAATCCATTGGGCCAATCCCACCTATTGCTGATAATAAAGCTTGCTTTTGGGAGGGGCAATTTTGCGGTACCTCAAGTGTCGACATGGCGGACGGCGATTGGGCCAGGTCCTCTGCTATATTATAATTTTGTGCTACTTTTGCACGAGGATTAAATGTCGACTTGTGTACTACTCCCTTTGGCGACTTTATCATTGGTTCAGGAATGATGGGCGGCACAACTTCGGTCAAAGTTGTTGTTGAACTACTAGGTTGTTCATTAGCCTTGTTATTCGACAGCTGTGGATTCCTGTAATCTTTATTCCTTGTTAAAGCATTGTTTTGCTGCTCTAAGATAGACAACATAAGCTCTTGGGATTGGGAAGCATTTTGATTAGCAACCAGTTTGGTTCCCGGGTTTGGAAATGGATCAGTCAATACTGCTAAGGTTTTTGAACTCTTAAAGAGTTTCTTAACTTCAGCTTTATATGGACAATCTCTCATCCAATGATCCTCATCGCATATATGACACCCTGCAGGGGGTTTCCTTTGCCCAGAAGGGTTTGTAGAAGGTTTTTCAGGAGATGACTCATCCTGCTTCTTTTTTCTCCCTTTCTTTTTCTTCTTGCCCCCTGGTTGCTTCAGTTGTTTTCCCTTGTCGGTCGAAACGACATTTACTTCTGAGGCAAGAAGTTCGTCTTTTGCATTTTGACCTGAAATCTTACGGGCCTTTTTGGATGTAGCCATTTTCGATTTCGTGTCTGTTGTGCCAATCATGCCATCGTCGACATGAGAGTCATTGCTTGATTTAGGAGGAGGAGGAATTGAGAATTCTAGTCTAGGGGCGTCAGGTATTTTATCGTAGAGTGTGGCGGATTGAGTGTAAATCAAGTCCAAATATTACGCACGAGCGATAACTTGCTCTTCTGTTACAAATCCCCCCTTTGCCACATCTTCCGTGATGGGAGGTAGTAATGACTTGATAAACCATTCAGCTAGGAGCTGATCGGGGACATACGTTTTTACCATTCTATGACGACGTCACCACTCATGTATATGATCAGATATGTGAGTGGTCGTTGTTTGTTTGAAATTGGTAAGAAGTTCTGTTCCTGTTTCGTACCTTATTGGTAACTAAAAATGGGTTAAAAATGTTGTGGCTAGGGTACTGAAGTTGTCAAACGAAGCTCTGGGTAACTCAATATACTATTTTGCTGCCAGACTAGTTAACGTCCTCTGGAAAAGGCAAAGCCTAATCGAATCATCGTTTAGGGTGTTTGATGAACACCATAGATGAAATGTCATCACATGATTCGACGAGTCTTCACCCGGATTTCCATTAAATTTAGGAATATCTGACGGAAGTTTATGCGGAATCACTGGCCACCAAGGGGCATAAGAAATTGGATCATTTTTCATCCGGTTTAGATATGGTAATTCCAAATATGCTACAAAGGGCAACTGTTGATTTAGGTTAGGCGAAGCATACCCAGGATAAGATGGAATCGCCTGAGCAGTGGGTCTTTGCATACGAGCATAATGTATTTGATGCTGGCAACTTTGATAAGGTTGATGGGAATAACCATTATAATGTGGTTGTTGATAACTGCTTTGGAAATGCGGTTGCCCATTACTTACAAAGACTTTTTGCTCAGGTCCTTGATATGATTGCTGGAATTGCGGTTGTTGAGATTGAACCAGCCCTGGTTGTTGGACCATTTGCTGTTGTCCAATACTGGATGATTGACCAAGATGAGGAGTCATAGTACTTGTTTGAACCTGAGTGGCTCCAGATAAGGAGGCACTAACCTGAGGTTGTGATTGAGTTGTCGAGACAAGAGGCTGTTGTATTGCAACCTGAGAAACTTGGGGTTTACATACAACAGGTAGTGCTTGTACTTGCGACGCAGTCACCACAGCAGGTATAGTGGGAATATTCGACACAGGGTGGACTGGTTGTATTGAATATACAACCCTTGGTTGCTGAGGCAGTATTGGTACCCAACTGCTGGATGTAATTCTAGTTTGACCTGAACTTTGTTGTAAACTCCCATATGGTTGTTCTCTGGGGGGGAACAATGAAAAGGCATATTGTTCTCCATATGGTGGCAATCCAGTACTTAAAGGGTAGATTGGCCTTTGAAGACACATTGGATCAATTTGTTGAGTTTCAACATAAGAAATACCAGATAATAATCTGGATGAAGAAATAGGAACAGACCATGTCGTCGAAACAGTCCCTGATTGGACTCCGGCTTGTTGTTGATAACTTGCCGGGACAGATGGTATACCGGAAAACATTGTTGGAGTAGCCGCAGGAGGTTCTGTTGCTGCTGTGTCAGATGACACAGTCCTGGATGTCGACGGTTGTTCAGACATATCTAGTCTATCCAAAAGATTTTTTAGCGATTCTATAAGAACTTGCGATGAAGGGAGGCTAATTTCGAAGACCAACGAGGGAAAGGTGATGATTATTCTATTTAAAATAAATTTTAGACGCTTTGACACAACTTGTTTTTTTCAGTTTTTAAGAGTCGAGAAAAAACAAAAAATGACTCTAGTCTCCTTCGCTTTTTAATGAGCCTGAAGTGACAAGTGCTTAGATGGACCTTTTCCATTAAGGAGTCTGAAAAGGAACGAAAGGGACTACTCTGGAGATCTAGGTAGAGGGAGTACCAAACCAATCGCAAAACTGTAGAATACTTTTTACGGTACGATAGTCAATCTTCCCGAATGTTGTGTTCAGTGCATTGCAATCGATAGGGCGGCACACACGGCTTCCTAAGGATAAAGGATTTAACCCTATAGGGGTCTCCCAAAATATGCTCGACGGTACGTGGGAGCACAAGTCCGTACTGGCACTTATCGTCTCAAAGTGGAGGAATCACCCAACCATCAGTGAGAACAACAGTTACCAGGCTTTACGACGCCAGAATACGTCTCTAGCTTAGACCTCTAAATGTTGTGCGTTAAGTTCCAAAGTGTTGTTAGAGTCATTGAATTTATTTTAAGTTGATGTTGCTTATGAAGTTTTCCTTTTGGGTTCACCACGAGATGTAGATGTAATTCCTAAAATGCAATCTAAAGATGATAAACAAACTTTTATCTCTTTTGTGCAATGAAAATCCTAGCTACAAGGGGAAAAGAAAGACATAATCTTTTCACAAAGAGAAAAGAGCACACTGTAAATACACTTTCCTAAATCAAGCCAAACAGATTGCCTATATGCAAATGCACATGCATGTATTTGTTTTCAACTTTCTTAGTATTGATGCTAAAAAGAAAGTTGATGTACAAATCTGAATTTCTTTTCAAGCGACAAATATAGACAAGCTCTTTTTTCGAAATCAAAAACAAAGATGATTACGATACCTTACGATTTTGAAATGAACACTCGTTCTTGACACTAGAAAATTGCAAATTCAGACCAAAGGAAATAGTAACAGTATAATCGACCATCAACAGCAATCAAACTTTCTCCTATGATCGAAATCGACACTTGCGACAGATTCAAACCAAAGGACGACAGTACGACTATTCTACTTTTGCAATGGAAAATTGTAAACGACTCAAAAAAAACACAAAAACATCTACAGTTCTTTCGTACAAAGGAGGCCGAATAACAGCAAGGAAAAGAGGTTTCAAACAAACATATACTGATCACAGGCAGCAAAATCCAAGGATATAACTGGAAAGAATGAAGCACAAGAACCACAACTGCACAGAGTCAGTCTGATTAGCGCACCTATAACACAGAGAATCTGAAATGCAGCGCAGGTTATCCACTCGGGAAGTGTGCTGAAATTTAGAATCTCTTAACAGTACCTGCGTTGGGCCAGAAACAAGGCTCTGTCGGGGTTCCGGGTCACAGTTTGCAGTTCAGTTCTTGGTTTTTGGCCGAGTAAAAAGCAATCAGTAATGCAACAATCAGGGTAGATCTAAGGAGGATCTACGAGCTATCACAAGGGCAATAAGATAGTTTGTGAATCAGTTGTTTAAATCATAAACAGATCCATTGAATGGATTGAAGCAACAATTATCTACTTTGCATTTGTTATGGCAAATGTAGTTCAAAAGCTACTTATAAGTTTATGAAACAAACAACAAAGAGATACACAAACAAACTAATTAGGCATTCCCCAATTGAGTCGCCTTTATGTTACCGGGAAAAGTGTCTACTTAGAACTGCTCTATCCCACTAAGGTGTGACAGCTGCCTTAGAAACAAACAGAGAAAAACTACTTTTGTATTTCCTTTATGAATTATAGATAGAGAGGAATATAAAGAACCAACCTGTGTCTTGCGCTAATCCTTTGATCCAGTCCCTCTCTTCTTTGATAGTCTCCAGCTACCTGCTCCCTTACTTGCCCAGCTTCACAAAGTACCTGTAAGATCACAAAAGAAGAGCACTATACAAAGACAAGGATCTATATTCATAAACAACTTAGGATCAGATTTAAGTTAACCACACAAAATGTAACAAGCATCAATGATACAAAAACATGGAGGAAAACTCAAATAGTTTTTATTGATAAGCAAGAAAAGATCCAGGAGGAGTTACAACCAGTGGTTCTGACCCAACATCAACCTCCCAGCAAAGAAGCCCCTCTTCACCTCAAACAAAGCATAAATCACCCAACAATCTGATGTATGTCTCTAGAAACCAACAACAATTCCTTACAATATGCAAAATTCCAGCCTCTGGATCTCTGGGATGAGGGATCCATATATAGATATATGTAAGGAGGATGAGTCAGCTTGTGATTTGATTAGTGTCTTCTCTCTGTCAGTTCTTGCTTCCACTTGGAGACTGAAGGCCTCTTACTCATCCTTGGTCGAATTCAGTGAGGCAAGTGTCACAGGAGAAGATTCTAGAAGCTTCCATTGTCTCTCCACCTCGCGGAATGACACTACCATTTGTCATTTCTCACCCATCGCATCGCACAGAAGGGACTTTTGAAATGCAACGCACCCTCACAGTGTATTTAGGTGCAATGCAACGCACCTAGCTAGTGGAGCAGCTGAAATGATCCTGTTTTGACCAATTCTGAGCAGTTTCGGGTGGAGAACTTCTGGGAGAAGCTGTAATTTTTTGACCTTGTTCCTTTAGGGGTTCAAACAAGAATTTTAGGGACTTAGGAGCCATTGGTTTATGTACATTTCATGCTTGGGGTTGTAGGGCACAAAAATGTCTATAACATTGTATCCTATCCTAAGCTTCATAATGCAGTTGCCCACAATTCAACTTTGTTCTACATGTAGGGCTTGTGCTCTTTTCCTATATTGTATAGGCGACTAAATTTATGTTTACTCTGGCTCTTGAGAATTATCAATGGCCTATCAACCTCAGTTTCCCTTTTCTTATTGGTGCACGTACATCATTTCCAGTGTTTCCTTTCAGGAAACCCTTGGGTCTTTGGTATACTTTTAAGCTACTTTTAGTTGGAAACCACAGTAACTTTCATAAATACTTGTACAAAAATTTCGAAATTATGTGACCCTAAAAACTGCTACAGTTCTTGTGAGTTGATAAATGTACCTTAGGCTTACGAATTGGTTATCCCTATAATGATTTGTCTTTTATCAATCTATTCTGCTAAATTTTTTAATTATTTATCTTGATATCTAGGGTGTGATTGCCTCATATTTACATGTTGATATAGTAATCGATTTTCTTATATTTCCTAATTCAAGAGTTGGATATTGTATTTCTTGCAATAGTTATATACCATAGTTTATGTTATTACTGGTGTACGTAATTAATAAATATAGATGTGAGATGAAGGTTAATATAGTCTTTCATAAACTTTATCACTGTTTAGTTTCCATGTTAACCTTTTTTATGATTCTATTATATGTTTCACTATTAATACAACAATATATAGTCCTTTCTTGTATGTACTTATTAGTTATTCGACTTTTTTAGTTTATTTGTCAAGTGCTTCAAGGATTTTCCAACTTTGTCTTTCTAATAACTTTATTTTTTATTTTGTTACCAATACTGACCTAGGTAAGAAGAACCATGTATTTCTCTTAGACCTACTACTCACCTTTCCTGAGTATTTAAGTATATTTATATATTTTCTAGCTACACACACTGTTCGACAATTGGTCTAACCAATTTCCAGAATTGTTAATGAAGAGTCATTTTATGGATTAGTAATTTTCTTTCAATTACATCAAATATTTCCTAGAATTAATACAAATTCCTTGACAAAAACATCATTCTTTCAAAACAATCATTATTTTATGTATTAAATCATTTCTACTACGAACATTTACAATATCTTCCATTATTCTGAAAAAGTAATAACACAAGTACTTATCTACTTAGATTTAGCTTTCCTGGGATATTACATGGGAATACGATCACTCCTCCTAACCATTGAGAATGGCAATCTCTACTCACTCTCGCCCCATTGCGAGTTTCCATTTCTAGAACAATGACAAATAAAGACATTTCTAGGTCTATGAAAAGACATAACTACTTTAAGAGTCCATCCTACAAAGTCACACACTCCGTAGTCTGTTTTAGGGTTTCCACTGGCCACCACGAACTGAGGAATACCCTAATTTGGTAGCCTCTCACCCTTCCTCAAAATTGTGTTCTTAGAGGAAGAAATACTTTTCAGTCTCCCTCTGAGATGGCTAAGGTATTTTTCTCTCATCCCTCATCACTTCTATTTCCCCAACTAAGATGATTTATCTCAGGGGGTGGGAGTCATTATCCCCTAATTGTCTGGTAAATGAAACTTTCACTTAGTGGATTTTCCCCATAATTTCTATGGATGCCAATAACCAACCTTTAGATAAAAACCAAAATAACTGTAACATTAAATTTTCCCCTAGGCTTCCACATAACCCACAGTTTATTGGATTACTATAGTAAAAGTAAATTAATTATTTACTTTTCAGTGAGGGGTCTTACATTCTATAATTATTTTGGAGAGAGTAGAGTTGAGGATTTGAGAATGTGGTGGAATGTTTTCCCATTTTCCCTCGGTGAGTAGATATGTGTATTGAGACTCATAGCCTTGGAGGTTGGTGGGATGGTTTCTTCCATTGTTGATCCAGGTGGATATTGGTGGCCAACTGCGTATTTCATTTGGGTTGGCATCTTTTGTTGTGGAATCTCAGGTCAAGTTCTTTCGTTGCCTAGTTATTTTTTTCTTTTTGTTTTTCAATATCATAGACTCTTGTTCTAGCATCTCGGAATCTATATTTGGGTGTAAATACCAACTTCAGTTCATGTTTCAAGGAAGGGGTGTTTTATTTCTTTGCATGTTGTTCTTGGTTTTTAGCCACCAACTTTTATTTGAATCTAGGTAATCATCTATTGTATGGATTGAGGAGTTAAGAAGTTAGCATGCCAAGGTTGCAACAAGTTTGGAAGGTATCTAGTGGTTATTGTTTAGGGGTTGTGTTCACTGAAATAGTGATTGGGACTTGTGGGTATACTTGGGTTTCTCTATGTATTTAATGGTGTTGGGGATTGACTCTTATTTGGAGGTTGTTGAGATTTCTATCTCTCTTCATGAAGTCTATGTTGAGTCTCAAAGTTCTATTTTCAACTACTTAGATGACTTTTTATGATGACATCCTGGACCTATCCCTGGTGGGTCTGGTTTATTTTATTATTCTTTTGCAAGAAGAGGAATTCACAATAGATTTCCAAGATGTGCCACTTGGGTTTTATCTGGGTCGTCAAGGAAGAGGATGAGATGCAAACAAGGGAGGTGGTAGCTATCTTGACGGTTAGTGTGGAACAAGACTCTTAAGTAGGACTCCTCAAGGTAGCACTCCATAAATTCCTTCAACTACACTTTTTATCTATCAATTAACTTGGTAGACGAACAATAGAGAGGCCCACCTTATTTTCATGCCTCACTGCCAAACTTGTCTTGTTGACAATGTGTTGTTCGAAAACTGGACGAAAAGCAATTTGAATAAGATTATCATATTGTGCGATAGTTTTAGTGGAGTAAAAGTCGTTATTTATCAATGTCAGTACATTCTTGCATTGAAACATTTGCAAGCCATTCTTCAAAAAGACAATATACTCTATTACATTCTCCTTCCAAAACTAAAAACATATGAGCCATCATGTTGCTCTGCAGATTTTATCTAGCAATTCTTTGCGTTGGATGGTTCTATAGAAGTTCTCAATCTTGATTTGTTTCCATAAGTCGTTCAAAGTAACAACTGCTCAAACTTGATGTTCCTTAACTGTTATGAAACTAGCTCACAAGAAGATAGAAAAGAGATATCAACGCCTTAGAATTCAGCCTCTTCGAGGGGGCAACCTCCTTTACATTACACAAATGAACAATTTTTCGATGATACAAATGAAAAGACCTCCTTTCTATATATAGGAGTCTAAGGGGTCATAACATAATCAAAGCCAACATAACAATAATAATGTAAGGGCACAATAATAACAATAGTGGGCTTCTATGGGGAACAATAGTAACAATATGGGCACTACATGGGTACATCAATATAATAAGTGGGTTGTACTAATAAGAATAAGGGGTTACACTAGTAGTATAGGGGCCTAACATGCCCCTCTCCTTCAAAAAGTGTTGTCCTCAACGCTTGAGTAGTTCTTGATGCTTCTGTATAAAATTCTTGTCCTCGCATGTGGAATCTTCAGTGGGTAAGTTCTTCCACTTGATGAGATACTCTGAAATTGATCAATTTTGTAACTATCAGGTTCTTGTTTTTGTGACTACTCCAGGTTCCAATATGATTTTTCCTTCCTCTTCAATTTCTGGCAATATTGTTTGAATTCGGATCTTTTGAAACTTTTGAAAAAGTGGCCATACTTCTTCATCCTTCTTCGATTCATCCCTTGCTTCGTTTATCCAATCTAGTTAGATAATAGAAATAGCACAAAGAAATGCTTCCACATCCTTATCCTTGAAGAATCTTCCCATTCGGTAAGGTCGCCATTTTTTAAGTGCATGTAGTATTGCCAACATTTCCTTCTCATAAATAGCTTGGTTGAGATGTAGCGGTAAAAATACCCAATCACCTACATCAAAACATTTTTCACTACGATGTTGATCTACTTATTGTTTCATTTGATTTTGCACGGAAGTGGCCTTATCTTTTAAAAGTTGGAGAACTTGTTGTTGATGCTCGATGTGATCTTTCACTGCTTGAACCTTTTTCTTCTTGATATGTCCTTCTATCTCTAGAGTTTGAGGAGTGGTAATTTCTTCCAATCCTTTACAAGATATGGTTGGATTCATTTCTTGATGCTCGATGTGATATTTCACTTCTTGAACATTTTTCTTCTTGATATGCCCTTCTATCTTGATAATTTGAGGACTAGTAATTCCAACCAATGAATTAAAAGATATGGTTGGATTCATTTCTTCTTTCTTGATGTGATCTTTCACTTCTTGCACCTTTTCCTTCTTGATATGTCCTTCTATCTTGAGAGTTTGAGGAGTGGTAATTCTTGCCAATGCTTTACAAGATATGGTCTGATTCATTTCTTCTTTCTTTTGGGTGGGGTCTTGGCGTATATCTTCTTCTATTGATGTTTCTTGATCCTTTTCTTTCTCCTCTTCATATTCTATGTAAAATAATTTCTTCTCAGTACACTTATGACCTTTAGTGCAATTTCTATCACAATTGTAACAAAGCCCTTTTTCTCTTTTTTCTTCCAATTGTTATGGTGTAACCCTTGTAGGTTGTGGAAGGATAAGAGAAACAACACTTCCATATTTATAGTTGTGAGGGGTATGCTTCCTGGTTTCCATAATTTTTCTTTCCACTATGTCACAAAGCCCTTTTACTCTTTCCAATTGTTGTGGTGTTGCTCTAAAGAAGGTGTTGCTCTTTGTATCCTCATAATGTGCTATCATTTCCTCTGTGAAAATTGACCATGTAACAAGTTTTTTATGAGAACAAAGCCCTTCATACCATAAAAATTGATCCAGTTCTAAATATGAAGATGCAATACATACCTTTTGTAACAGTGGAACTACATGTAGATCAAAATATTGCTCCATCTGAAGTATCCAATTTACCAGATCCTTGCCATCAAACTTCCTCATCTTGCTTTTTCTTGATTTTAGGAGCTCAATCTTGAAACAACTGTAACTCTGTACTTTCATATCTTTAAGTTCGGAAATTGTAACCTCTAGTAGCCCTCTGTGTCCTCTTTCTAATGCCACTAGTCTGATCCAAATTGCATTCTCCAAGAAAGAGTTATGCACGATCTCCCAAGATGACCTAATTATAGACCTTTCCAGAAGAGCAAACTTGTATGAAGTGTCACGTGTCACTCTTTCGACCTCTAGCACTAACAAATATATACAAGAAACTACAGTCCATCCTCTTTATATACCTTTTTACAAAATTTTAATCCGATGCTCAGAGAGAAAGTTATGACGATTTTCCCTAGGTCACCTGTTTGGAATGTAATTCAGGAGTCTTCAAAAAGACCAACTTCCTCAGATCATGTCTCTGCAAATATAGCGTGAAAAGATTTGAAATTCGGACCCGAGATTCACCGTGATTTCTTCTCAAATGGGTTTTTTTTAGCTTCTGAAACATCACTGAAAAAAGTTATAGCGAAAATGCCATGATGACCTATTTGGAGCAGTGAAACCCTAGAATCCAAAGCTCTCATACCAAATGTTATGAAACCAGCTCACAAGAAGATAGAAAAGAGAGATCAATGCCTTAGAATTCAGCCTCTTTGAGGGGGCAACCTCCTTTACATTACACAAATGAACAATTCTTCGATGATACAAATGAAAAGACCTATTGGTGATCTAGGCCATCAGAATCAGGACGACGAGTTGAGCACGGTGGTACCATTCACTTCTTAGTGAAATTTTTTTTAGGCGGTCCCAATTTTCAAAAAATTCGGTTGGTGTATGGTAGAAACTAGAGCTTAAGCAATGGCCAATGAAAGGATGGACAAACTTGAAGAATCATTGTAAAACCTCCACATTCATCTTACCAGACTATGTAGCATGGTCGAGAAAATAGGCCTGACGGGCAAGGAGCAAGCCCATGAGGAGGCGTATAATGGCAATGAAAACAATGAGGGTGAGTCTAGCCACTCTCCTCATGTCTGACACACCCACCCACAACCTAGTCAGCAACCTCCCAAGTTGGATATGCATAAATTTGACAGTTCTCACCCATCGGCATGGATAGCACAAATGGAGCAGTATTTCAAACTGAATCGCATCTTCGATGATGAGACTCAGCTTATGTTGGGGAGCATGTACTTGGACAATGAAAGGTGGCAATGGTGGGAATGGCATCAACGTTGCACTGGACCTTTTAAGACTTGGACCAAATTCACCAAAGCTCTTCAAGACCGCTTTGACTAGCAATCATCTTTTTTGGGTCGTCTTACTAAGCTCTGACAGACTTGTATAGTGGATGAATATATTACAGCTTTTGAAGCCTTAGCCTTCCGCACTTGGGGTCTCTTAGATGTGTTCTAGACATAATGTTTTATCAGCGGCCTTAAAGAAGCTATCAAAGCCCAAGTCCTACTGCACCATCCTCCCACATGGACGGAGGCTTGCAAGGTATCTCGTAACGTGTAACATGCATTAGAAGCCCAATACAGTCGCCCAAATTTCTCCACTAAAGGTCGCCCCCCACAGGCTCACAACATGACTCAAACACTTAAGGTCCAAAAGGTGTCGCCTACGAAAATGGCCGAAAGAGGAAAGCAAGGCCTATGTTACTACTGTGATGAAAAATACTCCCAAGGTCATAAATGCAAGGAGCCCAAATTTTTTCAAATTGATGCCACTGACTACAGCTCAACAGAGGAAGATCCACCACTGGAGGAACATGAGCGCTAGAAGAAGACAACCAAAAGGACAATTTCTCTGACGAACCAGTTATTTCGTTGCATGCTTTGGCAGGGATTTCTTCCCCTTAAACTCTCAAAATCAGAGGTTTTATAAACATTGCCCAATAGTAGTCTTGATTGATAGTGGAAGTACACATAATTTCATCCATCAAAAAGTCGCAGAAGCAGTGCATTGTTTTGTACGAGCAGTTTCTAACTTCCAAGTTCAAATTGCAGATGGAGGCACAATGAAATGTGAAGGCTGTTGTTAAAATGTCAAACTTCAAATGGGGGATTATCAGTTGAAAACTCACATGTTTGCCATACACATGGGGGGTTGCGACATTGTCCTCGGCGCTGAATGGCTCCGCACTCTTGGGCCAATCACAATGGATTTCCAGGAGTTATATATGTGTTTTAAGCAGAACAACTACACACATACCCTCCGTGGACTCCAGGTGGGAGCCCCCTCTATCATCAGCTCGCATAGGATGGAAAAATTGTTAAAAAAGGGCAATCATGGAGTTGTAGCTCAATTTAATGCCATCTAGGCAGTCGAAACCAAGCCTCTACCAATTCATCCTGAGATGCAACAAATTTTAAATAACCATCTACCGGTCTTTGACAAGCCTCATGAGCTTCCACCCTCGCGAGGGGAACATGATCATAGCATCACCTTGGTTCCAGGGGCCCAACCCCCAAATGTGCACCCATACAGATATCCGTTCACCCAAAAGAATGAAATAGAAAAAATCATCAAGGAACTTTTGGAAGCAGGTGTCATTCATCCCAGCATTAGTCCTTATTTATCCCCAGTGTTCATGGTGCTCAAGAAAGATGGGGAGTGGCGGATGTGTCCCGACTTCAGGGCCCTCAATAAGTTGACAGTCAAAGATAAATTTCCCATCTCGGTGGTTGATGATTTGCTGGCTGCACTCAATGGGGCTCAATTCTTCACTAAGCTGGATCTTCGCTCAGGCTACCACCAAAATTCGCATGAAGGAAATCGACATCCCCAAGACTGCTTTCCGAACTCATGAAGGCCATTATGAATTCCTGGTCATGCCATTTGGTCTTTGTAATGCCCCCTCTACTTTTTAGAGCCTTATGAACCACATTCTCAAACCATATCTCAGGAAATTTGTCCTTGTCTTCTTCGATGACATCCTCATCTATAGTTGCACTTGGGCCACACATCTTCAACATGTATATCTACTCTTGCAACTGCTCCGCAAGCATAAATTATTTGTCAAGATGTCCAAGTGTTCGTTTGGCATGGCAAAAGTAGAGTATTTGGGCCACATTGTGGGGTGTGAAGGTGTCAAGGTGGACCCCAAAAAGATCCAGGCAATGCAGGAATGGCCTCAACCTAAGACCTTGAAGAGCTTGAGAGGATTTTTGGGTCTCACAGGCTATTATCGTAAATTTATCCGCAACTATGGCCGCATAGCGAAGCCCCTCACCCAACTCCTAAGAAAAATTCATTCTCCTTAGGTGTTTCACTTCAGAAAAGCAACACCTTTGGGTACAATGGCTACCTCTGGCTAAATGGTGGTATAACACCAACTATCATGCAACCACCAAAATGACTCCCTATGAAGCAGTATATGGTCAACTCCCGCCTTCACCTACTTCGTATCTCAAGGGATGCTCAAAAGTACAAGCAGTGGATCAACTCCTACAAAACTGCACAACCATGCTCGCCCATCTTCGAGAGAATCTTCATCAAGCTCAGAACTGCATGAAGCAACAAGTAGACCAGCATCTCTTAGAGCGCCAATTTCAAGAAGGGGATCAGGTCTTTTTACGGCTCCAACCATATAAGAAAACATCACTCAAAGACAAGGGGTCTCAAAAACTCTCTCCCAAATTCTACAGACCATATCAAGTACTTCAACACATTGGAGAAGTGGCCTACAAGTTGGCCTTGCCACCTACTGCAAAAATCCATCCAGTTTTCCATGTCTCATGCCTCAAGAAAGTGATTTGGAACAATTGTAGAATTCAGACCAGTATACCTGAATTGGACGAAGAAGGGTCCATCGGGCTTCAACCCGAACAGGTCCTAGACACACGAGGCAAGCAGCTATGTGGCCGCATGATTAAGGAAGTCCTCGTCAAATGGAAAGACACCTCTCCGGAAGATGCAACTTGGGAACCAGCCACTATTCTTCAGCAGTTTCTACAGCTTCAGCCTTGAGGACAAGGCTAGTCTTAAGGGAGAGGGCATGTTAAGGTCCCACTCTAACCCCCTTATTTATGTAATGGGATCACGTCATAGTCAAGGGTCAATAAAGCCCATATTAATAATTGTAAGTGGTTAATCCGTAATTAATGACAGAACCATAGTAGTTGCAAATGGGTCGTAGTATTAAATAGATGGTATTAATAAAACCCACGATATTGGCCCGTGGTATTGCATGTATGGGTCATATATAAAGGATAGAGACTCCCTGCGAGGAGCATCGTGTCTTATTTTGTAATCGAGCTCTGCTCTATTAGAGGTTGCCCCCTCGAAGAGGCAAGTGAACATTACTCTCTGAATAATAAAATCATTGCTATTCTGTGTTCTGGGTATCTTTTCTTCGCATATTCTGTATTTGGGTATCATTTTGCAGGTTAAGAGCATAACACTTAACCATTGCTACAATTAAAACCACTTTTTATGATAGGTTTTTGATAATAGATATTGGCCTGTTACACTTCTAACTTGGACTAGAAATTACTCAGAATGATTCAGGGATAAAAGTTTCTTAGTGAAAGTATGCAAGACATCTCCTAGTTCATTTTAACATCACCAACTACTACGCATTAGTTATTTGGGGTACACCTTGAGGATGGAAACGGTACATTGTTGGTTGATTGCACCATGTATAGATAACGTGTTAGGAGTCACTTGTATCTCACTCACTCTCATCCAAATCTCTCATATGTAGTAAGGGCAGTTTCTAGATACATGCAAGAGACACGTGAGTTAAATTGGAAAGATACAAAGTGCATACTTAGATATTTCTAGGGAACTGTCATCTATGGGATTCATTATGCAATAGGGTTTACTTTGGAATTCATTTACTACACTAATTCATATTGGGTTGGTGTTAACATTGATCATAAGTCCACTAAAGGATATGTTTTCAATTTCAGTTTTGACCCCATTTGTTGGTCCAAAAGAAAGCAAATTGTGGTTTCTTTATCATTTGTAGAGGCTCAATATAGAGGTGTATTCAATATTTCCATTTTTCCATTTGGTTATATAAATTCCTCACTACGCTTGGTATCATATTTTATTGTCCAACTATTATCTCATGCAATAATTAAAGAACACTAATTATTTGCAAAGATCAAGAGCAAGGACATCGAAAAAACACACTTAGATCCACATGCCCTATTTCTAACAAATTTTATATGTTTGGATTACAAATTTTTAGTATTGTCCCACTTGTGAACACACTACTCATACCTTCACGAAGAAGACTTTCACTGAACAAAAGTTTCACTTTTTGTGAAACCACCTTAAGGTGAAGGACATAATTTCATAGCAATTTTATTCTTTTCCAATATTGTATTTTGAAAAAAGAGGGGGGAGGAGGGCCGGGTGGGAGGATGAGAGAAGGGTTTCTCCCAAGTGGTTTTCCTCTTTCATTTTATCGCACTTGTTCTATGTTACTTACTTGCATCGTAAAATGGGTACTTTACATGGCTTCTTGTTGGGACCCATTCATTTTGTTCTTTCTAGTGGTGATTTAAGGGGGTATAGGGTGGGAAGGGGAGAGCTATTGGAGATAACATAAACTTAATTACACTTTAGTTAACTAGCACTATCTACACTTGAGGTAGATATTTGATGAACTAGGACTAGGTGTGAGTTTTCTTTAGTGCACGCTCACATCTCTAAATTCACTAATAGACTTACTACTATATTAGTTGAGCTGTGTAAAATATATTTCATTGAATTGTATTCTCTCATAATTATCTTTTATGTGCACGAATATAATTCATTAATTCTTTTCTCTATTATTTTTCTTTCTTCTTTCCTTGAAAGTTTTGTTGAATGCTTTCTAGCTATATTTAACCTATGGAGGGTACAATTTCACAATTATGAATGCATCAATGGATTGAAGAGTCTAAATTCTGTGAAGCACTCAAACTTTGTGGATTAATGAACTTAAAGTTATGATTTTTAAAAATATCTACTAGATTTTGGGCAAAATTGACTAGAGAAAATGTTGGGTTTATTAGTCAAACTATTTGCAAATAATTTATTTAATTAATTAATATATGATTATGTACATGATTAAAATGAATTTGATTTATTTTTTTTAAATATGAAACTTAGCTATATACCAAGTTTTGAATTAGAGATCCATTTTAGTGTAGCTATTTTGAGATGTGCAAATTAACCAAACATACATTTCCTCTCATCAAATAAATAAATGTTGACTAAATTAACAATTAGTTTATATCATTATTACTTTATCATAATAGTAATATTAGTATTAATATTGGTTGAGTGAAAGGATACTTTAGAGAGAGCGGTCTGAGCGACTAGGGTTTTGCAGGGAACGGCGACGGCGCAGACAGTGCTACGCTAGTACCACACTCATACCATCTGCTTCCTCTGGCAGGTAGCAGAAAAGCACGGCAATAGCCAGGCGCAATGGAATATCCTCAGGGGGGGGCGTCAGGGCCCTCCCCAAATCAGAACGACCCGGAACAAGCACTCCGTTTTGGATCGGTTGATAGAGAGATCCTGAACAAGGGAAAAAAACAGCAGCAAGATCACAAGAAAACAGAGGGACGATAAGACCATGACAGCGACAATCAGGAAAGGGGAAAAAACCCGGAGGAAGCACCAAAGGTCTCCTCTACGACCTGTAAGCCAGTAGCCACAGAAAGGCCAAGAATCGAGTTACCTGGGCACAAAATAGATGCTCGAATCGAGTTCATGAGAGACCACGCCATTATTGGGAAATTTATAGGGTTCTGGCCGACGGAAAGAGCCCTATATGGATGGATTGCAGCAAAATGGAAGCCAAAAGGAGATGTCACTCTGCAGTTAGGACCAAAAGGCTTCTTTACCGCCATCTTTTACTGCATTGAAGACAAACTCAGGGTACTGGGAACAGGGCCTCATTTTTTCAACACAGCGGGCCTGTACATGAGAGACTGGATACCAAGATTCAACCCAGACAAGGAAGACCTCTCTTGGGCACCAGTCTGGATCAGAATGTATGGACTTCCAGACGAATATTGGGACGAGGACGTTCTCAGGAACATCGGAAACGGATTAGGGGAATATATCAGAACGGCAGAAGAAACAAAAATGCGCAGATTCATCTCCTATGCTCGCATCTGCGTTTTTATGAGGCTGAATGAAGCACTTCCAGAATCAGTATATCTCTCTCATAGGGATGAAGAATGGATCCAACCCTTGGGCTACGAGCATGTTCCCTTCCGTTGCAGAAGATGCCATGCTCTAGGTCATCTCTTCCGGGACTGTCCCTTGAATGACAAAGTCACCTCACCTAATCCTATTGCCTCAAATTCCCAAGATGGTTTTACTAAAGCCCCAAGCCGAAGGCGCGCGCACAGGAAACCCTCAAATGGGCAAAAGCCCCTGCAAAAAAGCTCTAATGGCCCTGCATCTAAGAACAGCTTTGAAATCTTGGCTCAATCCTCCGAAGATTCCCCTCCGATCACTGAAGCTAACATGTCCCATCCCTCATCTTCCACTCATCCTCCGCTTTCTTCCTCCTCCCCAAATCCCCACTCCCCCCCCCCCCCCCCCTCGCTTCCCTAATCACCCCTCTGGGGGCAAGAAGGATCAGGCAAAGAACGACAAGGAAAAGGATCTTGATGGAATGTCAGATTCTCCTCCTAATGAAACCCTGCTTGAGGACGAAGGCACTCAGGTGGAACTGATGGAAGAGGAACCGGAAAGCGTAGACCTGCATGGCCTTGATATTCGAGAACTGGAACTGGCATGCAAGACGAAGGCGTATGACAGCATCTCAGAAGCCCAACTTAACAAGCTGGAAGTGGTTATCTCACGAGCATACCAGCAGCAGCAACTCGGGATCCAACCAGGAAGCCAGTGGGATGGAAGCCAACCACCTAAGGAGTCAAAAAAAAGGGGACGAAAAACAGATCTACAAAGAACGATCGAGGTAGGGAAGCTCCTGGTAGACTCAGGCATGTATGCTAAATTGACAAAGTACTACAAACCCTCTCCAAATGGTTAAACCATGAAGCTGGTCTCATGGAACTTAAGAGGGCTCAACGGCCCAGGTAAACTCAGAATGTTAAAGAACATGATTAAAGTGGAAAAGCCACAAATTTGCTTTTTCCAGGAAACCAAATGTAACGACACTACACTAGGTAGCATCCTAACAAAAGCTTGGACAGGATGCCGCTCAGTAGCAGTTGATGCATCAGGAGCGTCAGGAGGACTGGCTATTGCATGGAACGCCCAAGCAATAAACCTTTCAGAGTTCCATGCCTCTCATCACCTTATACATGCAGCCTTCCATATTTTGGGCACGAATGTACATGGTAATCTCTCAAATGTTTACTTCCCGCAGGATACATGAAGCAAAATAGCACTCCTAGACACCATTGAGGCACTGAATAACAACAGGAGGCACCCGCTCTGGATCATCGGAGGGGATTTTAACATGATCACTAAGCTAGAAGAAAAAACTGGGGGAAGAAACAGATTGGAGCAAGAAAATATCCATTTCAAGGACTTCATCCAAAATGCCTCCCTAATAGACATGCCTTTCTGCAATGGTACTTTCACTTGGAGCAATCGCAGAGCCGGAAAACATCAAATCACCTCCAAGCTCGATCGCTTCCTCATATACGATAATGCGATTCATCTTGGAGGAGACATCACAGCCGCCATTCTCCCACATACTGGTTTGGACCACTGGCCGATAGCTCTCCAATGGCAAAGACCTGGAAACCAGACTCGGAGACCCTTCCGTTTCGAAAGTTTTTGGCTCTTGCACCCTGAGTTCAAAGACTTTATCACAGCCACTTGGACCTCCTTCACCCCTCCAGAAGGATCTAAGATGTACAAATTTCAACAGAAGCTCCGATTCCTAAAATTCCAGCTAAAGCGATGGAACAGAGAAACCTTTGGAGACATATTCAAAACAAAACATGATCTCAATCAGGAACTAGCAGATCTCCATCAAAAAATTATCACAGAAGGATACACAGAAGGGACACTGGAACAGGAAAGGCGCATCCACAAGCAGATTGAGGAAAGGCAGAAGCAAGAGGAAATTTACTGGAAACAAAAGTCCAGAATAAGATGGTTGAAGGAAGGAGAACGCAACACCAAATTCTTCCACAGAACCACCATACAAAGAAGAATGCACAACAGCATTCCGTTCATCCAGAAGCCAGGAGGGGAAAGAGTGGAAACGCACGAGGAAATTGAGGAAGAGTTGTGCAATCACTTCAACCAGATCCTTCAAGAGCCGGAAGGAGATAGAAGCCAAGCAATTGGAAAAATCACTAACAATGTGCCTAGAATCATTACAGAGGAGCACAATGAGCTTCTCCTCCGTCCGATTCAGCTTCAGGAGGTGGATGAGGCAATGGCCCAGCTCAAGGATGGAAAAGCCCCTGGACCAGATGGTTTCACCACTACGTTCTTTCATACCTTTTGGGAGATGATAAAACAGGAAGTATGGCAAATTGTTGAAGAATCGAGAGAAACCCACTGGATTCTTCCTTCTCTCAACACCACTTTCATCGCTCTCATCCCCAAAGAGGAGGACTCTATTAAGCTCGACAAATTCAGGCCGATTGCACTCTACAATGTAATTTACAAGGTCATCTCTAAAGTTGTGGCTAACCGGTTGAAGCCCCTATTGCCGTTGCTCATATCCCAGGAACAGTCAGGTTACGTGGAGGGTAGACAAATCCTGGATGGCATTCTCCTTACGCACGAGATCATTCACTCCCTCAAACAATCAAAGCAAGCAGGTATGATTCTTAAGCTTGATCTTTCAAAGGCTTTTGATAAACTCAGCTGGAAGTTTATTCAGCAAATGCTAAAAGCTTTTGGCTTCAATACTATGTGGATCCGCTGGATAATGAGTTTAATAAGTTCAACTCAATTCTCCATCCTTGTTAATGGCATCCCTTCTCGACCCTTCAAGCCATCAAGAGGAATTAGGCAGGGGGATCCCCTATCCCCTTTCCTATTTGTTCTAATGACAGAAGGGCTTGGCCGTCACATAAAGCAAGCTCTCGAATCTCGCCTTCTCAAAGGTCTTTCTGTTCATAACTCCCCTGCCACCTCTCATCAGCAGTTTGTTGATGACACTATGCTGTTTGGTTATCCCTCAGCCCAGGAAGCCTCTTGCCTCAAATCCTTGCTCAATGACTTCGCTGAAGCATCTGGCACTGATGTAAACTGTACCAAATCGCAGATTTTTTTCTTCCACATGCCCCCCCAGATTAAGTCAGCAGTCACCCGAATTCTTGGCTTCCCCTCAGCATCTCTCCTCTCCAAATACCTGGGTGCCCCTCTCACTGCCTCTGCTATCAAGCACTCCTCATGGCGCTCTCTCCTTGAGAAGCTTGATTCACGTCTCAACCTTTGGACGCACAGATCTCTCAACCTTGCCAGCCGGGTTTGCTCATCAAGTCAGTTCTCCAGGCAATGCCATTATACCTTTTCTCAGTTCTTGCAGCTCCCAAATGGGTCTTAAAAAGGATCAGGAAGCTCCAGCGCAGTTTTCTATGGGGTGGATCGGCTACAAAGAGGAAATGGGCTCTTGTTAAATGGTCTGTGGCATGTCAACCAAAAGAAAAAGGAGGCATAGGGTTAAAAGATCCGGAGCATAGTAATACTATTATGAGTGCCAAAATTTGGTGGAACTGGGTCTCTAATCCAGGAAAGCCCTGGGCAAGACTCTGGACGGCCAAATATGCCAACAACTGCCCCCAGGAGGAGCTCATTCGGTTTACCCCCAGGGAAAATGGATCTCCAATCTGGAATACGGCAAAACAACACTTCCACTTAATACAACAACACAGCTTCTGGGAGGTCAGGAATGGAAAAACGGCGAGATTTTGGACAGATGCATGGAACCAAATGCCAAAGTTGACCCACACAATACATATACCGATGGACCAAATAAGGCAGGAGCAGCAGCAAGGAAAAATCAATCACTACTAGACGCAGGAGACGGAGCACGGATTCAGGAAATGGACTCAGGGAAATCAGTTAATCAACCTCACAAATCTCCAGGATACAGGGGAATTGGAGAGGGAGCTGGAAAAAAGGAGAATCAGATATGATGAAGGCAACGATATCCTAAGATGGGGATACCGTCCAAAAGGTAACTTTTCAACTTCAGAGGCCTACAAGATTATATGCAACCACAATATCCCTCCAGACCCAATCTGGCGCACAGTATGGGATCCCAACTCATGGCCCAAAATCTCTTATTTCCTGTGGTTGGTAAGTCACAAAAGAATCCTCACCTGGGACAAATTACAAAGAAGGAATTTCCATGGACCATCGATATGTCCTAACTGCCAGCAAAATGAGGAAACGCTCCCTCACCTGTTGGACTCCTGCCCCCTAGCCAATCAGTTGTGGGAAAAGGCTAGTTTCAGATGTCAAATAAGGTGCAAGAAAATGAATGACATAATTGACACCCTTCGACATTGGCCGCAGCATCCATACAAGAGCGAGCTCCTTAACTGCCTATGGAAATTACTACCAGGTCTCATTCTATGGGGTATATGGAAGGAACAGAATAAGAGGATATTCAAAAATCAAAGCTCTAGGGTCGATGACATATGGACCAGAATATGTGGGAACCTCAATGAAACGTTGGCTCTCCACTCCTGGACTCAGGAGGATCTCCCAACTCAAGACAACGAGAAAGGCATTATAAGTAATTGGAATTTATCTCTCCCACAGGTCTCCCAGAAAAGCAGTACTTCTACAAGCAGCAGCACCATCGAAGGCACTTGGAAGACCCCCCCCGAGAAGTCCTACAAGCTTAACTTTGATGGAGCCTCCAAAGGTAACCCGGGAAAGGCAGGCTTTGGAGGCATCATTAGGAACCAAGCAGGCACACCCTCACAGCTATACTTTGGTTCTTTGGGATGGGATACCAACAACTGGGCGGAGATCGAAGGTTTATGGCAAGGAATTCTCCTCGCCAGGAACCTAAATCTGCAGCCCCTGATCATGGAAGGAGATTCCCAGATTCTTATAAACATGGCCAGGAGACTTCAAAATGGCTCTCAAGCAGGAAAAATCACTAATAGCTGGAGACTTGCAACCAGACTAGAAGCCATTGAACAAGATCTCCGTAGCAACAGAGCTATCACCTTCACTCATACAAAAAGAGAAGGAAACAAGGTAGCGGACTTTCTAGCTAACATAGGTGCAGACAACGATCAGTATCTTCTCACAGGCACCATAGCCATCATATCAGACATTCCAAAGGCTCAGGAATTAGACAGGCTAATCCAAAATGAGGCTGCTTCCCCGGATGCGGGTGCCATGGGAGAGGACATGGGACCGCCACCTGGTCACCATGGGCAGTACCAGGTATAAGGCGAGCATTCACTGCGAGCAGCTGGCGGGGTCTGCAAGCGTGGGTGCTGAGGAGGGAAGGGACGGCAAATTAATGCCTGGTCTAGAGCATAATCTTGGTTGCTGTGTGCAGTTAAGGAGGGAGAAGGCCGAGACATGGCAGAGAGGCATAAATACAATGCAGAGAAGGAATGTTTTGATGTGGATCATTTACAGTGGAGGGAATTGGGATTTCGGGTGTCAATTTCCGGAGGTCTGGTTCAAGACGCCCCTGTTGCAATTGGATTTGGGAGCAAGCCTGTTGGTGTGGGCAACGGGAGTGTGTCTGTTCACCCTGCCCCGTTTCGCTATCTGGCATATAAGACCACCATGGTCAAGCTCAGACAATGCCTCATCAGCCGTAGAGGCTCAGGAAGAGGCGGAACATCGCGCCCATCTATGGAGAATGTCTCTTCTCGCTGCTGCCGCTGTTTATGTCACCGAGTTGAGGAAGCCAACCCCTTGCAATCGCGCCAATTCATGGAGGCTGGCAGCTCTGAAGCGGGTTCCAATCCTCTCCCTGCGTTTGGAACTGCGTTTTTTTCCATCAACAACCCCCAGGCCAATTCGCGCATCAATGCTCATGTATCTGTTCTTTTTCTGGAAGAACCGGTGGAGGAGGTCGGGGAGCAGCCCCGCCCACAGCCGCATCAGGCCGAGAGCTCCAGAGCTGCTGAAGGACTGCCGGAGGACTGCCCAAGACCAGACACTGCCCCTCCAGCATCTCAGCCAGAGCCCGCATCAAAGAAAGTAAGGCAGATTGGGGCCCCCCCCAGAAGGATTGTGCTGGATATATGAGGAGGAGCCGGACGAGGAGCCGGACGATTAATCGACCGCTCGCTCACTCTCCTCCTTGTCTTAGATGCTCTGTTTTTGTCTACGGCAGCTGGTATGTTCTGAATGTCTTTGTTATGTATGTGAATTCTACTACTCAGGGTGGAGTTCTGAATGTCTCTGTTTTGTATATGAATTCTACGGCTCAGGGTGCCTCCACGCCCCTGCGAAGGTGTCTGATGAAAATTTTCTTGTATGTGTCCACTTCTGCCCTCACTGATGTTCTAAGGTTTATAGCCCCTGCGTGGGCATTCAAAGTCTGTGGTAGCACCCCTGCGTGGGCTTTCAATTTATGTGGAAGCGCCCCTGCGTGGGCGCTTGGTCTCAAAGCTGCTGCCACTGTGTGGATGAAAAGTTTTCTTGTCAAGGCCCCTGCGTGGGTAGTCATTCGAGTGCTATGGACCCTAAACGGGTGGTTTTTTGAGCGCTGTAAGTCCAGAGTGCCATCCATGGCCTCTGGCACAAGACTTCATGGCTGTAACCGTTTTCTGTTTTAATGTAAATAATAGCGTAGCATAGTTTTAACGATTAAAATAAAAAAAAAATATTAGTATTAATATTATTAATATTATTTACTATTAATAATATTGATATTATCTATTAAAAAAATAAATAAATAAATAAATAAATTTACAAAGGATTTTTGGGTGAAGATCACATGAGACATCATTTGTCCACCCGTTTCTAACGAGCCAGTGTGGTTCATAATAAATTATTATTATTAATTTTCTTAATTTCAATTATATTCTAAATTTAAATCTTACTTTTTAGAAATAATGCATATTTAATAATAATATTTTCAATATCTTTATTACCATAAGACTAAGATCGTTATTATTACTGTATTTATTCTGTTAATTTATATGAATAATATTATTAACAATATAAATAATTTAATTAAAAAATAAATTAATTAATTTAAAAAAATAAAATAAATAAATAAATAAATACCTTGATCCCTCCCATTGGGCCTTGGTCAAACCTAGCGGTTAGAGGTCCTCTTATTATTGCTTAATTTATATGAATAATATTATTAACAATATAAATAATTTAATTAAAAAATTAATTAATTAATTAATTAAAAAAATAAAAATAAAATAAATAAATACGTTGATCCCTCTCCTTGGGCCTTCGTCAAACCTAGCAGTTAGAGGTAGCGTTTATGGGTTACTAGTAAAATATAGCTATGGGATTGGCCTACTGTCCCTATTTAACTTATTGCTCACATTGGATCTTCAACTTGTCTTGACGATAAATTATGTGATTTTGCCGAAATTATTCTAACAAACATATTATGGATCACAGAAGTTTAAATTCTATAATTAAATAAACAATAATACTAAAACTAGAACAATATGCTTGATTAGTATATAATATATGATTTTGATTGAAATAAAATTGAAGTTTTTATTTTCTTATTTTTATTTATTTATATTAAAAATGTGTTGAAGAAAATGTATATTTAAATTTATAACCTTAAACATTCACTTAACTATTAGAACTAATACCGTAATATCCAAAATGTTATATATATATATATAAGATCCAACATATTTGACGGACCGAATATTAACGAAATGTAAATTTAAATTTATAAAATTAAACATTTATTCAACTATTAGAACTACTTAAAAAATACTGAAAGATAAAAATAATATAAATTTAAATCTATAACATTAAACATTTACTTATCTATTAAAGCATTTAAAAAATATCGAAAATTAAAATAAAAAATAAAATAAAAAATATATAATATATATATATATATATATATCTTAGTTAAAATCTAAAATATCTAACACATAAACAAAATGTAAATTTGAATTTATAACATTAAACATTTACTTAACTATCAAAACCACTGAAGTAATACTAAAAAGTAAAAAATAAAAATCATTGATTGACCCGACCTAGCATTGCCCTAAAATATATAAATACGTAGAACATTCATCAACAAATTCAAGGATTCAATTTTCATTGAGCCGACGATTTTCTTCGTTATTCATTCAAGGATATCTATCTGCTGAGTACCTCGTTGATCCGTAAGATTGGATTGCCAATTCTGCATAGTACCTCGTTAATCCGCAAGTTTGGATTGGGAATTATGGAGATTACTTCTGCGCCTGATCCAGAAGAAGATAGTAAAAGAGTTCAAGAAATAGTGGATAAAGTACAATCGGCTCTGGAAAATTTAGAGAAATCTTCCTTCTTTCGAGATTTTATGCAACAGATGCGACACCCGGAACTGGTTGCACAAATGGAAAGGGTGACAGCCGCAGACCCACAGTATCCGCAATTACAACTGGTTCTCTATGGCGTTGGAGGGATGGAGCGCGTACGCGAGTACGAAGAAGTGGAAATTTGTCACGCGCAGTTAGCGTTTGCTATTTTATTAAGAGACAGATTTAAGTGGGTGAGTGATATCGTGGTGTACGATCCATCGGTGCCTCCTGTGCAGCAAAAAGCTATCAATGCCTTCAACTGCACTTTTCTGGCTGTCAATGAATATGGGAAACGGACAGTGGAGAGGCCCACCTTATTTTTCATGCCTCGCTGCCCAATTCTTCTGTTTCACAATGTGTTGTTAGCAAATTGGACAACTACCAATTTGAATAAGATTATCATATTGGGCACCAGTTTTATGACAATCAAAAAAGATATTCATAAATTTCGATATCGGTATCTTCTTGCATTGAAACACTTCCAGGCCATTCTTCACAGCGACAATACACTGCATGAAATACCCCTTCCAGAAACAGAAGCATGTGAACCGTCAAGTTTATATCCAGATGGCCTACATAAGATGGCATTCTCTGAATTTAGCTGGCATTTTTTTACCTTGGAGGATGGTTCTGTAGAAGATCTCAATCTGCACCTCTTTCCAGAAGTCATTCTTAGCCATAGTTCCTTGGAATCAATATTACTTTAATTGATTTGGAGTTCTAACTTTTGTGAAGAACTGATCTGCAATTTTTTTTTAAATAATAAAAAGAGATTTGATTTTTTTTATAAGAGTATGAGTTCTAACTTTTGTGAAGAACCTATCTGTAAATTTATTTTTTTATAATAAAAGGAGATTTGAGTTTTCTATAAGAGTATGAGGAATATGGAAGATCCAGAATTTCAATAAAGTTAATTTGATTTAATTGTTGGAACTACTACACACCTACATGGACACCTACATGCATGCAGACTCTTAGTTAGAGTATGGGACTGCATGCAAGATTCCTTTTGCATGTTGGAACTACTACACACCTACATGCGGACTCTTAGTTAGAGCATGGTATTGCATGCAAGATTCCTTTTGCATGATTTACTCCTTGATTTGCTCATTCTTTAACTCCGCAACTGACTAGTTATCTCCGGAACTTGTTGTAGGTGTTGAGTCTTCTCATTGATCACCACTATAGTGAATTACCTTGGGATCTTCACCCAGTGATGCTATATCATGAGCATTGTAACATATTTTCGAATGTATCATTATTTTCTTCTTTCGATTTTCTTTTAGTGTTTTTGTTCTACAAAGCTGTGTGTTCAACCTTTACTAGCTAGATTCATCTATGCAGGTTTTCTAACACATTTACATGGTATCAAAGCCCATAGGTTGCTAGATAAAAGGCGCACGAGTGTTTTATTTTGCAAGTATTACAACTTGGAGATGGAAGATTGACAAAAAAATAGAGTTTCCCAAAGCATCGATCCTAACACCGTACAAATATCATGAATGGAAGGACCAAATGGCTCGATACCTTCGTCATAAAGGGTTGTACATGATTACCATGGCTACCGAAGTGGAACCCACTTCAGCGATAGATAAATCCAAGTACCTCAACCGTATGGATGAGGCCCACGGGTCCGTATGCATGTGCATCTCTCCAAAGTTGTAGTTTCATTTTCTGCCTACAATATCCCCAATGAGATTTGGAAAGAGGTTGAAGATCTCTATGGGAAACACGATGAGAGGAAGGGACATCTGCTCGAAGTAGAGCTGCTATCATTGGATCCACGAAACTATGACAGAATTCAAGACTTCTTCACCAAATATAATGATCTATTGCTGCAACTCAAGGGTTGTAAAATTGACAAATCCAAGGAGGAGAGTCGCCAAGTTCTCTTTATTATGTCAAAGCTCAGACCGGAATACTCCGTCTTTGTGTCTACATTTCATTCAGTAAGGCTCGCAATAGTTAAATCCTACACTATGCCTTCTCTCAAAGAATTTATGGAGTCCCTTATTTTTGAGCAAGATAAACTCATTGGCATGGGGAAAATCAAACCTCCAAAAGCACATGCACTTATTATGCATGATGGAAGCCACAATAAAAATCACAGATCTGATTCAAGTTAGAAAAATCAGCAGCAAAAAGACAAAGGAAAAGCACATTCCCATCCAAAGAAGGAAGGGTACACCAAGCCCTTCAATGACTCCTATGGCTCGAGAAATGAGAAAGGGAAGAAAGGAAACAGATGCACCTACTCTCAAAGAGGATTCCATCCAGAATCCTCTTGCATGAAGAAAAAAATTGACCAAATGGCAAAAATCCTTCAGAAGCACAACCTTGGGGACCACATCCCTCACGGCGCCAAGAAGAAAACTGGGGATCCGCCACACATGAAAGGTAACAATTTTCATGTTTTAGTTGCAATTAATTCTTCTCCTGATGCATGGATTATAGATTCTCATGCATCACATCATATGGTTGTTGCAAAGGAAGTCTATTCCTCTTTGGATGCATGCAAAGGACCTCCCATCCTCATGGGAGATGACTCACCTATTGAGGTCATCGGAAAAGGTAGAGTGGAACTTTTACACGGAAGCTTTGAAGATGTGCTTCATGTTCCAAAACTTTCGGTAAACCTGCTTTCAGTTTATGAGATCACTCATTCTGGCACCAGAAAGAGAGTGGAATTCACTCCAGATGTAGTGAACATATATGATCTACATAGCAGCGCCAAAATTGCAACTGGTGAGGTAAACAATGGAGCCAGACTGTATACATTTTCTGAATTTATTGAATCTGAATCCTCCTTATTGCTTACACATGCTGATGATAGTAGTAGGCTTTGGCACGAGAGCTTTGGTCACTTAAATTACAGGTATATGTAGCAGCTAAGCAAGAATGAGATGGTGGAAGGCTTGCCAAATATCAGTTTCTCCAAAGGAGTTTGTGAAGGGTGTGTTCTTGGCAAACATCCCAAAGAAAAGTTTGACACTGGCAAGACTCACAGAGCATCCTCTCCTCTAAATCTGATCCATAGTGATCTCATGGGGCCTTTTCCTCATCCTTCCATCAACAAAGCAAGGTATGTGCTTACATTTATTGATGATTTCTCACGGTATACTTGGGTGTACCTTCTCAGGAACAAATCTGAAGTTTTTGAGCACTTTGAAGATTTCAAAGCACTAGTTGAGGCATAGTCAGAGAGAAAGATCAAAGCCCTCCGTACAGACAATGAGGGGGAATATGTTAACACAGCACTTCGGAACCTTTGCCTTTAGTTCGGCATACAGTTGCAGTACAAAGTTCCATACACTTCATAGCAGAACGGAGTTGCTGAGAGAAAGAACTGATCTCTCAAAGAGATGGCTTCCTGCATGTTGCATGCCAAGTCACTGCCTCATAAGCTCTGGGTTGAAGCACTTAATTGTTCTAACTACATCTAGATCAAATCTCCTCATAGGTCTTTCAAAGATCAGACCCCCTTTGAGGCTTGGAGCGGCACTAAACTAGAGGTCACTCACCTCTGTGTTTTCGGCTCTCAAGCATGGGCCCAGATCCCCTCTGAAAAGAGGAAAGGTCTTGATCCACAGAGCATTGAGTGCATAGTTGTTGGATACCCTGATGGTGTGAAGGGATATCGACTCCTGATTCCCTCTACGGCCAAGCTCATCATTGAGCGAAGTGTCAAACTTCAGGAAAGTCTCTTGCATGCACCTCAAGCATTGCATGCAGACACTTTTTATCTACCTCATGTACGAGATGATGACTCAGTGCACTCAGATGCAGATACAGATCATGCAGATGCAAAGACAGAGTCTTCAGATACAAATCTAGTGCATGCAAATGATGATCCACATCCAAGCCCAGATCGGGCTTCCAGCAGTGAATCATATTCCCCTGTCATAAATCAGAGAACAAGGAACTTACATGAGATATATGCACAAGACCAACCTGCTGCTAGAAATGGTCTTGTGGGGGATAATTCTGATCTGCGGAGGACTAGCTCAGAGTTTATTGAGCCTCCTCTTGTCATCACTGCCACTGAACCATCGCCCTCCTTGCATTGTCATTTGGTTCAGTCTTCTGATCCACAGTCTTACGCTAAGGCTTTTGGGCATTCATCTTGGGAGTCCTCCATGGAGGAGGAGTATAACTCCCTCCTCGAGAACCAAACTTGGGATCTGGTCCCCCTTCCTTCAGGAAGGAAACTTGTCTGATGCAAATGGGTCTACAGGACCAAGAGTGCTGCAGATGGGCAAATCACCAGACGGAAAGCAAGGCTAGTAGCCAAAGGCTTCCAATAAGTGCATGGCATTGATTATGACGAGACCTTTTCTCCAGTAGCAAAGATGGATTCCATACGCCTTACACTTGCCATTGCGGCTACCCAGTAGTGGGAAGTACATCAGATGGATGTGAAGAATGCCTTTCTTCACAGAGACCTATCTGAGGAGATCTACATGGAGCAGCCACATGGTTTCATTCAGGATTCATCTTTGGTCTGTAGACTGAAGAAATCTCTCTACGACCTTAAGGAGACCCCGAGAGCTTGGTACGCGAAGATGAATTATTTTCTCTTATCACAAAACTTTGAAAGATGTAAGTCTGATCCAAATGTTTACATGCTTAGGGCACATGATTCTCTTCTTATCTTAGTTTTGTATGTAGATGATCTCCTAATCACTGGCAGCTCGACTTCAGCCATTGCTACAGTCAAGAGGGCCCTTGCATGATAGGTTCTTGATGATGGACATGGGTCTATTACACTTCTTTCTTGGTCTTGAGATCAGCCAAAATGACAGAGGCATCAAACTCTCTCAGGCTAAGTATGCACGGGATCTCCTCGAGAGATTTCGCATGACTGACTGCAAGCTAGCACCGACTCCTTTTCTGTCTGGGGTCCGCCTTGAGGATGGAGGTGACACTCCATTAGTTGACAACACTCTCTACTGACAGCTAGTGGGGAGCTTATTGTACCTCACCCACTCCAGACCAAATCTCTCATATGCAGTAAGGGCAGTTTCCAGATACATGTAGGAGCCGCATGAGCTACACTGGAATGCTGCCAAGCGCATCCTCTGATATGTGCAGGGCATCATCACCTTCGGGATTCACTATGCAGCAGGCACTGCATTGAATCTCCTTGGCTTCACAGATTCTGATTGGGCAGGAGACAACATTGATCACAAGTCCACATTCGTATATTCACTCAGTTTAGGATCTGGCCCTATCTGTTGGTCGAGCAAGAAGCAGGCTGCTATTGCTCTCTCTTCAGCTGAGGCTCAGTACCGAGGAGTAGTCAACATCACCATTCAGGCTCTGTGGCTACAACACTTCCTCACTGAGTTGGGCGTCTAGTTCCACCAGCCCATTGTCATCTGGTGTGACAACCAGAGCACTCTCAAATTTTGCAGGGATCCACTACAGCGGCAGCGGACGAAGCACATAGAGATCCATATGCACTACATCAGAGACTTAGTACATGATCGGGTCATTGATTTGCAATTTTGTCCTTCAACAGAACAGACTGTAGACATCTTCACCAAGACATTCATTGAGTAGAAGTTTCGCTCTTTGCGCGATCGTCTTGGAGTGAAGGACACGATTGCTTAGCAACTGTACTTTTCTTCCTCTTTTCTTTTGATTACATTGTATTTTGAGGGGGGGGGTTTCCCACGAGGTTTTCCCTTTTTCCTCAATTTTAGTACAAGTTACAGTGTATTTTGGGTGACCTTTGGCCTTAGTTTCCAGGGCCCATTTTCTATTTTTCCCCATAGTGGTGTTTAGCGGGGGTGTTGGAACTACTACACACCTACATGCACACTCTTAGTTAGAGCATGGGACTGCATGCAAGATTCTTTTTGCATGTTGGAACTACTACACACCTACATGCGGACTCTTAGTTAGAGCATGGGATTGCATGCAAGATTCCTTTTGCATGATTTACTCCTTGATTTGCTCCTTCTTTAACTCCGGAACTGATTAGTTATCTCCGGAACTTGTTGTAGGTGTTGAGTCTTCTCATTGATCACCACTATAGTGCATTACTTTGGGATCTTCACCTAGTGATGCTATATCATGAGCATTGTAACATATTTTCAAATGTATCATTCTTTTCTTCTTTCAATTTTCTTTTAGTGTCTTTGCTCTGTAAAGATGTGTGTTCAACCTTTACTAGCTAGATTCATCTATGCAGGTTTTCTAACACATTTACATTAATTATTGATTATAATTAACTATAATTATATTTAAATTCAAATTATTTTTTTTATATTTTTTAATTTAATTTTTATTTTGTTATGTTTGAAATAAAAAAATATTTAAGATGATATAACAACATATCTATAATATTGAAACCCTGCTCAATATAAAAGATTTCTTTATATAAAGATTTAAATTAACATTAATCAAAATAAATTTGAAACATAATGAAAATTATTATCATTTTTACATATTTTTGTATATTCTTATGAGAATAAGTGATATGACTTCCCAAAATTATATAGATATTTTTCAGAGGCTAAATGTGAGGCTATTATTGTTTCTGAAATATACTTATTCTATTTTCTGATTTCTGATAAATCAGAAATCTCATTCTCATTATCAAAACAAAAAATTACATAGCAATATCTTCCACAAGTCTGGAGCTAAAAAATAACTAGTGTTTTTACTGGAAAAGTTTGAATCATAATGAGGGTCTAGGCCTCTTTATTTATACAACTGAAGTCCCCAATGAATTCCTTAAATATAGGGAGGCTCGACTCCCACAATTGAGATAAACTAACTCTTTGATTGTCACTTGCTCAACTGCTTTTTGATCTTCATGACTTGGTTTCTTGTACTCCGAGCTAGTGTGATTGATGGAGGAACATTTGAATGAGGGAGGAGTAAATGAGGAGGATTTACCTCCTACAATATCCCTTCCGTGTACCATTCGAGTTTCAGCCTTTAATATTGACAAAATTCCCTAATTTTCTCTCACAAACCTGCATTGAATGCACATTAGTCCACTAGGCATGATATCTCACTTTGACTCATCTCATTTGTTAGGATATTCCAACACATAGGAAATAGTTAAGTACAACTTGGTCTAATGTAGAGTTAGGTATAGAGTTAGGTAAAGTGTGTTTCTTTACCGTTGTACATTTTGTAACTTACAATCCGACGGTCACGATATGTAGTGACCTGACAGTTCATTCTTTCCTCAGTATTACCGACACTTGATCCGTGGCTTGACACCCTATTGGTCCATGAATTCTATTTAAAGCGCATGGAGGGTCATTTGTAGGGTAATCCGTGCATAAGAGAAACATATGTAAATTTTCATTCTTTTATTAATAAATTGCCTGAAGTGGCTGCGTTCGCTCAGGCCGTGGACTGTTTCCCTCTTTGATGGTTTTACCACGTCAAAATACTGGTGTATTAATCTGCGATCTGGTTGTGAGCGGTGTCCTTTTGGTGTTCTGTCTGAGGAACTTACCCTGTAAATTCCTACATGGTATCAGAGCTATTTGAGGGCCGCGTCCGTTGGTGATCCAAATCTGAAGCCGGTAGAACTGCATCCGACTGCCGTTTCCTAGATATGTTGTTTCTGACTGCTTTCGGGCTAAGAGGACTGCTCTGTTGTGTTGGAAGCATCTGTTCCAGTGAGGAACCCCTTTCGTTTCACACGAAAAGGTTTCCGGTAGCCCTAGATGCGTCATTTTTAAGATCTGGAGGTATACAATGTTTATTTGCAGTTTACTGTTATTTTCTCTCTGCTTATTTTGGTTTCGGTTTATTTAGCCTTTTTTTTAACCGGATCTATACCTTTCATTTCTACATATGCTCTTTGCCCTGAGACTCTGTGCGATCTGGGCAAATCAGAAATAGAAAGGAAGGATTTTTCTCATGCGTATGCTCTTTTCCCTGCACCTTAGGGTGATCTTGGAAAATCAGAAACATTGAGGAAAATATTTAGTTTCTAGCCAAAGCTAACTTTGAGCCGCAAGGTTCATTTTTGAAAATATTTAGTTTTTCGGCTAAATCTAACTTCGAGCCATAAGATTCGTTTTCTTTGCATGTCCGTGTTGGGTTTTGTGTTTTTTGTTTTGTAGGGAAAAAGAGCTTTCTCAAAGCAAGCACGCAACCCAAAGCACCCCCCCCCCCCCCCCCTCTCTCTCTCTCTCAAATTTTTTGTATAGATCAATTGGTTCAAAGCTATTTTAAGAGAGAAGAGGTCTTGGGTTCAAGTCTCCATTTTGTGGGGGCGGACATTTTCATTTCCGCACATTCCCGCACTTCGTCAGAAACTTCAACAACTTTTTTTCAAAAAGCCATAACTTCTTCATCCGGAAGCCGTTTTGAGAGCCGTTTTTTTTAAACCAGCCTAATTTTTCGAGATCTATCCATTGGAACACTTATTTTTAGCATCTTTAGCTTCAGTTTCCATTGAAATGGAAAGTCAATACCAAGTTACCCATGGCAGCACCAACTACTTCCAATGGTTGGCTTACATTGAGGATTTACTTAGAAGTAAAGGTCTCTACAGAATAGCCTCAGGCCAAGAAAAGAAACCAAAGGATGAAGATAAGGCTCCTAAATGGGAAAATAGGCAAGATCAAGCATGTGGATTGATAGGGATGTCTATTTCTCCATATCTTAGATTCCATATTGCAGAAATTGATTCTCCTGATGAAGCAATGAAACAAATCAATAAAGTTTTTGGGATTAAAAATGAAATTAGAGCCCATGAACTTGAAAATGAGTTTCTTACATTGGACCCTAATAATTTTTCTTGCATTGAAGATTTCTTGTCCAAGTTCAAGACCCTTAGATATCTTTTGGAAGGTGTTAAAGTTAAGAAAGAAGATAGTAACCTTATCTATTCCATTCTTACAAAGTTGGGACCAGCCTACTCTGTGTTTGTTTCCACCTTCCATTCTACAAGAGAATCCTTCATTTCTCAAGGAACAGACTACAAGTCCCCTTCCTTTGACTCTTTTTGTGATTCTTTAATAAGAGAACAAGAAAAACTCTTACACCTTGGTCTTCTTAATCTTGGAAACTCTTCCAAGAAAGCCTTAGCCGCCCAGCAGCAACCAAATTCAAAGAATCCTAAGAAGTCATATCCTAAAAAGAATGGTCCTAAACCAAACAAGGGTCCTAAGCAATTTCAGCCCCAAAATGAAAAATCATTTCAACAAAATGATAAGACAAATAAAAACAAAGGGAAGAAGACTGATAGACATTGCAATTTTTGTAATCGAGATGGCCACTTAGAATCAAAATGCTTTAAGAAGATGGAAGCCTTGGAAGCAGCAATGAAGAAGCATAACATCCATTTGGGGCAATCTTCAACTTCAACTTCATCTTCAGGAATGGCACTTTCTGCATGTGGTTGTCAAGCATCTCGGTCTGGCTATGCATTAAATGTATCTTCTTCTTCTCATTCTCATGAGTGGCTCATTGATTCTGGAGCTTCTTATCACATGGCCAAAAACAAAGCCATGTTTTCTTCTTTAAATGATTGTAACACAAAAAATATATATGTTGGTGATGATAGATCTCTTAATGTTGTAGGGACTGGAACTGTTCATCTAGACAATGGTCAGTTTAATGATGTATTATGTGTTCCAACCTTATCCTGCAACCTTCTATCTGTATATCAGATAACTCATTCAGGTGAAGGTAAAATCGTTGAATTTTCACCTCATAATGTTCTAATCAAGGACTTAAGAGATCCTAAACAGATTTTGGCTACTGGCATTGCTGGTGATTCTACAAGTTTTATAAGTTTCACAACTTTGGGTCATCAAATCTTCCCTCAGTATTTGTTGCTCATAACGATGAAGTGAGCAAACTTTGGCATGAGTGATTTGGTCACTTAAACTATCGCTCCCTTCAGCATTTATGTAAAGAAAATATGGTGACAGGTCTTCCTATGGTATCTTGCAGAGATGGTGTTTGTTCCGGATGTGTACTCGGAAAACATCATCGGGACAGTTTTGAAAAACGTGCCTCTTGGCACGCCTCAACCCCTTTACAGCTTGTGCATAGTGATTTATGTGGTCCACTTCCAGTTTTTTCATTCTTTGGTTGCAAGTATTTCTTAACTTTCATTGATGATTTCTCCAGACACACTTGGGTATACTTCTTAAAACTCAAGAGTGAAGTATTTAACACTTTTTTGGCCTTCAAGGCCTTTGTTGAAAAACAATCTGGACATCAAATTCTTAAGTTAAGATCTGATAATGGCGGAGAATATGTTAAAAACAGATTCATCAACTATTGCACTGAGAATGGAATTCAAATGCAACATATTGTTCCATATACTCCACAACAAAATGGTGTAGCTGAAAGGAAGAATCACACCTTAAAGGAAATGGCTAATTGTATGCTACAATCTAAAGGACTTGGTCTTAGTTTTTAGGAAGAAGAAATTAACTGTGCAAATTACATAATAAATTGCACTCCTACTAAGGCTTTAAAGAATATCACTCCATAAGAAGCATGGAGCTCAATCAAACCAGATGTAAGTCACTTTCGTGTTTTTGGAAGTGAAGCGTGGGCCCATATTCCAGATGAAAAGCATAAAGCTTTAGAACCTAAGAGTGAAAAATGTACTTTTGTTGGATATTCTGAGGATGTCAAAGGCTATAGACTTATTCCATTTAAGTCCAAAAATGTTATCATTAGAAGAGATGTAAAATTTCATGAAAATATATCGGCCTGTGAGCCTAGTCCGACGAATGTGCCACCTCTCCCTATCTCTTCTACCTTTAAAAACATTTCTTCTTCAGATGATGAAAGTGAGGATGAAAATCCTCCCCCACCATCTCAGGATCCTCCTTCAACCCCTGAGCTTCCAAAATGGGTTCGTGCTACTCGAGATGCAGCAGGTGATCTTGCCGGTGATCCTACAAATCAGCGACGTACACGTTCTTAGTTCGAGAGAGCCTCTTCTTTACTGGCTCAAGCTCCAGTAAATTATGATCCTGACACCTTTGCAAAAGCTTCAGGCCATCCAGATTGGGAAGCAGCTATGAATGAAGAATATCATTCATTGTTGGCAAATGATACATGGGATCTTGTTCCTCTACCAAAGGGACAAAAACTTGTTAGATGCAAATGGGTTTACAGAACCAAGTATGGACCAGATTGGAAAGTTGATAAACATAAAGCTCGTCTTGTTGCTAAGGGTTTTTCACAGGTTGAAGGCATTGACTACAATGAAACCTTCTCCCCTGTTGCCAAAATGAACTCTATCCGCCTTGTTCTTTCCCTTGCTGCCTCTTTCAAAAGGGAATTACATCAGATGGATGTTAAATCTACCTTCTTGCATGGAGACTTGCATGAAGAAATCTATATGGAACAACCCATTGGCTTCATACAAACAGACTCCAGCCTTGTATGTTGACTTAAGAAATCCATTTATGGTCTCAAGCAAAGCTCGTCGGGCTTGGTATGCCAAAATGGATAGCTTTCTTTTAGAATCTTACTTTTCTAGGTGTCATTCTGACAATACTGTCTACACCAAGAAAGTGGGCAACTCTCTTATCATCCTTGTTCTTTATGTTGATGATCTTATCCTTACTGGTAGTGATCCCAACCTTATAAACCATGTGAAGTCTAGCCTTAAAAGGAAATTTGAAATGACAGACTTAGGACACTTACACTATTTTCTCGGTCTTCAAGTCTTGCAATCCAAGGACGGTATTTCCCTTTCCCAGTCCAAGTATGCTTGTGATATTCTACGTCATTTTCACATGGAAGACTGTAAGCTAGCCCCTTCTCGCTTTCAGTCTGGAGTCAAACTTTCAGTCACCTGTAATTCTCCTGAAGTTGATGCTACCTTATACCATCAACTTGTAGGAAAACTTTTGTATCTAACCCATACTCGTCCTGACCATTCCTTTGCTGTTGGCCTTGTTGCTCGGTTCATGCAAAACCCCCGTGAAAGTCATTGGAAAGCAGCTAAGAGAATACTTCACTATGTTCGAGGTACAGTTCAGTTTTGGGTTCATTACAGTGCCGAAGCAGCTCCTCTATTGGTTGGTTTCACTGATTCTGATTGGGCCGGTGACCCTGATGATCGGAAGTCTACTGTCGGTTATGTGTTCACTCTTGGTTCAGGACCTATTACATGGGCTTGTAAGAAACAAGCTACCATTTCTATTTCATCAGCAGAAGCAGAGTATCGTGGTGCCGTAGAAGCTAGTAAGGAAGCCTTGTGGCTTCGTCAGATTCTGTCAGAGTTTGGCTTTCAGCAGCAGCATCTTACTTACACTTTGGTGTGATAATCAAAGTGCCATTCAGCTATGCAAAGATCCAGTCCAACATCAGTGTAGCAAACACATTGAACTGCACATGCACTTCATCAGAAAGCTCATTCATGACCATGTTCTTGAAGTGCAATATTGTTCAACAGATGATCAAGTTGCAGACATCTTCAGAAAGGCTCTCACAGAGGCGAAGTTCACTAAACTTCGATTTATGGTTGGAGTTCAGGAAGTTGTCACTAAGGGGGGATAGGCTCTAGTGCCTCCTTCCTTCTCCTATTGTGTCATATTTGTAAATCCTTCAATTCTATCCCAAGTTGTTCTTAAGGGGGGATGTTAGGATATTCCGACACATAGGAAATAGTTAAGTACAACTTGGTCTAATGCAGAGCTAGGTAAAGTGTGTTTCTTTACCGTTGTACATTTTGTAACTTACAATCCGACGATCACGATATGTAGTGATCTGACGGTTCATTCTCTCCTCGGTATTACCGACACTTGATCCGTGGCTTGACACCCGATTGGTCCATGAATTCTATTTAAAGCGCATGGAGGGTCATTTGTAGGGTAATCTGTGCATAAGAGAAACATATGTAAATTTTCATTGTTTTATTAATAAATTTCTTGAAGTGGCCGCATTGGCTCAGGTCGTGGACTGTTTCCCTCTTTGAGGGTTTTAACCACGTCAAAATACTGGTGTATTGATCTGCGATCTGGTTGTGAGAGGTGTCCTTTTGGTGTTCTGTCTGAGGAACTTACCCTGTAAATTCCTACATCATTGAACAAAATATAATCAAAACATGTAATAAATTGTGAGAAGAGTTGATTTGACTAAACTAGGAGGTGAATTAAGGTCCATATAGTTACCCAACGATGAGGCTCATCATCACCCCCTAATGAAAGTGTTGTTCATCCTTTGAGCAACTCAATCAATATCCATATCTTTCATAACTCTAGTAGCCTCCCTCACATCCCATGCTTCTGTTGTGGTCTCCTCTTCTTGTGCATAAAATCTTGCCTTCCTTTCTATCTCCTCCCACTACTTTCTTTATTCCTCTTCTTTCCTTCCTCCAACATCCCCAAGAGAGGTGGTGGTCTGAGTCTCAAGCCAATCCAATTGAGTTTGAGCCTTTGGATGGTTTGCTTGTACATGGGTGTCCTTTTCAATGCTTCTCTCATTCTTTAAGGAGAATGGTACTCCATGATTTTCAAACTATATGGAAAAGTATTCCATATCCTTTGGCAAGCTTGCATGCTGTCATCCCCTAATGGCTTGAACATATCCTCAAAATCTATAATTGCTTGCTCTTGGGTAGCAAGATACCTAGGTGCATGTTGAGGATCATTTGCAATTAAATTCTGTGTCCTGATAACATCCATTGGATTTGACTACTCAACTCTTATCATGAGAGGCTTTGTTTATTCCCTTGCTAATATCTTCTTCATTTCTACAACCCTTGCTTCCTCATGGTTCATCCATGAAGCCAAAGACATCAACTGTAAATCCCCTAGTTTTGCATTAGGGTCACATACATGTAGATCTGTCAGGGCCATGTTATGAAAGAATAACTCAGACATCTTAGCCCTATCCTCCAATGTGCTTTGATCACAAAGATCAATGAACTATATATAATCTTGGAATGGCATAATGCTTCTCTGTGGTAGGGTCTTGATTTGGAACTGTAGACACTATTGCTGAAGGTATAATGCATAGGACTTAGCTGGCATCCTACACTCGTTTGCCTTTAAAGATAGATTGGCCATGGTTACCAATTAATTCTCTTTTTCTTACAGTTATCCTTTCAACCATGCATTTTCTGCCTCCAACTTAGTTTTCATTATGGCCTCTTTGTCCCTTGAGCTGCTTAGTTCTCTACTCATCTCCTTGATATTTTCCTCCATGTGACCTATGTCCTCCACTCCCTTGGACTTGGAAATATGCATCCATCTATGTGCTCTTTCTATTTCTTTCTCAAGCTCAAAGAATAATGGGATGGAAAGTTTTTATGGAATGACCCTACCCCCTTCAATAAATCTGTAGTAGGAGTCAAGGTTAGGTTGAGGACTAGGTTCCTTTATAACTGCGTCCTCTTTCTTTGGTTCTTGATGCATATCCCCTCATTATCCAATTTTTGAGTTTCCTGTAGGTTTAGTAGAGTTTCCTATAGGATTTCCTCTGCTCCCTATAGGTCCTGTTGTGTATCCCATAGGATATCTTTTCCCTTGGATGAGGCAAATCTAGTCACAGGCCTTCTCACATAAGTGATAGGAGACTTAGGGGAGGTTTGTTCTGAGGATCCTTCTCCTTGAGTTTTTAATAAGAGTCATCTTCTCCTGTTTTTTAAGTGAGTCTTCAATAACAATAGGGACCTTGGTGGGAGTTTGAGGTTTTCCCTACCTTATCCTAGTACTTCTTCTTGTTTTGAAGCATAATGGAGTTTGTCTCTGTCTTTTTCCTTTTTGTTTGATAGGAGTACTAAGGGAAGTGAGGGAAGTTGTTGCCTCTCTCTCAGTGGATTCTAGAGACACCCTGGGTGACTCTTCCTTGTCTTCTGCCTCCTCTTTTCCATTCCCCTTTTCATTTTTTCCTTTCTCTTCTTCTTCCCCCTCTAGTTCCTCACCTTGCTCATCAATTTCCTCATTGGAATCCTCCTCTGATTCTTCACCACTTTCCTTCTCTTTCTCTTCCTCTTCTTCCTCATCTATTTCCTCTTCATCCCTCTTTGCTTCTTCTTCATTTCTTTCAGTCTCTTCTTCATCCCTTTCACTGGTAGTAGGGCCCTTATCATATTTGATGGATTTTATATCCTCCTCTATATGCATGTCTCTGAAAATTTCCCATGTGATACGAATTCTAAGGTTGTGTAGGGCATCTTCTATGATGAGTATAATTAACCCATGATGGGCCAGTTGCTGGTAGTTTCCTTCCTTCACCTTCACACTCATGATTGAAGAAGGAAGTAGGGTATGCTGAGTCTGTGGTGAGGAGGTGTATTTGCTCCACCTCAATTCTTCAAGAAGCCCAAAGTGGTAACCATATACCACACTATACCTACCTTCACATGATATGTATTTAATAAGGTGGTAGCTTACTTCATTCAAGGGGTGTGGTAGGCTTTCTCTTCTCACTCCATTCTTGTCTTCCATGGCCTCCTCTCCCTCTAAAAGGAATTTATTCTTTGTAGTTTGGTTATTTCCCTTTTCTTCCTTTCTCCAATGCACTCCTATGGAAAGTGTGGTAATTTTGCTTATGAGTTTAGGGTGAGATCTATGGAGAGGCCTCTCACTGCAACAGTGGCATGGGTCCTTGTTAGTGGAATGAGAGAGAGAGAAAAATCTCTAGCTACTTCATCATCATACCCCCACAATTTGTCAAAGTACCCCATCCAATTATGCCTTCTGAATATTTCTAACACTGGAGGCTGTTGGTCAATCCTCACAATGTTGATGGGCTCACTTCTATTAAACCCCCCCTGCCATTTTGTCTGATTAATGGAGGAGAAAATATGTCTGATACAAAATTTTGATGGAGGAAATTGAACTGAAATTTCTGTGGATAGAATTCCCTTTTCTTGCAATCAATTTTAACAAACTACAATATTTTTTGTTCCTTTCACTTGGAAAAAAAGGAGGAAATGTAGAGCCTACCACCTTATAATGCTTGATGTAGCCAACCCTTGTTTTTCTCCCTCTGAAATTGCTCACTACCAATCCTATAGACTCCCTGACTATATCCTGTTGGATTCTTGTGGGATTCTGTAGGATTTCCTATATGATCCTGTAGGAGGTCCTACGCAGGGAAAAATGAACTTTCCCTCTCTTATAGGCTACTTGGGGGCTGAGAGCGACTTTGCTAGTGTGAGCCTCGAGAATGTGAAGGCATCTATGCATGGGGATCAACATTTATTTCCTCTTATGGTTGATTCAAGTGAGGTGGTGTGCTGGCAGCCGAGGTACGAATGTCTAGTTTTGGAACGTTGGTCCCACTACCACATCATCATTCTCCTCACCTTGTAATTAAATCCCACTTTGGGCATCCATAGTCTTAACTGCTTTCACCCTCATCTTTCTTTTCCTTGACTTAACTATTCTCACGTGTGTGAGGACTAACTATTTTGTCCTCATTGACTGAATGAAGGTGGTCAAGCTAACTGGCCACCTTTTGCTTATAAACCAACCCGTTCACAATTTTTGCATCTTTTGATCACATCATGATAATGAGAGAGTGGAAGCGAGATAGTTACCTGTGGTAATAATACCTTTCTACAGTTTGTTGAAGAAATGAGGTCTTTGTTGTGTGTTGACTGCATGTGATTTATCCCTTTTTTTTATTGTCCTTTGATGATTTTCTTTGTTGTGCAGGTACATTGTGTTGATGATGATGATGATGTTGCTGCTACTAGGCTCTAGAAGGACCTCTTCTACCTTTGGATCTCCATGCTTGAAACTTGCTGCAACCTATTATTTCTGTTTTGTGGGATAGGTTGCTACAGGATGTCCTGTAGCTACTTCTCTTTATGGAGCCTGAGGATGATGAGCATGGACAGAGATGAGGTCTAGGGGTTTGTGAATGATGAACAATAACCTTCAGGTGTTATCCCCTTGCTCTCTGTCTCATCCTTTTTCTCTATGTTTTTTTCTTGAAAACTGTAATTTTTTTTGAAAATTGATATTGTTTTGATGATGAATGCACAGGTGATCAAGGTGGATAGAGGTATGGAAATGATATGGTGATGTAGGAATTTTATTTTTTGGAATCGGAAAGTCATTTACTTGCCATAGGGTTACCTCCTTTAGGATTCCCAAGCCAATGTAATTCCTACAGGATCATCTTGTAGGTTTTCAGGGGATCCTGTAGGTTTACAAGGAATCTTGTAGAGAACACGGAACCCTTGAAAACTAAGGCAAATGAGTGAAAAAATGAAAGGAATGGTGGAATGATGAAGGATAATGAATGGGGGAATAAAAATATGAGCTGAATAGGTCCCTTTAGATTCTCCATTATTGCTCTGATCATCCTCCTGTTGACCTGCAAACGATATTTCATAATTTTTCTTTTCTCCTTTTTTTAATATATTTTTTGAAAACCAACTAGTCTGCCTCCAAGTGGTTTTCATCCTAGCTACTTTTCCTGGGCACGTCACGAGAGGTTTTAACCCAGGAATATTTTTGTTTCTCTCTTTTTATTTTTGACACCATTGGGCTGCCTCAAGAGGCTTTCAACCCAAGAGTGGGACTCAGGCACCTCCATAAATTTCCCTTGAATTCTTTATATCTGGAATCATATAACAAAGCCCAATCACCTTCTTGAAATTGCGTGTCCTTGATGTCCTTTTCATGCCAGATCTTCCTCTAAATTTGAGTTAACTTTGTGTGTAGGAGGGTTTTCATTTTGAACTCATCTAACCCATTCAAATGGATAAATTTCTCTTGTTTTGCACTGCTGAGATCTAGATCTAGTTGCGCTGCCATCCTCAATGTATTGTAATCAAATTCAATGGAAAATATGGCCTTTTTCCCATAGACCAACTCATAGGGTGTGAATCCAGTGGTGGTCTTCCAAGTGGTATTGTAGGCCCAGGTGGCCTCAATGAGTCTATCTACCCAATCTTTTGTACTACTACTAACCACTTTGTTCAAGATGCCTTCCAGCGCTCTATTGGTCACCTCCACTTTCCCATTAGCTTGTGGGTGATAGGGAGTGGAGTTCCTATGCTTGATCTTGTGCTGGCTTAAAAAGTCTTCAATCATGTTGGATGTAAACTGGTTTCCTTGATTAGTGACCAGTTCTCTAGGGTACCCAAACTTGTAAAAGACATTTTCCCTTCAAAACTCAGCCACCTTCTCCTCTATTGCTCCTTTGATTGACTTGGTTTCAGCCCACTTTGTTAGATAGTCAGTACACACAATGATGTACTGCTTTTTCTTGGAAGGAGGGTTAATAGCTCCATTGAAATCCATGCCCCACTTATCCAATGGCTCGAAATTCAATTGAGGTTGCGGAGGCATTTTATCCTTTGGAGTAGGCTTTCCCATCCTTTGGCATTGATCATACTGATTGGTATATCTTTTCACATCCTGATGAAGAGTGGGGCCAATAATAACTTTCATGTAACACCTTGAATGTGGTCCTCTTTGCTGCAAAGTGACCTCTATAAGGCCCATCATTATAGGCCAGAAGGATATCAAAGACTTCCTCCTCCCTGACACATCTTCTAAGAATTTGATCTGGGCCTACTTTGAAGAGGTTTCCTCCAACCCAAGTGAATGGGGCACTCTTCCTCACGATCTTGCTTTTTCTCTTTGGAGAACAAATTCGATGGGAACTGTGCAGATACCAAGCAATTTGCTATGTCAAAAAACCATGGAGAGATAAATGAAATTGTGAATAAGTGTTCATCGAGTAATTGATCATCAACTGTTCCTTCCTCACCTGTCGGCAAAGTTAACCTGGAAAAAAAAATCTGCAACAACATTTTCCTTGCCAGGCTTATCAACAATGGTTAGATTAAATTGTTGTAATAAAAGTAACCATCTAATAATTTGAGCATTCACATCAGGTTTATTCATTAAATATTTGATTGCAGCATGGTCAATATGTACAAATGTTTGATAACCTATAACGTAATCTTTAAATTTTTTCAATGATTGCACAACATCTAGGAGCTCCTTTTTATTCACTGTGTAGTTCAGTTCAGACTTTGACAGATTCTTATTGATAAAGTAAATGGCATAAGGCAATTTTTCATCTATCTAGCCTAGAGCTACTCCTATGGATTTGTGTGCGGCATCAACATGTATATGAAAAGGAAGGGCCCAATTTGGGCCTCAGAGAATCGGTGTAGTCGTTAACTTTTCCTTTAGGGTGTCTAGGGCCTCTTGGGAGTTTTTTTACCATACAAACTCAGAGTCTTTGGCTAGCAACCCAAATAAAGGGGAAGCTAACTTTTTGAAGTCTTTTATAAACCTTCGATAGTATCCAACTAACCCTGGGAAACTTCTGACATCTCTCTGTATTTTTGGAGGTGGGACCTTTTGGATGATAGCTATTTTTTTTGGGTCCACCTGTAGTCCTTGCTCGGATATTGAATGACCTAGCACAATCCCTGCAGTCATCAAGAACTCACATATTTTAGGACTAAGAGACAAGCTCATTTCAATGCATTTTTTAGCACCCTAGCTAAGTTGGACAGAGCCTCCTGGAAATGACATCCATAAGGCGTAAAATCATCGATATAAATCTCTACTACATCATGGACTAGCTCAGAAAGGATACTCAAGACTGCTCTTAGGAAAGTGTCAGTACGATTGCATAGGCCAAAAGGAAGGACCCTATAGGCGAAAGTACCCCAAGGACAAGTGAATATGGTTTTATCCTAGTCTTCTGGCCTTATTTGGATTTGATTGTACCCACTGAATCCATCTAGGAAAGAGAAAAAAATTCCCTGCCAGCCATCTGGCACTTGGTCGATGAAAGTTAGAGGGAAATGGTCATTCTTTATGGCTTTGTTTAACTCTTTATAATCGGCACAAATCATCCACCTACCATTTTTCTTTGGAGCCAACACCAAAGGAAAGACCCACTCACTATCAGAGATATGGTAAAGGAATCCCGCATCTAACAACTTTTGTAGTTCTTCTTTGACTATATATTTGAGAGCTGGATTCATCCTCCTTTGGGGTTGCTGGACTGGTTTTCAACATTCTTTGATATAAATGTGGTGAGTACACACCAATGGGTGCACTCCCTTCATTTCTTTGTAACTCCAAGCAAAGGCATCCAGATGTTCCTTTAGCATGTTGCACAACTTTTCTTCTTGGTGAAGAGAAAGAGATGGGTTGATCTTAAAAGTTCTCTTAGGGATGAATTCTATGGTTTTGACACGGATAGGGTTGGAATTTGCTAAGAATAGATCAATATGATGGTTTTTATAGGTTTCCTTTACTACTTCTAAGGACAATGTAATGGGAGTTGCACTTTGGAGTATATGTTCAATCAAATTATATTCATCCGGTTGTCTCCCTCCCATGATTGTTTCTATGGTATAGAGTTGCACGGAATAAACTTAATCTTCTTCCTCCTCTTCCAGCCATAAAGGTAAGTCATGTTGTAGAGATGGATAGGAAGGAGGATATAGGACTAACTGCTTGGACATATGCCCATTCTTGATAGTCATATTTCCAGCCCTGTATCTAATGTAGGCATCGAAAGTGGCTAATGAGGGCCTCCCAAGGATGAGAGGGTGACTAGTAAGCTTAGCCTTAGGCTGGAGAACTAGGAAATATGCTGGGTATTCCCAAGAGTCAATGGAGACCATCACATCCTCCACAATCCCCCCAGGGGTCGTTGTGGAGTGGTTTGGAAGTTGCAGGACCATTGTGGTCTTTCTCAATGAACCCTGGAGGTTGAGCTTGAGCGTGGTGTCCTCGGTCATAACATTAATGGAAGCCTGAGGATCAATCAAAGTGTGTGGGATAATGGTTCCATTGATGTGCACATCTACTACAGGGCTTTTAGGGTCCAAATACTTTGGATATATTACCTGCCCCAGAATTAAGTCAGACAATTGTCCAATGACATTAATGGTAGGGGAATCCCTTCTTCACCTCCTGGGATGCTTGAATCACTTCTCCTTGATCAAATTATTGTAAATATGCACATATTTTATAGCTTTGAGAAGTGGAATTTTGACACATAGGTTTTTCAATTCTCCTCGAAGTTCACTCTATTATGTTGTAGGATGGAGTGGTTGGGTTAATCTCTTAGGAAAGGGTGGTGGATTTACTTTAGGAATGCTTTCCTCTATTTATTCCTCAACCTCCCTAGGTGGAGGTAGAGGTTGGTTGTCCAACAATACTCTCCTAGATCTCAGGTTGATTTCCTGGATTTCCATAGCATAAGCTGGATAGGATCTCTCTCCACTATATACTTGATGTGCCTGACTCTTGTCCAGCTTCGGATTTAGTTGGGTAGGCATCTAGGGTTGTTTAGGTGGAGAAGAGTGAAAATTCTATGGTTGAGTTGGTGGTGAAGGCAATAAATATGGAGAATTGTTGTATGGGGGCCTCCACCCTTGGGACGGTGCATTCCACTAAGGTTGTGGCAAAGCATATGTTTGAATGACTGGTTGGTTGGCTGGGAATGATACTGAGGTGCAAAGGACCAAGGAGGAGGTGTAGACTACGAAGGATGAGTAGGGGGTCCCTAAGAGGGGATGGATGTGGTCTGGTTGGGGTTGTAATATGCATGGGATGACCCTTGCATGCCTTTCTAGTAAGGTTGAGGCCCATGGGGTTTCCTTTGGTCTATGTAGTAGAGTTGTTCAGTTACCCCTTTAGCTCCTTGATATACAACTTTAAGTCCAAGTAGAGAAGGGAAGTTGTATGTAGAGTGGTTTTCTTCACACATTGAGAAAATTTCAATCAATTTCAATGGACATTCATTCCTAGGGTGCCTCCTGGTCCATCTAGGGCAGAAAATGGATAAGGCTCTCTCGACTTCCTCTTGTTTTCTCTTAATGTGCATAGTGTCCATCTATAGGGCAAGGGTTTGGAGCATCCCACTCTTGAAATCCTCCAGCATGTTTCCAATCTCACCCTTGATGGATGCATTAGAAGAGGATGGACTGAAAATAGGTTGACTACCCCTACCCTTTTTCCTAGTTTCCCTAGAATGGTTTCTAAAGACAATCTTGATATCCTCATAGGGTAAGTTCTGGTAAATCCCTCCTCTTGCTAACAAGTTTAGGGTATCCATAAGATCTTCCCTTACTCCTCTAAATAGGACTAGCTTCAACGACTTAGTGTCAAGTGTGCACCTGGCCCTTTTGTAGCTAAGCTAGAAGATTTCTTCATAATCCTCTAGGGATTCATCGTGCCCTAAGGTCATCCTGAAAATATCCTCTTTAGTGTCTTTAGACCTATAGTAGTGCCGATACTTGTTTTTGAAGGCTTTCTACATCTGATCTCAAGTGGTGATCCTATCCCCAGGTAAACCCATAAAGCAACACAAAGCTTTATCCTTGAGAGTGGATGGAAATAGTTTCAACTTCTGCTCATCATTCATGTAGTCATAGGTTCAACATATGACAACAAATTCAAATAAGAAAGTATCTGGATCTTCTGTGGTCAGGCCATGGAAATGAGGAAGGGTAGAGGGGATTATATTCTTCATCTTAGTATTCACATTGGTTTCCTTGATGGAAAAGGCACCCTCAACTCTTTCTGTATTTCCTCTGTAATGTCTATTTTCAGCCATTGGATCAGTAGGAATGAGTTCTTCTTCTTCTTCTTCTTCTTCTTCTTCTTCCCTTGGAGGTTCTTCAAATATTTCAAGTTTCTCACTTAAGGGTTCCTCCAATACACAACCACCGAAGAAGAGGGAAGGTTGGTTGTTTGAAGCAGTGGGAGTATTTGGTAGAACATTCCTTAAGTTATCCCTATTCCTATAAGGCATGAAAAAAATGGTTTTTGTTTTGTTTTGAGTTTTTTTTTTTAACTTTGAAAGTGATTGTAGAATTGAAATTGCAGATTGAATTAAAATTAATTGACTGAATGAAAAATAACTACTTGAATGACATCTTACTTTCAAAATGGAAAGGAAAGAAAAAAATGGAGAATGGAAAAGAAAGCAACTAAAATACTCTTGTAGAAATGAAGCTAATAGTAGAATATAGTAAACAAGAAATGGAAGAAAGAAAGCAGTAATGACATATTACTCAGAAAACTCCCTGAAAATGGCACCAAAAAGTGATGAGCACCACTACCTCATCAAGAATTCTGCAACTCCTAGGGCTACCAACTTTACTTTATCAACCCAGGGTTCATACAAACTTGTAGGTGATAGTGTTGTACACACAAGTAAAAGTGATCATTCTTCGTTTTGTCATCGTTCAAATGGTGAGGTATGTTGAAAATGAAACAAGATGATGAAGCTTAGTGGAATGGAGTCGCCTTCACTAAGTGGGCCCACAGGCTATTTTTGGCGCAAAGTCTATGTTGGGCAATTTAATTGCTTAAATTGCTTTCATTAGATTATCAACCAGGGAAACTCGTAAGCTTGTGATGATGCCAGCAAAATATTTGCAGGAGTAGGCAACTAACTCTATGTCTAACTAAATGATTTATGATTCAATATAATATGCAAGGGAAGAGGCTCCTAATTGAGGAGGTCCTAGTTGTCCTTCCCTACAGTATTATATATTGAAAAGAAATAATTGATTACATAAAACTAGAGACTTGAAATAAAGACAAGAGAATGAATTTAATTGTTGTTTAGATTCAAATAGAGAGAGAGACTAACTTAGTCCCTTGATTGTACCCTCATATACTGATCCAAACTAAACTAAGATTCATTCATAAGCATAAGAAATGAAATAACTTGAAACTTAAAAGCAAAAGAATGAATTTCAATTATCATGCAAATCAAATAGAGGGAGAGCCTAACTTAGACCCTTGGTTGTTCCCTCATATGCTGATAAGATTTTAATTTAAAACTCATTCACCAATCACAAACAAATCCTCAAACATCTAAGTAATGAAATAAGATCTATTTTGAAATAAAATGTTTCTTTGATCCTCTTAGATTGAGCTCAATTCTCTTAAGGACAAAGTGACAAACTATTCCATAAATTCATATACTACATTAAGACAATTTATATCTAAAACTATAGTATGGAAATTTATGTAAAATGAAGCTTTATTCTATTCCATCATAAGTTGGATACATGCTCCAAGAGTCTTCCCTTTGGAATGGAGGAGGTACTCCTATTTATACAAAAACTATGATAACAACCTCATAAATGTAGACCCACTATTCCCTCCTTTGACCCACATATTTCTCAACCAATGGTGACACATAACCCTATCCTCCATGATCTCCTCCATAAGGTCCATGATCTTCTCCATGAGATTCATGATCTTCTCAAATTCGAATTTGAACATAGAGTGCCACATAAGGATGCCTTGGAAGCTTCCTTTGTACCTACACATGTCAACAAACTCATTCTAATTGTTAGGTATAAGTATAAGCATATTATTTTCTAAGTTTTAACCATAAATCCACTTTAAAATGTTAAGAATTAATAAACTTTGGAAAAGCATAGATATAACCCAATGATGAGGTAAATGTAATGATGTGGAGGTGGAATGGAGGTGACATGAAGGTAATATGTGAAGGTATTGGTGAATAATGGAGTGAGAATAAGGACTATTTTGAGGCCCAACATACCCCCAAACTGAAGATATTGCATGTCCTCATGCAATCTATTACATTACTTTTTGATACTTGAGCTTGGCTTAAACTTTGCATGATATCATTTACCGAACTTTTGCAAAGCATTTTTGATGAACTGCAACTTGGTTGGTTCTTGTGTTTCAACCATATTTTGTTTGTTGCATTCAATTTTAATGTATGATCTTTGCATATTGATAATGTGATTTTTATTGCGAAGTATTTTTGTTGGAATGCATCATGGTTGGTTCTTGTGTAACAACCATGATTGTGTTGGCATCTAATTAACTTTTAAATAATTTTGAAAAAGCCATTTGTATGCTCATGTAATAGCGAATATATTTTGAAGGTAAGTGGGTTTTAAAATATGATATATGAATATGGATGTTATATGAATGTGACAAAGTATGTATGTCATTGTATCCTTACCCTTAAATGGATGGTTTTGGCAGTTATGTGAAATGAGGAAAGGGAGTGAAGTTTTTCCAAAAATTATTATTCTAACTTTTCAAGGAATTTAATGGTTAAAAGTTAGAAAATATCATACCTTAACTTACCCTTCCAAAAATGGATGAGAGTTGTGCACGTGTGGCTGCAAAAATGTTGTTCATAGTCTTCTTTACTTGGTTGTGAAAATGGTGGATGAAATCAAAAAAGTGAATCTTTTATTGTTGCTGCATGTGCTGTTGAATCTGTTGTTGGATCTTTTGCTGAATGTTTGGAATCTGGTGCTAAATGCGGTTGAAAATGTATAAGGCTTGGAAGGTATACAAAATATAAAAGTTACATTTTCCCCCAGCCTTATTTATTGATTTGTCCTCAAGTCATGACAAACTGAAAAACAATGAAAGGAAATCGTCTTCATCTGCTACAAAATTTGGGTCTTCAAGTCTTCAACACTTGATGGCACAAATCTTTCCATGTGAATAAATGTGTCGATGTCGAACATGGAAAGAAGTCATTGGATTACCGACCATTGATGAAAGTCGTTAACCAATGCGAGGCAAACTCACCATTAATGTCAATGAGTGCCAAGGTACCTAAGTACATCTTGCGAAGTGCAAATAGATGAGCCGATGTCGAGCTACTTGCAAGATCCAATGATCAAGGGACATTGGTGTATTCCCATGATTGCTAGCGAGAGAGCCTGTCATTAAGGCATACACGCCTCAAGGTACTAATAATGACTCTAGTCTTTATCCCAGATAAGGTGCTGAGGTCGATGGGTCAAGACTTGTTAGAAGGGAGGCCTTAAGCAATCCTCCATCATCTAACACAAGTATGAAATAATGATTTTGGAGGACCGTAGATGGAAATTTGCATTGAAGCAGGGTATATTTGGAAGAAAAGGAAAATGGGGTGACTCAGCTTTGTAAGGGAGCTGAATGAATTTATTCATGGGCTACAGGTTAGTGAAAGAGATAGGAAAATGACTGTGAAGGAAAATAGAATGGAAAATTTATCAAGGTTTTATTTGAAAACATGGAATGGAAAAGGAGTAGAAATATAATGGCGAATGTAAAGGGAAATGAGGTGAATGTTTATTAACTAAAGAAGCATACTGGCATCTGAAAGGCTTGCATTGAGGACTCATTGGGATTTACAATTTTACAAAGGGAAGAAAATATTGGTTGTAATGAATATGGACTTATTCACATGATTCATCATAAAATTGATCTGTTGGAAGTCCAATTGTCGACAAATTAGACTCCTTGAATGATCATCTGATTAACGCAAACTTGCAAAAACTTGGCATTCACAAAACATAAATATATCCAAGCAAAAGTGATCAATTTCTACTTGGTTTTTTATGCAAAAATTAAACACCAATGAAACAGATTTAAATAAAATCAAATGTATAAGTTAGCCCAATTCCATGATATTTTACCAATCCATTTTCAAATATGAAATGAGTATAGTTAACTCCCTTCTTATGTAACTTTTGTAAATAAAATTCGATTTTGTTGCAATTATGCAAATCCCGAACATAGTCAAAATTGTTTCATGATTTGCGTCGAGGATATCGAATTTCACATGTCGTCCTTGATCTCCTATTTGCCAAAATCTGCATCATTGCAAGATGTTTAATACAGATGCATCAAATAAAAATAAATTCAAAATGAAAACTAATTGTTACTTCTTGTCGAAAGTTCCGCCGTGTTGTGATTTTCTGTGCTTTGCCCATATTCCATAACATCACCAACCCACAACGTTACACATGAACAAATATCAAATGCTTGAATGTCAAAGAAAGTTTGCACAGTAGAAAAAGGAGTCAATGCATTGAAGGATGTGGCAGTGAATGTGCAATATTGATCGATGTTGTGTTGCCATGTGGTGATGTTGTGTTAAAACTGAAGAATAATTAACAAATACCAATACCTACAAGATTTGAACTCATGACCTTCACTATGTAATTTGAATGACTTACCAATAAATCACAAGTCACATTTATGAATTTAATGGAAATTTGTAAATTATTCTAAAATGAAAATTGAAACAACAACTTGACAAGTGGCCAATCTAAATCCAAGATTTTTCGGAAATATGATTCAAAAATATTTGTCAAATCATTTTTCATATCTTTTGAATTCATTATTTCCAAGATTCTTAGGAAAATAAAATTCCTAAATATTGGCCAAATTATTTTTCATATCTTTTGAATTTATCATTTCCAAGTTTTTTTAGAAAATGGAATTCCAAAATATTTGGCAAATTATTTTTCATATATTTTGAACTTATTCTTTTTTTTTGCCTAAAAAGTGGATTCTTTAACCAATTTTTATTCTGTAAAAGGTTGGGAAATGTTTATGATTTTTTTTTATATATTTTTTTGTTGTATGTTGCAAGCATGGAGAAAATATCATCTTTGTAGTAAGAATTATTCCTTTTTTTTATATTTAATTATTAAATATTTTCATCAATTTTTTTAAAATTTATTGATTGATTTTTTTCTCTGCAGCTTTGCAACACTACTGGGTGGCTGGCCATAGCTCTGTGGCTAAGCCAATGGATGGCCATGGCCTTGGCTGCTAGCTGCATTTAATTGAAAAACCGTTTTTTTTCACACAACCTCAAAAATAACACTCCAGAGAACCCTGCAAATATCTCAAATGGTTACGAATTTTGCGAAAATATTTTGTGCTTCACATAACTCACCCCGTTCTGAGAAAAACCCATGTTTTAGATTTTTTAGATTCGTTTTCATTTGGTCACAAAATTCATTTTAAAAATGACGTTTTTAACCTCTGTGAATTTGGCCTATGTTCAGTTAACTGCTGGTGAAATTCGTTTTTTTTTAATCACGACAATGCACATCTATCTTTCATTTTTTCAAAATCACTCATAATATTTGCACCAATTTGTTTCCTTGGCTTCCATGAATTTTTATTTGTTTACTTTTATTCTCATTTTCGTTTTTGTGTTTTTATTTACTTTTATTATTTTTTTAAAAACAAACAATGATTTTTTTATTTTTATTTTTTTGTAATAAAAGATATACTAATGTGAAATCTTTTTTCTAATCTTCCATATCACACAAAGTGCAGGAGGAGAGAATACTTATGAATTCTTTATGCAATTGAAATCTGAAATTTGAAAAGAAATATAAGAAGAATTTGATTTCAAACCTCAAATTTTAACTTTCTAATCTCCACTTGTTTTCCTTCTTCACAAATATTCCTTTGATTGTATATCTTCCTGCCAATGGTTAGTGAATTAGGTGTCTCTTACTGCACCACCAAAACTTCTAAGAAATAAATGAAATCGAATTTTAAAAATAAAATTTTTTAAAAAAACCTTTCCAAGCTTGGTTTTATTTTCCTATTCTATCCTACTCCCTTTTGAGAAAGAGATTTTTATTTTTATTTTCAAGAGTATTTTTAATAAATCCATTTACGGATCAAAGTATCTAGTATGCTCACATCCAAATTTGAAAAATATACCTGAATGTTTGCAAGGATATGAGAGATCAATTGCACATTTGGATTAAATGTTAGGATTCATTGAAGAATGGAAGAAAGTTGTGGCCTAGTCACCTTTTGAAACCAATCTTCAATGTAGTCCTCATTCTCTTAACTCTCCTCCAAATGCTTGAACATCATTCTAGATTTCCTGTCCATAAATGGATTAGTTTAACACTTTTATAATGAAAATTTTGATTGAAATTTAGGCATCATATTTATCATGATTTATATATGCAGCTAAAAATGAGATTCAAAGCTAACTCCTGTGTACACTTCCCCATGTTACTAAGATCTTGCTGTCACCAAGTCATCCTTTCAACATGAGTTAGCTTTTCAAAAGAAAAATACTAGAACTGAATTAAATTCCTAATGCCTAATCCCTTAGCACCATCCCCAGCAACGGCGCCAAAATGTTGGGCAATTTAATTGCTTAAATTGCTTTCATTAAATTATCAACCAGGGAAACTCGTAAGCTTGTGATGATGCCAGCAAAATATATGCAGGAGTAGGCAACTAAATTTATGTCTAACTAAATGATTTATGATTCAATATAATATGCAGGGAAGAGGCTCCTAATTGAGGAGGTCTTGGTTGTCCTTCCCTACAGTATTATAGATTGAAAAGAAATCATTGATTACATAAAACTAGAGACTTGAAATAAAGACAAGAGAATGAATTTAATTGTTGTTCAGATTCAAATAGAGAGAGAGACTAACTTAGTCCCTTGATTGTACCCTCATATACTAATCCAAACTAAACTAAGATTCATTCATAAGCATAAGAAATGAAATGACTTGAAACTTAAAAGCAAAAGAATGAATTTCAATTATCATGCAAATCAAATAGAGGGAGAGCCTAACTTAGACCCTTGGTTGTTCCCTCATATGCTGATAAGATTTTAATTTAAAACTCATTCACCAATCACAAACAAATCCTCAAACATCTAAGCAATGAAATAAGATCTATTATGAAATAAAATGTTTCTTTGATCCTTTTAGAGTGAGCTCAATTCTCTTAAGAACAAAGTGACAAACTATTCCATAAATTCATATACTACATTAATACAATCTATATCTAAAACGATAGTATGGAAATTTATGTAAAATGAAGCTTTATTCTATTCCATCATAAGTTGGATACATGCTCCAAGAGTCCTCCCTTTGGAATGGAGGAGGTACTCCTATTTATACAAAAAATATGATAACAACCTCATAAATGTAGACCCACTATTCCCTCCTTTGACCCACATATTTCTCAACCAACGGTGACACATAACCCTATCCTCCATGATCTCCTCCATAAGGTCCATGATCTTCTCCATGAGATTTATGATCTTCTCAAATTCGAATTTGAACATAGAGTGCCACATAAGGATGCCTTGGAAGCTTCCTTTGTACCTACACATGTCAACAAACTCATTCTAATTGTTAGGTATACGTATAAGCATATTATTTTCTAAGTTTTAACCATAAATCCACTTTAAAATGTTAAGAATTAACAAACTTTGGAAAAGCATAGATATAACCCAATGATGAGGTAAATGTAATGATGTGGAGGTGGAATGGAGGTGACATGAAGATAATATATGAAGGTATTGGTGAATAATGGAGTGAGAATAAGGACTATTTTGAGACCCAACAGTCTATTTTTAGACATATGGATCATAGTCTATGAGTTGCAGGATGCTATTTGTGGATGATTGGTCATGTTGGTAAAAATAGATGGACTTCTATTTTTAGACATATGGGCGGAGTCTATTTTTAGACTACCAGGCTAAAAATAGAACAGTCGAATATTATTAACTCTTAATAATATTTGGACTATAAACATTATCTTATCCTCTTGGAGCACTTCAGTTCGAGCTACGGATGTGGCACATGCAACTGCCAGAAGGAAATACACTTTTCTTATGGGTCAGTTAAGGTATTGCATGATGGAATTCAGTTAGAACTCAAGAGATTTAGTTTGGTGGAGTTGATTAAGGAGTTGATGGAGTTGTGTTCAATTTGTCTTAGTTGAACTAGTTGTATTTAGTCTAACTGCAAATACACTAGTAATGAGTGATGTGAATTAATTATTAATTAATTCACTAATTATTAACTCATAAAGAAACTAAAGAATACATCAATTAACTCAGTGCATGGACAATTCAGTGGAGACAAGTGTTAGAGGTGGGTGAAAGAGTGAGACTGCTATCAGTTGTGACTATAGCTGTGCATGAGATTTGCACAATCAATGATGGAGATTACCAATGAGGATTGCATGGTACAAGTAAAGGGAAAAACAAGTTTGGATCAGATCTATTCTCACATTCTCACATTGGATTGCGCAGTAGAGGGAGACAGACAGTGGAGGGGATTTGAACCTGTAACTTGATTCAGATCTGAGCTAGTTTATGTGTAGCAGGCGGAGATAGTACTGAGTACTTGTGAGGAGTATTGTACTATGTATTGTACTATGTATTGTTACATGTTCTCTATCATTATAATATATAGATAGTTGGGGGTTTACAGCTGTATGCTTTCCCTGGGTTACATACTGTGTTAATGTGCGCATGCGATTGATGTTTCATTGTTTTTAATTCCGCAAAATTGACGATCAACGTAGAGGAGGTTATGTATTATGCATGCATTCTGCAATAGTGTATAATCGGGATAATTTCTATGAATAAGTGTCATATTATTCGAAATTTCTACATGGTATCGGACGAGAATTGATCATCAGATATATTATTTAGAAAGTGATTACATTTTATTTCTTCAGGAAGAGTCTGTAATCAAGCGAGGTAGCCTCTGGATTCATCCTTCTTTTGGAAGGTGAGATATCCAATAAAAGCCCATACATTCAATCTCTTTACGAGAAATACTTTGCTCTGAATAATTTTAGATCAGAAGCAGTTGAGTTTTGAGATGGTGGAATTTGAATTTGCAGTAGTGTTTTCTTGGTGTCAAAGTTGAAATGTCTTTCAACGGATTGTAATTGGAGTATGCTCTTGAAGGCAGCTCAAATTATATTGTATGGAAAGACAAGATTGAGGCAGTGTTAGATGAAAATGGGCTGAAGGAGTTCATAGAGGTTGTGGTCCCAAAGCCTACTAATGCTGCTCGCATTGAGGTTTGGAAAAAGAAGATAGCAAAGTGTCGAAGAATTCTATTGGAGGGCGTGAAGGATCACATTGTATCTAGCCTGCATGGAAAGGCTTCTCCATAATTTATGTGGAAAGAGTTGACAGATCTATTCCAAAGCAAGAGAGACCAGAGGAATTTGGTGCTCAAGGATAAACTCAGAAACATTAAGTGTGAGAATGGAGATAGTATGCCCAAGTATCTCGCGAAGTTCACCCAATGCCAGGATGAGCTGGGAAGTGTGGGGGTGACTGTCGATGATGAGGACCTGGTGAGCGTGGCTCTCCTTGGTCTTCTAAAGAGTTGGCATTCCTATCAGGACTCTGTCAATGGTCGGGAGAAATTGCGAGGATGGGAGAGACTTTGGTCAGATCTTGTGCAGGAGGAGATCAGGCGGAATACCAGGGACAGATCTTCCTCAAAGGCATCTAATCAAGAAAATTGCGCTTTGGCTGCCAAATGAAAGAAGGGGAAGGAGAAAGGTTCTCTTTTCGAATCCAGTTCTTCCAATGATGGGAAGAAAGTTGACAAATCGAAAGTGCGATTCTTTCGTTGTCATGAGGTGGGCCATTATGCTGTAAATTGTCCACGGAGGAAATCCAAGAAGGGATTCGGGGAAGCATCAGAAGGTGAGGCACTTGATTCACAATTCGAGTTGGATTTCACACTCTTCGCATGCATGGTTTCATCCGTGGTGGGAAGTGGTTGGTTTCTTGACAGTGGAGCTTCTTTCCACATGACCGGTGACAAGAGCTTGTTTAGTACTTTGGAGGAGAAATATCTCCAGATACTCATAGCCATGGGTAATGAAGAGAAGTATAGCGTCTCGGGTGTAGGCACGGTTATTTTTCAAAGGGAGCATGGAGCTCGCCTTACCTTGACCGATGTCAAGTATGTACCAGGATTGGAGAGAAACTTAGTGTCGATCACGATGCTGGAAGACGGAGGCTATGATGTAGTCTTCAGTAAGGGAAAGGTTTTCCTTACACCCATCATCACTAGACAGGTGAAGTAGATTGGTTCACAGGTTAAGAACATGTATGCTCTTGAGGTTCAAGATGCATGCAAAGCCTTGAGCAGCGAGGCAACTAATGGATACTTGGTGGTTGAGAGGGAGCATATATTACCTCTCAACATGCAGAGCCATTAGAAGTCTCAGACGATTGTGGAGGAGCCACGATTGGTGCAACAACTTCAAAAGGTCATGGAACAGTCACAACAAGGGAAGATGAGAGGAGATCGAGTAGAGACATCTACTCATGCAGAGACCTCCAGTAGGGGGAACTTCAAGCCAAGTGGGTTGAGGGATCACATGTAGCCATACCTCCAAGTAGGAGTTGTGGCGATATAGAGTGATCGTCCCAAGGAGGAGGGGCAGGATCCTTACGGAACCCAACCTCTTGGATGAGACCTTGCTACGGGAGCCCCGATGTGGAGTAGAAGGAACTGACTCATTGGGTAGAGACAAATGCTGATGGAGTGTTAGAGAGAGCGATAGTGTAGGGAATCCCAGGACAGTGCATATCTAGCCGGCTGCAGCAATGCGAGTAGCACAAGTGTTTTGCACAGTGCTAGGTGGCACAGAGAAGTGTGCAATGTTGCAAGATGCATGGAGATGTTGCAGTAGCACAAATGTTAGAGAGGGAGCACTTGTCAGTAGCAGATAGAGCTTCAACATCAGAGTATGTTCCTAGCCCAACAGAGTGGTCAATTGGGAGTGTTTTTGTTCCAAGTGTTGTTGGAGCAAGTGGACTGGGCAAATGTGTTGCATGCAGAGCATTCCAAAGTTGCAGGATAGGGGTTGCAGATATTCCATATCTTGTTGAGAGGGAGTGTTGAAAATGCAACAAGATGACGGAGCTTAGTGGAAAGGATTCGCCTTCACTCAGTGGACCCGCAGGCTATTTTTGGCGCAAAGTCTATTTTTAGAATATGTCTATTTTTAGACATATGGATCATGGTCTATGAGTTGCAGGATGCTATTTGTGGATGATTGGTCATGTTGGTAAAAATAGATGGACTTCTATTTTTAAACATGTGGGTAGAGTCTATCTTTAGAGTACCAGACTAAAAATAGAAAAGTCGAATATTATTAGCTCTTAATAATATTTGGACTATAAACATTATCTTATCCTCTTGGAGCACTTCAGTTCGAGCTACGGATGTGGCACATGCAACTGCCAGAAGAAAATACGCTTTTCTTATAGGTTAGTTGAGGTATTGCATGATGGAATTCAGTTAGAACTCAAGAGATTGAGTTTGGTGGAGTTGATTGAGGAGTTGATGGAGTTGTGTTCAGTTTAACTTAGTTGAACAAGTTGTATTTAGTCTAACTACAAATACACTAGTGATGAGTGATGTGAATTAATTATTAATTAGTTCACTAATTATTAACTCATAAAGAAACTAAAGAATACATCAGTTAACTCAGTGCATGGACAGTTCAGTGGAGACAAGTGTTAGAGGTGGGTGAAAGAGTGAGACTGCTATCAGTTGTGACTATAGCTGTGCATGAGATTTGCAGAATCAATGATGGAGATTGCCAATGAGGATTGAATGGTACAAGTCAAGGGAAAAACAAGTTTGGATCAGATCTATTCTCACATTCTCACATTGGATTGCACAGTAGAGGCAGGCAGACAACGAAGGAGATTTGAACCTGTGACTTGATTCAGATCTGAGCTAGTTTGTGTGTAGCAGGTGGAGATAGTACTGAGTACTTTTGAGGAGTATTGTACTATGTATTGTTACATGTTCTCTATCATTATAATATACAGATAGTTGAGGGTTTTCAGTTGTATGCTTTCCCCGGGTTACATATTGTGTTAATGTGCGCATGTGATTGATGTTTCATTGTTTTTAATTCCGCAAAATTGATGATCAACGTAGAGGAGGTTATGTATTATGCATGCATTATGCAATAGTGTATAATTGGGATAATCTCTATGAATAAGTGTCATATTATTCAAAATTTCTACAAGATGCCACTAGGGTTTTTTAAGCCAGACATCTATGGATTCAGAAGAAGATTGATTACTAATGAGGGAAAGAGAAATCTACTCTAAGAGAAATCTTGTCTAATGTAGTAAGGAAAAAGACTGAAATCCAATGCTAAAACACACCATTTCCTACCTAACAGCTAAAAGATTATGTTTTATAAAAAATGGTAGAATAAAATGTATGAAATTCTACTATCTTAAGCATGTAAATTCAAAACATCGACATTCTACTACTGTGCATGTGAATGGCTAAAATAAATCTATTTTTTTCTTTTTGTCTTTTTTCCTTCCTTATGGAGAAGTGTGAAAGCTAATCTCTCTTGGTGATGTGGCAGGTGGCTTAGGGATCCTAGTGGATGGTTGGAAGGTTTGGGAGACCCTTAGGTGACCATGCTTGGCTTCTTATAGGTTTTCCCTCAATTTGGCCTAAATATAGGCCACTACAGGAAAACCTACAGGATTCCCTATATTTCGACAAGATACATCTGAGAGAAAAATTATGGGTGTTGAAGGTGATGGAAAAATATGGAATGTGGCTAGTGGATGGAATGAAGCAAGAAAATGCCTAGGATCCCTCAGAATTCAAAACCAAGGTTGGGAGATTGTTGGATTTTCTCAACGTGCTTGGAGACGTTTCCTTGTAAAATGATGAAATTGGTGAGGATCTTAGTGAAAGCAAGGAATGATCATGCATGGATGAATTTTGAAGGAGGTTTTTGGCTATGAGATCTCTCTTTACTTATGAAACACCTTCACTGCAACAAACATTGATATTTCCCCAAAATCATGTAAACAAGGGGAATTTCAATAAGCTATGAAAACAAAGTTTAATGAGATAGTTGTCTACTTCATGCATGAGGAAAACTCAAAGTATAAGATGGAATCATTGATGATATCTACTGTAAGGTTGAAGATGGAAGAAATGATGACTGGGTGCTACTCTTGCAACTAGGTCAAATGCTAGCTTAAGTACAGAAAACTCTAAATTCTATGAGAAAGTAGAATTTTGTCTTTTTAGGAGTCCTTTCCTCAAATCATGATCCCTGAAGGGAGAAGTGAGGCCAAAACACCTATTGAAAACTTTTTGATGGTTCTTTATCCCTTCTAAACTACTACTAAAGTAAAGCATAAATGGAAGAAAACTAATAAACAATTGATCAAATCTACACTACTTGCAATGAAATACTTCTAAAGAAAATTTAACCATGAATTTATGAAATCAATCTAAGCATACAAATACAAGAAGAGGATCCTTTGCTCATAGGGTTGGGCCCTAACCCAAGAGCTTCAACCCTCTGAGTTAACTCAGTACTGGATCAAGAAAAAGCTCATTCTCATTATCAAAACAGGAAATTGCATAGCAATGTTTTCTACAAATCTGGAGCTCAAGAATAACTAGTGTTTTTACAAGAAAAATTTGACTCCTAATGAGGCTCTAGACCTCTTTATTTATACAAATGAAGTCCCCAACAACTTCCTTAAATCTAGGGAGGCTTGACTCCCAAGCTTGAGATAAACTAACTCTTTGAAAATCACTTGCTCGGCTTCCTTTTGATCTTCATGACTTGGCTGCTTGTATTCTGAGCTAGTGTGATTAATGGAGGAATACTCGAATGAGGGAGGAATAAATGAGGAGGATTTACCTCCTACAATCTCTTTTCCTTGTCCCATTCTAGTTTCAACCTTTAATCTTGCCAAAATTCCTTGATTTTCTCTCGCAAACCTATATTCAATGCACATTAGTCCACTAGGGATGATATCTCATTTTGAATCATCTCATTAAATAAAATATAATCAAAACATGTAATAAATTGTGAGAAGAGTTGATTTGACTAAGATATGAGGTGAATTAAGGTCCATATAGTTACCCAATGATGAGGCTCATCAACTAGAAACACATATGAAACCAACATGAAAGCATGACCAACACACAACCCATCCAGTCTGAGATGTGAACCATACTTTGATACCACTCTATAACACCCTCCTCCCACATCTACCCAAACAACTGACCAACCAGGGTAAACATGTGATGAGAGGCCATTATGATATGATTCTACCTCCTAAGTCACGTTAAGGAAGTGGAACTAATGGAAACACACCATACATACATCCAACATCAGCATTAGGACCCCTAAGAACTATGCCAACACTTAAGGAAACTTGTCCCTGGGTCCCACAAAAGTTTTTTTATCACTTGACCTATGGATGCTCTCATATTATGGGCATGCTAGCATTTGGGGAGCTCTACACGCTCTCATGGGCATGCATACCAGCGTTTATGGAACAATTTGTATAGTTCTCTGCTAGCGTCTTGAGGATTTGAGCCACTTTTTTATGGCCATAGCCTAGGTCATTGCCTAGAATTGAATGACACCTTCAGATCTATATGATAACATGGAAATAGAAGTACTAATGCAATCAATTCAATAATACCTTGATTGGACCCATACTATCCATGACAAGCATTTGTCAAACATATCACGAATATGTAATCTACATGTGTAAATAATATCTTTGAGCATATGGGTCTCATAGTTATATGAGATTTTCCATGAAGCATTGATGCCTCAACACATTAACTTTCATTCCATCCATTAGGTCATAGATACATTATTCATTCATTTACAAGTAGAAACATGATGAGAGCCGTACATAGCTGCTATCATAAAACACATACATAACCAACATAATAGCAACAGAAATAACAACGAAAGTACAACCATATAGGCCACATATAATCCATCAAAATTCTCATGGAAATACAAGGATAAATAACCTTTCATTAATGATGCAAAATTTAAACCCAGGATGAGACTTCCACGTTTCACCTGACTATAGAATGGATGAGCCAAATGTCTATTCAACTATTCACCCTTGTGCCATTTTCCAAGCATGAATGTGGGATCTCATAGAACACATCAATCAAAACTCATCCAGAGGCCATCCACCTCAACCCATCAAACCACGATTCCACCTCACAGTCGAAAAATCATAAAACCATCATCAGGTTGGTCTCTATCCAAGCCTTCGAGAGTTTCGAGAGCATTTGTCCAACTAAGGCTTCCAGGACTAGTAACTCAACCCACAGCTTTTTTCAAGCTTCGAGAGCATTTTTCCAACTAGGGCTTCTAGGAATAGTAACTCAACCCACCAAGGAATTCGAGAGAGTTTTTCCAACCAAGGCTTCCAGGACTAGCAATTCAACCCAAGCTTTTACAGAGCTTCCAAAGTGTTTGTCCAACTAGGTCTTCCATGACTAATAAATCAACCCAAGCTAAGGAACATGAGAACCAACCAAAACAAAACATTGAAAATAAACTCACAATCACCATGCCTATCCAATAAATGGCAAGGCTAGGCAATCCAGTGTCAATCCCGACATCCTCCATGCCAATGACAAATCATGACCAACAATCCACATGCATATGCCATGCATGCCAAAACTAGTGAGGGAAAGATACATACAACTTGGTGCCTGCAAACAATCTTGTTGTAGCTACTGATCTTGATGCCTTCTTGCACTTTCCTTCTCTTTCTTTGCCTTCTTGCTCCAATAATCCAAGTATGCCACATCATCCAAGAGTGCTCTAAGAAAACTCTAAGTCTCCAAGAGTATGAGTGAGAGAGAGAGAGAGGATAATGAGAAAGCCCCAACACTAAACTGATAAAATTTTACCCATTGATCCTCAAAATCCTTTTTATTAATGAACCCTCTATTTTCTTCATTTTCCATTATTTTCCTTCATTTTCCTCCTCACATGCAACCTCTGACCTTTCACCTCCCTTTTCTCCTAATTTCCATTATTTTCATCAATAAAATTTCGGAATTAATGCCTCATGCCTTTCCAAATCCTTTTCTATTGCCTTTGCCAATTTGCTTCGCCATAATAAACTGAATCAACACCCACTAGGATGTTTCTCCCACCATTCATCTTGGAATAATTACAACTAGAATACTATATTATATTATATATATATATGTCAAATAAATATATGCATATATGAGTTTTATTAAAATAAATGTAAATTTTTTTTTGGGATGAGAAAGTTGAGAATGTTTGAAGTTTCTTCCGAGTTAAAGACCCATTTTGGTGTAGCTATTTAACATGTCTATATTAATAAAATTTAAATTTAAATAAAAAAAACATTTACTTAACTATTAGACTTAATCAACTTTAACCTAAAATAAAATAAAAATCACAACCCTAGCGTTTAGCAGACAGAGCTTTACGAGCTTGGGCATTGCCCTAATCTTTATATCTGAAGTTTCTTCTAAATTAAATACCCATCTTCCAAATTAAGGGCGGTAGCTATTTAGCATGTCCATTCTAATAAAATATAAATATAAAATATAAAATATAAAGAAAAACATTTAATTAACTAAAATATAAACATTAAATATAAAAAAAAACATTTAAACTTAATCAAATTATACTCAAAAATAAAAAGAGATAAATATTAAAGAAAACGTTTACTTAACTATGAGACGTAATCAAATTATACGCAAAAATGGAAATAGAGATAAAAAATCAATCGCAACGCTAGCCGTTAGCCGACACAACCAAACACAAAATGTCAATCCACATCTTCAAGGATTCTAACTCCATATTTTTCCTCGGTATTTTATAGACGGAAGAACTTTCAACTCAGTGATACCACCGTTCTCCTCGTTAGTCCGTAAGATTATGGAGAATTCCTCTGGATTGGCAATTATGCAAGAGAATACGTCTGCCTCTGCCTCTGTTGTAGAAACAGAAGATAATAAAAGAATTGAAGACATTGTAGCCAGAGTACAATTTGCTGTAAAAATGTTAAAGAGGTCTTCCTTCTTCCGAGATTTTCAGCGACAGATGCGAGACCCCAAACTGGTTGCACGAATAAGAAAGGTGATAGCCGCAGACCCCCAGCATTCACAATTACAACTGGTTCTCTATGGCGTTGGAGTGCTGGAGAATGTAGTGGGAGGCCCAAGAGTAGAAATGTGCAACAGTACGCAGTTAGCGTTTGTTATTTTATTAAGAAAAAAATTCCAATGGGTGAGTGATATTGTGGTGTACGATCCATCTGTGCCTCCTGTGCAGCAAAAAGCTATCAATGCCTTCAACTGCACTTTTCTTTCCGTTAATGAATATGGGAAACGGACAGTGGAGAGGCCCACCTTATTTTTCATTCCTCACTGCCCAACTGGTCTCATTGACAATGTCTTGTTAGCAAACTGGACCCCTACCAATTTGAACAAGATTATCATATTGTGCGACAGTTTTAAGGGGATCAAGAAAGATATTTATCGAATTCGGTATCTTCTTTCATTGAAACATTTGCAGGCCATTCTTCACAGTGACGATATACTGCACGAAACGCCCCTTCCAGAACCACCAGAAACAGATGAGATAAATAGGAGAGCATTTTCTCGATTTAGTTGGCATTTCTTTACATTGGATGGTTCCATAGAACATCTCAATCTTGATCTCTTTCCAGAAGTCCTTCCAAATAACAGTAGCGTAGATGCAATGTTGCTTAACGCCGTTGTTAGACAGGCCAGGACGTTTTAGAATTTTGTGGCCAATTTTTTATTTGCTATATCACAGGTTTGTAAACTTTGTAGGCATACAATAATCCAACCGAGGACTAGGGTTGTTCTCTAAGGGAACGTCAGAAACCACTGAATCTTTTTTGGTGTTTGAGAAAGTGTGAAATGGAGGTTTTTGTGATTGATTTGGAGGAATACTAAATTCAAGGGCAAATTTGGATGTGGTTCTTATTCCAAATGTGACCAAATTGAGCCTAATGACTTCCAAGGCCAATAGGAGAGGCCACATTTTTATTGTCATTTTTTTTGAATGATATATAGTTTTCTCAATTTGCATATTTTCCATCTTTGAATTTGTTTATATTGTTAGTTCAGTTACAAACTCATAATGGTGTTGAAAAATACTTAACTTAATTTTTTAAGAATTTTAATTTCATCAAAATCATCATTTAAAAAAAAAACTATTTAATTGAAATATTTTTGAGATCAAATTTGTATTTTTAATAACAATCACACTTTGCTTTTATGTTTTAATTTTAGAGTAAATGAAACTATTCATTTCTTCCAATTCAATTGTATTAAACTATAGTTAATGACATTACACATTTTTCAATTAGTTTTCAAGTGTAAAACTACAAAGTTTATAGTTCTTTTGTTTACATATTTTGTGCTTGAGAAATGAGTCATGTCCTTGAAGACACCAACATAAGAAATGTATTAGAATATTTACTCCCATTCAATGTAAGTTGAATCCATGTACTTGATTCTTTATTGCAACAAAGTAAAACATAATGGAAATAGAAACTATTTCCCACATTGTAGAGATGAATTATAATATTCAGGTTTTCTTTTGGACACCTGGTATAATATTCCCCTTCAAATTTATAGTTGCAAGTTGTAGCTTCACAAAATGTGGAGTGCATATGGGAGGATAGTTCTATCCAAGAAGTGAGTTTGAAAAGTGGGCAAGTGGTTGTTTGATTGCATTACAAGCAATGTGTCCAAAAACTGATAAAATTAGTTAATGATATTGCAAGATATATATTATAAATCATATTTAAAAATTTCACATAAATCCATTTACAAAAGGGAGAATAGGTTGAAGGTTTTGTTGTAGCTTCAAATTTAGGAACCCCAAAAACTTTCTGATAGTTTTTGCATCACTAGTAGCAAAGAGAAGTCCATCATTAAATTTAATGCCCCCAAGTTATAAAAGAGGTCTCATGCTTGGAGGGCTTTCATTCAAATCCATGATTCCATGAAATTGGTACAATAGTCTTGGCACCAATCTAATCTTTGAATAGGCCTAGAACAATCCCAAAGTGCAAATTTGGGACCTAAGAAAGCCTTGGGAGAAAAATAAATTCTAGGTCATGGACCTTAAAATTTAGGTATAGTTTCTTCCTCTAGCTCAAGTTCAAAGGCATACATGCCATCATAGCCACACCAAGACCCACTTCATAAATTTCTGTACGCTAGGAGATTTGAGTGTGTATAGATTGATGCCATTAGAGCTTTAGTAATGGGCAGAGGAGACCTCAAAACGAGCTTGTTTTGTGTTCTAATTTTTAAGTGCTTGTTTACATTGTGTTTGTTTTATTTTACATTTGGGTAAATAATTTTAGTTTGTTAAATGGATCATCTAATTTTTTATGTCTCTCATGGTTCAAGAAATGTTGATTAGGACCTTGTTGGACTTCTTGGACTAACACTTTATAGTGTTAAGCCATTTTTGGGTCTTTGAAGGCATGTTTAGAACTTTAGATTATTTTTGTGTTTGAGTGGGGTGCAAAGATAAGCATATTCCCACTAGGCATCCAAATTTTGACCATGGCATTAGGAGGTCAGCATGACAATTTTGGGAATTTATTTATGAATTCCCACTAATTGCAAACCTCCAGCTATGGAGCGCAAGATCTTCTTAAACAAATATACAATCTACATCTTTTATAAACATATAAATTGGTGACAAATTTGTGCAAAGTCAATATAACTCACATTTGACTTGAGAGTATAATTGCAAAAATGAGCTGGGGTTGAGTCTGAATTAGAGGCATTGACTCAACTCACTTTCCTCAAAGACTATGAAATCAACTTAGATTCATGAGAGTATAGTAACATTGGGTCAGACTTGGACTTAATAGCATATCCCCATATGTGAGATTTCCTAGAGTGTCTATGGAGTCACACCAACAATAGAATTTCATAAGAGGAATTCTGCCATCATTTATATAGGTAGGACCTACCCTCACTCAATGCAAGAAAGACTAATGGATATTAATCATTTAGTTGCACCTTATTCCAAGTGACTCTCTTGGATCCTTTTGCAGATAATTATTTTGAATGTGTATGACACATGCCTTACACATGTTTCAATTTTGGGAAACCTTTCCTCTAGAAAAGCAACCATGAACCTCTCAAAAATCATATTTTCCCTCATTTTTTTCTCCTTTTCTTCTATAGGTTGGTGTTATTACATTCTAAAATGAATGAGTCCATAGGTTCCTAATAATCATCTTCTCTCTCAACCTAGGGGAAAAAGTGAGGGTCAATACAACAATATTCATACATACATAATCATTACAACAATATTTGCATCATCATGTCACTAGTAGGGAATTGGACATGGCTAGGGGAGATAAAAATCATTCTACCCAACCACCTGAGATAACCCTAATTGGCAATGTGAGTTTCATATTTATCTATTTTTGATATCTAATTAAATTTAATTTGTCCAAATTCTAAATATGATAAATTACTATTAGGTGTAATTTTTCTAGAACTAAATGCAATAGTAAACTCAATACCCGTGCAAGCATATTTCAAATCACACAACAACATAGATTTCACATGAGTGACGAGTGTTGGTACACTCTATTGTACATGATTGTCATATGATATAGTGATTATAAAATTGTTGTACTAGCTAAATTCTATGCTCATCCTATATTTTTTGTGAGCAAGCTATTTATATAAGCTACTATTATAAAACAAATATCCCATGTGCATTAATATTATTAAAGAAACCCATTAGCTTATTTGATCACCTATCCAACATGAATCAATGCATCATTATTTCATTATTCATCAATTAATCCATAATTATGAGAAGTTAAGAAGTAGATAGATCATCAACACACAAAAACCATATGAACACACATGAACACTAGGATTTTAAGTGGAAACCCTATGTGTTAGAAAACCACCTTTGAGGCATCTATGTTTTATTTTAATAAAGGAAATACAATCTTGTACTGGTGTAGATTCTAGCCAACATGCAAGCTCCTATCTATACAAGGCTACAACCTTCTCTTGTTTTCCAACTCCTACTCCTCCTTGAAGGAATCTACAACCCCCTTTATGAAAACTCTTATCCTCAACTCCTTGTGGATCATTTTTCATAATTTTTAAAATTGGTTGCAACATTAAAAAAAATAACAATTCTAAAATCAATTACCGAATTAAATCAATCACTAAATCCTAATCAACTAATGTGACTAAATCAGATCATATCAATGCACATCCATTCATAAGAATACCAGAAAATATATTGCTCATCATATACACTACTCTTCGTAATCATACCCCCATATATACGTGCTTACCTTGAAGAGGACCTTCGTACAAATCTCAAAACATTGATAATTGAATCTGAATCACTAAACCACTCAATCACATACTGAAACTATCACAGATCACTTAACCAAATACAGATCACCACATAGTAGCATCATCACAAGTCAACATTCCATTCCATAATCAATTCAACCCAACCAATACTGTCAAATACAAATGATTATAAGAGATACTTCATTGAGAGACAAAAACAAACACAAGAGGATTGATCAAACAAATTATACTTCAAAAGCCTAGCATGTATAAGCGACTCTTACAAAACACATCCGCGTATGTAGGCACTTCTCATGCTTGATTCTTGCGTACAAATTCTAAAATTTTGTAGAATGTATACATGACTACCTAGAAGAAGATCCATGTCCTCTCAGAGGAAAACCAACATACAAATCTATAATCATTGAACAAATCTATCACTCTTAGACTTTATCAACAAGAATCAAACAAGCACATGGTACTTCAGATCTTTCAGATCTCTGTCTCCTCCTTGCTCTTTGGTGCATACTTGTTCCAGATCAAATCATTAATAAACAATTCATCACATACACTAGTTAACACTTTGATCTCCATCTCCTTATATAACAGAAGACTTAGCCAATACCTTAGGCTAATCCCTTAGTAATACTGATGGTATTCTTTGACATGATCAAATATTCGTTCTCATGCTCATTATTATGGGCCATTACCATGATAAACTCTCTTGGAATCAATAATACCATAGTATGGATACTTTAGACTACTTCTCTTCACCATACCTGCATATGTATGCGATCTTACTTCACGAGACCCGTGTATACTTTCTCACACATTGTCTTTACCATTCCCTTGTCTTTGAAATGATATTCCTTTGTCCATATCACCTGTAGCATATGCATAACCATCATGTTGACATCTTTATCAAGTAAGTTTCCATCAAGGATGACACATTAGCCATAATGCCAACAATCTCCCCCTTTGGACTTAATGGCATTCACTTTGGTGTTTGGTCACCACAATCTGTAAATACCTACAAATGCATCTGTAAAGATACCGAGCTAAGCCATATTTTTCTCTCCCAAAACACCAAGGTTCTCTCCAAGTATTCTTCTCCAAACACCAAGCTTCTCTCCCCGTTTGAAATCAAGGGCAAAGGGCTACCCAAAGATGAATGATGACTTCTCTCTCCCTTTGTAGAGATGAGCACCGTCAACTTTATCTACTAAATATGAGAATTGTCTACTGACCATGCTCCCCATGAGCATATGTTGAATCTTCTCAAAGATTATTCTGTGACTTTACCAATTATGACCTTTCCTATGACCAATGACTCCATGATTACATCAATCACCCAACACAGTGGGGTTATGTATTTGACTCACTATCACATTAATTTCCAAAAATAATGTGATTACATACATAAGTGACTTGACCCCAATAGTCCATACTTGACTAAATATTAGAATTCTTTTATAACATGGGTATTTATGTGACCTTTACATCAAGAAACAAATAAGAAATTTATAACGACACTAGAGACCTAATTATTGAGGTATAAATTCCATGATTATCATAATCAACCATCATACACTATACAAGAGCCTTCAAAGTTAACATTTGTAGCATCAATTTGAACAGAAGCATCACAACACAAACTGTAGCATATCTCTTAATTAATATCAGCAAGTGAAAAATGACCCATGAGACCATCATAATTTAGTAGGTAGTGCTCAAGCAATTATAATTCAAACAATGTTCTATAGAATCATAATAGATGCTCCCCCTGAACCTGTGCCTACTATTCACTATGAGGGATGATCATATCCAACTCATCAATCAACAAAGCCATCAAAAGAACCAAAGCAATAATGACATACTCATGAATCATCATAAACAATATCATTTATAATTATGATCTGAGCAACATCAACAAATTGTAACCAATCAATGTCAGATAATAACTTACTAAAGCATATCATAAACTTTCAGAGAGTTTGTCCCATAGTTTCTTCATCTTACAAAAACATATGCAACAGTCTTAATCAAAGCTTGCTTACATATGCGTCTGTCCTTCCTATAATCTACTTACGTAAAGTAAATAGTAGTAATTTACAATCTCAACTCCCCCTCAACGTGAAATATATGTCAGAATAATTAACAGGGTAATGAAGCAGAGATCACTCCTAGTTTCTGTGTGAGATATTCAAAAGAATCACGTGGAAATGGCTTTGTAAATATATCTACAACTTGTTCCTTTGAGGGAAAATATTCTAGTTTGACCTTTTGTTCAAGCACTTGTTCTCTCAGAAAGTGATATTTGATTGGAATATGCTTGGTTTTTGAGTGCATGAAAGGGTTTTTAGAAATACTTATGGCATTAGTATTGTCACAAAGAATAGGTAGAGGTTGAGGACAAGTGATTTGAATGTCTTGCAATGTTTGCATCATCCAGAGAAGTTGAGTACAACAAGGTGCAACAACAACATATTCTGCCATAGGAGTAGATAAGGTGATGGAGCTTTGTTTCTTGCGTAACCATGATACCAAGCGAGGTCCCAAATAAAATGCTCCTCCACTAGAACTCTTTCTATCGTCAACATTGTCAGCTAAATATGCATCTATGTACGAGTGAAGTGAAAAGTCTACATTTTTAGGATATGATAGACCAAAATATTAAGTTCCTTGTAGTTCCTTGTATATACTTAAATATTATTTTAACTTCTTGGGGATGAGTTTCTTTAGGATTTTCTTGAAATCGTCCAAAAATCCCAACTAGAGGCATAATATCTCGTGTTGACCCTGTAACATAGAGCAAGATTCCAATCATAGACGTATATTCTAGTTGATTGACTAAAGGAGAATTATCACTTTGAGTAAGATTACATCCTATTACCATTGTTGTGCATACAAGATTGCAATATTCCATTCTATATTTCTTCAAGACCTACTTGAGGTATTCGGTTTGAGAGAGAAAGATACCATTCTTTGTTTATTGAACTTGAAGACCAAGAAAGTATGTTAGCTCAACAATTAGATACATCTAAAATTATTTCGGCATAACTGAAGAAAATTCTTGACTCATAGATTCTATATTACTTCCAAATATGATGTCATCTACATAAACAAAAACTATCAAAAGTTTATGTGTGTCAAATTTTATATATAGGTTGTTATCTGTGGACCCTTTTATGAAGCCTTGCTTCTGAAGATACTTGTCAAGATGATAATACCATGCATGAGGAGCTTGTTTTAATCCATACAGAGCCTTCTTAAGTTTGCAAACAAGATTTTTATTATTTCCTAGAATGAAGCCTTCAAGATGTTCAATATAAACATTTTCTTCTAGATCCACATTTATAAATACACATTTAACATCCATTTGAAATACTTTGAAGTTATGAAAGCTTGAAAATGCAAGAAAAATTCTTATGGCTTCATTTCTAGCTACGAGTGTAGATGTTTCTTTGAAGTATATTCCTTCTTGTTGAGCACAACCTTTGCATACGATTCTTGCTTTGTTTCTAATTACTTCTCCATTTTCATTTAGTTTGTTTTTGAACACGCATTTTGTCCCAATAACGTTTTTATCATGAGGTCTTGCTAATAATTCCCATGTATGGTTCTTTTCTATTTGATCAAGTTCTTCATCCATTACCTTAATCCAACATTCATCTTTGCATGCTTGATTTACATTTTGAGGTTCAATTGTGGACAATAATGCTAGGTAACTAGAAGTTCCAACAAGAGTTATTCTAATTTGTACTTCCTTTTCACCTAGAATTTGATATTCTAGATTATTTTTCTTAACATACATTGAAGGAGTCTTTTATGATGTTTCTATGTTTTCATTTCTTTCTTCTTATGCTTTTGTGTTTTCATTTCATTTCATTATTCTGATGCTTCATTCTGCTGATGCTTCATCAATCAAAACGTCAATGCATTCAACAAGTTTTTGAAGCCTTTTATTATAGCATTTATATCCTTTTCTTCTAGAGGTGTATCCAAGGAGGATTCCTTCATTGTCTCTAGATTCAAACTTTCCAAGGTTATCATCATTATTCTTTATGTAACATCTATTTCCAAAAATTCTAAAACTTTTGATAGGTGGAGGCTTACCGAACAATAGTTCATAAGGAGTTTTATCATTGTTTACATGAACATGAGCTTTATTAAGGATATTCACGGTTGTATGTGTTTCTTCCCCCCATAAGGTATGAGGTGTTCTAGACTCATCAAGATGGCATGTGCCATTTTTTGGATTGTTTTGTTCATTATTTTTGACACTCCATTTTTTTGAGGAGTCTTAGCTATACAAAATTGTCTTTTGATGCCATGATGTTCACAAAAAAAAAAAATCATTTGATATAAACTCTACTCCTTTATCAAATCTAAGACACTTGATTTTCAAATCTAACTCTTTTTCTACCAGAGCTTTGAATACTTTAAATTTATCAAATTCTTCATCTTTATGTTTAATTAAACCAATCCAACACATTCTTGTAAAGTCATCAATGAATAATATGAAGTATTGTTCACCCTAAGGAGACTTCTTTCTCATAGGACCACACAAATCAGTATGAATGAGTTCAAGTGGCTCACTTGAGGTACCTTATTTAGCATTAAATTGAACTTTGCTTTTCTAACTGAATTGACATGATTTTCATATGCTATTTTCTGGTAGAGAGATGTTAGGAAAGTCACGAAATGCTCCCATTTTGCTTGACTTGTGTAATTGTGTGAAGCTTATATGTCCAAACCTTTTGTGCCAGAGCTAACTTTCTTCTGATTTTCTTAAGTAATAGTGCTCTTGGTCACCTTCCAATACGTTGACATTACGTGGAGTTGTTGTTCTCTTTATTATGATCTTACATGTATCTAGATTCCATACCACACAATTCTTTGATCTGAAAACAACCTCATGCCCATGATCACACATTTGACTAAAGCTAAACAAGATATATATTGATATATCAACAAACAAAACATTTCTAGCCTTAACCTTCTTTCTAGGAAAACTGTTCCTTTCCCTTTAATAACAAGAGGTCAGTTATTTCCAAATGTTATATTATTTTCTTTCTTTATTTTATTAAAAGACATAAACATTTGTTTGTCACCTCTCATATGTGATGAGCCCTAGAAAGGGGTAATTATATGGGTTCATTTTGCCTCTTAATTCGACTTAATCCACCATTCTCATTAGTGTATTGCATGTCTTTTATTATATTTATGCTAATAGAGTGAATTGGGTTAGTCATTACGCCAAAAAGTCTAATATGTGCTTTATGTAGATTTTTGGTCAATTTTGAGACAAAATCAAAGGTTTAATGAGCATTTGGCACCTAAATTCGTGGAAGAACAAGGGTGAGGATTTGTAGGAGGGTGTCCCATTCATTTATAAGCCCTTACCTCGAATTCTCCATCAGAAACTCAGAGCACTAAGGTCCACTTTCCAAGGGGCAGCCGAGCAAGTCAAGTAGGACTATTTTTATCTTTAGTTCTAGGAAGCTGAGTTCCTTAATTTTGGGAGGGTTGTTGGGAGTCCCCATTTGTATAAATAAGAATTCTTAGGGCCTCAGTTTTTTTAGTCAGATTTTAGTTAGATTTTAGCCATTTGATAGTCTATTTTCACACTTTAGTGCAGCCTTGTAATCAGCTCATTTTCAAGCTTCTTCTTGCAGATAGTTTGGTGATGTAACTATTATTTTTTGACCAATGAAGATGAATCTAGCTTTGAACTAGTTCTAATATTTCCTAAGGGGCTGTATCTCTTGGGATTGGGCCCAACCCAGGTGCCTAATAGCTCCTTTGTGTTCTTTTATACGTTTTATTGCACTCATAGAATAATTTATGTTATTTAGGTTAAATCTTGCTTTGTTACTTAGGTTGTTTTTTATGATTAAGATAGTTGTTCTTGCTTCAGGTTGATTTGATAGTTTAGTAATAGAAAAGATCCACAAAAAGGCTACCAAGCAATCCTTGATCTCCTTTCTCCTCCTTGGGACCATGAATTGAGGCCAAGGCACTCTTGTTGCCACACAAACATTGTTTTTGCTTTCCAATGCAATTGCTAATGTTAGATTTCGAGCTGGAAAAGTTGATATCAGTTGCGTTCTCATGCTTAGATTTGTTCTTGCTTAGTTTCCATATCTTTCTTTCATAACTTCCTGTCCATCAAGTTCTGTTTAGCACTTTTCTGGTTTCTAGGTCAAAATTAGGTCAAAAATAAGTAAAACTTTGTTTTCATAGTTTTTGCTTGGGTCAGTTTTGAAAAGAAGTGTGTAGAGCACTTATAAGACACTCCATTCTATCCTTCCTCCATCATACAACCTACTCTAGTCTCTTTCAAAAGATTTCCTTCACTCATTGGCCATACTTTCCCAAACTGCCCTAATTTCTACATTCTTGTGCAAAATTGCTTCCTTCACCTTTGAACAAATCCAACCATCTTCTTCACTCCTGAGCTTCATCTACAAGGTCCTAGACCCCTTAACATCTCTATCCATCCTTCATTTCCGCTTTCCCACCGTTTTTCCACCTTCAACCCTCTAAAAACCACTTTCAGCCGATTCCTGTAGAACTTACTGTAGAAGTTCATGTGAGCAATTTTTCGAATTCCGATCATGGTGGAAATCTTCAGAAGGATGATAGGGACTCCTTAGGTCCTCTCCACACCTTCCCAACCTCCTGCAATCACCCACTCCATTTCCTTTCGCCAATAAACCTTTGCACAGTCACAAATAGTTGAAACACAAGCATAATAATTCTGCATAAAATGGCTCCAAAATAGAAAAAGATGATTTTTCCATATTTTCCTTCAAAACTAGCTTAAACACATGCATTTTACCTTTTCAATAGTCAATGGAATCCATTTCAATAGTTTACATCTCTTTCCTTGCACAAGTAGGGTTAGTCGGTAAAACTAGGGTTTGAGGATTTGCATTTTCTTTCAGCTTTCATCTTCTTTTTGCAAGTAGACTATCCTCTTTTGAGTTAGCTTCCTTCCTTCATAGTTAAAAGCTTCTTCTGAGAACTCATAGAAGTTGGCTTGAGCTCCTAGTGAGCTTGTGCCAGCTGATCAAGTGACAACCTGTAGTAAGAGCTAGTACTTGTGCATATAGCACCATCGCTTCCAAGTTTGTTACGAACCACCGGGTTGATAAAAGTAAAGTATGGAGTCCCAGGAGTTGCAACATCATTTCTGCAATACTGGAGCTCACCATCTTTTTGGCACCATTGCCGGGGAAGCGTCAAAATATTTTGTGGTTACTACTTTTCTTCTATTTTCTACTGCAACCTTCTGCTAAGTAGTTTATTTCCACAAGAGTAGAGTAGTTATTTCATTTCCATTCTGCAATTTCACTTCAGCAAGTGTGAATTAGATATTTCTTGCTTTCCTTTCAATTCTGCAATTTCAATTATGCAAAAGTAGATTAGACATTTCCTGCTTTCATTTCAATTCCACAATCATTTCAGCAAGCGTAGATTAGCTATTTCCCGCTTTCATTTCAATTATGTAATTTCATTTCAGCAAAATATATTAGTCCTTTCCTGCTTTCATTTCAATTTTGCAATTTCATTTCAGCAAAATACATTAGTCCTTTCCTGCTTTCATTTCAATTCTGCATTTTCATTTCAACAAGATAGATTTTAGTTAGTTGCAGTTTGTTGTTCAATCTTTTAGTTTTTTGCAGGTACAAGCAGAAGAAAAAAAAAAAAACCAAAAAGATTTCCTTTCATGCCTTGTAGGAGTAGAGATAATTCAGAAAAATGCTTGCCAAACACCCCCACTGCTTCACACAGCCAACCTTCTCTCTTCTTTGGTGGCTGAAATCAAGAGACACCCTTAGGTAACAACAAGACATATTTGAAGAACCTATAGGGGAGAAGAAGAAGAAAACATTCCTCTGGAGCCAATGGCTGAAAACAAAAGTGTTAGGAGCAATACCTTTTCTTCCAACTCATCCATTGAAGGATTGGAAACATGTCAGAAGACTTCAAGAGCGAGATGAGGCAGATGGTTTCCATGCATATCAAAAGATATTGAGAGGAAGCAGATAGGGCTTTGGTCATTTTTTGTCCCAGGTGCACTAGAAAGCATCCTAGGAATGAATGTCCATTGCAGTCCATAGAAATGTGTTTTGTCTGTGAAGAATACCATCCTACGAATCAGTGCCCTTCCTTGCCTGAAATTAAAGTTGCATATCAGAGGGCTGACGGTGCTACTGAGCCACTCTATTTCATGAACCAAAGGAGGCCACATGGACCTAGACCTTACAACCAGGGAATACAAGGAACATCCCAGACTTATTACAACCCCTATCAAGCCACTTCCATACTTCTTAGGATCCCCTTGCTCATCCTTCCTGGTCCACACCCCCTCCTTGGTCGTATCCATCTCAATATCATGCTCAACCAGCTACTCATCCATTTCACCCCTATGCTCAGCCACAGCCTTAGTGGAATGCACCTCATCGGGGGTGGAGGCTCCAGTACAACCCTCCTCCCGCTCCTTTGCCTCCACCACCTACTCAACCGCAACCATCACCTCCTGCTCCACCAAGGGAGCCACAAATGCCTGCTCAAAGGAACTCGAGCTGAAATAATAGGCAGGCTCAACAAGTATATAGTGGGAAACCACCTGCCCAACCAGAACCCCATCCACATCCATCTCAAATATACACCCCCACTCAACTTCCCGCCCCACCATTTCCAAACCTGCACATTGAAGTAGCTCAACCAAATTACAATGATGAGGTCCAACATTTCCAAACAGCTCCTCTTGAGCTCCATGATATTCACCATAGCTCAGGAAGAGTATTGCAAAAAAGAGATTATATTGAAAGCATTGAAGGACCACACCTAGCAAAAGAAGATTCTAAAGAGGAGATCAAAGGACCATGGGCTGCACTTGATGAAGAGAAGACATCAAAATCAGAGATCGAGAGAGCTCCCTCATGGTTACCATCAAATCCTTCATGTATTCAAGAGAAAAGTCAGCAAAAAGAGGAAGATGTGAAGGTCATGATAGAAGAAGACATGATGAATGATCCAGATTAGAAAAAGGACCAAGGACACCACAACTATATTGAGATATGGTTCTAGATGGTCACTAAGTTGCAACAATACTCTCTTCCTCAACTATGCTTGATCCCTTCAAAGTCAAATCATTTGGTCTTTGAAATCCTGGTACCTGTCAAAGCATGCATTTCAAGCCTCCACATCATTTTGTCTCTCATCTCGATGTGCACATGGCTCCATTAGAAGTATTCTTGTACTTGAAAATGATTTTTATTTTCAAGTAGGGTAGGGTAGAAAAAAAAAGAAAAAAGAAAAAGGAAAAAAATGAAAAATAAGAGAAAATAAAAATAAAAATCTAAGGTGAAAACCTCCTTGGACGTGCCTAAGAGTGGCTCATTGATTGAAAACCTCCATGAGGCGGTCAATGGGTTAGAAAGAAAAGAAAAGAAAAAGGGAATAATATCCCTAGGAGAAAACCTCCCTTGGAGGCAGCCACGGCAGGCAATTTAGGTTGAAAACCTCCTTGAGGTGCCCTAGTTGTTTTCAAAAAAAAAAGAAGAGAAAATGAAAAATGAATTTCCAGTTGTATTGCAGCAAGAGAACTTCAGGAAGAAGAAGTAGGTGCAAATAAATCTCTAAAACCAATAATAGCACCTATCATACCTTCCCTCACCCTTCTCCATCATTCTTGACATCCTTTCCACCTCACTGTGCTTCTTTACTAAAAACTGTGTTTTCTACAGGAGGATCCTGTAGAAATTACAAAGAGCTAGAAATGGACTTCAAAAGCAGTTTGAGGAACATGGAAGCTTCATAAAGAGTTTATAAATCCCCCTGAAATCTTCAAACCTCTCTCCCATCAATTCCAATTCTACATTACAGCCCAAGCTCAGTTTTTTCTTACTGTACAAAAATTAGAGAATGCTCTGATACAAAAATTCATAGAGCAGAAATTTGGTTTTCCTAACTTGAAAATCGTGCATCCATTTAAGAAACTATTTCATGGGGAGTTGTATAGGGATGATGGCACATGCCCAAGCAATTTCAACAAATTCTAGTTAACCGTTTCCAAGAAATCAGCATCCAGCTTCAGCCATTTTTGAATTTTCTCCATATCCATCCATCCATTTAAGAACCCGTTTCATGGGGAGATGCATATGGGTGATAGTAACCTGCCCAAGCAATTTTAGCCAATTCCAGTGCACGGTTTCCAAGAAATTGACCTCTGTCACCTTCCGCTATTTATAGTTTCTCTCCAAATCTGTGCATCCATTGAGAAAAATTTTCCTATGGGAAGTGCATAATGATGATAGAAACATGCTCAAAAAAATTTAGGTCAATCCAGTCTATCATTTGGGAGCTATGGACAAAAGAAGTCATTGTCTTATAAAAATCTGGCATCAGCAGCATGAGGGTAAAAATCTGAAGGTTGAAACAGACTCCTGCAGCTTAGATCAAGCTAGAGGATACCTGCACTAGAAAAATAACCACACATCAAACAACAAAAAGCATATAGAAAAAGGGATATAGGCATGCAGCAATTGAATATGAGCATGCAGCAGCAAAAGAACCAAGCAGCACGCACATTTCAACTTACAGGTAAGTGTCTAAACCAACTCCTCTATTTGCATCTATATGATTCAAAACATCATAAATGAATGAAATGGTTGGATTAAGCCAAAAAGGTGGCCAATTAATTGGACACCCTCATCTAGTTCGATCACACTCATCAAGAGATCACATTGCACGTGTGTCTAGTCAAGTCATGGAAAAATCTAATAGCCGGGTAGTGGCAACTGTTTTGAGCTCAAGCGCCAATGATGACAACTGATTACAGGTATAAAACATACAGTTTCATAATAACACTGCAGTGGGGACCAATGGTCTGCATGGGGCCAACGTACACTTGGCTAGCTCACCCTCCATCACCAAAAGTTTCCATAAACAGCCGTAAGAACTCCTCTTTGAAATACTCTCACCACCTTTATTTCAATTTTATAATCATCCCCATAGCTGCGACAAGCTCTATACCACATCCATAGCAGCAAACCAGTCGTTCTCTGCCATTTTTCAAAACCCTCCTACTTATCAGGTTCTATAGGAATGGCAAACACAGTCTACAGGAGCCGGAAGATTTCTACAGGAAGGACAGAGAACAGCTCTGCAAAAGGAAAACTCGAGATTTTTGTCAAAATTTGAGCTAGAAACAAGGTAGGCTTGGGAAAACTCTCTACATATGACTTATTTGAATAAGGTGGTGGATTAAAAGCACAAAATTGGATTGAAAACAAGGAGAGTGAAGCTTAAAAGTATGCCTGAATATTTTCCCTGAGTTCTACACAGTTCTCTATTTTCTTCTTTGCATTCGAAGTTTGTCTCCTTCTTTCAAAAATTCCACTGTAAAGAACATACATACACCTGTAGAAACCAGCCTGTGTGAAAAAAGACGAATTTGCATATTTGTCTACTATCTGAAAAAAGCCTGTGTATTTATCTTCTGTTCTGTCAAAAAAAAAAATTCAAAAGCAGAGAGTCAAATTCAGGATAAAAGCATTTTAAAATAGGGTATATATTGCAATTTGATGTTGTAAGGAGAAGCACATAGGAAATTCCTTATTTGGTTTCATAAAAAGACAAAAATTCAGCTATCCCTCTATTTTAGTTTTTCCTGCTTTCTCACCTAAGAATTCTTAAAAAAGCACTCAGCACACATGGATGCAAATTGCTAAATCTAAAGAATTTGAAGACATAGGGCACATGGAGGATAAGCTAAATGAATTGAGAGGGGAGTTTGCCATGGTAAGGTACATAGAGTGTAGTAAAAGAGCCCAACTATAGGAAGAAAATGAACTGCTGAAAAAGCAGTTACAACAACAAGAATTTCATAAGGGAGATAGGTTGTCCATCTTGGGAGGGAAGCAACAAAAAGAAGGTCCCCTAATAGACAATGAAACAACTAATGAATCAATAGGACAATAAAAGGAGAAGGAAGAACCTATAATAGAAGAGGAGAAGGATGAAGAGACAGAACAGGAGGAAACAGAGCAAACAGAGAAGGAAAAAGAGACAGAAGGAGGAGAGAAAGAGGAAGCAGAGGCAAAACAAAGGAAAGGGTCCCCTGAGACTCTGGAAGGAGAGGCAACAGCTCGCCTCACTACCCTAAGCACACCAATTAAGGCAAAAGAAAAGAGAAAAAGGCAGACCTCCATGTATTTCAAGTCCAGGAAAAGCACAAGAATTCAAACAAGCAGAATAGGAGGAGCAGTGGAAGGACATGGACAAGAAGGCGGAATTTTATGACACACATGAGAAGACCACATCAAAAGCTTGGGATGATAGGGAGGCCACCAGGGCCATCAAAGATGAGGAGATAGATTAATTTCTCAGAGGATGAACAACACCTTCAGTAGGGGGTGATGATGAGCCCCAAAAATGGGTAGTAATATGGGCTCATTTTGCCTCTTAAGTCAACTTAAACCACCATTCTCATTAGTTTACTGCATTTTTTTAATTATATTTATGCTAATAGAGTGAATTGGGTTAGTCATTATGCCAAAAATTCTAATGTGTGGCTTATGCAGATTTTTGGTCAATTTTGAGACAAAATCAATGGTTTAATGAGAATTTGGCAGCCAAATCCGTGGAAGAACAAGGGAGAGGATTTGTAGAAGGGTGTCCCCTTCATTTATGAGCCCTTAACTCAAATTCTCCATCATAAAATCGGAGCACAAAGGTCCACTTTCCAAGGCGCAGCCGAGCAAGTCAAGTAGGATTGTTGTTATCTTCAGTGTTAGGAAGCCGAGTTCCTTAATTTTAGGAGGACTGTTGGGAGCTTCCATTTGTATAAATAAGAAGGCTTAGGGCCTGAGTTCTTTTAGTCATATTTTAGTTAGATTTTACCCATTTGATATTCTATTTTCACACTTTAGTGCAGCCTTTTAATCAGTTCATTTTCGAGCTTCTTGTTGCAGATAGTTTGGTGATGTAACTATTATTTTTTGACCAATGAAGATGAATCTAGCTTTGAACCATTTCTGATCTTTCCTAGGGGGCTATAGCTCTTGGGTTTGGGCCCAACCCAAGTGCCAAGTACCTTCTTTTTGTCCTTTTATGTGTTTTATTGCATTCATAGAATAACTTCTGTTATTTAGGTTAAATCTTTCTTTGTTACTTAGGTTGTTTCTGATGATTAAGATAGTTGTTCTTGCTTTAGGTTGGTTTGATATTTTGGTAACAGAAAAGATCCACAAAAAGGCTACCAAGCAGTCTTTGATCTCCTTTCTCCCTCATTGGGACCATGAATTGAGGCCAAGGCACTCTTGCTGCCACACAAACACTGTTTTTGCTTTCCAATGCAATTGCTAGTGTTAGATTTCGAGTTGGAAAAGTTGATATCAGTTGTGTTTTCATGCTTAGATCTATTATTGCTTAGTTTCCATAGCTTTCTTGCATAACTTCCTGTCGATCAAGTTCTGTTCAGCACTTTCTGGTTTCTAGATCAGAATTAGGTCAAAAATAAGTAAAACTCTATTTTCATAGTTTTTGCTTGGGTCAGTTTTGAAAAGAAGTGTGCAAAGCACCTATAAGGCACTCTAGCCTATCCTTCCTCCATCATACAACCTGCTCCAATCTCTTTCTCAATAATTCCTTCACTCATTCGCCATACTTTCCCAAACTGCCCTAATTCGTACATTCTTGTGCAAAATTGCTTCCTTCACCTTTGAACAAATCGAACCATCTTCATCACCCCTAAGCTTCATCTACAAGGTCCTAGACCCCTTAACATCTCTTTTGATCCTTCATTTCCAATTTCACACCATTTTTCCACTTTCAACCCTCTAAAAACCACTTTTGGCCTCTTCCTGTAGATCCCCTGTAGCCTCCTGTAGAAGTTCATGCGAGTGATTTTTCAAAGTCTGATCATGGTGGAAATCTCTAGAAGGGTGATAGGGACTCCTTAGGTCCTCTCCACACCTTCGCAACCTCCTGCAAGTGCCCACTCCATTTCTTTTCACCAATAAACCTCTGCACAGTCACAAATAGTTAAAACACAAGCATAATAATTTTGCATAAAACTGCTCAAATATACAAAAAGATGATTTTTCAATATTTTCCTTCATAAATAGCTTAAACACATGCATTTTACCTTTTCAATAGTCAATGGCATCCATTTCACTAGTTTACATCTCTTTCCTTGCACAAGTAGTGTTAGTCGGTAAAACTAGGGTTTGCTAAGGTTTGCGTTTTCTTTTAGCTTTCATCTTCTTTCTGCAAGTAGACTACCCTGTTTTGAGTTAGCTTCCTTCCATCACAGTTAAAAGATTCTTCTGAGAACTCATAGATGTTGGTTTGAGCTCATAGCGAACTTGTGCCAGCTGATCAAGTGACAGCCTGCAGTAAGAGCTAGTGCTTGTGCATATAGCACCGTCGCTTCCAAGTTTGTTACGAACCACTTGGTTGATAAAATTAAATTAGGGAGTCCCAGGAGTTGCACCATCATTGCTGCAATGCTGGAGCTCACCAATATGCTTTCAACATCCATTATCAATGTACAAAAAATTTTCTTGGTCTCCTGCATACAAAGCTAGACCAAATTTTTAGATTCTATGGTTTTCATTTTTGATACCTTTGGTGTTATTGCCTTTTTTCATGCTGAGGGGATGATCTCATTCTTCTTCTTCATTCAGTTTATTTATGCCCAAATTTCTTGAAAAAATAACATTATTTTTCATCTTAGGGAGGTGAGAAAGCATTATAAGAGTATTTCTTTGACCCAATCTCATTCTTTTATTTTCTTGCTCCTCTAGTCATAATAGTTTTATATGCAGTGCACTGAACAAACTTATGACCAAAATTATGACAAGTGAAGCATTGACCATTGAAGTAGAAGTTCCTGGGAGAATAATACCTTTATGAGTAGCTTCCCTGTTGATTGTGGTAAGGATTTTTTACTTGAGAGACATTTGATCCCTCATTCCTTTGCTGAGAGTTGGAATTTTGATAAATGTTTCCCTTTACTACATTGAGATGCTTCATGTACCCATTTCAGAAGATTTTATAGTCTTCGATGATTCTCCATTATATCCAAGACATATCTTTGTTAGAGGAGAGCATTGTATTTTGATGATTTCTTCTAAGTTTTCAGATCCTTTAGCAAATATAAGATTTAGAACCTTTGTTTTCTCAAGTTCTCTTCTTGAACCCACTATTTCAACTTCGAACCTTTCATTGTGCCTCTCCATTTCTAGAATTTGTTTCTTCAGGACTTCTTCAGCTAATTTAGTTTCTTCTGGGAATATTTTTAGCTAAGTTATTTTTTCAATAAAATTATCCTTTGCTTCTAGGGAATCCATAAATATATCATGATATTCATCAACAAATTTCTCTTCAAATGCCATAATTACTTGATATTCTTGATCAGATTCAACATCTTCATCATTTGAAAGACAATCACTATCTTCGTGTGTGTAGAAAAATTTCTTGTTTCCAAACCTTCCTTTAACATTTAATTTTTCAAAATTCTTCCCTTTCTCATGATTTTTTTTATAAGGGAATTTAGCAGCATAGTGACCAATCCTTCCACATGCCAAGCATTTCAAATGAATCTTATCTCTAGATTTTCTAGTTCCCACTTGGAGTTTCTTTACGAAATTTTCCTCTTATTCATCCAATATGTAATCTCATTCCTTAAGCTCCTCCTTTTCCTTCCCTTTACAAGTAGCTTTGAATGTTTATTATATGATATCTCATGGACCCCTTTTTCTCATTTCATAGGATGTTAAGATCCCATGAAGTTGTTTAATGTAATAGCATTGGTTAAAAATCCATGTAAAAATATATATGACCATGGTCATGGGACATGTATTTCAATATGAATAGTGTGAAAAACATTGTAGTGGGTGTCACTTTGGTTATTATGGCTAAGGAAATTGGCAAAACCAATGAAAAAGGCTTTGAAAAGGCAAGCGGCATTAATTGGCATTTTATTTATGAAAATAGTGGAGATTAGGAGAAGATGAAGGTGAAAGGTCACAGGTTGTATGTGAAGAGGAAAATGAAGGAAAATAATGGAGATTGAAGAAAATAGAGGCCTCGTTAATAAAAATTCTTATGAGGATTAGTTGACAGACATTTTGTTGAAGGCTTGGTGAGTGTAAGCATTTCGTCAGTTTAGTTTTGGAGCTCACTCTCTACTCTCTCTCTCACATACTCTTAGACACTTATAGGTTTCATAGAGCACTCTTGGAGGAGTGTGGCATACTTGGAATTTTTGGGAAGAAAGGAAAAGGAAGAGTAGGAAAGTGCAAGAGGACATTAAGATCAACAACTACAATAGGCTTTGCTTGCAGGTACCAAGTTGGATGTATTTTTTCCTCATTAGTTTTGGCATTCATGACATATGCATGTGGTTCATTGGTCATGATTTGTCATTGACATGGAGGATTTCCTAGATTGACAGTGGATTTTCCTAGCCTTGCAATTTCCTAGATAGCCATGGTGTTGTGGATTCATTTCTTCTTCTTTTTTTGTTGGTTCTCATGTTTCCTTTAGCTTGGGTTAAGTTACTAGTTCCTGGAAGCCCTGGTTGGACAAACGCTTTGGAAGCCCTGTAACAGGTTGGGTTGAGTTACTAGTCCTTGAAGCCTTAGCTGGAAAAAAATCTTTGGAAGCTCTTGATGGGTTGAGTTACTAGTCCTCGAAGCCCTTGATAGGTTGAGTTACTAGTCTTGGAAGCCCTGGTTGGACAAACACTTTGGAAGGCATGAGGAAGTTGTGGGTTGAGTTACTAGTCCTTGTGTCTTCATTGGGAAAAACACTTTGGAGCCCTGTAAGGCTTGGGTAGAGACCAATCTGGTGATGGTTTGTGATGTCCGACCATGAGGTGGAATCACTGTTTGATGGGTTGAGGTGGTTTGGCCTTTGGAAGCCCTGAATGGTTTTGATTAATGTGTTTCATGAGATCCCACATTCATGCTTGTAATATGGCACGGGGGTAACTGGATCAAGAGAGATTTGGCTCAACCATGTATATGGTTAGGTGGTTCATGGAAGTCCTAAACCTAGTTGGCTTCTGCATCATTAATATGAAGTTATTTGTCCTTTTTGATTCATGAGTATTTTATTGGTTTATATGTGGATGATATGGTTGTTGTTTCCTTGGTACTTCTATTATTATTATGTTGGTTATGAACATGTATTATGACAATGACTATGTATGACTCAAATCATGTTTTTACCTGTAAATGAATGAACAATGTATTTATGGCCTAATAGATGAAATTGCAGCTAATGTGTTGAGGCATCAATGATTCTTAGCGATTCTCAAATAAGTGTGAGACCCCTATGCTCAGTTCTAGTGTTAATACTTTTAGATTTTATATTTGTGACATGTTTGACGAAATGCCTATCATGGATAGTACATGTTCAATATATTCCTTCTCAATGTTTTTGTAGATGTATCGTTATTTTGTTGTGATAATTTATTTCTAAACCTATCATTAAGTTCTAGGCAGTATCCTCGGCTATGGGCCTAAAAAAGTGGCACAAATCCCAAAGTTGTAGGAACAGGTCACAGGAGAAAAATCCCCAGATGCATGCATACCCATGCTATGAGAGCATGTGGAGCCTCCTAGATGCATCCTTGTAGATATCAAGGGAGCGTTTGAGGGTTTAATGGTCTAGAAACTTAGTGGGACCCAGGGGCTGGTCACTTTAGTGGTTGAGATGTCTCATGGAGTTCTTCTTTTGATGTGGAAGGTCTGTAAGGCATGTTTCCATTGATTCCACTTCCTTAAGGTCACCTAGGAGATTGAATCCCATTATAGTGGCCTCTCGTTACATGGTTACCTCAATTGGCCAATTAATTAGGTAGATGTGGGAGGAGGGGGTTACATTCAATAGTAAGATTATTCAAATCCTACATTTCTTCAATGGAAGGGACTTTCAAATCGAATTTTGGGGTTAAAGATCTTAGTATTTTCTCAACAAGCATCGAATCTTTTACTTCAACACCAAGATTTATCATTGAGTTAATGGTCTCATCTACCCTAAGAAAAAAACTTGCAATATTTTCATCATTACGCATTGTGAGAGCTTCATATTGAATTCTAAACATTTGAAGTTTGACACTCTCTACCTTAGTGTCACCTTCATAGCTTTGAATGATCTTGTACGATATAGCCTTTGCGATATTCAGCTACATGAACTTCTCAAATTCCGATTTTTTGAAGCTTCCTAAAAGAGCGATAGCTACTTTTGCATTGGTCTCAAATTGTTTATTTCCTTCCTCATCTGTGGGAATGGCAGATGGATACTGAGAGCCTCCTTCAATGATTTCCCAAACATCAGCTCCAAGTGACTATAAATACACTCTCATTTTGACTTTCCAGAAAACCAAGTTTTTTCCACTAAATAATGGTGGCCAGATAGTAGATATTGCCTCTTGATTGCTCACCTTGATGAATCTCATTTCTAGCGATCAGTATTATTCTAAAGTACCTACTCTGATACCAATTGTTAAGAAAAATATTGAAATGGGGGGGGGGGTGGTGAATCAATATTTTACTCACTTCAAAATTCTTATTCTATTTGTATACACTACTATTATAAAAATAAAATAGCATCTGTATGCCATTATTATTAAGGAAACTTGTGCATATCTAGATAGATTATTTCATCATCTCTTCAACATTAATCAGTGCATCATTACTTCTTTATTCATCAATTAATATGTAATTATGAGAACTTAAGAAGCAGATATATCATCAACACACAAAAACCATATCAAAACACTTAAACACTAGGATTTTAGGTGGAAACCAAATGTGGGAGGAAACCACTAATGTTGTTTTCTATGTCTTCTTTTGTTAAAAGAAAAATTTCTTACAATATTGTACTAGTTTAGACTCTGGCCAGCATGTAGGATACTACCTACAGAAGGCTAAAACCTTTCTTTTGTTTTCCAAGTCCTACTCGAAGGAAGCTACAACCCCCTTTCCGAAGGATGTTATCCTTGTGGATCACTTTTTAGAATGTTTCAAACTGGATCCACTTCCAACATTAAAATGCAATAACAATTCTAAAATCAATTACCCAATTAAAACGTTTACTAAATCCTAATCAACCAATGCAAACTAAATCAGATCATATCAATGCACATCCATTCATAAGAATACCAAACAATATATTGTTCATCACAGAAGTCCAATCCTCTCACTCCAAACTATGATTAATCATATGTCAGAAGATATAAGCTACTATTATGAATCATACCTGCATATGTACGCGCTTACCCTGAATAAGACCTGCGTACAGATCTCAAAACAATGATAACTGAATCTGGTTCACTGAACCACTGGATAAATCATTCCATCAAATACTGAAACTATCACATATCACTTAACCAAATATACATCACCACATAGTAGCATCATCACCAGTCAACTTTCTATTCCATAATCAATTCAACCCAACCAGTACTGTTAAATACAAATTATTATAAGATATACTTCATTGACAGATAACAATAAACATAACAAGATTGATCAAATAGATCATTCTATAAATCATTGTCATGTATGCATGAATATTACAAAATATATCTGTGTATGTACACATTTCTCATGCTTGACTCCTACATAAAAATTTTGAACTTTCACAGAATGTATACGCGACTACCTAGAAGCAGATCTGCGTACGTATATGCCCTCTCTAAGGAAAACCAACATACAGATCTATAATCACTAAATCATACCTTCGATACAACCACAACGTATAATTCATAAACCTTACTGTCACACATTCATGTGAGAGTATCATTATCACCACAGATATATCACTGTTAGAATTTATCAACAAGCAAATCAAGCAAGCACATATGACATCATACTCCATATATTTCAGATCTATGTCTTCACCTCGCTCCTTGGTGCACACTTGTTCCAGATCAAATTATTCATAAACAATTCATCACATACTCCACTTAACACTTTTATCTCCGTCTCCTTATATATCATAAGCCTTAGCCAATACCTTAGGCCAATCCCTTAGTAACACTGATGGTATTATTTTACGGGATCAAATATCCATTTTAAAGCTCATTACTATGAGCCAATACCATGGTAAATATCCCTAGTATTAATAATACCATGGGACGGATTCTGTATGCAACATATCTTCACCATACCTACGTATGTACTTGACCTTGCTTCATAGGATCCATGTATACTTTCTCACACTTTGTCTTTACCATTACTTTGTCTCTAAATTCATATTCCTTTTTCCATCTCACCTATTACATCTGCATAACCATCATGTTGACATATTTATCAACTAAGTTTCATTCAAGGTCAACACATTAGCCATAATTCCAAAAAACCTAACATTTAATGTTAATAAAAGTGTTCTAAGTTTTCAATTATCTAGTAGAGAGTAATATACTACATACCTTGAGTTGGGATTTTGTAGTCCATAACCAAACTTAATGTACTCAATCATTACGCGGAAATATATGCTAAATTCATTGTATTTATTTTTGTTTCCCTTAACCCAATTTAAGAAATATAGCATCTATTAGAAATATAACTACTATTAGAGCTAACTGATTAAAACATTGAAGTTGAATGTAAGCTTATATAATCAAGATTCATCATCACAAAAAGAACATAAAAAATAGAGCATTTAACCAATACAAGAATTGAAATCAAATCATCTAACCAACACTAAAATCCTTAATCAATACCCAAAAAAAATATAAAGTTTGAAAAATAATTAATGCGTGTTCATTAGTTTTAGGAGACCTTGAAACCCACATGCTGGCAATGGCACTTAGTATGCAATGTAGCTCATGAAAACCATATGCAACTATTATTTGGATCGTAAAAACTTTAACCAACATTATTGAACTCCTATCTTATTAATAGAATATAGCACCTCTAGCTAGGGGATTTTCTGACATGTACTCCAAGCTCTTCCAAACATTTTCACAGTATTCTTGCAATAGGTCGAACCTTCTCGAAAAAAGTTCCATCACCACAATTTGTTACAAGCACCACATTCATTCAAGTGCTTCACATTACTATTAGGAAGTGAGCATCATCCATAATATTGAACTAATAATGGTCAGACCTAAGTAATTTAGGACCTCAACCACTTAGGCAGTTCTAATGAATGGTTGTATTTTCTTTTCTAATAAAGAGTGTTGAAAAAATGTAGAAAACATTGAAGGTCAATATGGACTCTCAAGCCTTCCTTCTCTGTTGATTCACAAGATGCACAAATAGACCATCCTGCTGCACTATCTTCATGAATTGCACCAAATCAACTTATCTCCAAAGTAGTACAACAAAAACCAATGCACGCTTCATTAAAATGTATAATTTAATGTACTTGTCGAATCGATTTGCAATGAGACAATGCATAACAAAATCACCTTAGAGTTAATGAGAAGAATATGGTCAATTATAAAAAAAATTATATTGAAAAAATCACACCAACCTTTTAAAAAAAATAGGAATTTTCAATACTCATACTTGTTAAAAAAATATATATATATAAAAGAAACCAAATGGAAGAGGCCTTTTTGTTTGTCCAAAGTCCAACATCATAAAAGTTAATGTGAAGTTGTTATTTTTCTACAAATAAACACAAGGTAAAATTCAATAGTTGAATGTTAGTTTCAATTTTATTTTTTCAGGGGAAATCCTCCTCTCTCTTAGCCCAAGGGAAAAAGTGAGGGTCAATAGAAAATATTCATAGGTACATAGTCATTATAACAATATTTCTCATCATCATGTCACTCGTAGGGAATTTGGAATTGAACCTAGTTGGGGGAGATAAAAACCATTCCATCCAACCACCCACATAATCCCAATTGGTAATGCAAGTTTCAAATATCTCCATTTTAGATATCCAATTAAATTTAAAGCATAGATCATATTACGAAGGCATTTTCTTGCTTCTAAGTCCAAACATGATAAATTACTATTGGTTGCAAATTTTCTAGATCTCAATGCAATACTAAAAATCAATACCTGAAGGTAGATATTGTCATCGTATTTCAAATCACACAACTAGGGGACAAACACGTGAACCAACATAGATTTAAAGTGAGTGACCAGTGTTGGTTAGGAGATATTTGGTGTACATGATTGTCATATGATTTAGTGATTATAGAATTTTTATATTAACTAAATGATATGATCATCCTATCTTTTTTGTGAGAAGGTTATTTGTCTTTGATTTTTTTTCCTAATTTGAATCTTTGATTATCTAACCTAACATTTAATGTTCAAAAAAGAAAAAATATTGTTCTAAGTTTTCACTATTCTAGTAGACAATAATATACTACATACCTTGATTTGGGTTTTCATTGTTCATAACCAAACTTAATGTACTCATTCAATACTCTGAACTATATGCTAAATTCCTTATGTTGGGTTTTTATGTCTTTAACCCAACTTCAGAAATATAATGTCTATTAGAGCCAACTAAATAAAACATTGAAGTTGAATGTAAGCTTCAATAATTAAGATTCATCCCCTCAAAAAGAACATAAAAAAAAAAAAAAAAACATTTAACCAATACAATTATCAAAAGCATATCATCTAGCCAGCATGACAATCCTTAATCAATAGCCAAAACAAATTAAAAAGGTTGAAAAAGAATTAATGCATTTTCACCAGTTTTAGGAGACCTTGAAACCCAAATGCTCGGAATGACACTTAGCATGAAATGCAACTCATGAAAAGAATATGCACAAATCATTTGGACCTTAAAACATTTAACCAACATTAGTGAACTCCTATCCTAATAATAGAATATATCACCTCTCGCTAAGGATTCTTCCCACATGTGCTCTAATATCTTCCAAGCATTTTCACAATCTATTTGCAATAAGTTCAAGCTTCTTGAAAGGATTCCATACCCACAATTTGTTGAATGCACCACTTTAGATCAAGTGCTTTAGCTTACTATTAGGAAGTGAGCATCATCCATAATATTGAACTAAACATGGTTAACCCCAACATAAAAGAAACATTGGATAATTCTCAACCCACCAATAGCGAGTTGAAAACCTTGAATCATTTTCCATTCCTAAATAGTGAGCTAATGATTGGGATCCACTCTTTTGAACATTATCAGTTGTAGCGTTAAAAAATTCTTGAATCATAGTAGCCCTTGTGTTAGAATGGGATTTAACATCTTTGGACTATACTCTTCGAGCTATTAAGATAATGTAAAGGTTAATAAGTAAAGTGTTGAACACCTTACCTCCTTTTGAGAAATGCAAAAGCTAATTATAGAAGGAACTTTTAAGAAATGCTAGCGAGGGTGGAGCTTCGACTATAAAATGTATTCTTTATATCATCTAAGGAGGAGATTTGTGGTGATTTTTGTATGAATGGTGGCTTCTGAAGGTAAGGGAAGTAAAAAGAGGCTCTTATTGTGAATCATTGGAAGATTGTGAGGGATTTTAGGATTTCAAAGATGAATTTCCTTTCTTTTTTCACTTTTCCACCCAAGCCTTTGTTATTTATGATGATGTCGCTTTGTTACTACATTATCACCTATGAGATGGAACCCTTGCCCAACTATTGCACATAGAATGTGGTACTTCAAAGTTTGACCCAAATGGGTCTAGACGTTTTTCAATAACATTGGGTCAATATATTGGATCTATCTTGTCCTTGTATATCAAGCTCTTCGTCCTTCTTATTCATGGCTTTGATGCATTAACGGAGATTTTTTTTTTTCCCTCAGTAAGTTCTTATCATTCATGTGGTCCTTGTTATCGAAGCAGTGAAGGGAAAATTTTACCAGCATCTAATTGTGCTCCACATATGTGAAGCTATCCATGAGGACATTGAATATGTCTAGGAGCTTAACATTAATGTTGAGATAGTCATTTATCGAATTTTCATCTTTTTCACTGAGTCAATCCAGGTCCATGTCACGGGGGTTTTACTAGGGGCATGGGTATATCATAATCGCAGTAGACTATTTTACCAAATGGGCAGAGGCGGTGCCTACATTAAACAATAGTGGTGAAACGGCTAACCTCTTCTTTTTCAATCATGTAGTCTCCAGATCCGGCGTTTGACAGGACATAGTCACAAACCATGGATCGCATTTTCGCAATCACATGATGGTTGAATTGGCTGCCAAATTAGGGTTATCCCACGACAGATCTACTCCATACTATCCGCAGGCCAACGGACAAGTTGAGGCAAGCAACAAGGTCCTGAAGCGGATGCTTCAAAGGATGATTGGAGTCCACAAAAGGAGTTGGCACCTGATCTTGTACTCAGCCTTGTAGGCATACTGGACAACAGCAAGGAATGCAACCAGGTTTACACCCTTTCAACTAGTGTATGGCCTAGAAGCAATCTTACTGGTTCAGTGTGAAATCTCGTCCCTCAAACTCGCGGTCGACCTTCTCCCCGAAACTTCAGAAGAGGAGGCTCGTTTCTTGGAACTAATCCAATTGGATGAAACCCGTCGTGATGCCACTTTGGCTAACGAAGCCATTAAGAAACGATTCAAGGCGTAGTTCGACGAGAATGTCAAACCCCGTGTCTTCTCAGAAGGTGGCTTGGTCTTACTTTACGACCAAGAATCCGACAAATTTGGAGCAGGTAAGCTCAAGTCCTTATGGATGGGCCCCTATATTATTAAACATTTATTAGCAAAAGGAGCCTACAAGTTAGTATATTATGATGGGTTTCCACTGGCGCAACCTTGCAATGGGTTGTACCTTAAGAATTACTATGCTTGACTTAAGATAGTAAACCCTATGCTTTTGTTACATTTTTGTTTTCACTAAGGGTAATTGTTTTGGTTAAGTGATCCTCTTTTACGTTGATGTAGATGTCGAACCTATTGGAATCATTTGTTGGATATGCTGATGGAGCGAGTCGTAGTTCGTGGAACCTGTCTTCTGCGTCCTGGGCCATCTTCGATCCAAGCAGCCAATTAGTAAGTTTCAGAGGGGTATGTATTGGTTGGTCAACGAACAATATTGCTTAATACAACACATTGATGGAGCTCCTCTCTGATGCCATTAAGTGTGGCATACACCAACTTGTCATCAGGCTAGACTCATAACTCGTCATCCTACAGCTCGCTGGTAGCTACTCCATATGGAATCCAGCTATCTATCGCATGTTCCTAAGGGTCAATATTTTGGAAAGGCTATTTGGTTCTATTCAATATTAGAATATTTCTAGAAACATAAAAACATTAACAGACTCATTGGCAAATTATGTGTTAGATAGACATTTGCAACATTTATAAAAGAAGAATTTCATCAATGTTTGCATCAAGATCATGTAACTCAACCAAAATAAAGCTCCAAAAATAATATATATATATAGATATATATATATATATATATATATATATATATATATATATATATAGATATAGATATTTGTTTATGGTATACATAATGTTCTATAACCAAGACAAAATCGATCAAATGACCCAAAACTCAAAATGCTAGGGGGCACCCTAGTCTAATGATGCTGGTGATAACAAGTCACCACCTATGAAATCATGCGTAAAAGCCTAGTCCATCGACTCAGCACGTCAGTAGTATGTCACTGCAACCTCAGAGGCAACTCATCGGTCCTCACATCTGGAATACCAAGAGTGAGGCCCGCAACCCGATCCAGCAATGCTGAAAGAGTCTCAGCTACATCAAGGTCATGAAGGATAGTCCTCCCCACAGCCTCTCCTGCTGGAGTGGCATTTGGTGCTCTCAAACGTTTTGCTGGCTGAACTGGTCCAATATCTGCATGAACACATGAGTTTTGATTGGTCTTGATAGAAGAAAACATGAGAACATTATAAAAAAAAATAAACAAAGATATGGTCAGAGAATTTACTGATAGCACCCCACTGCTCACCAGCCGACAACACCAAATCTGGGTCACCCCTGAAATCCATACCAGCATATGGATACTCAGAAAAAACCATCTCCTGACAGTTGAACCACTCGAAGAAGGTATCAAAGAAGGAAACCTAGGACTGACCAGCATGTTGGGCCATAAGGTCGACCCTCTCTACATCTGTGTCTCAGTCGGTGGAGGTAAGCCAAGTGAAATGTACTGCGGCTACATCAGTGGGATCTTTTCCAAGGAAAAAGCAGTCAAAATATAACCATAGCCAAAGTTCTTGGAATTTCCATTTTTTACCTTAGTCAGTTGTTCTTTCATCACAAGTAGTACTGCATCACACGAGTTGAACACCTCTGGTTCAAGGCATTCCAAGGCGTACTGCATATAGGACCTGTTAGCCACGTGAAGAGTAGCACTACCAGCCAGTCTAGCAAAAGTGAATAGAATGGTCCTCAAGGACTGGTCATTGACATCTCAGATGTTGATCTTGCCATCCCTACTCGGTTGATATCCCTCTTTGTAATACCAACGAATATAATCTCTCACAGATTCGCCCCCATGGGCGGAACCTGTTAATGAAAGAGGGGCACCATGCCTCGATAAATCTGTCAAAAAATAGATGTCCATGACAGTCAAGGGGATATATTTGCCTCTGATCTGAAACACCTGGTTGGTAGGATCCCATGCATCGAGAAGATATTTCAACAAGTTGATTTGTTGCCTCATGCTAGAGATGCAAAAAAACTTGAACAGGCCACAGTTCCGCAGTGTAGTTACCGTAACTGGATCATGTAAAGAAACCATGTCCTCTTCTTCATGCTCGCATTCTCGCCATGTAAAAACCATTTTTCTCCAATGAATCTCTGCAAAACAAGCAAGAGAAGAGTCAAGGTCCTAATTTGGAAAAAAACAGGCAAAAAATTCCATGAGAAAACAGTGCAAAAATTTCCCTTCTCGTGCCCATCACACCCCAACAGTGTACAGGGTGAGATCGATATTGACTGGCTAATGGCCAAGCCAGTATGGATCGCACCTTTCGATATAGGAAGGGTGTGATGGAGCTAGGGCGAATTTTTCAAACCCCAGAGGCTCAGAAAAACAGGGAAACATGCACATAATTCAAAAAGGAAGGAATGCAACTGAAGAGCTCGGGTTTAGCTCCTACCTGGCCAAACAGTGCCAAGAATCGTCCACAGAATCTCTCGGAATTAGCTAGTGAAAATCAAGGGGGAAAAGCACCTCCAGAGCTCCAACAAACCAAAGTTCAAATGAAATGGTAAAATGAGGGGTAAAAACCACTTTTAAATTACTTTTTACGTAATTCGAGTAAAATATTAGTGTTTTAACTCATTTTTCAAACATATATTGTTCATTTCTAATCGGTTTGATGAAGCAATTGAACAGGCAGTACAACCTTTGAAGGAACAAAGTGGTTAGCGGTGAAATTAAATAATCAATGACCATTATCACGAGCAGTTTTTATGCGAAGTTCAAGCTCATTAAAAATTAAACCTTAGCAATGAGCAAACGTTCCTCCAAAGTTTAAGCTCATTAAAAAATGAACCAATCCCCGGTAAATAACCATTGTGAATGCATTATCATCAGCTTTTTGAGCCTTGGTCGTGTTCTTACCATCACCTCCACTTCGTTTTAGCCGATCATTCACCTCCATTTGATTCTTTACCCCTTTTGAGGAACAACTGCGAAGAGTGATCTTGTTAGCCATCCTTGTGACACTGCCATGATTTGAAAATTCCAAACCTTACCTGGAATTAGTTGCTACATGAAATTATCACTCGTTCCTCAAAAGACGAGTCTCCTTTAAGCTCTTTTCATCTGACTCGTAAAATATGAAAAGGTTGCTGAGCAATTGGCCTCTCCAGCTCGTTAAAGCTACCGGAAGTGCTATCCCTCCTCTAGATTTTAATCTTTTTGGACCTGAGAGATTATTACACAAAAAGATCGAGTGCTTGTTTCATTCGGCTCATTAAAATTACCAAAAATTCATCCCTTTCGTATTATTTTATACTTTTTCGGACTTAAGGGATTATATGACAAAAAGGGATTATTGGATTTTCCTTTACATCCCTTTCAGACTCTCTAAAATTGAAAAGGACCGAGTTATCTTTGTCATTAAACTCGTTAAAACCAAATAGTGAAAAACTTTTCCATACAGACAAGAACGAGTTTCACTGTCGCTAGGCTCATTAAAACATAGCGACGAGTTTCCCCAAAGGGTAGATTATAGAACAAGCATATGTTATCATCCTCAAGCTTGATAAAAATAAAGAGGTACTAGTCAGCAATGACTAGGGAAAAATTGGGAAGAAAACTTGAAGAAACTTTATTGGTAGCAAGTCGCTCTTGAACATGACACTTTCACTCCACATCTAAGTCGAGTTGGGTTATTCCATTGACCAGTCATATCACCATTGGTCCATCACACGATCCATATTTGGGGTTAATGCTACCAATCCATCTCAGTGTCGTCGGTATGTTCAAAAGAAGTCACTCAGAGAATTCACTTGTGTCTCATCCACTGCAATACATTCACGCTCCATTCTTTCTTGACCGCCACCCTGAACCCTGTATCATTAGATCGTTTTCACCTCCAAAAATAATCTACTTCGTTCGGTGTCATAGATGTGGGTTTCATTAAGGCCTTCCTATGACAAGTCGCTTCTTTTCGACATCAGTTCATAATCCAAGAATTCGACTTAGGAACAACCCTTTCATTACTTTGAAGCTTGCATGCCTCAATGGCAAGTTTCTCACTTCCGGTGACAGGTTTACATCAATGGCCTTCGACCAAAAGATTTTTCATGGTGTTCGACGCCAAGTCCCTTTTCACATTACGCGAATAGTACTGTAGTACCTTGAGGGTCATCATCATTATCGGTGATTCCTCTAGCACTTGTTAACAACTTACATCATTGGCTGGTAATCAGGCGACGTCTTTCCATGTTCGACTCGAGAAAATCTTTCACATGGATCGACTTGTACTTTGAGTGAATATTGGACGAGTTTGAAGATCCTGGATCTAGTTTCATCCATTCGAGCTGCAATATATTCAGGAAAATAAAGACATCAAATGTACATCATTGTTTCACAAATGATCATCCGAATCAAATGATGATGGCTCTACCAAAATCATCAGTTTGCCACACAGACGGTTGTCTGTCTTATGTACATGAAAATGAATTTATAAAGCTGAGCATGGGAATGCCCGCCTCAGCTAGATCATGAAAAATATTATGAAGATAATGTGTTGTATTGTATCTTATTACAGTTCGCCTTCCAGCTCGAAAAAACTTCATATCCTCATGATAAAGCATTTCACCTGACATCAAAAGATTAACGACCTCATGCTTTAGGGGGCAACTGTTATAGACATTTTTGGGCACTGCATGTTAGGATATTCCGACACATAGGATATAGTTAAGTTCAACTTGGTCTAGTGTAGAGTTAGGTATAGAGTTAGGTAAAGTGTGTTTCTTTACCGTTGTACATATTGTAACTTACAATCCGACGGTCACGGTATGTAGTGATCCGACGGTTCATTCTCTCCTCGGTATTACCGACACTTGATCCGTGGCTTGACACCCGAATGGTCTATGAGTTCTATTTAAAGCGCATGGAGGGTCATTTTTCGTGTAATCCGTGCATGAGAGAAGCTTATGTAAATTTTCATTCTTTGATTAATAAATTGCCTGTAGTACCCACGTTGCGATAGGCCGTGGACTGTTTCCCTCTTTGAGGGTTTTAACCATGTCAAAAATACTGGTGTATTGATCTGTGATCTGGTTGTGAGCGGTGTCCTTTTGGTATTCTTTCCGAGGAACTTACCCTGTAAATTCCTACATGGTATCAGAACTATTTGAGGGCCGCGTCCGTTGGTGATCCAAATCTGAAGCCGGTAGAACTGCATGCGGCTGTCGTTTCCTAGATCTACTGTTTTTGACTGCTTTCAAGCTGAGAGGACTGCTCTGTTGCGTTCGGAGCATCTGTTCCAGTGAGGAACCCCTTTCGTTTCACACGAAAAGGTTTCCGGTAGCCCTAGCTGCGTCATTTTTCAGATCGGGAGGTATATAGTGTTTTTGCAGTTTACTGTTATTTTCTCTCTGCTTATTTCGGTTTCGGTTTATTTAGCCCTTTTTTTTAACCAGATCTATACCTTTCATTTCTGCGTATTCTCTTTTCCCTGCGACTCTGTGTGATCTGGTCAAATCAGAAACAGAAAGGAAGGATTTTTCTCATGCGTATGCTCTTTTCCCTGCACCTTAGTGTGATCTCGGAAAATCAGAAACATTGAGAAAAATCTTTAGCTTTTCGGCTAAAGCTAACTTTGAGATTTTTTTAAAATTTCTAGTTTTTTGGCTAAAGCTAACTTCGAGCCGCAAGGTTCATTTTTCTTTGCATATTCGTGTTGGGTTTTGTGTTTTGTGTTTTGTAGGGAAAAAGAGCTTTCTCAAGGCAAGCACGCAAACCAAGGCCCCCCCCTCTCTCTCTCTCTCTCTCTCAAATTTTTTGTATAGATCAATTGGTTCAAAGCTATTTTAAGAGAGTAGAGGTCTTGGGTTCAAGTCTCCATTTTGTGGGGGCGGATTTTTTCATTCCCGCACATTCGCGCACTTTGCCGGCAACATCAACAATTTTTTTTCAAAAAGCCATAACTTCTTCATCCGGAAGCCTTTTTCAAAGCCGTTTTTTTTAAAACAGCCTAATTTTTCGAGATCTATCCATTGGAACACTTAATTTCAGCATATTCAGCTTCAGTTTTTTTAAAAAAATGGAAAGTCCATGCCAAGTCATTCTTGACAACACTAACTACTTCCAATGGGTAGCCTACATGGAAGATTTACTTAGAAGTAAAGGTCTCTTCAGAATAGCCACAGACCAAGAGAAGAAACCAAAAGATGAAGACAAGGCTGCAAAATGGGAAAATAGACAAGATCAAGCACGTGGTTTGATAGGGATGTCTATTTCTCCTGATCTTAGATTCCATATTGCAGAACTTGAGACTCCTCATGAAGCATTGGAAAAACTCGTTAAAGTTTTTGGGATTAAAAATGAAATTAGAGCCCATCAACTTGAAAATGAGTTGCTTACTTTGGATCCTAATAATTTTTCTTGCATTGAAGATTTCTTGTCCAAATTCAAGACCCTTAGATATCTCTTGGAAGGTGTTAAGGTTAAGAAAGAAGATGGTAACCTTATTTATTCCATCCTTACTAAGTTGGGACCAGCCTACTCTGTATTTGTTTCCACTTTCCATTCTACAAGGGAAGCTTTCATTTGTCAAGGAAAAGACTACAAGGCCCCTTCCTTTGACTCCTTTTGTGATTCCTTAATAAGAGAACAAGAAAAACTCTTACACCTTGGTCTTCTTAATCTTGGAAACTCTTCCACGAAAGCGTTAGCCGCCCAGCAGCAACCAAATTCAAAGAATCCTAAGAAGTCATATCCTCAAAAGAATGGTCCTAAACCAACTCAGCCTCAAAATGAAAGATCATTTCAGCAAAATGATAGGACCAATAAAAACAAATGGAAGAAGACTGATAGACATTGTAACTTTTGTAATCGAGATGGCCACTTAGAATCTAAATGCTTTAAGAAGATGGAAGCCTTGGAAGCTGCAATGAAGAAACATAACATCCATGTGGAGCATCCTTCAACTTCAACTTCATCTTCAGGAATGGCACTTTCTGCATGTCGTTGTCAATCATCTCAGTCTGGTTATGCATTAAATGTATCTTCTTCTTCTCATTCTCATGAGTGGCTCATTGATTCTGGAGCCTCTTATCACATGGCCAAAAACCAAGCCATGTTTTCTTCTTTAAATGATTGTAACACCAAAAATATATATGTTGGTGATGATAGATCTCTTAATGTTGTAGGGACTGGAACTGTTCATCTAGACAATGGTCAGTTTAATGATGTACTATGTTTTCCAACCTTATCCTGCAACCTTCTATCTGTATATCAGATAACTCATTCAGGTGAAGGTAAAATTGTTGAATTTTCACCTCATGATGTTGTAATCAAGGATCTAAAAGATCCTAAACAGATTCTAGCTACTGGTCTTGCTGATGATTCTACAAGGTTGTATAAGTTTCACAACTTTGGGTCATCAAATCTTCCCTCAGTATTTGTTGCTCATAATGATGAAGTGAGCAAAATTTGGCATGAGCGATTTGGTCACTTAAACTATCGCTCCCTTCAGCATCTATGTAAAGAAAATATGGTGACAGGTCTTCCTATGGTACCTTGCAGAGACGGTGTTTGTTCCGGATGTGTACTCGGAAAACATCATCGGGACAGTTTTGACAAACGTGCCTCTTGGCACGCCTCAGCCCCTTTACAGCTTGTGCACAGTGATTTATGTGGTCCACTTCCTGTTGCTTCATTCTCTGGCTGCAAGTATTTCTTAACTTTCATTGATGATTTCTCCAGACGCACTTGGGTATACTTCTTAAAACTCAAGAGCGAAGTATTTAACACATTTTTGGCCTTCAAAGCCTTTGTTGAAAAACAATCTGGACATCAAATTCTTAAGCTAAGAACTGATAATGGTGGAGAATATGTTAAAAACACATTCATCAACTTTTGCACCGAAAATGGAATTCAAATGCAACATACTGTTCCATACACTCCACAACAAAATGGTGTAGCTGAAAGGAAAAATCGCACCTTAAAGGAAATGGCTAATTGTATGCTGCAATCTAAAGGACTCAGTCTTAGTTTTTGGGCCGAAGCAATTAATTATGCAAATTATATAATCAATCGCACTCCTACTAAGGTTCTAGAGAATATCACTCCAGAAGAAGCTTGGAGTTCCATTAAACCAGATGTAAGTCACTTTCGTGTGTTTGGAAGTGAAGCATGGGCCCATATTCCAGATGAAAAGCATAAAGCTTTAGAACCTAAGAGTGAGAAATGTACTTTTTTTGGATATTCTGAAGATGTAAAAGGTTATAGACTTATTCCATTTAAGTCCAAAAATGTTATCATTAGAAGAGATGTAAAATTTGATGAAAATAAATCGGCCTGCGAGCCTAGTCCAGCGGATGTGCCACCTCTTCCTATCTCTTCTACTTTTGAAAACATTTCTTCTTCAGATGATGAAAGTGAGGATGATAATCCTACCCCACCTTCTCAGGATCCTCAACTTCCAAGATGGGTCCGTGCTACTCGGGATGTAGCAAGTGATCCTGCCGGTGATCCTACAGATCAGCGACGTACACATTCTCAGTTTGAAAGAGCCTCTTCTTTACTGGCTCAAGCTCCAGTAAATCATGATCCTGACACTTTTGCAGAAGCTTCAGGCCATCCACATTGGGAAGCAGCTATGAATGAAGAATATCATTCATTGATGACAAATGATACATGGGATCTTGTTCCTCTACCAAAGGGACGCAAACTTGTTAGATGTAAATGGGTTTATAGAACCAAGTATGGACCAGATGGGAAAGTTGATAAACATAAAGCTCGTCCTGTTGCTAAGGGATTTTCACAGGTTGAAGGCATTGACTACACTGAAACCTTCTCCCCTGTTGCCAAAATGAACTCTATCCGCCTTGTTCTTTCCCTTGCCGCCTCTTTAAAATGGGAAGTCCATCAGATGGATGTTAAATCTGCCTTCTTGCATGGGGACTTAAAGGAAGAAATCTATATGGAACAACCCATTGGCTTCATACAAACAGACTCCAGCCTTGTTTGTCGACTTAAGAAATCCCTCTATGGTATCAAGCAAGCTCCTCGGGCTTGGTATGCCAAAATGGATAGCTTTCTTTTAGAATCTGGCTTTTCTAGGTGTTATTCTGACAATACTGTTTACACCAAGAAAGTGGGCAACTCTCTTATCATCCTTGTTCTTTATGTTCATGATATTATTCTTACTGGTAGTGATCCCAACCTTATAAACCATGCGAAGTCCAGCCTTAAAAAGAAATTTGAAATGACAGACTTAGCACACTTACACTATTTTCTCGATCTTCAAGTCTTGCAATCCAAGGAGGGTATTTTCCTTTCCCAGTCCAAGTATGCTTGTGATATTCTTCGTCATTTTCACATGGAAGACTGTAAGCCAGCCCCTTCTCCCTTTCAGTCTGGAGTCAAAATTTCAGTCTCTTGTACTTCTCCTGAAGTTGATGCTACCTTATACCGTCAACTTGTAGGAAAACTCTTGTATTTAACCCATAATCGTCCTGATCTTTCCTTTGCTGTTGGCCTTGTTGCTCGTTTTATGCAAAACCCCCGTGAAAGTCATTGGAAAGCAGCTAAAAGAATACTTCGTTATGTTCGAGGTACAGTAGAGTTTGGGATTCATTACAGTGCCAAAGCAGCTCCTCTGTTAGTTGGTTTCACTGATTCTGATTGGGCTGGTGACCCTGATGATCGGAAGTCTACTGCCGGTTATGTCTTCACTCTTGGTTCAGGACCTATTACATGGGCTTGTAAGAAACAGGCTGCCATTTCTCTTTCGTCAGCAGAAGCAGAGTATCGTGGTGACGTGGAAGCTAGTAAGGAAGCCTTGTGGCTTCGTCAGATCCTATCAGAGTTTGGCTTTGAGCAGCAGCATCCAACCACACTTTGGTGTGATAATCAAAGTGCCATTCAGCTATGAAAAGATCCAGTCCAGCATCAGCGCAGCAAACACATTGAACTACACATGCACTTCATCAGAAAGCTCATTCATGATCATGTTCTTGAAGTGCAATATTGTTCAACAGATGATTAGGTTGCAGACATCTTCACAAAGGCTCTCACAGAGGCGAAGTTCACTAAACTTCGATATATGCTTGGAATTCAGGAAGTTGTCACTAAGGGGGGATAGGCTCTAGTGCCTCCTTCCTTCTCCTATTGTGTCATATTTGTAAATCCTTCAATCCTATCCCAAGTTGTTCTTAAGGGGGGATGTTAGGATATTTCGACACATAGGATATAGTTAAGTTCAACTTGGTCTAGTGTAGAGTTAGGTATAGAGTTAGGTAAAGTGTGTTTCTTTATCGTTGTACATATTGTAACTTACAATCCGACGGTCACGATATGTAGTGATCTGACGGTTCATTCTCTCCTCGGTATTAGCGACACTTGATCCGTGGCTTGACACCCGATTGGTCCATGAGTTCTATTTAAAGCGCATGGAGGGTCATTGTTCGGGTAGTCCGTGCATGAGAGAAGCTTATGTAAATTTTCATTCTTTGATTAATAAATTGCCTGTAGTACCCACGTTGGGACATGCCGTGGACTGTTTCCCTCTTTGAGGGTTTTAACCACGTCAAAAATACTGGTGTATTGATCTGTGATCTGGTTGTGACCGGTGTCCTTTTGGTATTCTTTCTGAGGAACTTACCCTGTAAATTCCTACACTGCAACCCCAATCATACATGTCAATAAACCAAGGGCTCCTAAGTCCCTAAAAGTGTTGCTTCACACCCTAAAAGAACAAGGTCAACTGATTACATCATCTCCCAGAAGTTCTCCACAGAACATTTCTCAGAGCAGGTCAAAGCTGGACCGTACAAACTGCCCAGTGCAGAGGGTGCGATGCATCTCACCTGCCTAGTGTAAAAGGTGTGATGTATACTGGAAATCCCTTCTATAGGGTGTGATGGGCGAGAGTAGAAAAATGGCAGAGATAGTTTGCAAGGTGGATCATCATAAAATCTTCCAAAAACTTCTCCTATGACACTTGCCTCTCTGAATTCACCCCGGGATGAGTAAGATATCATCAATCTCCAAGTGGAATCAAGAGCTATCAGAGAGAGGACACTAATAAAAATCCCAGAAGCTGACTCACCCCCCTGCAATCATCTATATATGGATCCCTCATCCCAGAGATCCAGAGGCTGGAATTTTGTATCTTGTAAGGAAGTGATCTTGGTTTCTTGGTGGAACATCATAGCGTTGGGTGATCTAATCTTTTCATGAGGTGAAGAAGGGCTTTCATGCTTGGAGGATGACGCTGGGTCAGAACAATTGGTTGTAATACTCTTTGCTATTCTTGGTATTAATAAAGCTATTCAAGTTTTCCTCCACATTCTTGTATGTTTGATGATATATGCATTGTGTGGTCAATATATATCTGGTCCTGTATTGTTTATGGTTGTAGATCTCTGTTCTTCAATAGTATTATGCTACTTTGATTCCACATGTGCTCTTTGAAGCTGGGTAGACTAAGGCAAAGCGGCAAGGATCAGTCAGAAGGGAGAGGAACCAAGTAAGGAACTAAGTGCAAGACTGAGGTTGGTGTCCTTTGTTCCCCTCTTATCTACTTCTCATAAAGGAAAGCAAAATTAGTTTTAGTTTGTTTGTTTCTAAGATAGCTACCAGTCTTAGTGGGACTAGTAGCTCTGAGTGGACACTAGATTTCTCGATAATAGGCCTTAACCCAAGAGCTTCAACCGTATGACTTAACTTAGTACTGGATCAAGAAAAATCTCATTCTCATTATCAAAACAAAAAATTACATAGCAATATCTTCCACAAGTCTGGAGCTAAAAAGTAACTAGTGTTTTTACAAGAAAATTTCGAATCATAATGAGGGTCTAGACCTCTTTATTTATAAAACTGAAGTACCCAATGAATTCCTTAAATATAGGGAGGCTTGACTCCCACAATCGAGATAAACTAACTCTTTGACTGTCTCTTGCTCAACTACCTTTTGATCTTCATGACTTGGTTTATTTTACTCCAAGCTAGTGTGATTGATGGAGGAACATTCGAATGAGGGAGGAGTAAATGAGGAGGATTTACCTCCTACAATATCCCTTCCGTGTACCATTCGAGTTTTAGCCTTTAATATTGAAAAAATTCCCTAATTTTCTCTCAAAAACCTGCATTGAATGCACATTAGTCCACTAGGCATGATATCTCACTTTGACTCATCTCATTGAACAAAATATAATCAAAACATGTAATAAATTATGAGAAGAGTTGATTTCACTAAACTAGGAGGTGAATTAAGGTTCATATAGTTACCCAATGATGAGGCTCATCATCACCCCCTAATGAAAGTGTTGTTCATCCTTTGAGCAACTCAATCAATATCCATATCTTTCATAACCCTGGTAGCCTCCCTCACATCCCATGCTTCTGTTGTGGTCTCCTCTTCCTGTGCATAAAATCATGCCTTCCTTTCTATCTCCTCCCACTCCTTTCTTTATTCCTCTTCTTTCCTTCCTCCAACATCCCCAAGAGAAGTGGAGGTCTGAGTCTCAAGCCAATCCAATTGACTTTGCGCCTTTGGATGGTTTGCTTGTACATGGGTGTCCTTTTCAATGCTTCTCTCATTCTTTAAGGAGAATGGTACTCTGATTTTCAAACTGTATGGGAAAGTATTCCATATCCTTTGGCAAGCTTGCATGCTTTCATCCCCTAATGGCTTGAACATATCCTCAAAATCTATAATTGCTTTCTCTTGGGTAGCAAGATACCTAGGTTCATGTTGAGGATCATTTGCAATTAAATTATGTGTCCTGATAACATCCATTGGATTTGACTACTCAACTCTTATCATGAGAGGCTCTGTTTATTCCCTTGCTAATATCTTCTTCATTTCTACAACCCCTGCTTCCTCATGGTTCATCCATTATGCCAAAGACATCAATTGTAAATCCCCTAGTTTTGCATTAGGGTCACATACATGTAGATCTGTCAGGGCCATGTTATGCAAACATAACTCGGACATCTTAGCCCTATCCTCCAATGTGCTTTGATCAGAAAGATCAATGAACTATATATAATCTTGGAATGGCATAATGCCTCTTTGTGCTAGGGTCTTGATTTGGAACTGTAGACATTATTGCTTAAGGTATAATGCGTAGGACTTAGCTGGCATCCTACACTCGTTTGCCTCTAAAGATAGATTGGGCATGGTTTCCAATTAATTCTCTTTTTCTTACAGCTATCCTTTCAACCATGCATTTTCTGCCTCCAACTGAGTTTTCATTATGGCCTCTCTGTCCCTCAGGCTTCTTAGTTCTCTACTCATCTCCTTGAGATTTTCCTCCATGTGACCTATGTCCTCCACTCCCTTGGACTTGGAAATATGAATCCATCTATGTGCTCTTTCTCTTTCTTTCTCAAGCTCAAAGAATAATGGGATGGAAATTTTTTATGGAATGGCCCTACCCCCTTCAATAAATCTGTAGTAGGAGTCAAGGTTAGGTTGAGGACTAGGTTCCTTTATAACTGGGTCCTCTTTCTTTGGTTCTTGCTGCATATCCCCTCATTATCAAATTTTTGAGTTTCCTGCATGTTTAGTAGAGTTTCCTGTAGGATTTCCTCTACTTCCTATAGGTCCTGTTGTGTATCCTATAGGATGTCTTTTCCCTTGGATCAGGCAGATCTAGTCACAGGCCTTCTCACATAAGTGATAGGAGACTTAGGGGAGGTTTGTCTTGAGGATCCTTCTCCTTGATTTTTTATAAGAGGAGTCATCTTCTCCTGTTGTTTAAGTGAGTCGTCAATAACAATAGGGAGCTTGGTGGGAGTTTGAGGTTTTCCCTACCTTATCATAGTACTTTTTCTTTTTTTGAAGCATAATGGATTTTTTATCTATCTTCTGCCTTTTTGTTTGATAGGGGTACTAAGGGAACTGAGGGCAGTTGTTGCTTCTCTCCCAGTGGATTCTAGAGACACCCTGGGTGACTCTTCCTTGTCTTCTGCCTCCTCTTTTCCATTTCCCTTTTCATTTTTTCCTTTCTCTTCTTCTTCTCCCTCTAGTTCCTCACCTTGTTCATCAATTTCCTCATTGGAATCTTCCTCTGTTTCTTCACCACTTTCCTTCTCTTTGTTCTCCTCTTCTTCCTCATCTATTTCCTCTTCATCCCTCTTTGCTTCTTCTTCATTTGTTTCAGTCTCTTCTTCATCCCTTTCACTGGTAGTAGGGCCCTTATCATATTTGATGGATTTTATATCCTCCTCTGTATGCATGTCTCTTTAAATTGCCCATGTGATACAAATTCTAAGGTTATGCATGGCATCTTCTGTGATGAGTATAATTAACCATGATGGGCCAGTTGCTAGTAGTTTCCTTCCTTCACCTTCACACTCATGATTGAAGAAGGAAGTAGGGTATGTTGAGTCTATGGTGAGGAGGTGTATCTACTCCACCTCAATTCTTCAAGAAGCCCAAAGTGGTAACCATATACCACACTATACCTACCTTCACATGATATGTATTTTATAAGGTGGTAGCTTACTTCATTCAAGGGGTATGGTACGCTTTCTCTTCTCACTCCATTCTTGTCTTCCATGGCCTCCTCTCCCTTTAAAAGGATTTTATTCTTTGTAGTTTGGCTATTTCCCTTTTCTTCCTTTCTCCAATGCACTCCTATGGAAAGTGTGGTAATTTTGCTTATGAGTTCAGGGGTGAGATCTATGGAGAGGCCTCTCACCACAATAGTGGCATGGGTCCTTGTTAGTGGAATGAGAGAGAGAAAAATCTCTGGCTACTTCATCATCATACCCCCACAATTTGTCAAAGTACCCCATCCAATTATGCCTTGTGAATATTTCTAGCACTGGAGGCTGTTGGTGAATCCTCACAACGTTGATGGGCTCCCTTATATTAAACCCCCCCTTCCATTTTGTCTGATTAATGGAGGAGCAAATATGTCTGATACAAAATTTTAATGGAGGAAATTGAACTAAAATTTATGTGGATACAATTCCATTTTTTTGCAATCAATTTTAACAAACTACAATATTTTTTGTTCCTTTCACTTGGAAAAATAGGAGGAAATGTAGAGCCTACCACCTTACAATGCTTGATGTAGCGAACCATTGTTTTTCTCCCTCTAAAATTGCTCACTGCCAATCCTATAGACTCATTGACTATATCCTGTTGGATTCTTGTGGGATTTTGTAGGATTTCCTATATGATCCTTTAGGAGGTCCTATGTAGGAAAAAATGAACTTTCCCTCTCTTGTAGGCTACTTGGGGGCCGAGAGAGACTTTGCTAGTGTGAGCCTCGAGAATGTGAAGGCATCTATGCATGGGGATCAACATTTATTTCCTCTTATGGTTGATTCGAGTGAGGTGGTGTGCTGGCAGCCGAGGTACGAATGTCTATTTTTGGAATGTTGGTCCCACTACCACATCATCATTCTCCTCACCTTGTAATCAACTCCCACTTCGGGCATCCATAGTCTTAACTGCTTTCACCCACATCTTTCTTTTCCTTGACTTAACTATTCTCACGTGTGTGAGGACTAACTATTTTGTCCTCATTGACTGAATGAAGGTGGTCAAGTTAACTGGCCACCTTTTGCTTATAAACCAACTCGTTCAAAATTTTTGCATCTTTTGATCACATCATGATAATGAGAGAGTGGAAGCGAAATAGTTACCTGTGGTAATAATACCTTTCTGCAGTTTGTTGAAGAAATGAGGTCTTTTCTGTGTGTTGACTGCATGTGATTTATCCCTCTTTTTTATTGCCCTTTGATGATTTTCTTTGTTGTGTAGGTACTTTGTGTTGATTATTATGATGATCTTGCTGCTACTAGGCTCTGGAAGCACCTCTTCTACCTTTGGATCTCCATGCTTGAAACTTGCTGCAACCTATGATTTCTGTTTTCTGGGATAGGTTGCTACAGGATGTCCTGTAGCTACTTCTCTTGATGGGACCTGAGGATGATGAACATGGACAGAGATGAGGTCTAGGGGTTTGTGAATGATGAACAATAAGCTTGAGGTGTTATCCCCTTGCTCTCCGTCTCATCCTTTTTCTCTATGTTTTTTTCTTGAAAACTCTATTTTTTTTTTAAAATTGATATTTTTTTGATGATGAATGCATGGGTGATCAAGGCGGATAGAGGTATGGAAATGATATGGTGATGTAGGAATCTTATTTTTTGTAATCGGAAAGTCATTTACTTTATATAGGGTTACCTCCTTTAGGATTCCAAAGCCAATTTAATTCCTACAGGATCATCTTGTAGGTTTTCAGGGGATCCTATAGCTTTACAAGGAATCTTGTAGAGAACACGGAACCCTTGCAAACTGAGGCAAATGAGTGAAAAAATGAAATGAATGGTGGAATGGTGAAGGATAATGAATGGGGGAATAAAAATATGAGCTAAATAGGTCCCTTTTGATTCTCCATTATTGCTCTGATCATCCTCTTGCTGACCTGCAAACGATATTTCATAATTTTTCTTTTCTCTTTTTTTTAATATATTTTTTGAAAACAGCTAGTCTGCCTCCAAGAGGTTTTCATCCTAGCTACTTTCCCTGGGCACGTCATGAGAGGTTTTAACCTAGGAATATTTTTGTTTCTCTCTTTTTATTTTTGACACCATTGGGCTGCCTCAAGAGGCTTTCAACCCAAGAGTGGGACTCAGGCGCCTCATGGAGGTTTTCACCTTAGTCTCCTTATTTTTTTTATTTTTTTTCTCAATGACTTGATGAGGTAGGAGCTGAGACTTGCTCCACTACCATCATTGTCTTGTTGATACCATCAATGAACTCTTGTTTTGACAATGGCCTTTTCTAGACTTTTAATGTGTTCCCATTAACAAGTAAAGGAATGGCCTCTCCATCTATGGTTCTGATCTGCATTGAACCATTATCATGACATTTCTCTATGACATAAGGCCCTAACCATCTAGTCCTTAAATTCCCCTTGAATTCTTTATATCTGGAATCATATAACAAAGCCCAATCACCTTCTTGACATTGCTTGTCCTTGATGTTCTTGTCATGCTAGATCTTCCTCTAAAGAGTTAACTCTGTGTGTAGGAGGGTTTGCATTTTGAACTCATCTAACCCATTCAAATGGATAAACTTCCCTTGTTTTGCACTGCTGAGATCTAGATCTAGTTGGGTTGCCATCCTCAATGTATTGTAATCAAATTCAATGGAAAATAGGGCCTTTTTCCCATAGACCAACTCATAGGGTGTGAATCCAGTGGTGGTCTTCCAGGTGGTATTGTAGGCCCAGGTGGCCTCAACGAGACTATCTACCCAATATTTTCTACTACTACTAACCACTTTGTTCAAGATGCCTTCCAACGCTCTATTGGTCACCTCCACTTTCCCATTAGCTTGTGGGTGATAGGGAGTGGAGTTCCTATGCTTGATCTTGTGCTAGCTTAAAAAGTCTTCAATCATGTTGGATGTAAACTGGTTTCCTTGATTAGTGACGAGTTCTCTAGGGTACCCAAACTTGTAAAAGACATTTTCCCTTAAAAACTCATCCACCTTCTCCTCTGTTGCTCCTTTGATTGACTCAGTTTCAGCCCACTTTGTCAGATAGTCAGTGCACACAATGATGTACTGCTTTTTCTTTAAAGGAGGGTTAATAGCTCCAATGAAATCCATGCCCCACTTGTCAAATGGCTCGAAATTCAATTGAGGTTGCAGAGGAATTTTATCCTTTGGAGTAGGCTTTCCCATCCTTTGGCATTGATCATACTGATTGGTATATCTTTTCACATCCTGATGAAGAGTGGGGCCAATACTAACTTGCATGTAACACCTTGAATGTGGTCCTCTTTGCTACAAAGTGACCTCTATAAGGCCCATCATTATAGGCCAGAAGGATATCAAAGACTTCCTCCTCCCTGACAAATCTTCTAAGAATTTGATCCGGGCCTAGTTTGAAGAGGTTTCCCCCAATCCAAGTGAATGGGGTACTCTTCCTCATGATCTTGCTTTTTCTCTTTGGAGAACAAATTTGATGGGAACTGTGCAGATACCAAATTGTTTGCTATGTCAAAAAACCATGGAGAGAGAAATGAAATTGTGAATATGTGTTCATCCAGTAGGCAAAGTTAATCTGGACAAAAAATCTGTAACAACATTTTCCTTTCTAGGCTTATCAACAATGGTTAGATTAAACTGTTGTAACAAAAGTAACCATCTAATAATCCGAGCATTCACATTAGGTTTATTCATTAAATATTTGATTGCAGCATGGTCAGTATGTACAAATGTTTGATAACATATAATGTAATTTTTAAATTTTTCCAATGAATGCACAACATCTAGGAGTTCCTTTTAAGTCATTGTGTAGTTCAGTTCAGACTTTGACAGATTCTTATTGATAAAGTAAATGGCATAAGGCAATTTTTCATCTATCTGGCCTAGAGCTACTCCTATGGATTTGTGTGTAGCATCAACATGTATATGAAAAGGAAGGGCCCAATTTGGGCCTCAGAGAATCAATGTAGTCCTTAAATTTTCCTTTAGGGTGTCTAGGGCCTTTTGGGAGTTTTTTTACCATACTAACTCAGAGTCTTTGGCCAACAACCCAAATAAAGGGGAAGCTAACTTTTTGAAGTCTTTTATAAACCTTCGATAGTATCCAACTAACCCTGGGAAACTTCTGACATCTCTCTGCTTTTTTGGAGGTGGGACCTTTTGGATGATAGCTATTTTTTTGGGTCCACCTGTAGTCCTTGCTCGAATATTGAATGACCTAGCACAATCCCTGCAGTCATCAAGAACTCACATATTTTAGGACTAAGAGACAAGTTCATTTCAATTCATTTTTTAGCACCCTACCTAAGTTGGACAAAGCCTCTTGGAAATCGCATCCATAAGGTGTAAAATCATCGATATAAATCTCTACTACATCATGGACTAGCTCAGAAAGGATACTCAAGACTGCTCTTAGGAAAGTCGCAGTAGCTTTGCATAGGCCAAAAGGAAGGACCCTATAGGCGAAAGTATACCAAGGACAAGTGAAGGTGGTTTTATCCTAGTATTCTGGCCTTATTTGGATTTGATTGTGCCCATTGAATCCATCTAGGAAAGAGAAAAAAAATTCCCTACCAAGCCATCTCGCACTTGGTCGATGAAAGTTAGAGGGAAATGGTCCTTCTTTATGGCTTTGTTTAACTCTTTATAATCGGCACAAATCCTCCACCTACCATTTTTCTTTGGAACCAACACCAAAGGAAAGACCCACTCATTATCAGAGATATGGTAAATGAATCCCGCATCTAACAACTTTTGCAGTTCTTATTTGGCTATATATTTGAGAGCTAGATTCATCCTCCTTTGGGGTTGCTAGACTGGTTTCCAACCTTCTTTGATATAAATGTGGTGAGTACACACCAATTGGTGCACTCCCTTCATTTCTTTGTAACTCCAAGCAAAGGCATCCATATGTTCCTTTAGCATGTTGCACAACTTTTCTTCTTGGTGAAGAGAAAGATATGGGTTGATCTTCAAAGTTCTCTCAGGGCTGAATTATATGGTTTTCACACGGATAGGGTTGGAATCAGCTAAGCATAGATCAATATGATGGTTTTTCTAGGTTTCCTTTACTACTTCTTCTAAGGACAATGTAATGGGAGTTGGACTTTGGAGTATTGTTCAATCAAATTATATTCATCCGGTTGTCCCCCTCCCATGGTTGTTTCTATGGTATAGATTTGCGCAAAATAAACTTAATCTTCTTCCTCCTCTTCTAGCCGTAAAGGTAAGTCATGTTGTAGAGATGTATGGGAAGGAGGATATAGGACTAACTGCTTGGACATATGCCCATTCTTGATAGTCATATTTCCAGCCCTGTATCTAATGTAGGCATCTAAAGTGGCCAATGAGGGCCTCCCAAGGATGAGAGGGTGACTAGTAAGCTTAGCCTTAGGCTGGAGAACTAGGAAATATGCTGGGTATTCCCAAGAGTCAATGGAGACAATCACATCCTCCACAATCCCCTCAGGGATCGTTGTGGAGTGGTTTGCAAGTTGCAGGACCATTGTGGTCTTTCTCAATGAACCCTGGAGGTTGAGCTTGAGCATGGTGTCCTTGGCCATAACATTAATGGAAGCCTGAAGATCAATCAGAGTGTGTGGGATAATGGTTCCATTGATGTGCACATCTACTACAGGGCTTTCAGGGTCCAAATACTTTGGACAGATTACCTGCCCCAAAATTAAGTCAGACAACTGTCCAATGAAATTAATGGTGGGGGAATCCCTTCTTCACCTCTTGGGATGCTTGAATCACTTCTCCTTGATCAAATTATTGTAAATATGCACATCTTTTATAGCTTGGAGAAGTGGAATTTTGACACATAGTTTTTTCAATTCTCCCGGAAGTTCACTCTATTATGGGGTAGGATGGAGTGGTTGGGTTAATCTCTTAGGAAAGGGTGGTGGATTTAATTTAGGAATGCTTTCCTCTATTTACTCCTCAACCTCCCTAGGTGGAGGTAGAGGTTGGTTTTCCAACAGTACTCTCCCAAATCTCAGGTTGATTTCCTGGATTTCCATAGCATAAGCTGGATAGGATGTCTCTCCACTATATACTTGATGTGCCTGACTCTTGTTCAGCTTCAGATTTAGTTGGGTAGGCATCTAGGGTTGTTTAGGTGGAGAAGAGTGAAAATTCTATGGTTGAGTAGGTGGTGAAGGCAATAAAGCTGGAGAATTGCTGTATGGGGGCCTCCACCCTTGGGACGGTGCATTCCACTAAGGTTGTGGAAAATCATATGTTTGAATGACTGGTTGGTTGGCTGGGAATGATACTGAGGTGCAAAGGAACAAGGAGGAGGTGTAGACTACGAAGGATGAGTAGGGGGTCCCTAAAAGGGAATGGATGTGGTCTAGTTGGGGTTGTAATATGCATGCGATGACCCTTGCATGTGTAGGGGGTCCCTAAGAGGGAATGGATGTGGTCTGGTTGGGGTTGTAATATGCATGGGATGACCCTTGCATGCGTTGCTAGTATGGTCGAGGCCCATGGGGTTTCCTTTGGTCTATGTAGCAGAGTTGTTCAGTTACCCCTTTAGCTCCTTGATACACAACTTTAAGTCCAAGTAGAGAAGGGCACTTGTATGTGAAGTGGTTTTCTTCACACATTGAGAAAATTTCAATCAATTTCAATGGAAATTCATTCCTAGGGTGCCTCCTGGTCCATCTAGGGCATAAAATGGATAAGGCTCTCTCCACTTCCTCCTGTTTTCTCTTAATGTGCATAGTGTCCATCTGTAGGGCAAGGGTTTGGAGCATCCCACTCTTGAAATCCTCCAGCATGTTTCCAATCTCACCCTTGATGGATGCATTAGAAGAGGATGGACTAACAATAGGTTGACTACCCCTACCCTTTTTCCTAGTTTCCCTAGAATGGTTTCTAAAGACAATCTTGATATCCTCATAGGGTAAGGTCTGGTAAATCTCTCCTCTTGCTAACAAGTTTAGGGTATCCATAAGATCTTCCCTTACTCCTCTAAATAGGACTAGCTTCAATGACTTAGTGTCAAGTGTGCACCTGGCCCTTTTGTAGCTAAGCTAGAAGATTTCTTCATAATCCTCTAGGGATTCATCGTGCCCTAAGGTCATCCTGAAAATTTCCTCTTTAGTGACTTTAGACCTATAGTAGTGTCGATACTTGTTTTTGAAGTATTTCTACATCTGATCCCAAGTGGTGATGCTATCCCCAGGTAAATCCATAAACCAACACAAAGCCTTATCCTTGAGAGTGGATGGAAATAGTTTCAACTTCTGCTCATCATTCATGTAGTCATAGGTTCAACATATGACAAAAAATTCAAATAAGAAAGTTTCTGGATCTTCTGTGGTTAGGCCATGGAAATGAGGAAGGGTAGAGGGGATTATATTCTTCATCTTAGTATCTAGATTGGTTTCCTTGATGGAAAACGTGCCCTCAACTCTTTCTCTATTTCCTCTGTCATGTCTATTTTCATCCATTGGATCAGTAAGAATGCGTTCTTCTTCTTCTTCTTCTTCTTCTTCCCTTGTAGGTTCTTCAAATATTTCAAGTTTCTCACTTAAGGGTTCCTCCAATTCACAACCACCGAAGAAGAGGGAAGGTTGGCTGTTTGAAGCAGTGGGAGTATTTGGCAGAACATTCCCTAAGTTATCCCTATTCCTATAAGGCATGAAAAAAATGTTTTTGTTTTGTTTTGAGTTTTTTTTTTTTAAACTTTGAAAGTGATTGTAGAATTGAAATTGCAGATTGAATTAAAATTAAATGACTAAATTAAAACTAACTACTTGAATGACATCTTACTTTCAAAATGGAAAGGAAAGAAAAAAATGCAGAATGGAAAAGAAAGCAACTAAATTACTCTTGTAGAAATGAAGCTAATAGTAGAATATAGTAAACAAGAAATGGAAGAAAGAAAGCAGTAATGACATATTACTCAGACACCTCTCTGAAAATGGCACAAAAAAGTGATGAGCACCACTACTGCATCAAGAATTCTGCAACTCATAGGGCTACCAACTTTACTTTATCAACCCAGGGTTTATACAAACTTGTAGGTGATAGTGTTGTATACACAAGTAAAAGTGATCATTCTTCCTTTTGTCACCATTCAAATGGTGAGATATGTTCAAAATGCAACAAGATGATGAAGCTTAGTGGAAAGGAGTCGTCTTCGCTAAGTGGGCCCACAGGCTATTTTTGGCGCAAAGTCTATTTTTAGACTATGTCTATTTTTAGACATATGGATCATGGTCTATGAGTTGCAGGATGCTATTTGTGGATGATTGGTCATGTTGGTAAAAATAGATGGACTTCTATTTTTAGACATATGGGCGGAGTCTATTTTTAGACTACGAGGCTAAAAATAGAATAGTCGAATATTATTAGCTCTTAATAATATTTGGACTATAAACATTATCTTATCCTCTTGGAGCACTTCAGTTCAAGCTACGGATGTGGCACATGCAACTACCAGAAGGAAATACACTTTTCTTATGGGTCAGTTGAGCTATTGCATGATGGACTACATTTATAACTCAAGAGATTGAGTTTGGTGGAGTTGATTGAGAGTTTATGGAGTTGTGTTCAGTTTTACTTAGTTGAACTAGTTGTATTTAGTCTAACTACAAATACACTAGTGATGAGTGATGCGAATTAATTATTAATTAATTCACTAATTATTAACTCATAAAGCAACTAAAGAATACATCAGTTAACTCAGTGCATGGACATTTCAGTGGAGACAAGTGTTAGAGGTGGGTGAAAGAGTGAGACTGCTATCAGTTGTGACTATAACTGTGCATGAGATTTGCACAATCAATGATGGAGATTTCCAATGAGGATTGTGTGGTTCAAGTCAAGGGAAAAACAAGTTTGGATCAGATATATTCTCACATTCTCACATTGGATTGTGCAGTAGAGGCAGACAGACAGTGGAGGAGATTTGAACCTGTGACTTTATTCAGATCTGATCTAGTTTATGTGTAACAGGCGGAGATAGTACTGAGTACTTGTGAGGAGTATTGTACTATGTATTGTTACATGTTCTCTATCATTATAATATACAGATAGTTGGGGGTTTTCAGTTGTATGCTTTCCCCGGGTTACATACTGTGTTAATGTGCACATGCAATTGATGTTTCATTGTTTTTAATTCCGCAAAATTGATGATCAACATAGAGGAGGTTATGCATTATGCATGCATTCCGCAATAGTGTATAATCAGGATAATCTCTGTGAATAAGTGTCATATTATTCAAAATTTCTACATGGTATCGGAGGAGAGTTGATCATCAAATATATTATTCAGAAAGTGATTACATTTTATTTCTTCAGGCAGAGTCTGTAATCAGGTGAGGTAGCCTCTGGATTCATCCTTCTTTTGGAAGGTGAGATATTCGGTAAAAGCCCATACATTGAATCTCTGTATGAGAAATACTTTGTTCTCACGAATTTCAGATCAGAAGCAGTTGATTTTTGAGCTGGTGCAATTCGAATTTGCAGTAGTGTTTTCTTGGTGTCAAAGTTGAAATGTCTTTCAACAGATTGTGATTGGAGTATGCTCTTGAAGGAAGCTCAAATTATATTGCATGGAAAGACATGATGGAGGTAGTGTTAGATGAAAATGGGCTAGAGGAGTTCATAGAGGCTGAGGTCCCAGAGCCTACTGATGCTGCTCGCATTGAGGTTTGGAAAAAGAAGATAGCAAAGTGTTGAAGAATTCTATTGGAGGGCATGAAGGATCACATTGTATCCAGCCTGCATGGAAAGGCTCTCCATAATTTATGTGGAAAGAGTTGACAGATCTATTCCAAAGCAAGAGTGACCAGAGGAAGTTGGTGCTCAAGGATAAACTCAGAAACATTAAGTGTGAGAATGGAGACAGTGTGCCAAGTATCTCACGAAGTTCACCCAATGCCAGGATGAGCTGGGAAGTGTGGGGGTGACTGTCGATGATGAGGACTTGGTGAGCTTAGCTCTCCTTGGTCTTTTGAAGAGTTGGCATTCCTATCAGGACTCTGTCAATGGTCGGGAGAAATTTCCAGGATGGGAGAGACTTTGGTCAAATCTTGTGCAAGAGGAGATCAGGCGGAATACTAGGGATGGATCTTCATCAAAGGCATTTGATGAGGAAAATTTCGCTTTGGCTGCCAAATCAAAGAAGGGGAAGGAGAAGAGTTCTCTTTCCGAATCCAGTTCTTCCAGTGATGGGAAGAAAGTTGACAAATCGAAAGTGTGATGCTTTCGTTATCATGAGGTGGGCCATTATGCTCTAAATTGTCCACGAAGGAAATCCAAGAAGGGATCCGGGAAGGATCTGAAGGTGAGGCACTTGCTTCACAATTCGAGTTGGATTTCACACTCTTCGCATGCATGGTTTCATCCATGGCGGGAAGCGGTTGGTTTCTTGACAGTGGAGCTTCTTTCCACATGACCGGTGACAAGAGCTTGTTTAGTACTTTGGACGAGAAATATCACTAGATACTCATAGCGATGGGAAATGATGAGAAGTATAGTGTCTCGGGTGTAGGCACGGTTATTTTTCAGAGGCAGCATGGAGCTCACCTTACCTTGACCGATGTCAAGTATGTACCAGGACTGGAGAGAAACTTGGTGTCGATCGCGATGCTAGAAGACGAAGGCTATGATGTAGTCTTCAGTAAGGGAAAGGTTTTCCTTAGACCCATCATCACTAGACAGGTGAAGTAGATTGGTTCACGGGTCAAGAACCTGTATGCTCTTGAGGTTCAAGATGCATGCAAAGCCTTGAGTAGCGAGGCAACTAATGGATACTTGGTGGTTGAGAGGGAGCGTATATTACCTCTCAACATGCAGAGCCAGAAGAAGTCTCAGACGAGTGTGGAGGAGCCACGATTGGTGCAACAACTTCAAGAGGTCATGGAACAGTCACAACAAGGGAAGCTGAGAGGAGATCGAGTAGAGACATCTACTCATGCAGAGACCTCCAGTAGGGGGAACTTCGAGCCAAGTGCGCTGAGGGATCACATGTAGCCATACCTCCAAGTAGGAGGTGTGGCGATATAGATCACGATCGTCCCAAGGCAGAGGGGCAGGATCCTTGAGGAACCCAACCTCTTGGATGAGACCTTGCTATGGGGGCCCCAATGTGGAGTAGAAGGAACTGACTGATTGGGTAGAGACAGATGCAGATGGAGCATCAAAGAGAGTGATAGTGTAGGGAATCCCAGGACAGTGCATATCTAGCAAGCTGCAGCAATGCCAGCAACACAAGTGTTTTACACAGTGCTAGGTGGCACAGAGAAGTATGTAATGGTGTGAGATGCATGGAGATGTTGTAGTAGCATAGATGTTATAGAAGGAGCACTTGTCAGTAGCAGGTAGAGCTTCAGCATCAGAGTATGTTCTTAGCCCAACAGAGTGGTCAGTTGGGAGTGTTTTTGTTCCAAGTGTTGTTGGAGCAAGTGGATCGGGCAAATGTGTTGCATGCAGAGCATTCCAGAGTTGTAGGATAGGGGTTGCAGATAATCCATATCTTATTGAGAGGGAGTGTTGAAAATGCAACAAGATGATGGAGCTTAGTGGAAAGGAGTCGCCTTCACTAAGTGGCCCCGCAGGCTATTTTTGGCGCAAAGTCTATTTTTAGACATATGGATCATGGTCTATGAGTTGCAGGATGCTATCTGTGGATGATTGTTCATGTTGGTAAAAATAGATGGACTTCTATTTTTAGACATATGGGCGGAGTCTATCTTTAGACTACCAGGCTAAAAATAGAACAGTTGAATATTATTAGCTCTTAATAATATTTGGACTATAAACATTATCTTATCCTCTTGGAGCACTTCAGTTTGAGCTACGGATGTGGCACATGCAACTGCCAGAAGAAAATATGCTTTTCTTATAGGTCAGTTGAGCTATTGCATGATGGACTTCAGTTAGAACTCAAGAGATTGAGTTTGGTGGAGTTGATTGAGGAGTTGATGGAGTTGTGTTCAGTTTGACTTAGTTAAACTAGTTGTATTTAGTCTAACTACAAATACAGTAGTGATGAGTGATGCGAATTAATTATTAATTAATTCACAAATTATTAACTCATAAAGCAACTAAATAATACATCAGTTAACTCAGTGCATGGACAGTTCAGTGGAGACAAGTGTTAGAGGTGGGTGAAAGAGTGAGACTGCTATCAGTTCTGACTATATGTGCATGAGATTTGCAGAATCAATGATGGAGATTGCCAATGATGATTGCATGGTACAAGTCAAGGGAAAAATGAGTTTGGATCAGATCTATTCTCACATTGGATTGCACAGTAGAGGCAGGCAGACAAGGGAGGAGATTTGAACCTGTGACTTGATTCAGATCTGAGCTAGTTTGTGTGTAGCAGGTGGAGATAGTACTGAGTACTTTTGAGGAGTATTGTACTATGTATTGTTACATGTTCTCTATCATTATAATATATATATATATATATATATATATATATATATATATATATATATATATATATATATATATATATAGTTGGGGGTTTTCAGCTGTATGCTTTCCCTGGGTTACATACTGTGTTAATGTGCACATGCGATTGATGTTTCATTGTTTTTAATTCCGCAAAATTGATGATCAATGTAGAGGAGGTTATGTATTATGCATGCATTCTGCAATAGTGTATAATTGGGATAATCTCTGTGAATAAGTGTCATATTATTCAAAATTTATACAAAATACCACTAGGGTTTTTTAAGCTAGACATCTATGGATTCAGAAGAAGATTGATTACTAATGATGGAAAGAGAAATCTAATGTAAGAGAAATGTTGTCTAATGTAGTAAGGAAGAAGATTGAAATCCAATACTAAAACACACCATTTCCTACCTAACGGCTAAAAGACTATGTTTTAGAAAAAATGGTAGATTAACATGTATGAAATTCTACTATCTTAAGCATGTAAATTCAGAACATCAACATTTTACTACTGTGCATGTAAATGGCTAAAATAAATCTATTTTTTCTTTTTGTCTTTTTTCCTTTTTTATGGAGAAGTGTGAAAGCTAATCTCTCTTGGTGATGTGGCAGGTGGCTTAGGGATCCTAGTGGATGGTTGGAAGGTTTGGGAGACCCTTAGGTGACCTTGCTTGGCTTCTTATAGGTTTTCCCTCAATTCAGCCTCAAAACAGGCCACTACAGGAAAACATATAGGATTCCCTATATTTCTACAAGATACAACTGAGAGAAAAATGATGGGTGTTGAAGGTGATGGAAAAATATGTAATGTGGCTGGTGGATGGAATGAAGCAAGAAAATGCCTAGGATCCCTCAGAACTCAAAACCAAGGTTGGGAGATGGTTGGATTTTCTCAACGTGCTTGGAGAAGTTTCCTTGTAAAATGATGAAATTGGTGAGGGTCTTAGTGAAAGCAAGGAATGATCATGCATGGATGAATTTTGAAGGAGGTTGTTGGCTATGAGATCTCTCTTTACTTATGAAACACCTTCACTACATCAAACATTGATATTTTCCCAAAATCATGTAAACAAGGGGAATTTCAATAAGCTATGAAAACAAAGTTTAATGAGATAGTTGTCTACTTCATGCATGAGGAAAACTCAAAGACTAAGATGGAACCATTGATGATATCTACTGTAAGTTTGAATATGGAAGAAATGATGACTAGGTCCTACTCTTGCAACTTGGTCAAATGCTAGCTTAAGTACAGAAAACTCTAAATTCTATGAGAAAGTAGAATTTTGTCTTTTTAGGAGTCCTTTCCTCAAATCATGATCCTTGAAGGGAGAAGTGAGGCCAAAACACCTATTGAAAACTTTTTATGGTTCTTTATCCCTTATAAACTACTACTGAAGTAAATCATAAATGGAAGAAAACTAATAAACAACTAATCAAATCTACACTACTTGCAATGAAATACTTCTAAAGAAAATTTAACCATGAATTTATGAAATCAACCTAAGCATACAAATACAAGAAGAGGATCCTTTGCTCGTAGGGTTGGGCCCTAACCCAAGAGCTTCAACCCTCTGAGTTAACTCAGTACTGGATCAAGAAAAAGCTCATTCTCATTATCAAAACAGGAAATTGCATAGCAATGTTTTCTACAAATCTGGAGCTCAAAAATAACTAGTGTTTTTACAAGAAAAAGTTGACTCCTAATGAGGCTCTAGACCTCTTTATTTATAAAAATTAAGTCCCAACAACTTCCTTAAATCTAGGGAGGCTCGAATCCCAAGCTTGAGATAAACTAACTCTTTGAAAGTCACATGCTCGGCTTCCTTTTGATCTTCATGACTTGGCTGCTTGTACTGTGAGCTAGTGTGATTAATGGAGGAATACTCGAATGAGGGAGGAATAAATGAGGAGTATTTACCTCCTACAATCTCTCTTCCTTGTCCCATTCCAGTTTCAACCTTTAATCTTGCCAAAATTCCTTGATTTTCTCACGCAAACCTACATTCAATGCACATTAGTCCACTAGGGATGATATCTCACTTTGAATCATCTCATTAAATAAAATATAATCAAAACATGTAATAAATTGTGAGAAGAGTTGATTTGACTAAGATATGAGGTGAATTAAGGTCCATATAGTTACCCAATGATGAGGCTCACCAACAAGAAACACATATGAAACCAACATGAAAGCATGACCAACACACAACCCATCTAGTCTGAGATGTGAACAATACTTTGATACCACTCTATAACACCCTCCTCCCACATCTACCCAAACAATCGACCAACCAAGGTAAACATGCGATGAGAGGCCATTATGATATGATTCTACCTCCTAAGTCACGTTAAGGAAGTGGAACTAATGGAAACACACCATACATACATCAAACATCAGCATTAGGACCCCTAAGAACTATGCCAACACTTAAGGAAACTTGTCCCTCGGTCCCACGAAAGTTTTTTTTATCACTTGACCTATGGATGCTCTCACATTATGGGCATGCTAGCATTTGGGGAGCTCTGCACGCTCTCACAGGCATGCATACCAGTGTTTACGGAACAATTTGCATAGTTCTTTGCTAGCGTCCCGAGGAATTTAGCCACTTTTTTAGGGCCATAACCTAGAATTGAATGACACCTTCAGATCTATATGATAACATGGAAATAGAAGTACTAATGCAATCAATTCAATAATACCTTGATTGGACCCCTACTATCCATGACAAGCATTTGTCAAACATATCACGAATATGTAATCTACATGTGTAAATAATATCTTTGAGCATATGGGTCTCATAGTTATATGAGATTTTCCATGAAGCATTGATGCCTCAACACATTAGCTTTCATTCCATCCATTAGGTCATAGATACATTATTCATTCATTTACAAGTAGAAACATGATGAGAGCCATACATAACTGCTATCATAAAACACATACATAACCAGCATAATAGGAACATAAATAACAATGAAAGTACAACCATATAGGCCACATATAATCCATCAAAATTCCCATGGAAATACAAGGAGAAATAACCTTTCATTAATCATGCGAAATCTAAACCGAGGATGAGACTTCCACGTTTCACCTGACTATAGAATGGATGAGCCAAATGTCTATTCAACTATTCACCCTTGTGCCATTTTCCAAGCATGAATGTGGGATCTCATAGAACACATCAATCAAAACTCATCCAGAGGCCATCCACCTCAACCCATTAAACAATGATTCCACCTCACAGTCGGAAAATCACAAAACCATCATCAGGTTGGTCTCCATCCAAGCCTTCCAGGGCTTCGAGAGAATTTGTCCAACTAAGGCTTCCAGTACTAGTAACTCAACCCACAGATTTTTTCGAGCTTCTAGAGCATTTTTCCAACTAGGGCTTCTAGGACTAGTAACTCAACCCACCAAGGGATTCGAGAGAGTTTGTCCAACCAAGGCTTCCAGGACTAGTAATTCAACCCAAGCTTTTACAGAGCTTCCAAAGCGTTTGTCCAACTAGGTCTTCGAGGACTAATAAATCAACCCTAGCTAAGGAACATGAGAACCAACCAAAACAAAACATTGAAAATAAACTCACAATCACCATGCTTGTCCAAGAAATGGCAAGGCTAGGCAATCCAGTGTCAATCCCGACATCCTCCATGCCAATGACAAATCATGACCAACAATCCACATGCATATGCCATGCATGCCAAAACTAGTGAGGAAAACATACATGCAACTCAGTACGTGCGAACAATCTTGTTGTAGCTACTGATCTTGATGCCTTCTTGCACTTTCCTTCTCTTTCTTTGCCTTGTTTCTCCAATAATCCAAGTATGCGACATCATCCAAGAGTGCTCCAAGAAAACTCTAAGTCTCCAAGAGTATGAGTGAGAGAGAGAGAGGATAATGAGAAAACTCCAACACTGAACTGACAAAATTTTACCCATTGATCCTCAAAATCCTTTTTATTAATGAGCCCTCTATTTTCTTCATTTTCCATTATTTTCCTTCATTTTCCTCCTCACATGCAACCTTTGACCTTTCACCTCCATTTTCTCCTAATTTCCATTATTTTCATAAATAAAATTCCACCATTCATCATGGAATAATTAAAACTAGAATACTATATATATATATATATATATATATATATATATATGTCAGATAAGTATATGCATATATGAGTTTTATTAAAATAAATTTAAAGCTTTTTTTGGATGAGAAAGTTGAGTATGTTTGAAGTTTCTTTGGAGCTAAAGACCCATTTTGGTGTAGCTATTTAACATGTCTATATTAATAAAATTTAAATTTAAATAAAAAAAGCATTTACTTAACTATGAGACTTAATCAACTTTAACCTAAAATAAAATAAAAATCACAACCCTAGGGTTTAGCCGACACAGCTTTACGAGCTTGGGCATTGACCGAATCTTTATATTTAAAGTTTCTTCCAAATTAAATACGCATTTTCCAAATTAAGGGCGGTAGCTATTTAACATGTCCATTCTAATAAAATATAAATATAAAATATAAAGAAAAACATTTACTTAACTAAAATATAAATATTAAATATTAAAAAAAACATTTACTTAACTAAAATATAAATATTAAATATTAAAAAAAAATGCTTAATCAAATTATACATGTCCATTCTAATAAAATATAAATATAAAATATAAAATATAAAAAAAAAACATTAACTTAACTAAAATATAAATATTAAATATTAAAAAAAAACATTTACTTAACTAAAATATAAATATTAACTATTAAAAAAAGAAGACGTAATCAAATTATACTCAAAAATAGAAAGATAGATAAATATTAAAGAAAACTTTTACTTAACTATTTGACGTAATCATTAGAAAAAAACATTTACTTAACTAAAATATAAATATTAAATATTAAATTAAATATTAAAAAAAGACGTAATCAAATTATACTAAAAATAAAAAGAGAAATAAATATTAAAGAATATGGGAAACGTACAGTAGAGAGGCCCACCTTATTTTTCATGCCTCACTGCCCAACTGGTCTCATTGACAATGTCTTGTTAGCAAACTGGACCCCTACCAATTTGAACAAGATTATCATATTGTGCGACAATTTTAAGGCGATCAAGAAAGATATTTATCGAATTCGGTATCTTCTTTCATTGAAACATTTGCAGGCCATTCTTCACAGTGACGATATACTGCACGAAACGCCCCTTCCAGAACCACCAGAAACAGATGAGATAAATAGGAGAGCATTTTCTCGATTTAGTTGGCATTTCTTTACATTGGATGGTTCCATAGAACATCTCAATCTTGATCTCTTTCCAGAAGTCCTTCCAAATAACAGTAGCGTAGATGCAATGTTGCTTAACGCCGTTGTTAGACAGGCCAGGAAGTTTTAGAATTTTGTGGCCAATTTTTTATTTGCTATATCACAGGTTTGTAAACTTTGTAGGCATACAATAATCCAACCGAGGACTAGGGTTGTTCTCTAAGGGAACGTCAGAAACCACTGAATCTTTTTTGGTGTTTGAGAAAGTGTGAAATGGAGGTTTTTGTGATTGATTTGGAGGAATACTAAATTGAAGGGCAAATTTCGATGTGGTTCTCACTCCAAATGTGACCAAATTGAGCCTAATGACTTCCAAGGGCCGTAGGCCACATTTTTATTATATATATTTTTTAAATGATATATACTTTTCTCAATTTGCATATTTTCCATCTTTGACTTTGTTTATATTGTTAGTTCAGTTACAAACTCATAATGGTGTTGAAAAATACTTAATTTAATTTTTTAAGAATTTTAATTTCATCAAAATCATCATTTAATTTTTTTTTTATTTAATTGAAATATTTTTGAGATCAAATTTATATTTTTAATAACAACCACACTTTGCTTTTATGTTTTAATTTTAGAGTAAATGAAACTATTCATTTCTTCCAATTCAATTGTATTAAACTATAGTTAATGACATTACACATTTTTCAATTGTCAAGTTTACAAGAGTAGCACTACAAAGTTTATAGTTCTTTGGTTTACATATTTTGTGCTTGAGAAATGAGTCATGTCCTTGAAGACACGAACATAAGAGATGTATTAGAATATTTACTCACATTCAATGTAAGTTGAATCGATGTACTTGATTCTTTATTGCAACAAAGTAAAACATAATAGAAATAGAACCTATTTTTCACATTGTAGAGATGAATTACAATCTTCAAGTTTTCTTCTGGACACTTGGTATAATATTCCCCTTCAAATTTATAGTTGCAAGTTGTAGCTTCACAAAATATGGAGTGCATATGGGAGGATAGTTCTATCCAAGAAGTGAGTTTGAAAAGTGGGCAAGTGGTTGTTTGATTGCATTACAAGCAATGTGTCCAAAAACCTGATAAAATTAGTTAATGATATTGCAAGATATATATTATAAATCATATTTAAAAATTTCACATAAATCCATTTACAAAAGGGAGAATGGGTTGAAGGTTTTGTTGTAGCTTCAAATTTAGGAACCCCAAAATCTTTCTGATAGTTTTTGCATCACTAGTAGCAAAGAGAAGTCCATCATTAAAGTTAATGCCAGGTCTCATGCTTGGAGGGCCTTCATTCAAATCCATGATTCCATGAAATTGGTACAATAGTCTTGGGACCAATCTAATCTTTGAATAGGCCTAGAACAATCCCAAAGTGCAAATTTGGGACCTAAGAAAGCCTTGGGAGAAAAATAAATTCTAGGTCATGGACGTTAAAATTTAGGTATAGTTTCTTCCTCTAGCTCAAGTTTAAAGGCATACATGCCATCATAGCCACTCCAAGACCCACTTCATAAATTTATGTATGCTAGGAGATTTGAGTGTGTATAGGTTGATGCCATTGGAGCTTTAGTAATGGGAAGAGGAGACCTCAAAACGAGCTTGTTTTGTGTTCTGATTTTTAAGTGCTTGTTTACATTGTGTTTGTTTTATTTTACATTTGGGTAAATAATTTTAGTTTGTTAAATGGATCATCTAATTTTTTATGTCTCTCATGGTTCAAGAAATGTTGATTAGGACCTTGTTGGATTTCTTGGACTAACACTTTATAGTGTTAAGCCATTTTTGGGTCTTTGAAGGCATGTTTAGAGCTTTAGATTACTTTTGTGTTTGAGTGGGGTGCAAAGGTAAGCATATTCCCATTAGGCATCCAAATTTTGACCATGGCATTAGGAGGTCAGCATGACAATTTTGGGAATTTGTTTATGAATTCCCACTAATTGTAAACCTCCAGTTATGGAGCCCAAGGTCTTCTTAAGCCATATTTTTCTCTCCCAAAACACCAAGGTTCTCTCCAAGTATTCTCCTCCAAACACCAAGCTTCTCTCCCCCTTTGAAATCAAGGGCAAAGGTCTACCCAAAGATGAATGATGACTTCTCTCTCCCTTTGTAGAGATGAGCACAGTCAATTTTATCTACTAAATATGAGCATTGTCTACTGACCATGCTCCCCATGAGCATATCTTGAATCTTCTCAAAGATTATTCTGTGACTTTACCAATTATGACCTTTCCTATGACCAATGACTCCATGATTACATCAGTCACCCAACATAGTGGGGTTATCTATTTGACTCATTATCACATTAATTTCCAAAAATAATGTGATTACATACATAAGTGACTTGACCCCAATAGTCCATACTTGACTAAATATTACAATGCTTTTATAATATGGGTATTTATGTGACCTTTACATCAAGAAACAAATAAGAAATTTATAACCACAGTAGAGACCTAATTATTGAGGTATAAATTCCATGATTATCATAATCAACCATCATACACTATAAAAGAGCCTTCAAAGTTAACATTTGTAGCATCAATTTGAACAGAAGCATCACAACACAAACTGTAGCATATCCCTTCATTAATATCAGCAAGTGACAAATGATCCATGAAACCATCATAATTTAGTAGGTAGTGCTCAAGCAATTATAATTCAAACAATGTTCTATAGAATCATAATAGATGCTCCCCCTGAACCTCAACCTACTATTCACTATGAGGGATGATCATATCCAACTCATCAATCAACAAAGCCATCAAAAGAACCAAAGAAATAATGACATACTCATGAATCATCATGAACAATATCATTTATAATTATGATCTGAGCAACATCAACAGATTGTAACCAATCAATGTCACATAATAACTTACTAAAGCATATCATAAACTTTCAGAGAGTTTGTCCCATAGTTTCTTCATTTTACCAAAGCATATGCAACAGTCTTAATCAGACTGTCCTTCCTATAATCTACTTACATAAAGTACAAATAGTAGTAATTTACAATCTCAACTCCCCCTCGACGTGAAATATCTATCAGAATAAGAATAATTAACAGAGTAATGAAGTAGAGATCACTCCTAGTTTCTTTGTGAGATATTCAAAAGAATCACGTGGAAATGGCTTTGTAAATATATCTACAACTTGTTCCTTTGAGGGAAAATGTTCTAGTTTGACCTTTTGTTCGAGCACTTGTTCTCTCAGAAAGTGATATTTGATTGGAATATGCTTAGTTTTTGAGTGCATGAACGGATTTTTAGAAATACTTATGGCACTAGTATTTTCACAAAGAATAGGTAGAGGTTGAGGACAAGTGATTTGAATGTCTTGCAATGTTTGCATCATCCAGAGAAGTTGAGTACAACAAGGTGCAACAACAACATATTCTACCATAGGAGTAGGTAAGGCGATGGAGCTTTGTTTCTTGCGTAACCATGATACCAAGCGAGGTCCCAAATAAAATTCTCCTCCACTAGTACTCTTTTGATCGTAACATTGTCAGCTAAATATGCATCTATGTATGCGTGAAGTGCAAAGTCTTCATTTTTAGGATATGATAGACCAAAATATTAAGTTCCTTGTAGTTCCTTGTATATACTTAAATATTCTTTTAACTTCTTGGAGATGAGTTTCTTTAGGATTTTCTTGAAATCGTCCAACAATCCCAACTAGATGCATAATATGTCGTGTAGTCCCTGTAACATAGAGCAAGATTCCAATCATAGACGTATATTCTAGTTGATTGACTAAAGGAGAATTATCACTTTGAGTAAGATTGCATCCTATTACCATTGTTGTGCATACAAGATTACAATATTCCATTCTATATTTCTTCAAGACCTACTTGAGGTATTCGGTTTGAGAGAGAAAGATACCATTCTTTGTTTATTGAACTTGAAGACCAAGAAAGTATGTTAGTTCAAGAAGTAGATACATCTCAAATTATTTCGGCATAAATGAAGAAAATTTTTGACTCATAGATTCTATATTACTTCCAAATATGATGTCATCTACATAAACAAAAACTATCAAAAGTTTGTGTGTATCAAATTTTATATATAGGTTGTTATCTGTGGACCCTTTTATGAAGCCTTGCTTTTGAAGATACTTGTCAAGATGATAATACCATGCATGAGGAGCTGTTTAATTCATACAGAGCCTTCTTAAGTTTGCAAACAAGATTTTTATTATTTCCTAGAATGAAGTCTTCAAGATGTTCAATGTAAACATTTTCTTCTAGATCCACATTTATAAATACACATTTAACATCCATTTGAAATACTTTGATGTTATGAAAGCTTAAAAATGAAAGAAACATTCTTATGGCTTCATTTCTAGCTACCAGTGTAGATGTTTCTTTGAAGTATATTCCTTCTTGTTGAGAATAGCCTTTGCATATGAGTCTTGCTTTGTTTCTAATTACTTCTCCATTTTCATTTAGTTTGTTTTTGAACACCCATTTTGTCACAATAACATTTCTATCATGAGGTCTTGGTAATAATTCCCATGTATGGTTCTTTTCTATTTGATCAAGTTCTTCATCCATTACCTTAATCCAACATTCATATTTGCATGCTTGATTTACATTTTGAGGTTCAATTGTGGACAATAATGCTAGGTAACTAGAAGTTTCAACAAGAGTTATTCTAATTTCTAATTCCTTTTCACCTACAATTTGAGATTCTAGATTATTTTTCTGAACATACTTTGAAGGAGTCTTTTATGATGTTTCTATGTTTTCATTTCTTTCTTCTTATGCTTTTGTGTTTTCATTTCATTTCATTATTTTGATGCTTCATCAATCTCAACATCAATGCATTCAACAAGTTTTTTAAGCCTTTTATTATAGCATTTATATCCTTTTCTTCTAGAGGTGTATCCAAGGAGGATTCCTTCATTGTCTCTAGATTCAAACTTTCCAAGGTTATCATCATTATTCTTTATGTAACATCTATTTCCAAAAATTCTAAAACTTTTGATAGGTGGAAGCTTACCGAACAATAGTTCATAAGGAGTTTTATCATTGTTTACATGAACATGAGCTTTATTAAGGATATTCATGGTTGTATGTGTTTCTTCGCCCCATAAGGTATGAGGTGTTCTACACTCATCAAGATGGAATGTGCCATTTTTTGGATTGTTTTGTTCATTGTTATTGCCACTCCATTTTTTTGAGGAGTCTTAGCTATACAAAATTGTCTTTTGATGCCAGGATGTTCACAAAAATAAAAAATAAAATCATTTGATATAAACTCTACTCCTTTATCAAATCTAAGACACTTGATTTTCAAATCTAACTCATTTTCTACCAGAGCTTTGAATACTTTAAATTTATCAAATTCTTCATCTTTATGTTTAATTAAACCAATCCAACACATTCTTGTAAAGTCATCAACGAATAATATGAAGTATTGTTCACCCTGAGGAGACTTCTTTCTCATAGGACCACACAAATTAGTATGAATGAGTTCAAGTGGCTCACTTGAAGTACCTTATTTAGCATTAAACTGAACTCTAGTTTTCTAACTGAATTTACATGATTTGCATATGCTATTTTCTGGTAGAGAGATGTTAGGAAAGTCATGAAATTCTCCCATTCTGCTTGACTTTTGTAATTGTGTGAAGCTTAGATGTCCAAAACTTTTGTGCCAGAGCCAACTTTCTTCTGATTTTCTTAAGTAACAGTGCTCTTGGTCACCTTCCAATACATTGACATTACGTGGAGTTGTTTATCTCTTTATTATGATCTTACATGTATCTAGATTCCATACCACACAATTCTTTGATCTGAAAACAACCTCATGCCCATGATCACAAATTTGACTAAAGCTCAACAAGTTATATATTAATATATCAACAAACAAAACATTTCCAGCCTTAACCTTCTTTTCTAGGAAAATTGTTCCTTTCCCTTTAATAACAAGAGGTGAATTATTTCCAAAGGCTATATTATTTTCTTTCTTTATCTCATTAAAAGACAAACATTTGTTTGTCACCTCTCATATGTGATGAGCCCTAGAAATGGGTAATTATATGGGTTCATTTTTCCTCTTAATTCGACTTAATCCACCATTCTCATTAGTGTGTTGCATGTTTTTTATTATATTTATGCTAATAGAGTGAATTGGGTTAGTCATTATGCCAAAAAGTCTAATGTGTGCTTTATGCAGATTTTTGGTCAATTTTGAGACAAAATCAATGGTTTAATGAGCATTTGGCAGCTAAATTCGTGGAAGAACAAGGGTGAGGATTTGTAGGAGGGTGTCCCATTCATTTATGAGCCCTTACCTCAAATTCTCCATCAAAAACTCAGAGCACTAAGGTCCACTTTCCAAAGGGCAGCCGAGCAAGTCAAGTAGGATTGTTTTTATCTTCAGTTCTAGGAAGCTGAGTTCCTTAATTTTAGGAGGCCTGTTGGGAGTCCCCATTTTTATAAATAAGAAGGCTTAGGGCCTCACTTTTTTTAGTCATATTTTAGTTAGATTTTAGCCATTTGATAGTCTATTTTCACACTTTGGTGCAGCCTTGTAATCAGCTAATTTTTGAGCTTCTTCTTGTAGACAGTTTGGTGATGTAACTATTATTTTTTGACCAATGAAGATGAATCTAGCTTTGAACCAGTTCTAATCTTTCCTAGGGGGCTGTATCTCTTGGGATTGGGCCCAAACCAAGTGCCCAGTACCTCCTTTATGTACTTTTATGTGTTTTCTTGCACTCATAGAATAATTTATGTTATTTAGGTTAAATCTTGCTTTGTTACTTAGGTTGTTTTTGATGATTAAATATAGTTGTTCTTGCTTCAAGTTGATTTGATAGTTTGGTAATAGAAAAGATCCACAAAAAGGCTACCGAGCAGTCCTTGATCTCCTTTCTCCCTCCTTGGGACCATGAATTGAGGCCAACGCACTCTTGTTGCCACACAAACACTGTTTTTGATTTCCAATGCAATTGCTAGTGTTAGATTTCGAGTTGGAAAAGTTGATATCAGTTGCATTCTCATGATTAGATATGTTCTTGCTTAGTTTCCATATCTTTCTTGCATAACTTCCTGTCCATCAAGTTCTGTTAAACACTTTTCTGGTTTCTAGGTCAAAAATAAGTTAAACTCTGTTTTCATAGATTTTGCTTGGGTCAGTTTTGAAAAGAAGTGTGTAGAGCACTTGTAAGACACTCCAGTCTGTCCTTCCTCCATCATACAACCTACTCCAATATCTTTCTCAAGATTTCCTTCACTCATTGGCCATACTTTCCCAAACTGCCCTAATTTCTACATTCTTGTGCAAAATTGCTTCCTTCACCTTTGAAAAAATCCAACCATCTTCTTCATGCTTGAGCATCATCTACAAGGTCCTATACCACTTAACATCTCTATCCATCCTCCATTTCCACTTTCCCACCGTTTTTCCACCTTCAACCCTCTAAAAACCACTTTCAACCTCTTCCTGTAGAACTCCGTGTAGAAGTTCATGTGAGCGATTTTTCGAAGTCCGATCATGGTGAAAATTTCCAGAAGGATGATAGTGGCTCCTTAGGTCCTCTCCACACCTTCCCAACCTCCTGCAAGCACCCACTCCATTTCCTTTGGCCAATAAACCCCTGCACAGTCACAAATAGTTGAAACATAAGCATAATAATTCTGCATAAAATTGCTCCAAAATACAAAAAGATGATTTTTCCATATTTTCCTTCAGAACTAGCTTAAACACATGCATTTTACCTTTTCAATAGTCAATGGCATCCATTTCAGTAGTTTACATCTCTTTCCTTCCACAAGTAGGGTTAGTCGGTAAAACTAGGGTTTGCGAGGATTTACGTTTTCTTTCAACTTTCATCTTCTTTCTGCAAGTAGACTACCCTCTTTTGAGTTAGCTTCCTTCCATCATAGTTAAAAGCTTCTTCTGAGAACTCATAGAAGTTGGCTTGAGCTCCTAGCGAACTTGTGCCAGCTGATCAAGTGACAGCCTATAGTAAGAGCTAGTACTTGTGCATATAGCACTGTCGCTTCCAAGTTTTTTATGAACTACCGGGTTGATAAAAGTAAAGTAGGGAGTCCCAGGAGTTGCAAAATCATTTCTCCAATACTGGAGCTCACCATCTTTTTGGCACCATTTCCGGGGAAGCATCAAAGTATTCTTTGATTACTGCTTTTCTTCTATTTTCTATTGCAACCTTCTGCTAAGTAGTTTATTTCTGCAAGAGTAGAGTAGTTATTTCATTTCCATTTTGCAATTTCACTTCAACAAGTGTGAATTAGATATTTCCTGCTTTCCTTTCAATTCTGCAATTTCAATTATGCAAAAGTAGATTATACATTTCCTGCTTTCATTTCAATTCCACAATTTCATTTCAGCAAGTGTAGATTAGCTATTTCCCGCTTTCATTTCAATTATGTAATTTGATTTCAGCAAAATGTATTAGTCCTTTCCTGCTTTCATTTCAATTCTGCAATTTCATTTCAGCAAAATAGATTAGTCCATTCTTGCTTTCATTTCAATTTTGCATTTTCATTTCAACAAGATAGATTTTAGTTAGTTGCAGATTGTTGTTCAATCTATTTCAGTTTTTTGCAGGTACAAGCAGAAAAAAAAAATAATAATAAAAATAAATAAATAAATAACCAACCAAAAAGATTTCCTTTCATGCCTTGTAGGAGTAGAGATAATTCAGAAAAATGCTTGCCAAACACCCCCACTGCTTCACACAACCAACCTTCTCTCTTCTTCGGTGGCTGCAATCAAGAAACACCCTTAGGTAACAACAAGACATATTTGAAGAACCTATAGGGGAGAAGAAGAAGAAAACGTTCCTCTGGAGCCAATGGCTGAAAACAAAAGTATTAGGAGCAGTACTTTTTCTTCCAACTCATCCATTGAAGGATTAGAAACATGTGGGAAGGCTTCAAGAGCAAGATGAGGCAGATGTTTTCCATGCATATCAAAGGATATCGAGAGGAAGCAGATAGGGCTTTGGCCATTTTTTGTCCCAGGTGCACTAGAAAGCGTCCTAGTAATGAATGTCCATTGAAGTCCATAGAAATGTGTTTTGTCTGTGAAGAAGACCATCCTACGAATCAGTGCCCTTCCTTGGCTGAAATTAAAGTTGCATATGAGAGGGCTGAAGGTGCTAATGAACCACTCTATTTCATGAACCAAAGGAGGCCACATGGACCTAGACCTTACCAACAGGGAATGCAAGGAACATCCCAGACTTATTACAACCCCTATCAAGCCACTTCCATGCCTTCTTAGGATCCCCTTGCTCATCCTTCCTGGTCCACACCCCCTCCTTGGTCGTATCCATCTCAATATCATGCTCAACCAGCTACTCATCCATTTCACCCCAATGCTCAGCCACAGCCTTAGTGGAATGCACCTCATCAGGGGTGGAGGCTCCAGTACAACTCTCCTCTCGCTCCTTTACCTCCACCACCTACTCAACCACAACCCTCACATCCTGCTCCACCAAGGCAGCCACAAATGCCTGCTCAACTGAACTCGAGCCCAAATAATAGGCAAGCTCAACAAGTATATAGTGGGAAACCACATGCCCAACCAGAACCCCATCCCCATCCATCTCAAATATACACCCCCACTCAACTTCCTGCCCCACCATTTCCAAACCCTCACATTGAAGGAGCTCAACCAAATTATAATGCTAAGGTACAACATTTCCAAACAACTCCTCTTGAGCTCCATGATATTCACCATAGCTCAGGAAGAGTATTGCAAAAAAGAGATTATATTGAAAGCATTGAAGGACCACACCCATCAAAAAAAGATTCTAAAGAAGAGATCAAAGGACCATGGGCTGCACTTGATGAAGAGAAGACATCAAAATCAGAGATCGAGAGAGCTCCCTCATGGTTACCATCAAATCCTTCATGTATTCAAGAGAAAAGTCAGCAAAAAGAGGAAGATGTGAAGGTCATGATAGAAGAAGACATGATGAATGATCCAAATCAGCAAAAAGACCAAGGACACCACAACTATATTAAGATATGGTTCCAGACGATCACTAAGTTGCAACAATACTCTTTTCCTCAACTATGCTTGATCCCTTCAAAGTCAAACCATTTGGTCTCTGAAACCCGGGTACTTGTCAAAGCATGCATTTTAAGCATCCACATCATTTTGTCTCTCATCTCGATGTGCACATGGCTCCATTAGAAGTATTCTTATACTTGAAAATGATTTTGATTTTCAAGTAGGGTAGGGTAGAAAAAAAAAAAAAAAAAAGGAAAAAAATGAAAATTAAGAGAAAATAAAAATAAAAATCTAAGGTGAAAACCTCCTTGGAGTTGCCTCATAGTGGCTCATTGATTGAAAACCTCCATGAGGTGGTCAATGGGTTAGAAAGAAGAGAAACGAAAAAGGGAATAAGATCCCTAGGTGAAAACCTCCCTTGGAAGCAGCCAGGGCAGACAATTTAGGTTGAAAACCTCCTTGAGGCGCCCTAGTTGTTTTCAAAAAAAAAAAAAAAAAAAATGAAAAATGAATTTCCAGTGTTCTACAGGAGGATCCTATAGAAATTACAGAGAGCTAGAAATGGACTTCAAAAGCAATTTGAGGAACATGGAAGCTTCATAAAGAGTTGATAAATCCCGTTGCAATCTTCAAACCTCTCTCCCATCAATTCCAAGTCTGCATTACAGCCAAAGCTCATTTTTTCTTACTGTACAAAAATTACAGAATTATCTGATACAAAAATACATAGAGCAGAAATTTTCTTTTCCCTAACTTGAAAATCGTGCATCCATTTAAGAAACTATTTCATGGGGAGTTGTATAGGGATGATGGCAACATCCCAAGCAATTTCAGCAGATTCCAGTTCACCGTTTCCAAGAAATCAACCTCCACCTTCAGCCATTTTTGCATTTTCTCCATATCCTTCCATCCATTTAAGAACCTGTTTCATGGGGAGATGCATATGGGTGATAGTAACCTGCCCAAACAATTTTAACCAATTCCAGTGCACGGTTTCCAAGAAATTGACCTCCGTCACCTTCCGCTATTTTCAATTCTTCTCCAAATCTGTGCATCCATTGACCACAGTTTTCCTATGGGAGGTCCATAATGATGATAGAAACATGCTCAAAAAATTTCAGGTCAATCCAGTCTATCGTTTGGGAGCTATAGACAACACAAGTCGTTGTCTTGTAAAAATCTAGCATCAGCAGCATGAGGGTGAAAATCTGAAGGTTGAAATAGACTCCTGCAACTTAGATCTAGCTAGAGGATACCTGCACAAGAAAAATAGCCACACATCAAAAAAAAAAAAGAATATAGCAGAAGGGCATGCAGCAATTGAATATGAGCATGTAGTAGCAAAAGAACCAAGCAGCACACACATTTTGACTTATAGGTAAGTGTCTAAACCAGTTCCTCTATTTGCATCTGTATGATTCAAAACTTCATAAATGAATGAAATGGTTGGATTAAGCCAAAAAGGTGGCCAATTAACTGGACACCCTCAGCTAGTTCGATCACACCCATCACAAGATCACATTGCACATCTGTCTAGTCAAGTCATGGAAAAATCTAACAGTCGGGTAGTGGCAACTGTTTTGAGCTCAAGCGCCAATGATGGCAAGTGATTACGGGTATAAAACATACAGTTTCATAATAACACTGCAGTGGGGACCAACAGTCTGCATGGGGCCAATGTACACTTGGCTAGCTCACCCTCCATCACTGAAAGTCTCCATAAACAGCCATAAGAACTCCTCTTTGAAATACTCTCACATTTCCATTTTATCATTGTCCCCACAGCTGCAACAAGCTCTATACCACATCCATAGCAACGAACCAGTCGTTCTCTGCCATTTTTCAAAACCCTCCTACTTATCAGGTTCTATAGGAATGGCAAGCACAATTTACAGGAGCCAAAAGATTTCTACAGGAAGGGCAGAGAACAACTCTGCAGAAGGAAAACTCGAGATTTTTGTCAAAATTTGAGCTAGAAACAAGGTAGGCTCAGGAAACCTCTCTACATATGACTTATTTGAATGATTTGGTGGATTAAAAGCACAACATTGGATTGAAAACAAGGAGAGTGAATCTTAAAAGTCTGCCTGAATATTTTCCCTGAGTTCTACACAGTTCTCTATTTTCTTCTTTGCATTCGAAGTCTGTCTCCTTGTTTCACAAATTCTACTGTAAAGAACATACATACACTCGTAGAAACCAGCCTGTGTGAAAAGAAATGAATTTGCATATTTGTCTACTCTCTGAAAAAAACCTGTGTATTTATCCTCTATTCTGTAAAAAAAAAAAAAAAAATTCAAAAGTAGAGAGTCAAATTCGGGATAAAATCATTTTAAAACAGGGGAAATATTGCAATTTGATGTTGTAAGGAGAAGCACATACGAAATTCCTTATTTGGTTCTATAAAAAGACAAAAATTCAGCTATCCCTCTGTTTCATTTTTTCCTGCTTCTCACCTAAGCATTCTTAAAAAAGCACTTAGCACACATGGATGCAAATTGCTAAATCTAAAGGATTTGAACACATAGGGCACATGGAGGATAAGCTAAATGGATTGAGAGGGGAGTTGGCCATGGTAAGGTACATAGAGAGTAGTAAAAGAGCCCAGCTACAGGAAGAAAACGAATTGCTGAAAAAGCAGTTACAGCAACAGGAAATTCATAAGGGAGATAGGTTGTCCATCTTGGGAGGGCAGCAACAACAAGAAGGTCCCCTAACAGAAAATGAAACCAATAATGACTCAATAGGACAAGAAAAGGAGAAGGAAGAACTTAAAATAGAAGAGGAGAAGGATGAAGAGACAGAACAGGAAGCGAGGGAGCAAACAAAGAAAGAAAAAGAGACAGAAGGAGGAGAGAAAGAGGAAGCAGAGGCAAAACAAAGAAAAGGGTCCCCTGAGACTCTGGAAGGAGAGGCAATAGCTAGCCTCACTACCCTGAGCACACCAATTAAGGCAAAAGGAAAGAGAAAAAGGCAGACCTCCGTGTATTTCAAGGCTAGGAAAAGCACAAGAATTCAAACAAGCAGAATAGGAGGAGCAGTGGAAGAACATGGACAAGAACGCAGAATTTTATCGCACACATGAGTAGAGCACATCAAAATCTTGGGATGATAGCGAGGCCACGAGGGCCATCAAAGATGAGGAGATAGATTAATTGCTCAGAGGATGAGCAACACGTTCAGTAGGGGGTGATGATGAGCCACAGAAATGGGTAATTATATGGGCTCTTTTTTCCTCTTAATTCGACTTAATCCACCATTCTCATTAGTTTACTGCATTTTTTTAATTATATTTATGCTAATAGAGTGATTTGGGTTAGTCATTATGCCAAAAATTCTAATATGTGCCTTATGCAGATTTTTGGTCAATTTTGAGACAAAATCAATGGTTTAATGAGAATTTGGTAGCCAAATTCGTGGAAGAACAAGGGAGAGGATTTGTCTGAGGGTTTCCCCTTCATTTATGAGCCCTTAACTCAAATTCTCCATCATAAACTCGGAGCACAAAGGTCCACTTTCCAGTGTAGGACTGTTGTTATCTTCAGTGCTAGGAAGGCGAGTTCCTTAATTTTAGGAGGACTGTTGGGAGTCTCCATTTGTATAAATAAGAAGGCTTAGGGCCTCAGTTCTTTTAGTCATATTTTAGTTAGATTTTAGCCATTTGATATTCTATTTTCGCACTTTAGTGTAGCCTTATAATCAGTTCATTTTCAAGCTTCTTCTTGCAGACAGTTTGGTGATGTAACTATTGTTTTTTGACCAATGAAGATGAATCTAGCTTTGAACCATTTGTTATGAAACCAGCTCAAGAAAAGAAAGAAAAGATAGATCAAAGCCTTAGAATTCAGCCACTTCGAGGGGGAAACCTCCTTTACATTACATAAATGAACAATTCTTTTATGATTCAAATGAAAAAATCTCCTTTCTATATATAGGAGTCTAAGGAGTCATAGTATAATCCAGCCGACCTAACAATAATAATATAAAGCCACAAAAATAACAATAGAGGGATTCTATGGGGCACAGAAATAACAATATGGGGGTAATAGGGGCAGAACAATATAAATAAGGGGTATAACTATAATAGTAATGGGGTAATCACTAGTATTATAGGGACCCAACATGCCCGTCTCCTTCAAAAAAGTGTTGTCCTCAATGCTTGAGTAATTATGTATACTTCTGCATAAAATTCTCATCCTCCCATGTAGAATCTTCAGCGGATAAGTTCTTCCACTTGATAAGATACTCTGAAATTGATCGATTTCGTAGCTGTCGAGTTCTTGTTTCTGTGACTGCTTCCGGTTCCAATATAATTTTTCCTTCCTCGTCAAGTTCTGGAAATATTGTTTGAATTGGGAGCTTGTCGCCTATAACTTTCTTTAAACAAGAAACATGGAAAACTGGGTACAATCAAGAAGCTGCAGGAAGCTCCAATTTGTATGCCATAGTACCAATCTTTTGCAACACCTTGTACGGACCATAATACTTTGGTGATAGTTTATTATCCTTCTTAGCTTGCTTTAGGGAGATTTGCTTATATGGTTGTAGCCGTAGGAATACCCAATCACCTACATCAAAACTTCTTTCACTGTGATGTTGATCTACCTGTTGTTTCATTCTATTTTGTTCTAACACGAGGTTATCCTTTAAGAGTTGGAGGACTTGTTGTTGATGTTCGATGTGATGTTCCATTGCCTGAACCTTAGAATTTTCTCTTAAATATGATGTGATGGATGGTGATTGATACCCATAAAGTGCCATAAATGGGGTCATTTTTGTTGCTGTATGGAAGGAAGTGTTATACCACCATTCAGCCAGAGGCAACCATTTGACCCATTGTGTTTGTTTATCTGATACAAAGCAACAAAGATATCCTTCCAAACATTTGTTTACTATCTCAGTTTTCCCATCAGATTGAGGATGATAAGATGAGCTATGAGCTAACTGAGTACCAAGACAAGAAAATAATTCTGTCCAAAAATTTCCAGTGAAAATGGGATCTCTGTCACTTACAATAATCTTTGGGTTTCCATGTAGCTTTTGAACTATTTCCATAAATGCAGTAGAAACTGTACTGGCTTTAAATGGGTGTGATAATGCACAAAAGTATGCATACTTGGTAAGTCTATCAACTACCACCATGATGACACTCTTTCCCTCAGACTTTGGTAAACCTATGATAAAATCCATTGAAACCTCCTCCCAACGTTGGCTTGGAATGGATAAAGGTTGTAATAGACCTGGTATATTAATTGTTTCAACTTTATTTTGTTGGCAAACCAAACATTCTGCCACAAAATTTTGAATATCTGATTTAAGGCCATCCCAAAAAAATTCCTTCTTAACCCTATGGTAAGTTTTTGAAAATCCTGAGTGCCCTCCTAAGGGAGAAGTGTGCAATTCCCTAAGAATCTTTTGTTTTAGCTAGGAATTCTTACATAGGTATAAGCGATCTTTGTACCATAACGAATCATTTTTCCAGCTAAATGTATCAGAAGTACTAGAATCTTGTTGTAGCTTTCGAATAAGTGCCCACACTTCTTCGTCATTCTTCCATTCCTCCCTTGCTTTGTTTATCCAATCTGGTTGGATAATAGAAATGGCACACAAAAATGCTTCCACATCCTCATCCTTTCTTGAGAGTGCATCTGCCACCACATTTTGCTTCCCTTTTTTGTAGATGATTTCAAAGTCATAACCCAACATCTTTGTGACCCAGTTTTATTTCTCTTCAGAGGATAATCTTTGTTCTAAAAAGTATTTAAGGCTATCATGATCCATTTTTACCTTGAAGTGTCTTCCCATTAGGTAGGGTCGCCATTTCTTAAGTGCATGGAGTATTGCCAACATTTCCTTCTCATAAATGGCTTTTCTTAAAAACTTTCCCTTGATTGGACGACTTTCAAAAGCATTGGGTCTTTCATCTTGCATTAGAACAAAACCAATTCCATTTCCTGAAGCATCACATTCTACAATAAAGGATTTTGTGAAGTCCAGTGTAGCTAAGACCGGTGCTTGGCACATTGCCTCTTTAAGATGTTCAAAGGCCTTTGTTGCTTCCGGAGTCCATGAAAATGCATCTTTCTTCAATAATGTTGTTAGAGGTGCTGCTATTCTCCCATAATTATTAACAAACTTGCGATAATACCCTGTCAACCCAAGAAATCCTCGCAGATGCTTTATGGATGTGGGGATTTTCCATTCCTTAATGGCTTTAATTTTGCTAGGGTCTACCTTAACTACTTCATGAGATACAATATGACCCAAATATTCCACCTCCTGGACTCCAAAGAAACATTTGGATCTTTTTGCATATAATTGTTTCTCCTCCAATAGTTGTAGCACCCTGTCAACATGTTCAACATGATCCTTCCAAGACTTGTTGTAGATTAGTATATCATCAAAAAATACTAACACAAATCTTCTAAGGAATGGTTTGAAAATTGAATTCATCAAACCTTGAAATGTTGAAGGTGCATTGGTAAGGCCAAAAGGCATGACCAAATATTCATAATGACCCTCGTGAGTTCTAAATTCCGTTTTCGGAATGTATTCAATCTTCATTCTTATTTGATGATATCCTGAACGAAGATCCAACTTGGTGAAGTAAATTGATCCATGCAATTCATCCAGTAATTCATCAATGACAGGAATGGGGAACTTATCTTTAATAGTGAGCTTGTTGAGCTCCCTATAATCCAGACACATGCGCCATGATCCATCCTTCTTGTGTACCAATACTACTGGAGCTGAGAAAGAACTTTGACTCGGTTGAATTATACCAGCCTCTATCATTTCTGCAACCATACGTTCAATTTCACTTTTTTGGACATAGGGATATCTGTACGGTCTGATGTTTGGAGGAACACATCGTGGAATTAGATGAATAGCATGATCATGATCACGCATAGGTGGGATACCTTTGGGAGTCTCAAATACCTTGGAATGATTGTCCAGGACTTTTTGGAGATCTGGAGAAATAGATGATTCCAATGTGGAAACATGTAGCGAACATAATTGTGCAATTACACCTCTTTTCTCCTTTTTTAGAAGCTTAGTCATGCCATTAGAGCTGATTATCTTTCCTGGTTTCCATGCAATACTCCTTAATTCAACTTCCTTTCCTTCCGTAGAAAATTTGATCAAAAGTTCTTGAAAATTAAAAGCTATTGTACCCAAGGATTGTAGCCATTGGACTCCTAGTACAACATCGGCACCTCCCATTGGAATGGAAAGCATTGGGCTAGTCAATACATATTCTCCCATGGATAGCTTGATATTATGGCACTTTTCAGAGCAATTTATTGTTCCTCCATTTGCAATCATCACTTGACACTCTGGTGGTGGATATAGGAAGCAATTCAATTCTTTTGCTACCCTACAATGAATAAAATTGTGGGTGCTTCCTGAATCAATCAACACTATTACCTTTTTCTTCTTGATTTGTCCTTCTATATTGATGGTTTGAGGAGTGGTAATTCCTACCAATGCATTACAAGATATGGTCGGATTTATTTTTTCTTCATCTAGGCTTTGTTCCTAGAATATATCCTCTTATTTTGACCTTTCTTGCTCGTTTTCTTCTTCCTCTTCACAATCTATGTAGAATAATTTCTTCCTAGCACACTTATGACCTTTTGTGTATTTGCTATCACAATTGAAACAAATCCCTTTTAATCTTTTTTCTTCCAATTGTTGTGGTGTCAACCTTGTAGGTTGTGGAAGACTAGGGGTAACAACACTTCCGTCTTTATAGTTGTGAGTGGTATGCTTCCTAGTTTCCATAATTTTGCCTTCCATTTTTCTTGCTAACCTGAATGCCTTCTCTAATGAATCAGGTTCCCAAAGGCGAACATCATGTTGGATATTATCCTTTAAATACCCTATGAACACATCAATCCTATGCTCCTCTGGAATATCCTTTACCCTTATGTTCAATTTTTGGAACTCCTCAATGTGCTCCATTATTGAACCCTTTTGTTTGAGACTTATCAATTGGCTAAAAAAAGTGTTGCTTTTTGTATCCTCATAATGTGCTATCAATTCTTCCGTAAAAATTGCCCAAGTGATAAATTTTTTACGAGAACAAAGCCATTGATACCATAAAAACTGATTTCGTTCCAAATATACAGTTTCCATACGTACCTTTTGTGCGTTTTGCACATTATTGAGATCAAAGAATTGATCCATCATTGATATCCATGTGGCGGGATCCTTGCCATCAAACTTCCCCATATCGATTTTTGGAATATGGTGATTCTTCGATCCAACATTAGCATCTATGGAATCATGATTAACACTTCTTTTGTTCTCATCATGAGTTTCCTTTACTACCTTTTCACCATTAGCAAGTATTTCTTGTAGAAAATTTGTCAAATCTGTCTTCAAATCTGACATGCCTGTCTTCAAATTTGTGTCCAAATCTATCTTCAAATTGTGCATCTTAGATTCCATGCCATTCATCTTAACTTCCACGCCATTTATCTTAGCTTCCACGCCATCTATCTTATCATCTGTTAACTTTTGTGAGCGTGACAATTGTTGCACTTGTTCTTGTAGTTTTGATATATCATGTAGCATTTCTTCCTCTTCTTCATGAGTCATGATAGAGCTTTCAGTTTCCTTACTAGGTGTTTGCATTTTCTTTCATTGGGGCATCAGTTACCAATAATAATGCTCTACTATGCCCTTTGAATTCCTTCAAAATAAATTTTCAAACCAAGCTTAAGAAAAAATTTAAAAAATCTACACACCTTTTTTCACTTTGTAGGAGCTCGATATTGCCTCTGATGTATCTCTGTACTTCCAATAATCTAGTTTTGAATTTATGACCTATAGTAGCTCTCTGTGTCCTCTTTCCAATGCCACCAGTCTGATCCAAATTGGATTCTCCAAGAAAGAGTTATGTACAATCTCCCAAGATGACCTGATTATAGACCTTTCCAGAAGAGCGAAGTTTTATGAAGTGCCACGTGTACAATTTTTGATATTTGGTTCTAAAAAAGATATACAAGAAACTACAGTTTGTCCTCTTTCTGTACCTTCTTATGAAATTTCAATCGGATTCCCAGAGAGAAAGTTATGACAATTTTCCCCAGGTCACCTGTTTTGAATGTAATTCAGGAGTCTGTAACAATTCCAACTTCCTCAGATCATATCTCTGAAAATATCGCACGAAAAGCTCTGAAATTTGGACCCACGGTTCAGCGTGATGTCTTCTCAAATGGGTTTTTTTTGTGACTTCTGAAATGTCACAGAAAAAACGTTATAGCGAAAATGCCACGATGACCTGTTTGGAGCAGCGAAACCCTAGAATCCAAAGCTTTGATACCAAATGTTATGAAACTAGCTCAAGAAAAGATAGAAAAGATAGATCAACGCCTTAGAATTTAGCCTCTTCAAGGGGGCAACCTCCTTTTCATTACATAAATGAACAATTCTTTGATGATTCAAATGACAAAACCTCCTTTCTATATATAGGAGTATAAGGAGTCACAATATAATCCAGCCGGCCTAACAATAATAATATAAAGCCACAAAAATAACAATAGAGGGATTCTATGGGGCACATAAATAACAATATGGGGGTAATAGGGGCACAACAATATAAATAAGGGGTATAACTATAATACTAATGGGGTAATCACTAGTATTATAGGGACCCAACACCATTTCTGATCTTTCCTAGGGGGCTATAGCCCTTGGGGTTGGGCCCAACCCAAGTTCCAAGTACCTTCTTTGTGTCCTTTTATGTGTTTTATTACATTCATAGAATAACTTTTGTTATTTAGGTTAAATATTGCTTTGTTACTTAGGTTGTTTTAGATGATTAAGATAGTTGTTCTTGCTTTAGGTTGGTTTGATAGTTTGGTAACAGAAAAGATCCACAAAAAGGCTACCAAACAGTCTTTGATCTCCTTTCTCCCTCCTTGGGACCATGAATTGAGGCCAAGGCACTCTTGCTGCCACACAAACACTGTTTTTGCTTTCCAATGCAATTTCTAGTGTTAGATTTTGAGTTGGAAAAGTTGATATCAGTTGTGATTTCATGCTTAGATCTGTTCTTGCTCAGTTTCCATAGCTTTCTTGCATAACTTCCTGTCCATCAAGTGTTGTTCAAGACTTTTCTGGTTTCTAGGTCAGAATTAGGTCAAAAATAAGTAAAACTCTATTTTCATAGTTTTTGCTTGGGTCAGTTTTTAAAAGAAGTGTGCAAAGCACCTATAAGACACTCTAGCCTATCCTTCCTCCATCATACAACCTGCTCCAGTCTCTTTCTCAAGATTTCCTTCACTCATTCACCATACTTTCCCAAACTGCCCTAATTTCTACATTCTTGTGCAAAATTGCTTCCTTCACCTTTGAACAAATCCAACCATTTTCATCACTCCTAAGCTTCATCTACAAGGTCCTAGACCCCTTAACATCTCTTTCCATCCTTCATTTCCACTTTCCCACCATTTCTCCACTTTCAACCCTCTAAAAACCACTTTCGGCCTCTTCGTGTAGATCCCCTGCAGCCTCATGTAGAAGTTCATGCGAGTGATTTTTCGAAGTCCGATCATGGTGGAAATCTCTAGAAGGGTGCTAGGGGGTCCTCTTCACACCTTCCCAACCTCCTATAAGTTCCCACTCCATTTCCTTTCACCAATAAACCTTTGCACAATCACAAATAGTTAAAACTCAAGCATAATAATTTTGCATAAAATTGCTCAAAAATACAAAAAGATGATTTTTCCATATTTTCCTTCAGAACTAGCTTAAGCACATTTATTTTACTTTTTCAATAGTCAACGGCATCCATTTCAGTAGTTTACATCTCTTTCCTTGTACAAGTAGTGTTAGTTGGTAAAACTAGGGTTTGCTAAGGTTTGTGTTTTCTTTTAGCTTTCATCTTCCTTCTGCAAGTAGACTACCCTCTTTTGAGTTAGCTTCCTTCCATCACAGTTAAAAGATTCTTCTGAGAACTCATAGAAGTTGGTTTGAGCTCCTAGCAAACTTGTGCCAGCTGATCAAGTGACAGCCTGCAGTAAGAGCTAGTACTTGTGCATATAGCACCGTCGCTTCCAAGTTTGTTACGAACCACTTGGTTGATAAAATTAAATTAGGGAGTCCCAGGAGCTGCACCATCATTGCTGCAATACTGGAGCTCACCAATATGCTTTCAACATCCATTATCAATGTACCAAAAAATTTCTTGATCTGCTGCACAAAAGCTAGACCAAATTTTCAGATTCTATGGTTTTCATTTTTGATACCTTTGGTGTTATTGCCTTCTGTTCATGCTGAGGGGATGATCTCATTCTGCTCCTTCATTCAATTTATTTATGCCCAAATTTCTTGAAAAAATAAAATTATTTTTCATCTTAGGGAGGCGAGAAAGCATTATAAGAGTATTTCTTTGACCCAATCTCATTCTTTTATTTTCTTGCTCCTCTAGTCATAATAGTTTTATATGCGATGCACTGAACAAACTTATGACCAAAATTATGACAAGTGAAGCATTGACCATTGAAGTAGAAGTTCCTGGGAGAATAATACCTTTTTGAGTAGCTTCCCCTTTGATTGTGGTAAGGATTTTTTACTTGAGAGACATTTGATCCCTCATTCCTTTGCTGGGAGTTGGAATTTTGATGAATGTTTCCCTTTACTACATTGAGATAGCTTCATGTACCCATTTCAGAAGATTTTATAGTCTTTGATGATTCTCCATTATATCCAAGACATATCTTTGTTAGAGGAGAGCATTGTATTTTGATGATTTCTTCTAAGTTCTCAAATCCTTTAGCAAATCTAAGATTTAGAACCTTTTTTTTCTCAAGTTCTCTTCTTAGACCCACTATTTCAACTTCGAACCTTTCATTGTGCCTCTCCTTTTCTAGAATTTGTTTCTTCAGGACTTCTTCAACTAATTTAGTTTCTTCCGGAAAGATTTTTAGCTAAGTTATTTTTTCAATAAAATTATCCTTTTCTTCTAGGGAATCCATAAATATATCATGATATTCATCAACAAATTTCTCTTCAAATGCCATAAGTATTTGATATTCTTGATCAGATTCGACATCTTCATCATTTGAAAGATAATCACTATCTTCGTGTGTGTAGAAAAATTTCTTGTTTCCAAACCTTCCTTTAACATTTAATTTTTCAAAATTCTTCCCTTTCTCATGATTTTCTTTATAAGGGCATTTAGCAGCATAGTGACCAATCCTTCCACATGCCAAGAATTTCAAACGAAGCTTATCTCTAGATTTTCTAGTTCCCACTTGGAGTTTCTTTACGAAATTTTCCTCTTATTCATCCAATATGTAATCTCATTCCTTAAGCTCCCCCTTTTCCTTCCATTTACAAGTAGCTTTGAATGTTTATTACATGATATCTCATGGACTCCTTTTTCTCATTTCATAGGATGTTAAGATCCCATGAAGTTGTTTAATGTAATAGCATTGGTTAAAAATCCATGTAAAAATATATAAGACCATGGTCATGGGACATGTATTCCAATATGAATAGTGTGCAAAACATTGTAGTGGGTGTCACTTTGGTTATTATGGCTAAGGAAATTGGCAAAACCAATGACAATGGCTTTGAAAAGGCAAGTGGCATTAATTGGCATTTTATTTATGAAAATAGTGGAGATTAGGAGAAGATGAAGGTGAAAGGTCATACGTTGTATGTGAGGAGGAAAATGAAGGAAAATAATGGAGATTGAAATAAATAGAGGCCTCATTAATAAAAATGCTTCTGAGGATTAGTTGACAGACTTTTTGTTGAAGGCTTGGTGAGTGTAAGAATTTTGTCAGTTTAGTTTTGGAGCTCATTCTCTACTCTCTCTCTCACATACTCTTAGACACTTACAGGTTTCATAGAGCACTTTTGGAGGAGTGTGGCATACTTGGAATTTTGGGGAAGGAAGGAAAAGGAAGAGTAGGAAAGTGCAATAGGACATCAAGATCAACAACTACAATAGGCTTTGCTTGCAGGTACCAAGTTTCATGTATTTTTTCCTCATTAGTTTTGGCATTCATGACATATGCATGTGGTTCATTGGTCATGATTTGTCATTGGCATGGAGGATTTCCTAGATTGACAGTGGATTTTCCTAGCCTTGCAATTTCCTAGATATCCATGGTGTTGTGGATTCATTTCTTTGTTTTTTTCTTGTTGGTTCTCATGTTTCCTTTAGCTTGGGTTGACTTACTAGTTCCTGGAAGCCCTGGTTGGACAAATGCTTTGGAAGCCCTGTAACAGGTTGGGTTGAGTTACTAGTCCTTGAAGCCTTAGCTGGACAAAATCTTTGGAAGCTCTTGATGGGTTGAGTTACTAGTCCTCGAAGCCCTTGATGGGTTGAGTTACTAGTCTTGGAAGCCCTTGATGGGTTGAGTTACTAGTCTTGGAAGCCCTGGTTGGACAAACGCTTTGGAAGACATGAGGAAGTTGTGGGTTGAGTTACTAGTCCTTGAGTCTTCATTGGGAAAAACACTTTGGAGCCCTGTAAGGCTTGGGTAGAGACCAATCTGGTGATGGTTTGTGATGTCCAACCATGAGGTGGCATCACTATTTGATGGGTTGAGGTGGTTTGGCCTTTGGAAGCCTTGAATGGTTTTGATTAATGTGTTTCACGAGAACCCACATTCATGCTTGTAATATGGCACGGGGGTGACTGGATCAAGAGAAATTTGGCTCAACCATGTCTATGGTTGGGTGGTTCGTGGAAGTCCTAAACCTAGTTGGCTTTTGCATCATTAATATGAAGTTATTTGTCCTTGTTGATTCATGAGTATTGTAATGGTTTATATGTGGATGATATGGTTGTTGTTTCCTTGGTACTTCTATTTTTATTATGTTGGTTATGAACATGTATTATGACAATGACTATGTATGGGTCAAATCATGTTTTTACTTGTAAATGAATGAACAATTTATTTATGGCCTAATAGATGAAATTGGAGCTAATGTGTTGAGGCATCAATGCTTTTTAGCGATTCTCAAATAAGTATGAGACCCCTATGCTCAGTTCTAGTGTTAATACTTTTATATTTTATATTTGTGACATGTTTGACGAAATTCCTATCATGGATAGTATGGGTTCAATATAGTCCTTCTCAATGTTTTTGTAGATGTATCGTTGTTATGTCGTGATAATTTATTTCTAAACAAGCATCGAATCTTTTACTTCATCACCAAGATTTCTCATTGAGTTAATGGTCTCATCTACCCTAAGAACAAAACTTGCAATACTTTCATCATTATGCATTTTGAGAGTTTCATATTGAATTCTAAACATTTGAAGTTTGACACTCTTTACCTTAGTGTTAGCTTCATAGCTTTGAATGATCTTGTACCATATAGCCTTTGCGATATTCAGCTACATGAACTTCACAACTTCTGATTCTTCGAAGCTTCCTAAAAGAGCGATAGCTACTTTTGTATTGGTCTCATATTGTTTATTTCCTTCTTGATCTATGGGAATGGCGGATGGATACTTAGAGCCTCCTTCAACGATTTCCAAAACATGAGCTTCAAGTGACTATAAATACACTCTCGTTTTGGCTTTCTAGAAAACCAAGTTCTTTCCACTAAATAATAGTGGCCAGATAGTAGATATTGCCTCTTGATTGCTCATCTTGATGAATCTCATTTCTAGCGATTGATATTCTTCTAAAGTACCTACTCTGATACCAATTGTTAAGAAAAATACTGAAATGGGGGTGGTGGTGAATCAATATTTTACTCACTTCAAAATTCTTATTCTATTTGTATACACTACTATTATAAAAGAAAATAGCGTATGTATGCCATTATTATTAAGGAAACATGTGCATATCTAGATAAATTATTTCATCATCTCTTCAACATTAATCAGTGCATCATTACTTCTTTATTAATCAATTAATATGTAATTATGAGAAATTAAGAAGCAGATATATCATCAACACACAAAAACCATATCAAAACACTTAAACACTAGGATTTTAGGTGGAAACCCAATGTGTGAGGAAACCACTAATGTTGCTTTCTATGTCTTCTTTTATTAAAAGAAAAAGTTCTTACAATATTGTACTGGTGTAGACTCTAGCCTGCATGTAGGATACTACCTACAGAAGGCTAAAACCTTTTTTTTTTTTTCCAAATCCTACTGGAAGGAAGCTACAATCCCCTTTCCGAAGGATGTTACCCTCAGATCCTTATGGATCACTTTTCAGAATGTTTCAAACTGGATCCACTTCCAACATTAAAATGCAATAACAATTCTAAAATCAATTACCCAATTAAATCATTTACTAAATCCTAATCAACAAATGCAAGTAAATCAGATCATATCAATGCACATCCATTCATAAGAATACCAAACAATATATTGTTCATGACAGAAGTCAAATCTTGTCACTCCAAACTATGATTAATCATATGTCAAAAGATATAGGCTACTATTATGAATCATACCCGCATATGTACGCACTTACCCTGAATAAGACCTACCTACAGATCTCAAAACAATGATAACTGAATCTAGATCACTGAACCACTAGATAAATCACTCCATCAAATATTGAAACTATCACATATCACTTAACCAAATATACATCACCACACAGTAGCATCATCACCAATCAACATTCTATTCCATAATCAGTTCAACCCAACCAGTATTGTCAAATACAAATTATTATAAGATATACTTCATTGACAGATAACAATAAACATAACAAGATTGATCAAATAGATCATTCTACAAATCATTGTCATGTATGCATGAATCTTACAAAATATATATGTGTATGTACACAGTTCTCATGCTTGACTCCTACATACAAATTTTGAACTTTCACAGAATGTATACGCAACTAACTAGAAGTAGATCTGCGTACGTATATGCCCTCTCTGAGGAAAACCAACATACAGATCTATAATCACTAAATCATGCCTTCGCTACAACCACAACACATAATTCGTAAAACTTACTGTCACACATTCATATGAGAGTATCATTATCACCACAGATATATCACTGTTAGAATTTATCAACAAGCAAATCAAGCAAGCACATATGACATCATACTCCATATCTTTCAGATCTATGTCTTCATCTCGCTAGGAAAACAGAGTTTAACGAGCTAGTTGTTTACTTCATGCATAAGAAAAACTTGCAGAATAATATGGAATCATTGATGAAAGCTACTGTAAGGCTAAGGATGGAAGAAATGATGACTAGGTCCTACTCTTGCAACTTGATCAAATGCTAGCTTAAGTATAATTCTATCTTTTTGGGGCTGCATACGAGTCCTTTCCTCAAATCAAGATCCCTGAAGGGAGAAGTGAGGCAAAAAAACCTATTGATAGCCTTTTCATGGTTCTTTATCCCTTCTAAACTCCTGCCGAAGTAAATCACAAATGGAAGCAAACTAATAAACAACTAATCAAATCTACACTACTTGTAATGAAATACTTCCAAGGACAATTTAACCATGAATCTATGAAATAAATCTAAGCATATAGATACAAGAAGAGGATCCTTTGCTACTAAGGTTGGGCCCTAACCCAAGAGCTTCAACCCTATGACTTAACTCAGTACTGGATCAAGAAAAAGCTCATTCTCATTATCAAAACAAAAAATTACATAGCAATATCTTCCACAAGTCTAGAGCTAAAAAATAACTAGTGTTTTTACAGGAAAAATTCGAATCATAATGAGGCTCTAGGCCTCTTTATTTACACAACTGAAGTCCATAATTAATTCCTTAAATATAGGGAGGCTCGACTCCCACAATCGAGACAAGCTAGGTCTTTGACTGTCACTTGCTCGACTGCCTTTTGATCTTCATGACTTGGTTTCTTGTACTCGAAGCTAGTGTGATTGATGGAGGAATATTCGAATGAGGGAGGAGTAAATGAGGAGGATTTACCTCCTACAATATCCCTTCCTTGTACCATTCTAGTTTCATCCTTTAATATTGACAAACTTCCCTGATTTTCTCTCACAAACCTGCATTCAATGCACATTAGTCCACTAGGCATGATATCTCACTTTGACTCATCTCATTGAACAAAATATAATCAAAACATGTAATAAATTGTTAGAAGAGTTGATTTGACTAAACTAGGATGTGAATTAAGGTCCATATAGTTAAGCAATGATGAGGCTCATCATCACCCCCCTAATGAAAGTGTTGTTCATCCTTTGAGCAACTCAATTAATATCCATTTCTTTCATAACCTTGGTGGCCTCCCTCACATCCCATGCTTCTACTGTGGTCTCCTCTTCCTATGCATAAAATCCTACCTTCCTTTCTATCTCCTCCCACTACTTTCTTTATTCCTCTTCTTTCCTTCCTCTAACATCCCCAAGAGAAGTGGTGGTCTGAGTCTCAAGCTAATCCAATTGACTTTAAGCCTTTGCATGGTTTGCTTATACATGGGTGTCATGTTAAATGCTTCACTCATTCTTTAAGGAGAATGGTACTGTATGATTTTCAAACTATATAGAAAAGTATTCCATCTCCTTTGGCAAGCTTGCATGCTGTCATCCCCTAACAGCCTGAACATATTCTCAAAATATGTAATTGCTTGCTCTTGGGTAGCAAGATACCTAGGTGCATGTTGAGGGTCATTTGCAATTAAATTATGTGTGTTGATAACATCCATTGGATTTGACTACTCAAATCTTATCATGAAAGGCTATGTTTGTTCCCTTGCTAATATCTTCTTCATTTCTACAACCCTTGATTCCTCATGGTTCATCCATGATCCCAAAGACATCAATTGTAAATCCCCTAGTTTTGCATTAGGGTCACATACATTCAGATCTGTCAGGGCCATGTTATGCAAGTATAACTCAGACATCTTAGCCCTATCCTCCAATGTGCTTTGATCACAAAGATCAATGAACTATATATAATCTTGGAATGGAATAATGCCTCTCTGTGCTAGGGTCTTGATTTGGAACTGTAGACACTATTGCTTAAGGTATAATGCATAGGACTTAGCTGGCATCCTACACTCTATTTCCTCGGATACATGTAAAAACAATTTGAGCACTATTGAAGCTAATACAAAGGCCCACACTATGAAGCTCGTCCAAGGAGATGTAGCCCAGGAGGGGTGAACTCCTTAAAAATAAATTTGTGTATTGAGCTCTGTTATTTGTGCTTACTATGTTTTTATATCCTGTTGTTTAGACATTTAAATTCGTGCTTTTAAGTTCATGCAAAACACTAAATTTCACCAAGTTAGATGAATTGACAATCAAATGCTCATGGATAAACTCTTTGTGTATAAGTAAACCAAAGAAAAGAAAATTTTATATCTTGAAATGCTACTAGCACATAATTAACTAGCAATCAATTTCAGATCAATCACTGGTGGAGATTACGGTGAATACTTATTGTAATATGTTGTCCAAATGGAGCTTCAAAGGAGTTATCACATGACTATCCGATAATTTTGTCACCCTGGTTTACAAGATGATATTCGAACAGGATCCACCCTGCATGTCGAAGTGATGTAGGAGCATTCAGCTCAAAAGAATCATTGTATTTTAGTAGACATAGGGGGGTTTTGTGTTTTAAGGAAGTTGGTTTCTTGAGTGTTTAATTGATGTAGTTGTTAAGGTTTCGAGTGATTTTAATGAGAGAAGCTAGAATAGGGATTTAATAAAGTATAGTGAGGCATATTTGTAAATGTTCTCGAATGTAGGAGAACATGAGAGAATCAAGATAGTTGAGAGATTGAGAGATTTGAGAATTAATTGTAAAACTTAGATTAGGAGTTAGTTCATGATTTTGTGGATTAGAGAGGATCCTTAGAGATCAGGAAGAGATTTTAGGATTTTGTTGAGAAGTTTATGGATCTAAACCAGGAATTGGTTATAGAATTCTTGTGTATAAATGTAATCCAGAAAGGCAGAGAAAGAGTTAGTCAAGTTAGATAGTTAGTCAAGTTAGTAGTTAGAGGTGTGAGTTAGAGGTTTGATTGTAAGCCTATGGGCAAGTAGGAAAACTGATGCCACTCATACAAAAGATCGGGCCAATGAGAGAGTTCCTATGTAAATACTCATTTATTAATACAGTTAACTCGATTTTGAGTTCATGTGTGTGTATTGAGTAATTGAGATATAGATTGTGTATGATCTTGAGTTATTCTGTGTAACATAGGTTGCAGGTGCAGAATCAGAGGTGAAATACAAAGAAGAGTAACAGAGAGGTGTTACGGCTTTACACACACTAACAGTACAGGAGGAACCATTTAATGTTATAGTGAAGGTGAAGGAAGCATAAAGGTGTGAGCGTGTTGGGTTGTGTTAAATTCTTTCCACGACTAGCCCATGTAGTTAACCGGGGTGTTAGAAGGGGGGCATAGCCCCCCCTTCATGTTGGAAATAATACAGAGAGGGGGGGTGAATCAGTATTATCTAATTCTTTTTCAATATATTTATACTTTGAATTATTGTATGTCAGTACCATAAAATAATGAGCATGAACAAGAAAAACAGATAGTCACATCAAAGAACACCAGATATAAGGTGGAAACCGAATGTTTGTGAAAACCACCTGCTGCAATATGTCTCTATCTTATTTCAATTAGAAATTCCTTTTACAATGATTTTGTACTGGTGCAGTCCTTTACCATTACGTAGGCTGCAACCTGTAGAGAGCTACAACTCTCTCTCCTGGAAGGGAGTTACAACCCCCTACTTCTTTTCTTTCAAGGACCACTTTTCATAAATTTTCAAACTGGATCCATGAACATCAATCAATCATCAAGTATATCTGCATCAAACAATCTCCTTTTCCCAATTAGCACTGAATCAAGTAAACACTTCTCTGACAGCTGTACCCAGAACACAGTAACAGTAACCACACACCAAATTCTAAACCCAGAATACTGCAGCAATAGACAGAGGCAGCTAGATCATAATTTAAATATATACGCTACTTCAACAACCTGAAACCTGCGTGCAAATCTATAAAGGATAATTCCTTCTTTCAAATATTCAGACACTAATTTACCCAGATTGTCAAATTTATAGATCAAGCATGCGCCTTATATAACAGATCAAAATCATACAAAGATACTATTATTCAAGCACAAATATTATGACCCATCAATAGAACTTATCCTTCTTTATGCACTAAGGTTCCTCCTTCATTCAGATCCAGATCTACACCATAACCCAATCACAAATATTTCAGATCTAGCACTTATTAGATATTCAATTCATTCGATGATTCCTTGCCAAATGATCTTCTTCCTCTTATATAGTCTTAGGCCTTCCACAATACCACGGTCCAAAACCATAGGATCAAAAAACTGTTGGACTAATACCATGAACCAACCATGAAAGTGCGTGAGATCAACACTTTTGGATGCAATACCACGAACCAAAACAATAGGATCAAAAACTATCGGACTAATACCATGAACCAACCATGAAAGTGCGTGAGATCAACACTTTTGGATGCAATACCACGGACCAAAACCATAATAAACCAATACCATGAACCTAATACTTGGGATCAACACTTCTGACGAGGTACCATGATCCAAAACCATAGGTTCAAATACGAAGGACTAACTACCATGGACCAAAGGTAAGTTCTCCAACATATACGCGCTTTTCCTTGCATGAAAGTGCGTGAACTTTTTCTCTACATGCAATACCACGAAACAAAACCATAATAAACCAATACCACGAACCCAATACTTTGGATCAACACTTCTGACGAGGTACCATGGTCCAAAACCATAGGTTCAAATACCAAGGAATAATTACCATGGACCAAAGGTAAGTTCTCCAACATATACACGCTTTTCCTTGCATGAAAGTGCGTGAACGTTTTCTCTACATGAAATAAACTTTTCTCTGCATAAAAGTGCGTGAACTTTTCTCTACATGAAATAAACATTTCTCTGCATAAAAGTGCGTGAACTTTTCTCTACATGAAATAAACTTTTCTCTACATATAAGTGCGTGAACTTTTATCTACATTATAATTTATTATCTGAGATGAGTGGGTTGCCATCAAGTACAACATATGTATCATAATGCCAACACTTCATTGCTTCAATTACGTTGCAGGGGGGAGGTTGTAAAGGGTCTGAGTGGTGTAGGTAACCCCACTCTATAGGGTTTGGGGCAGAGCCCTGGAAAATTTTGTTTTTGGACCCTATATTAAGTTGGGTGGACCTACCTATGGTTTTGTGCATGATTTTTTTCACATGGTTTTGGATGCGATGGTTTTCAGTCCATGATATTGGATGTTTCAGCATGTATAAATATGTATTATAACATTGAAAGGAAAATAATGAAAAATCAAGCCGGTAGTCCTGGTTTTGGGATCTAGGGGAAAATCTCTATGTATATGTGTTTTATGTGTTATGCTCTTGCATTGTTTATTTTCTATGTTTTAGAATTCACATTCAGGTAATTTCTGTCGAGGGTTAAAACCTAGATTTGGTATTAGAGTTTTTTGGCTTCAAGGGGATGCTTTTATTGCTGAGGGGTTTTGCTCAGGCCTGGGGTAAATCTTGTTCAGTGGGAGATCTGTGAGATCGATTCTAGTGGTGAAAGAAGATGGCGAGCAGTGGAAAGATAGAGATCAAGAAATTTAATGGTCATAGTTTTGAGTTGTGGAAACTCAAGATGTAGGATCTGTTGGTGGATAAAGATCAGTGGATCATGGTAGATGTTGGTACTAAACCAATGGGAGTGTTCGCTGAAGAATGGAAGAAGTTGGATCGGAAGGCAAAGAGCACAATATGATCGCGTGTCTTAGACTCGGTATCGCTGAATGTATCAGGGGAATCTATCGTGAAGGCTTTGTGGGAAAAGTTAGGGACTTTGTAGCAATCTAACTCTCTGGTGAATAAATTGCTCCTGCAAAAAAATCTATATAGCCTGAGGATGAAAGATGGAAAATTGGTGACGGAGCATCTAAATGCATTTAATACCGTGGTAAGTAAGTTATTATCTATTGATATTAAAATTTCAGATGAAGATAAGTGCATTAGTTTGTTGTGTTCTCTACTAGATTTGTGGGATAGTCTAGTTATTGCAATAGGTAGCAATACAACTGCCTTGCAGTTTGATTAAATAGTCTCATTCTTGCTGACGAAGGAGATGAGATGGAAAAATATGGAGAGCCAAAATGGTGATGCCTTTTCTGTACAAGGACAGTCCTAGAACAATGCTCCCCCTGAACCTGTGCCATTCGATCTTTGACCAATCCGCAACCCAGCACATGTACGCATATACTTCAGATGAACCTTGCGTACAACCAACAATCAGAAGAGATTCAACAACAAGATGATGCATCAACAACCCCCAGCTTTTGCCTGAGGTATTCAAAGGTCTCCCTAGGCAATGGTTTGGTGAGTATATCAACAACCTGTTCCTTAGAAGGAACATACTCCAACTTGACCTTTTGTTCAAGCACTTGTTCCCGGAGAAGGTGATACTTGATTGGTATGTGCTTGGTTTTTGAATGCATGATTGGGTTCTTTGAAATTCCGATTGCACTTGTATTATCACATAAGATGGAGATGGGTGGTGTACAAGTGATTTGAAAATCCTGCAAGGTCTACATCATCCAAAGGAGTTGAGTGCAGCAAGATGCAGCAGCAACATATTCTGCTTCAGCTGTAGACAAGGCAATCGAACTTTGTTTCTTGCTGAACCAAGATACTAATCTGGAACCCATAAAGAATACACCACCACTTGTGCTCTTCCTATCATCCACGCTTCCGGCCCAATCTGCATCTGTATAAACATGAAGTGTGAGATCTGTATCTCTAGGATACCATAAGCCATAGTTTTTAGTCCCTTGAAGATATTTGAAGATTCTCTTCACTGCCTGAAGATGAGTTTCATTTGGTTTTTCCTGAAATCTTCCAACTATTCCCACTGCATGCATGATGTCTGGTCGGGTACCTGTCAAATAAAGTATACTTCCAATCATAGATCTGTAAGTTGGTTGATGCACTGCTGCTGATTCATCATTTGCACTGAGGTTACATCCTGTGACCATGGGTGTACATACTGGTTTTGCTTCTTCCATACCATATTTCTTCAAAATCTACTTAAGATACTTGGTTTGAGACAAGAAGATCCCTCCTTCATTTTGTTGGATTTGCAAACCAAGAAAATATGTCAATTCTCCAAGCAAGGACATTTCGAATTCTTTCTGCATCACCAAGGCAAAGCTTTGACTCATAGATTCTTCATTGCTGCCAAAGATAATGTCATCTACATACACAACAAGTATTAGCAATTTTTCATTTTCAATTTTTATATAAAGATTGCTATCTGCTGATCCTTTTGTGTGGTATATCTCAATGGCAAGGCATATGTGTAAGAGCAAGAGGAGGTCACATTTGGCTTCAGAATTATGGATGCAAACATAATTGTATAGATGAAGAATATCCCTCTGTGAGCCTTGTATCATTTTCATCGTATGGTAGTGAAAAATCATGATGTTTTTCTTTTCAAGTTTTACATTTTATGCCTTAGCTATTATTATTCGAATGATTCATGGAAACTCAAATTATTTCCTTCTAGTCTCAAGGAACTAGCATTGCATTAGTTCATGGGGTTAGGAGGAAACGCAATTTGAACTTAGAAAGAAATATGTAAGACCCCCCTTAAGAAATATTAAGAATATTTGAAATATAGAAATTTAAGAATTTTTTTTCTAAATGACTCAAATGTAGAAAGATATCTTGAAGGATTATTTTGTAAGATTTTCATATAGTATCCTATTTTCCAAACAACACAAACAAGATCAATAAACCATGAGATTTGTCTTTTTAAGAGAAGTTTGAGATGAATATATAAACTTATTTAATGTAATGGGACATGGAGATATTTCATAACTAGATGAAATTAATCGTTTATATGGAAGGTATTCTTGAAATCAAGTGAGAACTAGTAAGGGAGCTTGTATCATCCCTCCAATTTGACTTAGCATTCTATAAAATTTACAATTATTTTTTTAAACGAGTAATATATATATATATATATATATATATATATATATATATATAGAGAGAGAGAGAGAGAGAGAGAGAGAGAGAGAGAGAGAGAGAGATTCAAATCTAGACACATGTTGTGACATGATTTAATTCAATTATTAAATCCTTGCAAATTTTCCTTAGTAATGTAATGATCAATTTCTTAATCTCTCCTTCTCAAAAAAATAAGACCTCTCTGCAATTATTTTCTATATATTGACATATGTAATGGTATCCCATTAAGTAACTTATTATTGACTTAATATCATCTCTTCCTTACATAATTTAAGTTTATTCGAAGTTTTGGTGTGGCCAACCCTTCCAACAATCAAGGATTATGACATTGTCTAACAAGTTTAGCATCCAGGTATGTATGATTTAGTGCACCACAATATTTGGATTGATGTCTAACATGTCTTCATAGGAGAAATCCAACACATCACAAAATTCTTGAAATAGGGCCTTGTAAATTTTAATCTCATTTGGAGAACAAGAGGCACCTATGTGGACATTTTCAACAATTTGAGGTTTGATTGAGATATTGAAGGGAACAATTTCCTTGATATTTCCCAAATTTGTCTCTGAAATAACCTCATGAATGAAGATAGGATTCTGAGGGTTCTTAGTAATCTTGGGTGAAAATAAGTCTTTAAAATTATTCTTAGGAATTTCGGTAGGGGTAGGAAAGAGGAAAAATGATGGTGATCATCCTATGGTTTCTCATTTGACATCATGATCTCCATGGTGCCTTCTTCAGCTGTGAAAATGTCATTGAATGGTTCGAAAGGTGAAACTAATCTTGAATCTTGATAATGGCGGTCAACAATGTTCACTAAGTTGTTGGTTTTAGTAACTTCCAGATAGGCCAGGTGAATAGCCTAATAAGATAACTCAATAGGACTGAGGGACATAGAGTCACCAAAACACTTGGTATTGGAACTATCATGAACTATCCAAGGATCATATGGGAGATTACTAGATGAATTAATATTAATCAAGGCGATTGTAGTGGAAATGTCAAGAGGAGGGAACACAAAATTTCCCATTAAAGATGAGTCTTTTAATAATCCTACTCCAACATTATCGTAAGGGAGTGGGATTTTACCCACAAGTGATATATCACTAGTAGTCTGGTTATTAGCGAAAGAAAAGGCAACTTGATCGATGTCCACAATGCCCCCTTGATGCGGGAAAGCAATAATTCAAAAATAGGATGAGACCATGGCTTGCAAAATCATAAATCCAAGTGTAGCCCAGTAAGAGGTTATAATCTAATTGTGCATAAATGACTTCTACCTCTATAGATACTGAGATACGAAATATTTCCACTAGCAAGGAATGTATAATTCCATAAGTTTTAAAGCCTCTTCCATCAAATGATTGAACAATTGTTGGTCACTCATTAAGTGATCGAGAAATAAAGGCTTTCCAACATGATACAAGTAGAGGCACCTTCATCCACTATCATGTGAAAGACATTATTTCCCTCAATAACCACTTGAATCATCAATGTGAGTTGAGGTGGAAGTTTAGGTCCATGTTTTTCATGATTAAACATAACTAGACCTGAAGACAAAAGACATACTCCTCCGATAGCTACTAAGAATGACTTCCTCTATGTAGGACAATTATGCAAAACCTTTAGAGTTGACATAACTGAGGGAGCCTGAGCCAAATATTCAACCATATTATAATTGTGTGCAACTCTTGTGTGAGAGTTACATGATGATTTATGAATAATTCCCTTAGGTGGAGGTTTAATTGTCAATTGAAAAACTAGTTTCTCAATTTGTAGGTCACCAGAGGTAGGGGGAGTAGAACTGGAATATTGATCAATAGCCTTTCCATTTTAAGGATTTGGGTTACCATAATATTCATTCCGGATATCCACCAAGATATTTTCTTGACACATTAAACTGTTCAATGTGTTTTGGGAAGAGGAGGGATTGGAAGGATTTTGTGCATCAATTTTCATCTCTTGGTTTATGTAAGTGCCCGTCAACATGGCAGGTGCAGTGGATTCAACTTTCAAGAATAAATTAATTTTTGCTTGATGCACATAATCCTTGGTGAAATGATCTTCATTTTATATGAGACAAGGATAATGTGGCTTGTGTTTCTCATCAGGAAACTAATTTTTTTGTTTGTCCTATGGAGGGATTTCCTTTTTAGCCTTACCTTTACCCTTGATTTGACTTCCTAATTGTTGATATTTTCCTTTAGTCTCTTGAATAAATATAATCTTGGATGTATTCAAAGGTGCAGTAGGAGAGGGGCTTTCATTAGTCCTAGTAGGAGCATATTTTGAAATGGATTGGCTAGAAGACTTGCTCGCTTACTATTGACTAACATAACCAATCATGCCATTAAAAGCATGTCATTCATTCGAGGGCGGAGGTGGAATAGTATGAGATGGTTGTGGAGCATTAGGTATTTTGTTGTAAAGCATGTCAGATTGAGTATAAATCAGATCAAAATATTGGGCACATGTGATGACTTTCTCTTCAGTAAAAACTTCACCTTTGGAAACATCCTTAGTTATAAAAGGAAACAAATATTTAATGAACCATTCTACCAACAACTAATCTAGAATATAAGTTTTGACCAAGCGATGACGACGTCTTCACTCATGTATGTGATTTGATATGTGAGTAGAGTCAAACTATTTTAGGGAGGTCAAAATTTTGGTACCAATTTTGTAATGGAATGGTAACTAAAAATGCATTAGAAATGTTGTTGCCAATGCATTGAAGTTGTTAAAATAAGCTCTAGGAAATTTGACATACCACTTTTCTACCAAACCTGTAAGAGTTTGTTGGAAAAGACGAAAATGAATAGAATCATCATTTAAAGAGTTTGAAGAACACCCTAAATGAATTCATGATATGGTTTGGTGGATCTTCTGCAGGGTTTGCATTAAGCTTAACAATATCACTCGGTAATTTGGTTGGAATTGTCAGCCAACAAGGAGAATGAAAAATCAGATCATTGGTGAACCAAGAGAGATCTAGTAACTCTAGTGTTCCAATGAACAATAATTGTCTATTAAATTTCATTTGAGGGGGATCGTAACCCTGTGGATAAAGGTTAACTGCTAGTGGGGGCAATCCTAGATAATATGGAATGGGTTGATCCATTAGCATTTTCATTCCACCGGGGTAAGGAGGATTTTGAAAAGTAGGATAGCCCATACCAGGTTGCCTAGTTCTAGGAAAAAATTGAAAAGGTTGGAAAGGTTGGCCTTGGATGTACTAACCTCAATAAGGTTCTTGTGGTATAGTTGTTGTTTGGCCAACGAGAATTTGTGAAATATCTTGGAAGGGTCATCTAGATGACATTTGCATCATTCCTGGACCAGGTAGACTAAATTGTACATGTGGCATACCCTGAATAAGAAACTTTCCCATAGCAGGAGGATATCAAGTATAAGCTGGAGTAGGTTGTTATGGGTGTCCTAATCCACTAGGGAAGACATGTTCGGGGTGCAACAGGTTATAGAGGTTTTGGGGTGCTATGGAAAGATAGGCAAGATAGTATTCCAAATGATGAAGGTAAATAAGGAGTTCAAGGAATATTCAACGCATAAAAAAAGGTTCCTAACAACGATTGGTATCTGTGTGGCACTGATGGACCACCATATAGGTGAATTTCTAGTGAATTGCTTAACATAGAAGTTGCTACAACTTTTGCCCATTCACTCATTAATAAAAAATATAGGTTGTGTGACAGTTCTTGACTCCGACATTGTTAGACTTCCCAAAGTAATGTACAATTGAGGCGAGTTCAAAATTGAAATAAAACAAGGAGTTTGATATAAAGCAGCTTGTAGTTTAGTATTAGGAGTAACAAAAGGAACAACTTGATAAAAAGGAGTCCCTAGTATTTGAACAAAAGTTTGAGGTTGAGAAAGCTCTTCCTTAGTAATATCATTTATACTTAGTAAACTCGGTGGAAGTGGCTCTTATTCAGTACCTGAGGATAAATTTTGTGGTTGAGATGAAGGTAGAGAAATGAGAAAATAAGTTCCTTGAGTTGATGGTTCAATGACTAGTGGTTCCTGAGGTTGTATTACCAAAAGGCTAGGAAAATAAAACCACTAAAGAACATCATATTCCCTAGTGGAGTTTCCAAGTTGTTTGGTGGATAAACTTCCTCCATGGACAAGTGAAATCTCCCTAGACCTAGTGCCATAGCCTAGAAAAAACTGAGACAAAACTGCAATGTTTATCCTTAGATAAGTTTGAAATATGGAAAGAAGACTTACTTGGAATCCAATATGATCTTCCTCCTTCTCCTTACTTGTTAGGCTCAACTCCAACTCCAATTCCTAAAAGTGGAACCTGCAAATCATCAAAAATAAGTAAGAGAACCAAAAGATAGAAAATAACATATACAACCAACTCTAAAAAATAAGTCAAGGATTCATTTTCTACATATGCATAATTGAGACAAGACACCTTTGTATTAATAAAGGCAGGAAAATATTACAACACTTGTGGGCCTCTACTTATATATCTCTTCCAGTTATCTTATCCTTCCTTTTCCACAATAGCAAGCCTTCAATCACACCTCAAGCACATGTATGGATCATGGACCTCACACAAAAGGGAAGCACAATGGCATAATTCACAGTCTCCAAACTCCAACCCTCACTTCATGGAAGGTGCTAGATTTACAAGGTAAATGACGTGGTTTTGGATTTGCCATTGTAGAGCTTAGATTCACTTTAGATAGGGCCATGTACTAGGAGATAAGAGATAATACCTCAATACTAGGATTTTGACCTCTGATCCAACAGTAAATAGTTAAAACCACTCCCGAAGCTTCAAGGGACATAACCTTAGAATTTTTATTTTTTATTTTTTTTACTCATTTACAGTTATCATCATACATTTTTTGAAATCAACATGCGATGGTTGACACAGGTTGCATATATGCAAACTGTGTCATCACAGGTTGTCTTAAGGACAAGTGTGATGATCGACAAAATTATGGGTTTTTTCCAATGTATCTAGGATTCTTGTTACTTATAGATAAGGGATACTTTTGTCTTTGTAAGGGATGATTTCAAGGCGTTAGTTGATGATGACAGATTCAGTTTCATGGGTGACTGTTTGAATGTGAAAAAATGACTTGTAACACTAGTGTTTATGGTAAAAACTTCCCTAAGGTAAGCATTCACAACCTCAACAGATCGAAGGCAGACTATCAACAAGAAGCATACGTTCAAGCAAAAAAACTATGAAAACTATTAAATTTAGGTTTGATAGAAGTACCCGTAGGTCCTAGTTTTGATGTCGATCCCATAGGGTCCAAACCCACTAGTTCCTCAAAAGTGATAAGACCTGCAACACAATTCATAGAAGTATATACATAGAAAGTAGTTCAAAGTGAATTCATAATAAACATGTTAGATCATCAAGCATCAACATATAAATCATGATATATTAGAAATGAATCATAAAAACATGAGATCATAACATTTCAGGAACACGATAGAGCTTTTTTATTGATATCAGGAAATAGGAGTGGAAGAATAGAATATGATCTGACCAAAGCACCAACAAAAACTTCCCCTCGATCCATCTAGCCTAAGTCTCAAATAGCACCTCTCAATCATGTGAAAAATGATCTCATATAATGGAAGATGAACATCTCTACAAGGAAACACGAGTTTCATATGAATGGGAGTGTAACAGGTGCAGGAAACATGAGAATTGATCTAGGGACAAAAGGACTATATTGTCGATATCCTATCTCCTTATATGATTTAGGCCTTCCCATGAGGTGTATAAATATCACCAAAAATCAGTTGATTTAGTTAGGCCAAGGGATCCTGTAGGTGGGATTTCAACGAAACCTGTAAACCTCGCGTGATAGATAGGAAATATTTTGATTTTTGCATATTTTAAATTATGTACATGGGTTTTGTATTATGGTAAAATTGTGAGTGGAGAATTTTGTAAGGGAAGAGTCACGTATGGAGTTGGAAATGTTGTTTTTTAATAAATGATCAAGTCTGAATGGGAAAGGGTTGCCCAAGGTCATATCAAAGCATCATAACTACAAGAGTGTTGATGATGTTATAATAGATGCCCCCTAATATATGGCGTGAAAAGGGTCATATCATTGCCGAAAAGTATTAAGTACAAAGATAGATCATTTGACAACCTGAGAGGATATCACCAAATTCTAACCCGCTGAATACTTGTAGAAGGAATAAAAAATAAGACTCATTTTGACATTGGCATACCGATGCTCCTAAATGGTAAAGAATGTTCGTTGATCAAGTAAAAATAAGATCAATCATGTATACAAAAGTGTACAAATAAGACTCGAGAGTACATAGTGGATTGTTGGACCATAGTCTCACATGAACACATTGTAACTATGTCTCAATATCACGTGTAGAAGAAGAGTTGATCAATGATGCTCGAAGAATGTATGATCATTGATGATGCATAACTGATCCTCATAACAGTATCATGTCATATAGGTTGAATAATGGTATTGCATAAAATTCGGGTGTCAACATATGAAATGCTACTGAGATGAACTGCAACATATAATGGTGGCTGGTAACACTGGCAGAAAATTGAAGGAACTAACAAGTGAACCAAGATTCTAACATGACTTGAGGTCTTTACCAAATACATATGGTACATTTCTCACTATGGGAATAAATGAGCTCAACCATGTCAGAAATCATTTGATTACTGATCATTGATGTATATCATTAACTAATGTGAAACAACTCACCGATAATGATGACGAGAGTGAAGGTACCAAAGTAAAATCTAACATGTGTAAATAAATGTGTTGAAGTCAAACACATAGGAGAATATATTAATCAAGATACATAAATGTATTCTCACTTTTGATAGCAAAGGATTCTACCACTGACGACTACAAACCCTAAGGTATTGGAAAAAGGACTCTAGATATTGTTACGAGAGAAACAAGTTGGAATCAATGGGTAAGATCTAATGGAAGGAAGGAATTAAGGCATCCCACATCCACCAGCGTGAGTGTAACCCGTAGACCAATAATTTTTAAGAACTTGGATGAAAAGAGATGAAATAACTATTAGCAAGTATGTTTTTAGTGTACAAAATGTTGGAAATAAAACTGAGAGGGGGGGGGGGGGTGAATCAATATTAGCAAATCAAACACTTTTCATTTTCATGCTCAAATTAATATACACTACTTCAGTTAAGGATATTCGCATATATACGCAACTATGTTAAATGCAACTAGCATACATCCAGTAAACTTATGATTCATTTATTTGATCTTCAATGAGTGCATCAGAACATTATTAACCATATGAACAGTAAACAGGTGTAGTAAATTAGAACAGATCATCACACATAAGGAGCACACATGAACACCATGATATAAGTTGCAAACCCAATGTAGGTGAAAACCACCTACTGCAATTCGTCTCTATCTTCCTTTAATAAGAAACTTCTTTTTACAATATTTATGTATTGGTGCAGTCTTATACCAATACGCATGCTTCTACCTGCAGGAGGCTACAACCTTCTCTCATTCTCCAGTTTCTCCTGGAAGGGAGCTACAACCCCCTTAGCTCTTGTACTAGCAGATCCATTTACTAGTACGTAGGTGCCGACCTACTGAAGGCTCCAACCTTCACTCCTTTTCCAGCTGCTCCTGGAAGGGAGCTACAACCCCCTGGCTCTTGTACTGGTTGATATGTTTATGAGTACATAGGCATTGGCCTATATAAGTCTACGATCTTCTTTCTCCCTCCAGGGACCACGTTTCATAAATTTTCATACCGGATACTCCTGAAGCACAACACCATAATATGAAGGCCACATTTCATCCAATTTTCATACTGGACCCATCAACAACATTGAAGCACAAAATTAATCATCACTGCAATAGACCCATCAACTACACCTACATCATCAATCTCTAAATCACCCAATACTAAAACATTAAAACCTTGTCAACAACACAGTCACCAAAACACAAAACAGACAACAGAACTCTGCAACAATAACCAGATCCAACTGCAACTTCAAATATCATATCTCATAATGTATACGCTACTATGATGGACCAAACCGACGTACATACGCGGTTTTACCAAATCCAACCCACGTACAGATCTGCAAATATTTACTCATAACTTTGCAGCTATTCCAGACATCATCCATATCCAGATCATAACATTCATACAATAAAACATGTGTCAATAATTCAGATCTAGTCTATCCATGATCAAACCACATAATGATACAACTATTCAGGCCTTAATATCTCGACCCATCAATAGAACTTATCCATCTTGTAATGCTCAGGTTCCTCCTTGATTCAGATCTAGCTATGCATCATAACCCAATGACCAGTATTCTAGATCTTGCTCTTTATAAGATTTTCAATACTAAAGTCAATACCATTGTCAAATGATCCCCTTCCCCTTTATAGTCTTAGGCCTTTCTCAAACCATGGTCCAAAAACATAGAGATCCAATACTAGAGACCTAATACTTGGGGTCAATGCCATGGACCAATACCAAAATACCGTGGACCAAATACCACGGACCAAAACTTAGTTTTCCAACATGTACACGCCTTTCCTTCTGTGAACCTGCGTGTGTATATATATGTACCTTTTGTTCTTCCCATCCACGTGTATACACACTTTCATCAAGGTTAACGTGTGTATACCTCTCTCTTGAGCTGTTGTACTATGATCTGTCATCTGATTGAGTTGCCATCAAGGACAACACCTGTATCATAATGCCAACAATCTCCCCCTTTGGACTTGATGGAAACGACCACACCAAGTCACTCTCCCCCTTTGACATCAAGGGCAAAGTGCAGACCAAGATATACATTCTGATGTCCATACTCCCCCTGAGTACATGCTGAAGTTTCTGATTGATCTCCCCCTTTCTACATGCCAAGATGTACCAATTCGTCCATGCTCCCCGTGAGCACATGCAAGATCTGCAAAAGCATAACATGACTCTATACATACATTTCCAATGACCTTCCTAAAGACTCATACATACATCAATCTCCCAACCAAGTGGGGATACACCATTTTTGACTCATCCACCCAACCAAGTGGGGATATATCGAATGTTTGTACATGACTCAAAAATAAGAAACATTACAACATCCAACCCATGCATAGTGGGGTTACAAATCAAAGACCAACAATCTAATCAAGACCATGATAGTCATCACCATGTATGATCTGCACCATAAGCATCAACATCCAGTCCTGTAACTTGCAATACCATTCTTTTGATCAACCATCAAGATGTATCATTTAGCCACATAAGCATAATCACCAAAGACTTCTAACCATAATGCCAACAATGCATTATTTGAAGTATATTCTCCCCCTGAACCTGTGCCATGCCATCATCAAACAGTGACTGAACCATATCAGAATTTTGTACTGCTGCTTTTCTTCAGAACATCATATACGCGACTGTGCAGTGTCTAACTCGCGTATATATGGGACTTGTCTTCGTGAAACATGCGTATGAGATTTAGAACACTGATGTTCCACACTTTCAGCTTCCTCTAAGTCTGTCATGTCTGTGTACTCGGCTATGCCACATCCTTCTGGCTGTACTTCCTTTTTTTCCATATCTTCAACTGTGATGATGTTTTCTCCTCTTGGAATGGTGTCCAAAATCTTCTCCTGCATTCCTTTGCTATATGTCCAAGCTTGTTACATGTATAACATCTTACATGTTTCATATTCCTCCTAAAACAGTCCAATGGCTTTGTGACCAAACATATTGCAAGCAAAACAATATCCCTTAAAGTACCTCGAATGTGATGATCTTTCTATGTGACGGTCTTGAACCATTCTACTTCTGCATCTGGCTGCAACTTGTCCATAACATTCAACATTATTCATCAGAGGAAATAATCGTCTATCAATTCCACAGTTAAAAGATATTCTCTGAGGAATTTCCTTCCTTGGCTGTTGATGGGGTTGTGTTCTCATCTCCTTGTTGAGCAATTCAAATTTCTCATTAGACTTCCTTGCCTCACCTTGTGATCTAGATTCACCTTCAACAAATTAATAAAAACCAAGACCGATTTTGATAGCAGGCGACCTTTGACTATTAAGAATATCATCCAAAATCTTAGTACTGTCTTGAAAGCGTAATAGTTTATCCTTTTCTTCCAATTTACCTTTCAAGATATTTACCTCAACCTAATGTTGTTCTTCCTTTTCTAGACAATGCTTCTTCAAAATTTCTTTAGACTTTCTTCCTTCTTCCACTTGTTGCCTTAGTTTGAGAATCTCTTTTTCTTGTTCGTCATTTAGCTCTTGCACCATTTGACGAACTCTGAAGGCACATTCCAGCTGAGCTTTTATGCTGATAATTTCTTCTTTAAGGGCACTCTCCCTTTTGCTAGGTAGATCTTGTTGATCTATGATTTTATCTGATGCTTCATTTGCTTGTCCATCTTCAATCTGAGGTGATTCAGGATCTGAATACTTGCTTCCATTCAACGGTAGGCTATCATTGTTCCTTTGAGCTGTCTTCTTCTTTTGACGCGCTTTCTTTCCCATTGTTCTACGGATCTCCTTCAAGCGATCAAGCTTCTACCAAAGGACCTGCTCTAATACCAATTGTTGGAAATAATACTGAGGGGGGGGGGGGGGTGAATCAGTATTAGAAAATCAAACACTTTTCATTTTCATGCTCAGATTAATATACGCTACTTCAGCTAAGGATATCCACGTATATACACAACTATGTTAAATGCAACTAGCGTACATCCGGTAAACTTTGATTCAGTTAGGTGATCTTCAATGAGTGCATCATAACATTATTAACCATATGAACAGTAAACAAGTGTAGTAAAATAGAACAGATCATCACACATATGGAGCACACATGAACACCATGATATAAGGTCGAAACCCAATGTGGGTGAAAACCACCTGCTGCAATTCGTCTCTATCTTCTTTTAATAAGAAACTTCTTTTAACAATATTTATGTATTGGTGCAGTCTTATACCAGTACGTAGGCTTCTACCTGCAGAAGGCTACAACCTTCTCTCGTTCTCCAGTTTCTCCTGGAAGGGAGCTACAACCCCTTTAGCTCTTGTACTAGCCGATCCATTTACTAGTACGTAGGTGCTAGCCTACTGAAGGCTCCAACCTTCACTCGTTTTCCAGCTGCTCCCAGAAGGGAGCTACAACCCCTTGGCTCTTGTACTGGCCAATATGTTTACTAGTACGTAAGCGCTGGCCTACAGAAGTCTACGATCTTCTTTCTTCCTCCAGGGACCACGTTTCATAAATTTTCATACTGGATACTCCTAAAGCACAACACCATAATCTGAAGGCCATGTTTCATCCAATTTTCATACTGGACCCATCAACAACATTGAAGCACAAAATTAATCATCACTGCACTAGACCCATCAACTTCACCTGCATCATCAATCTCTAAATCATCCAATACTAAAAAACTGAAACCCTGTCAACAACACAGCCACCAAAACACAAAACAACAAAACTCTGCAACAATAACTAGATCCAACTGCAACTTCAAATATCATATCTCATAATGTATACACTACTATGATACACCAAACCAGTGTACATACGCACTTTTACCAAATCCAACCCGCGTACAGATCTATAAATATTTATTCATAACTTTGCAGTTGTTCCAGACATCAGTCATATCCAGATCATAACATTCATACAATAAAACATGCGTCAATAATTCAGATCTAGTCTATCCACGATCAAACCACATAATGATACAACTATTCAAGCCTTAAAATCTCAACCCATCAATAGAACTTATCCATCTTGTAACGCTCAGGTTCCTCCTTGATTCTGATCCAGCTATGCATCACAACCCAATGACCAGTATTCTAGATCTTGCTCTTTATAAGATTTTCAATGCTTAAGTCAATATGATCCGGATTTAAACAGGAATGCAACAAATTACAGAGATAACCATATACACAAAGATGCAGCGGAAATAATACTTCATTTCATTAGTGGAAAATACTGAAATATGCTTACAACCAGAAATGGAAATAAACCAGCTAGGGCGATGGTAGCTTATCTCTGAGAAGAGATGTGATGGCTACATGCCTCTGAACTGTCTCACAATGAGGCTCGAAGGCCTATTTATTGTTGAGAAACAGTGGAAAAACCCTTAACATTCCAAAACCTAACCCTAGAAGATGAAACGCCAAACTATGGGGCCCCGTTTGGGGTAAGTTGGTACATCAACTTCCCGGGGTCGTAACTTTGGCATACGATCTCCGTTTGACGCATACAATAGCTCGTTAGAAATATCTATCCGAGCACTATCATTGTTGGAACGGGAAACATCGGTCCATTCCATGGACCCATGTTGCCTCCAGATTCCCCAAAAAACGTCGTTTAGGGTCTCAAAACGGCTCCGGAAGTTGAGGACCCGAAAAACTGCTAAAAATAGTAAGTTGTGCTACAATTAAGGAAACTGAAAATGCTGAGAAGAACAATGGTGGGGGTCCAGGTGGACTTGGCAGGTGGCCACCAATATCCACCTGGATCATTCCTCCCCCCTTAGGAAGCAATGGTTCCCATTGCGTTGAACTCCTCCATGAGATGAGGAAACTTTTGCTGAACTTGTTCCTTGGTGAGCCACTTGCCCTGCTGAAGGAGTTGGCCTGCTTTGACAACTCGATATAGTTGGATATTCTGTTGGCGAGTGTTCTTGATCTGTGTGTCCATGATCCGATCAGTTGCAGCTTGTTCCATGCAATCTGGATTTAATTCTGTGGGTTTGAGCTGTTCTGCAATGTCGGATGTGTCTAGCAATGGTGGAAAGTATGCCCGAAGGCGGTCCACATTGAACACTGGGTGCAGGCCAAGGAATGGGGGAATGCTGAGCTCAAATGCATTGTCTCCCATAGCCTTAGTAATGGTGTATGGACCATATCGGAGTGGTCCCATTTCTGATAGGCTCCAGTAAGGCGTTCCTTTTGCAAATGCAACCAAACTTTGTCGCCCACCTGAAACTTGTGTGGCACCCGATGTTGATCATGTCGCTGCTTGTACTTGGCATTTGATTTCTCAAGAATGTCATGGACTTGTTGGCGAATGTGTTGGATGCGCTCAATGAAGCTGGTGGGCTTATCTGTTTTGGACTGGACATGAGCTGAATTTATGTGAGTAGCTGCAAGTGGCATGGCCACATCAATGGGGCATAGTGGCTGGAATCCCAAACCCACCTGAAAAGGGCTATGGCCAGTGGAGCTGTGAAGAGATCGGTTGTAGCTGTGCTGAACATAAGGGAGGCTCTCGTCCCATGTGCGTGGATGCTTTGAGTTATACATGTGCAGAATGTGCACAATCATCCTATTGACAACCTCTGTCTGGCCATCCGTTTGAGGATGGAAGGCTGTGGCCTTCGTGAGTTTGGTGTCCAGCATTGACCAGAGACTGGACCAAAATGTGCTGAGAAACCGACTGTCTCGATCTGAGATGATAGACTGTGGGATCCCAAAGTGCACCCACACTCTTTCAAAGAAGAGTTTAGCAGTGGCTTCTGCTATGATATTCTTCTTGCAGGCCACCATAATGGCCATCTTCGAGAACCTGTCGACGACCACAAAAACACAGTCATTTCCATGCTTGGTGGAAGGAAGGCCTGAAATGTAATCCATGGAGATGGATTCCCAAGGTCGACTTGGGGTAGGAAACGGGGTATAGAGGCCATGCTTCTTAATGGTCAGTTTGGCAATGGCACAGGCAGTACATGATCTGATGTACTTTCCAACATCCTGTCGAAGATTCGGCCAATAGAAATAATTTTGCAGAACTACCACTATTTTCTCGACCCCGAAATGCCCAGCAGCCCGACTGTAGTGGGCTTCCCAAATCATCTTGGCACGCTCGCTTGAAGGAACACAAAGGTGACCGAGGTGGCATAATAGGGCATCCTGAAGGTGAAAATCTGGAACACGCCGACCCTCCAAGAGTGTCTGGTATGTGTGGCCGAATTCTGGGTCGCTTTTGTAGAGAAGTGGCCAATCAGAAGTCTCGTGCCCACAAGAGTTGAGCACGGTGGTTAACGCCATGATCGGTGGTCAACTGAGGCAATCTGCAACATTATTGGTGCTGCCCTTCTTATACTTGATATTCAAGTGGAACTGTTGCAGGTATGTAGACCACTTCTGATGGCGATCATTCTGCAATTTCCCTTCGGTCTGTATGAACTGCAGGGGTCGGTGGTCTGTGTGGATGACTGTTTCCTTCCCCAAAATGTAATGCTTCCATTGTCGGCAGGCCTGTACAATGGAATACATCTCTTTATCATAAGTGGGGTACTTCCGGACTGTGTCTGAAAGTGTTTCACTGTGATATGCCACTGGATGTCCATGTTGAGTAAGGACTGCCCCAATAGCATAGTCAGAGGCATCTGTCTCGACCTCAAATGGTTGTTGTAAATCTGGTAATGCGAGCACTGGTGCCGTGCAGCGGCGATCCTTCAACTCCATGAATGCCTTCTGTTGAGATTCAGACCAAAAGAATTTTGCTTTCGCCCCTCCCTTGGTGACTCGACTCAAGGGCCAAGAAATATGAGAAAACCCCAACACAAACCTGCGGTAGAAGTTGGCAAGACCTAGAAAGCCGCGGAGCTCTGTTAGAGTGGTTGGAGAGGGCCAATCCCGAATGAATTGGATCTTGGCTGGGTCGACATGCACCCCCTGTTCATCAATGATGTATCCCAGATACTGAACCTGGGTCATGCCAAAAGTGCATTTCTCCAAATTGGCACATAGCTTGTGTTGCCGCAGTGTTTGGAGAACCTGTCGGATGTGGTGGAGGTGCTCTTCCCAACTCTGGCTGAAGATCAGAATGTCATCCAAGTATACTACTACAAAGGAGTTGGTGAATGGCCGCAAGATGTCATCCATTAGCCTCATGAAGGTTGCAGGAGCATTCGTCAATCCGAAAGGCATAACCAACCATTCGAAGAGGCCCTCCTTGGATTTGAAGGCAGTCTTCCACACATTCGAGGGTTCGATTGGTACCTGGTGATATCCTGACTTCAGATCGATCTTGCTGAAATATTTCGCCCCCTTTAGTTGGTCTAGGAGGTCATCAATCCACAGGATCGGGTACCTATTACGGACAGTGATCTTGTTCAGTGCCCGATAGTCAATACAGAGTCTCCACGTCCCATCCTTCTTCTGTACCAACACGATCGGGCTCCCACAGGGCAATGAACTCGGACGGATGTGACCTTTCTACAGGAGTTGCTGAATCTGCCTCTTGATTTCATCGTTCTCCAGAACGGAGCGCCGATAAATTGGTCCATTGGGTAGCGGCGCACCTGGGGTCAGATCGATGGAGTGCTTGACTTGACAGTGCAGAGGAACCCCTGCCGGGGAGGTGAAGATGTCCTCGTACTCCTCCACAACCTTGTCCATCTGTAGTTATCGTGCAGAGGGACCCCGTCTGGAGGCCACGGCCACTATCTTCTTCTTTCCTTGAGGGTGTATCATCAGGAAAACAAATTTCCTGGTTTTGGAAATGATCTTACTACATTGTTTTGCAGTAATCAAAGAGATGGCGGTAGGTGGTGCTACCTCTGGTATCATGTACAGCTTATTTCCCAATGTAATAATAACAGCATGGGGCCTTGATTCATACACAGCATGTCTCTTCCACAAGTATGGTTGTCCTAGTAATACATCACAAACTTCAAGGGGAGCAATGTCACACAATACCTCATCCGTGAAGGGCTTGATGTTGTATGGAAGGCGACACTGTTAGCTCACGCGAAGATCTCGTCCTTGGTGAAGCCACCCAATGGTGTATGGTTGTGGATGTGCTGTGGTCAGTAAGCCCAACCGCTTCACGACCTCTGCCGAAATGAGGTTCTTTTGACTCCCGCTATCAACAATGAACTGTATCGGGGAGCCCTTTACCCACATCTGGGAGTGGAAGAGACGCTCCTCCTCCTCTGGATCATTGGGTTCATTTTTCTGGATATTTGCGGTAGCAACAGTGGCGCTGGGATCCGCATCAATGATCTGCTTCCCTTTTTCATTCCCCTTATCGGGTTCTGACTCAGAGTCGGAACATGCATCTGATTCTGAAACCTTTAGCTCAGCCACCAGTGACTGCTTGGCCCGCCACTCACTTGTGTTGTGAGTGGAGCTCTTATGGAACTCACACCATTTTCCAGTGTCCCTTCTCGGCTTCGCGGCGCTGTTATTTGCTTGCAACTTCGGCTGGTTGTCTTGGGATGTCCCGCCTTGGCTTTGTCCTTTGTTCTGTGGTTTAGGGGCACCTTTCCCTTGCTTTGGATTCGCAGATCCAAAGTCTCACTTCTTTTGTTTAAACTTCTGCTCGACCTTGACGGCATATCGGTATGCTGCACCGAGGGAGGAGATGTTTAGGAATTGTATTTCTTCCTGGATGTACTTGTGCAGGCAGCCACGGTATTTGAGTATCAAATGTTGCTCCGAATCCTTGATACCCAACTTTGTGCGAAGGGTATGGAAAAGATTGGTGAACTTCGGCACGTCTTGGTCCCTTCCCTACCGCAGCGTGGTCCACTTTATGTATTCATCCTCATAGCTTCCAGCAGGGTAGTACTGCTCCTTGATGGCATCCCGGAACGAATCCCATGTGGGTGCGGCTGAAAATAGTGAGCCAGTACTTTCATCCTACTGCTCGCAGTAGGTTTCCCACCAGTCCTTGACGTGGGGGGCTGCTTTGAGAAGAGCAAAAACAGTCTTTTCCCGACTCGAAAATTCATGAACAAAAAAATAACCCTCTAGCAGATTTAACCATTTATCTACGACATCTGCGTCTATCTGACCCTTGAATACGGGGATTTCAAAATTAACTTGCACCTTAAAGGGTGTGGCGTTTCCAGAGTAGCTGTTGGAAGCCGATGCGTTGCTTCTGGGTAGCCGCTGAAGGATCTGGGCAAAGTTGTCCATCATCGCGTTCCGTTGTCACTCGAGGGCTTCTTCGAGCAAGATTTTGATGGGATCTCCTGCCCCCTCGTCTTTCTTCTCATCCGCCATGGGAGGCCGTCGAGCTTTGCGAGGCTGGTCTTGCAAAGGTTCAACCAGTTCAAGCCGTAACTCCTTATATCCCGACCTTGTTGGGGACATGCAAAGAAAAACAGAGAAAAAGCAGACCGCTCTGATACCACTGATCCAGATTTAAACAGGAATGCAACAAATTACAGAGATAACCATATACACAAAGATGCAGTAGAAATAATACTTCATTTCATTAATGGAAAATACTGAAATATGCTTACAACCAGAAATGGAAATAAACTAGCTAGGGCGATGGTAGCTTATCTCTGAGAAGAGATGTGATGGCTACATGCCTCTGAACTGTCTTACAATGAGGCTCGAAAGCCTATTTATTGTTGAGAAACAGTGGAAAAACCCTTAACATTCCAAAACCTAACCCTAGAAGATGAAACGCCAAACTATGGGGCCCCGTTTGGGGTAAGTTGGTACATCAACTTCCCGGGGTCGTAACTTTGGCATACGATCTCCATTTGACGCATACAATAGCTCGCTAGAAAGATCTATCCGAGCACTATCATTGTTGGAACGGGCAACATCCGTCCATTCCATGGACCCATGTTGCCCTCGGATTCCCCAAAAAACGTCGTTTAGGGCCTCAAAACGGCTCCGGAAGTTCAGGACTCGAAAAAATGCTAAAAATAGTAAGTTGTGCTACAATTAAGGAAACTGAAAATGCTGAGAAGAACAATGGTGGGGGTCCAGGTGGACTTGGCAGGTGGCCACCAATATCCATCTGGATCACAATACCATTGTCAAATGATCTTCTTCCCCTTTTATAGTCTTAGGCCTTTCTCAAACGATGGTCCAAAACCATAGAGATCCAATACTAGGGACCTAATACCTGGGGTCAATACCATGGACCAATACCAAAATACCATGGACCAAATACCACGGACCAAAACTTAGTTTTCCAACATGTACGTGCCTTTCCTTCTGTGAACCTACATGTGTACGTATATGCGCCTTTTGTTCTGCTAATCCGCGTGTATATGCACTTTCATCAAGGTTAACTTGCGTATACCTCTCTCTTGACCTGCTATACTATGATCTATCATATGATTGAGTTGCCATCAAGGACAACACCTGTATCATACCTCCGAGTGAGTTGCCATCAAGGACAACACCTGTATCACAATGCCAAAACACAATATGTGGCTAGCACACGATAATAACCATCTGAATCAACCAACCATGAAATCTGACATAGAACCAAGGAATTTGCCAATAGGGTGAAATGGAAACCAAGGTATTGCATGAATCCCAATGTGTGATAATGTAATTTGATGTTGAACATAAGGGAAACCACTTAGTCAAAGACCCATGATACTGATCGATGTTGCGCACATGGTTCTCTATCAATTGTGTAAATAGGGCCAGGGTGCGCTTCTAGGCCTACTCTTAGAGAAATTTATTGGAGTTGATCAGAGAAGGCTCACCAACAAGAATTCAATGGAGACCTTCTTAACCGACATGAGCAAAGGACCAAATTACATTTTGGGGAAGGAAATGGTCATCCACACAGACCACTGACCCCTATAGTTCATACAGAAGCAAGGGAAGTTGTAGAATGGTCGCCATCAAAAGTGGTCCACGTACCTCCAATAGTTCCATTTGAATATCATGTATAAGAAGGGTAGCACCAATAATGTTGCATACTACCTCAGTCAACCATCGATCATGGCGTTAATCACCATGGTGAACTCTTGTGGGCACGAGACTTCTGATTGACCACTTCTCTACAAAAGCGACCCAAGGTTCAGCCACACATACCAGCTGCTCTTGGAGGGTCAAAAAGTTCCAAATTTTCACCTCCAGGTTGTCGTGCTATGTCACCTCAGACACCTTTGGGTTCCTTCAAGCAAGTGAGCCTAGATGATTTGGGAAGTGCACTACAATTAGGCTATTGCACATTTCGGGGTCGAGAAAATAGTGGCAGTGCTACAGAAGTATACCTGCTTGTCAAATCTTTGACAGGATGTCACAAAGTACATTAGATCCTGCACTGCCTATGCCATTGCCAAACCGACCATCAAGACGAAAGTACTCTAACTCCGCTGCCTACCCCTAGTCAACCTTGGGAATCCATGTCCACAGATTACATGTTGGGCCTTCCTTCTACTAAGCATGGTGTCCACTATGCTTTTGTGGTCGTCGACAGATTCTTGAAGATAGCCATTCCAGTGGTCTGCAAGAATAATATCACGACAGAAGCCACTGCTAAACTCTTATTTGAATGACTGTGGGTACAATTTGAGATCCCACAGTCCATCATCTCAGATTGGTACAACAGCTTCCTCAGTACATTTTGGTCCTATCTCTAGTCGATGCTGGATGCCAAGCTCACTAAGTCCACAACTTTCCATCCCCAAACTGATGGCCAGATAGAGGTCGTCAATAGGATGATCGTACACATTATGTGCATGTACAACTAAAAGCATCCACACACATGGGATGAGAGCCTTCCCTATGTCTAGCATAGCTATAACTGGCCTCTCCACAGCTCGACTAGCCACAGCCCTTTTCAGGTGGGCTTAGGATTCCAACCACTATGTCCCATTGATGTGGCCATACCATTTGTAGCTACTCAAGAAGCTTCAGCTCATGTCCAATTGGAAGTCGATAAGGCAAACAAATTCATTCATCACATCCAACATATCTGCCAGCAGGTCCATGACATTATAGAGAAATCAAATGCCAAGTACAAGAAGCGACACAATCAACATCGGGTGCCACACAAGTTTTGGGTGGGTAACAAAGTCTAGTTGCATTTGCAGAAGGAACGCCTTACAGGAGCCTATCGTAAACTCAGACCACTCCGATATGGTCCTGACACCATTACCAAGGTTGTGGGCGATAACTCATTTGAGCTCAACATTCCCCCATTCCTCGGCATGCACCCAGTATTCAATGTGGACTGTCTTCAACCATACTTCCCACCATTGCCGAACACATCACACATTGCAGAACAACTCACACCTACAAAGTTAAATCCAGATTGCATGGAGCAAGCCACAACTGATCGGATCATGGACATCCAGATTAAGAACACTCGCTAGTAGAAGATCCAACTATATTGAGTTTTAAAAGAAGGCCAACTCCTTGACCAAGCCAAGTGGCTCACTAGGGACCAAGTTTATCAGAATTTTCCTCATCTCATGGAGGAACTCAACGCAATGGGTACCATTGCTTCCTAAGGGGGGAGGAATGATCCAAGCAGATATTGGTGGCCACCTGCCAATTCCATTGGACCCCACCATTCTTTCTTTCAATTTTTTAGTTTCCTTAATTGTAGCTCAATTTACTATTTTTAGCAATTTTTCGATTCCTAAACTTCCGGAGCTATTTTGAGGCCCTAAACAACATTTTTTTTGGCAATCTACCGCCAACGATGGACTGCCTAAAATTGTATTTTACGTTGTATACCTCGAAGAGATCTTTCCAATAGGTTATCATGCATGTCAAACAGAGATAGTATGACCAAGTCGCCACCCCGGGAAGTTGGTTGTCCAACTCACCCCAATGGGGCCCATAAAGTCTTGGTGTTACATCTTCTCAAGCTAGGGTTTTGGTTGTTAGGGTTTTCTCTTACTGTTCAATAATAAAAAGGTCCTTCAGCCTCATTGTAATGCAGTTTAGAGGCATGTGGCTGCCACATCTCTTCTCAGAGATAAACTACCATCCCCTGAGCTAGTCTTATTTCCATTGTGTTTGTAATATTAATGAAATGAAGTGTTATTTCCAATGCATCTTAGTATTTATGATTATATCTCTAATTTGTTGCGTTCATGTTTAAATCTCGATCAGTGGTGAAGTGGATTCTTAGGTATTTGAGAGGTACCACAAATCAAGCATTATACTTTGATAGTTCCAACGCCATAGAGAACCAGTTGTAACTTTGAATGTTGTGGGTCTGCGGCTGTCACCCTTTTTATTTGTTCAACCAGTTTGGGGTTTCGCATCTGTCGCTTAAAATCTCGGAAGAAGATTTCTCTAACGTTTCCACAGCGAATTGTACTTTGGCTACTATGTCTTGAATTCTTTTATTATCCTCTGGTTCTACATCAAAGGCAGAGGTATTCTCCATAATTGCCATTTGTAGTTTGGCTACTTTGACTACTATGTCTTGAATTCTTTGGCTACCATGTCTTTTCTTATCTTCTGTTTCTACAAGAGAGGCAGAGGTATTCTCCGTAATTGTCAATCCAGAAGTACCGTTCACCATCTTACGGACCAACCGGGGAAACGGTAGGATCATTCAATAAAACTCAAGAGTTAGAAATCCTTCAGTCTATGGAATACAATACCGTCAGGTCAATGAAGATATGGAGTTAGAATCCTTGAATGTATGGATTGACGTTTTATGCGTTTATATAGCTTCGGGCAATCCCCAACCTCATAAGGTTGTGTCGGCCAAACGCTAAGGTTGTGATTTCTATTTTTATTTTTGGTATAAGTTGATTACGTCTAATAGCTGAGCGAGCGTTTTTTTTAAATTTTATTTATGTTACAAATTTATATTTATATTTTATTAATATAGGCATGTTAAATAGCGACAACTAAATAGAAACTTAATTTGCATTGAACTTCAGATATATTGAAGTTTCATATTTCAAAGCATTCAAAATTATATATATTCGATATGTATTATCTATCATGTATGGAACAAATTATTTTAAACTATAATTTATTTATATATATCTATATATAAACAAATTATTTTAAATTATAATTTATTTAATTTATTATATATATATATATAAAATTTCATATATTAAAACTTTTAGAAATACTAAAGTTTCATATCTAAAAATATCTTCAAAATTATATACTCGATCATGTAAATTATAATTGATCTAATATTATATATATATATATATATATATATATATATATATATATAATTTTAATTTTATATATTAAAACTTCAGAAATACTCAAGTTTCAGATATATGCTCGATCATGTACTAGTGAAAGAAATGGTTTTAAATTATAATTTAGTTTAATTTATATATACGTATTAGTTAAACAAATTAATTTAAATGTTATAGTTTTTTTAATTAATATTTTTATATTAAAAAATGCATTTAAATGCATGTCAAACAACTCTGCTAAAAATGTTCCAATCCAAATAAAATTATAGAAATACAAAAGTAAATTGTTTTAAATTATAATGTATTTAATTTCTATATATACTCAATTATGTATTAGTTAAACAAATTAATTTGAATATTATAGTTTATTTATTTTTTACTTTTATTGATATTTTAATATTAAAAAAATGCATTTAGATATATGTCAAACAACTTTACTCAAAATATTCCTAATCCAAATAAAATTATAGAAATACAAAAACAAAAGCAATTGGAAAAATTGAATTAATGATACACTAATTGAAAATAAATTCAAATCAATATAGACTAATTGAAAATAAATTCAAGTCAATCACATTAAAATCAATTATTTAAAAACATTAAGTAATAAGGGATTATAAATTAGCGTTTATTCATATAGGATTCGGAAAACAAGGACAAAATTAATCGAGTACTTATGTGTACCAATAATCCTTGAAGTAAATTATTAAATAGAGGTGACTAGATAAGTAAAAATTAATAAGTAAATGAAATCAAATAAGTAATGAGACTATTCAGGAATTGAGTTATATTTTCAATCAAGAAGTAAATTATTAAGTAGAGGTGACTAGATAAGTAAAAATTAATAAGTAAATGAAATCATATAAGTAAATGAAATCAAATAATTAACTAGATTCTTCAAGAATTTTACTTTCAATTCTTTTGATGACCAAGAAAACTGTAGATAGTGGTAAGAACATGTGGACTTGTATAACTATTAACCATAAAACCCGTGATTAAGCAATATGATATTGATTTATTACATTTCTATTGTTATATTGTTATGTAGGATAGCACCTTTTTTATTGTACACTTCATATCCTACACATACCAAAGAAACCTAGTCTTATGATCTTCAAATCTTGTCTTATGCATTGGATTCCTTGCTAAAGGAGTTTCCCCTTTGAGGTTAAGTATAAATTTTGGCTTCCTATGATTTTAAGGCACATGATTCATAACATTTGGACTTAGAGCTATGATTGTATGGTTTTACACTTTAAATGAACCATTCACGATATCATTTTTTTTGGAAGAGTGCTTATAAAGGCATTGTGAATTATAGGATCGTTGTTTCCCTTAGAATCAAACAAAGAATTACAGTTGGTACTAGTCAATTATCCTTGTTAACATAGACTGAATGGTCCAAATTAAGAACCTGTATAAGATTTCAATTTATAGTCTATTAAGGTTTATGACCAACACACATTTTAAAAGCTTTAGATTGTAGAATTTATTTCTTAGCTTGAGAATCATTTATTTATTAGTTATACACATACAATGTAGTGTTTCTAACTTTATGACCCTATATTGACATATTGAATGTAACAGAATTTAGGAAATTAAATTTCCTCACAATTTTGGAATCATTGCTAGAGAAACAATACGAAAGAATAAGACATTTATGATTTGTTTTCTTAGCATTTCATATTTTAGATTGTATTATGTGCATTCACTATAGTAATTTTGTTGTTTCATTGAATCTAAGTTATGCATGAATGGGGAAATAGATAACAAAGTTTGAATTATTAACAAGTGAAATGGTAGAGCAATTCCGAATAATACCCCCTTCATATACTAACTTGTTGAAAGCAAGATTTGCAAGAGAAGAACAAGAAGGGACTCTAGTGATAAACTCAAACGCATAGGCTATAGCAAGATGCATAGCGGAAGAAATAAAGAAATATCTTGAATACTAAATCTTCTCCAAGGTTCTTATAAAAGAAAGTGTTATAGGTGAGCCAAGAAAGCCATATGAACCAAGAGCACAACTAGAAATTGAAAAGGAACTCAATCCAATCATATGGACAAAAGCTCCTTATTAAGAATTTGAATTCAATTTGTTTAATAAAATGGTAGAAGGTGAAGATGTGGTATATCTCAATGGTGAGGCACATGTGTAAGAGGAAGAGGAGGTCACCTTTGGCTTCAGAATTATGGACCCCAACATAATTATATTGATGAAAAATATCCCTCTGTGAACCTTGTATCATTTCCATCCTATGGTAATGAAAAATCATGATGTTTTTCTTTTTAAGTTTTACATTTTATGCCTTAGCTATTATTATTCCAATTATTCATGGAAACTCAAATTATTTCCTTCTAGTCTCGAGGAACTATCCTTGCATTAGTTCATGGGGTTAGGAGGAAACACAATTTGAACTTTGAAAGAAATATGTAGGACCCTCAAGAAATAGTTAAAATATTTGAAAGATAGAAATTTAAGATATTTTTTTTCAAAATTACTCAAATGTAGGAAAATATCTTGAAGGATTATTTTGAAAGGTTTCCATATAATATCCAATTTTCCAAACAACATAGACGAGATCAATATACCATGAGATTTGTCTTTTCAAGAGAAATTTCAGATGAATACATAAACTTATTTAATCTAATGGGAAATGGAGATATTTCATAACTAAATTTCGATGAAATTAATGGTTTATATGGGAGGTATTCTTGAAATCAAGCGAGAACTAGTAAGGGAGCTTGTATCATCCCTCGAATTTGACTTAGCATTCTACAAAATTTACAATTTTTTTTTAAATGAGTAATCTATATCTATATCTATATATCTATATCTATATCTATATCTATATCTATATCTATATCTATATCTATCTATATATATATATATATATATATATATATATATATATATATATATATATATATATATATATATAGATATATATATATATATATATAGAGAGAGAGAGAGAGAGAGAGAGAGAGAGATTTAAATCTAGACACATGTTGTGACATGATTTAATTCAATTATTAAATCTTTGAAAATTTTCCTTATTAATGTAATGATCGATTTCTTAATTTGTCCTTCTCAAAAAAATAAGAGCTCTCTGAAATTATTTTCTATAGATTGATATATGGAATGGTACCCTAGTAAATAACTTATTGGTGTCTTAATATCATCTCTTCCTTACATAAATTATGTTTATTTGAAGTTTTGGTGTAGCCAACCCTTCCAACAATCAAGGATTATGCCATGCTTACATATAATCTACAAATACCACAACCATTGAACATTGCAATAAAAAAATAAGTGTTCATGTATACCCTTGGTCTATATAAACCATGATTTCAACCTTACAGTATGATATTAATAATTTAAAACATTTCAAAATAAGTTATTCACACACACACATGAACGTAAAGGTTCACACCAGTTAAAAATCCTTGTTTCACTTATGATTTTGAGGGTTCTAAACTCCTCAGAGTCCTCAATGGGTATTCGAGTTATCGTGGAGGCCTTTACACCATTATCCCACATGATTTTGTTACAGGTGGTCATATGGTCCACCTCCAAATTAGCTCCATGATGTGTGTATTATTAAAGGTTCAAATTTCCTAGTGTTGTGATAAATGATAAAATTCTTTTGGTTTAGTTTTTGAGTAACTACCCCCTTACAACCTATTGACGGTGCTGGATCCACAAACATTCAAGGGATATCCCTGGTATGAAGTCCCAAGTAGACCTCACATTGTTTGGTGTAGGAGTCCCATCCGATATGATGGCCTAGTTGCAATTATCTTAAAGATATGCCTTAGCTCTTTCTTGTCAACGTGTGAGAGTGGTATACTTAGTCTTCAAATTGCGAGGTTCATGTGCCTAGTGAGTGCTTAGTGTTACTTGTGTCAAAGTTCTTTCACTACATAGGGGGAAGGTGAGAGTCTTTCTCAAGTTGAAAGGGAGTAGTCCCAACGCACGTAGAGACACACCACACAATAGGATCTGCGCAACTTCGGGCGAAGTAGTCCACATGGATATGGAATTAAAAAACACAAAGCAAACATATACCATGTTAAACACGCAATAGAGTAGTCCACATGAGTCCAATGACATTTATAACAAGTTTACAAGAATGAATATGTCTAGTGTTTGACGGAGTAGTCCACACAGATGAGACAACAATAGCAACCATTATAACACATCTTCAAAAATGTATGCACTAGAATAACCGAAGTAGTTCAACTATCCTAGTCTGTTATGAAACCAACTCAAGAAAAGATAGAAAAGATAGATCAACGCCTTAGAATTCAGCCTCTTCGAGGGGGAAACCTCCTTTACATTACATAAATGAACAATTCTTTGATGATACAAATGACAAAACCTCCTTTCTATATATAGGAGTCTAAGGAGTCACAATATAATCCAACCGACCTAACAATAATAATATAAAGCCACAAAAATAACAATAGAGGGATTCTATGGGGCACAAAAATAACAACATGGGGGTAATAGGGGCACAACAATATAAATAAGGGGTATAACTACAATAGTAATGGGGTAATCACTAGTATTATAGGGACCCAACATGCCCCTCTCCTTCAAAAAAGTGTTGTCCTCAACGCTTGAGTAGTTCTAGATACTTCTGCATAAAATTCTCATCCTCCCATGTGGAATCTTCAGCGGATAAGTTCTTCCACTTGATAAGATACTCTGAAATTGCTCGATTTCGTAGCTGTCGAGTTCTTGTTTCTGTGACTACTTCCGGTTCCAATATACTTTTTCCTTCCTCATCAAGTTCTGGCAATGTTGTTTGCACTGGGAGATTGTCACCTATAACCTTCTTTAAACATGAAACATGGAAAACTGGGTGCAATCAAGAAGCTGTAGCAAGCTCCAATTTGTATGCCATAGTACCAATCTTTTGCAACACCTTGTACGGACCATAATACTTTGGTGATAATTTATTATCCTTCTTAGCTTGCTTTAGGGAAATTTTCTTATATGGTTGTAGCCGTAGGAATACCCAATCACCTACATCAAAACTTCTTTCACTGCAATGTTGATCTGCCTGTTGTTTCATTCTATTTTGTGCCAACACGAGGTTATCCTTTAAGAGTTGGAGGACTTGTTGTTGATGTTTGATGTGATGTTCCACTGCCCGAACCTTAGAAATTTCTCTTAAATATGATGTGATGGATGGTGGTTGATACCCATAAAGTTCCATAAATGGGGTCATTTTTGTTGTTGTATGGAATGAAGTGTTATACCACCATTCAGCCAGAGGCAACCATTTGACCCATTGTGTCTGTTTATCAGATACAAAGCAACGAAGATATCCTTCCAAACATTTTTTTACTATCTCAGTTTGCCCATTAGATTGAGGATGATAAGATGAGCTATGAGCTAACTGAGTACCAAGACAAGAAAATAATTATGTCCAAAAATTTCCAGTGAAAATGGGATCTCTGTCACTTACAATAATCTTTGGGTTTCCATGTAGCTTTTGAATTGTTTCCATAAATGCAGTAGAAACTGTACTGGCTTTAAATGGATGTGATGATGCACAAAAATGTGCATACTTGGTAAGTCTGTCAACTACCACCATGATGACACTCTTTCCCTCAGACTTGGGTAAACCTGTGATAAAATCCATTGAAAACTCCTCCCAACGTTGGCTTGGAATGGATAAAGGTTGTAATAGACCCGGTGTCTTAATTGTTTCAACTTTATTTGGTTGGCAAACCAAACATTTCACCACAAACTTTTGAATATCTGATTTAAGGCCATCCCAAAAAAATTCCTTCTTAACCCTGTGGTAAGTTTTTAAAAATCCCGAGTAACCTCCTAAGGGAGAAGTGTGCAATTCCATAAGAATCTTTTGTTTTAGATGGGAATTCTTACAGAGGTATAAGCGATCTTTGTACCATAATGAATCATTTTGACAGCTAAATGTATCAGACGTACTAGAATCTTGTTGTAGCTTTCGAATAAGTGCCCACACTTCTTCATCATTCTTCCATTCCTCCCTTGCTTCGTTTATCCAATCTAGTTGGATAATAGAAATGGCGCACAACAATGCTTCCACATCCTCATCCTTTCTTGAGAGTGCATCGGCCACCACATTTTGCTTCCCTTTTTTGTAGATGATTTCAAAGTCATAACCCAACATCTTTGTGACCCACTTTTGTTGCTCTTCAGAGGATAATCTTTGTTCTAAAAAGTATTTAAGGCTATCATCATCCGTTTTTACCTTGAAGTGTCTTCCCATTAGGTACGGTCGCCATTTCTTAAGTGCATGGAGTATTGCCAACATTTCCTTCTCATAAATAGCTTTGCTTAAAAACTTTCCCTTGATTAGACATCTTTCAAAAGCAATGGGTCTTTCATCTTGCATTAGAACAACACCAATTCCATTTCCTAAAGCATCACATTCCACAATAAAGGTTTTTGTGAAGTCCGGTGTAGCTAAGACCGGTGCTTGGCACATTGCCTCTTTAAGATGTTCAAAGGCCTTTGTTGCTTCCAGAGTCCATGAAAATGCATCTTTCTTCAATAATGTTGTTAGAGGTGCTGCTATTCTCCCATAATTCTTAACAAACTTGCGATAATACCCTGTCAACCCAAGAAATCCTCGCAGATGCTTTATGGATGTGGGGATTTTCCATTCCTTAATGGCTTTAATTTTGCTAGGGTCTACCTTAACTCCTTCATGAGATACAATATGACCCAAATATTCCACCTCCTGGACTCCAAAGAAACATTTGGATATTTTTGCATATAATTGTTTCTCCTCCAATAGTTGTAGCACCCTGCCAACATGTTCAACATGATCCTTCCAAGACTTGCTGTAGATCAATATATCATCAAAAAATACTAACACAAATTTTCTAAGAAATGGTTTGAAAATTGAATTCATCAAACCTTGAAATGTTGAAGGTGCATGAGTAAAGCCAAAAGGCATGACAAAAATTCATAATGACCCTCATGAGTTCTAAATGTCGTTTTCGAAATGTCTTCAATCTTTATTCTGATTTGATGATATCTCGAACAAAAATCCAACTTGGTGAAGTAAATTGATCGATGCAATTCATCCAGTAATTCATCAATGACAAGAATGGGGAACATATCTTTAATAGTGAGCTTGTTGAGCTCCCTATAATCCGGACACATGCGCCATGATCCATCCTTCTTGTGCACCAATACTACTGGAGCAGAGAAAGAACTTTGACTTGGTTGAATTATACCAGCCTCTAGCATTTCTGCAACCATACATTCAATTTCACTTTTTTGGACATAGGGATATCTGTATGGCCTGATGTTGGGAGGAACACTTCCTGGAATCAGATGAATAGCATGATCATGATCACACATAGGTGGGAGAACTTTGGGAGTCTCAAATACCTTTGAATGATTGTCGAGGACTTTTTGGAGATCTGGAGAAATAGATGATTCTGACGTGGAAACATCTAGCGAACATAATTGTGCAATTACACCTCTTTGCACCTTTTTTAGAAGCTTTGTCATACCATTAGAGCTGATTATCTTTCCTGGTTTCCCTACAATACCCCTTAATTCAACTTCCTTTCCTTCCGTAGAAAATTTGATGAAAAGTTCTTGAAAATTAAAAGCTATTGTACCCAAGGATTGTAGCCATTGGACTCCTAGTACAACATCAGCACCTCCCATTGGAATGGAGGAATGGAAAACATTGGGCTAGTCAATACATATTCTCCCATGGATAGCTTGATATTATGGCACCTTCTAGAGCAATTTATTGTTCCTCCATTTGCAATCATCACTTGACACTCTGGTGCTGGATATAGGAAGCAATTCAATTCTTTTGCTACCCTACAATGAATAAAATTGTGGGTGCTTTCTGAATCAATCAACACTATTACCTTTTTCTTCTTGATTTGTCCTTCTATCTTGATGGTTTGAGGAGTGGTAATTCTCGCCAATGCATTACAAGATATGGTCGGATTTATTTGTTCTTCATCTAGACTTTGTTCCTGGAGTATATCTTCTTCTTTTGACCTTTCTTGCTCCTTTTCTTCTTCCTCTTCACAATCTATGTAGAATAATTTCTTCTCAGCACACTTATGACCTTTAGTGTATTTGCTATCACAACTGTAACAAAGCCCTTTTGCTCTTTTTTCTTCCAATTGTTGTGGTTTCAACCTTATAGGTTGTGGAAGACTAGGGGCAACAACACTTCCATCTTTATAGTTGTGAGTGGTATGCTTCCTGGTTGCCATAATTTTGCTTTCCATTTTTCTTGCTAACCTGAATGCCTTCTCTAATGAATCAGGTTACCAAAGGCAAACATCATGTTGGATATTATCCTTTAAAGACCCTATGAACACATCAATCCTATGCTCCTCTGGAATATCTTTTACCCTTATGTTCAATTTTTGGAACTCCTCAATGTGCTCCATTACTGAACCCTTTTGTTTGAGACTTATCGATTGGCTAAAAAAAGTGTTGCTTTTTGTATCTTCATAATGTGCTATCAATTCTTCCGTAAAAATTTCCTAAGTGATAAATTTTTTACGAGAGCAAAGCCATTGATACCATACAAACTGATTTGGTTCCAAATATGCAGTTGCCATATGTACCTTTTGTGTGTTTTGCACATTATTGAGATCGAAGAACTGCTCCATCTGTAATATCCATGTGGCGGGATCCTTGCCATCAAACTTCCTCATATCGATTTTTGGAATATGGTGGGTCTTCGATCCAACATTAGCGTCTATGGAATCATGATTAACATTACCTTTTTTCACATCATGAGTTTCCTTTACAACCTTTTCACCATTAGTAAGTATTTCTTGTAGAAAATTTGTCAAATATGTCTTCAAATCTGCCATGTCTGTCTTCAAATCTGTCCTCAAATATGTCTTCAAATCTGCCATGTCTGTCTTCAAATCTGTCCTCAAATCTGTCTTCAAATCATCCATCTTAGCTTCCATGTAATTTATCTTAGATTCCATACCATTTACCTTAGATTCCACAGCATTTATCTTAGATTCTACGCCTCTTATCTTAGCTTCTATTAGCTTTTGTGAGTGTGACATTTGTTGCACTTGTTCTTGTAATTTTGATATATCATGTAGCATTTCTTCCTCTTCTTCATGAGTCATGCTCGAGCTTTCAGGTTCCTTACTAGGTGTTTGAATTTTCTTTCCTCGGGGCATCAATTACCGATAATAATGCTTTACTATGCCCTTTGAATTCCATTAAACCAAGCTTACACAAAAATTAAAAAAAAAACTACACACCTTTTTTCACTTTATAGAAGCCTGATATGAAATTTGATATATCCCTGTAATTTCAGATCATCTAGTTCTGAAATTGTGACCTGTAGTAGCCTTGTGCGTCGTCTTTCCATTGCCACATGTCTGACTCGAATTGGATTCTCCAAGGAAGAGTTATGTGAAATCTCCCACAGTGACTCGCTTTTAGACTAGTTCAGTAGAGCGAACTTGTACGACGTGCCACGCGTCACTGTTTCAACCTTTAAATCTAAACCACACACAAAAGAAACTAGAGTCCATCCTCTTTCTGCACCTTCTTACAAAATTTCAATCTGATCCTCAGACAAAAAGTTATGAAGATTTTCCCCAGGTCAGTTGTTTTGAATGTAATTCAGGAGTCTGCAAAAAGACCAACTTCCTCAGATCACATCCCCACAAATATCACGCAAAAAGCTCTGAAATTCGGACCCAAGGTTCAACGCGATTTCTTATCAAATTGGTTTTATTTGCGACTTCTGAAACTTCACTAAAACAAATTTATAGCGAAAATGCCACGATGACCTGTTTGGAGTAGCGAAACCCTAGAATCCAAAGCTCTGATACCAAATGTTATGAAACCAGCTCAAGAAAAGATAGAAAAGATAGATCAACGCCTTAGAATTCAGCCTCTTCGAGGGGGAAACCTCCTTTACATTACATAAATGAACAATTCTTTGATGATACAAATGACAAAACCTCCTTTCTATATATAGGACTCTAAGGAGTCACAATATACTCCAGCCGACCTAACAATAATAACATAAAACCACAAAAATAACAATAGAGGGATTCTATGGGGCACAGAAATAACAACATGGGGGTAATAGGGGCACAACAATATAAATAAGGGGTATAACTACAATAGTAATGGGGTAATCACTGTTATTATAGGGACCCAACATAGTCCAAGTTAAGAAAACATGCATTGCAAGCCTTTAAATAATAGTCTTAGAAACGAATACAATGTATGCATGAAAACGTGTTGGCTTGTCACAGGCTTCTAAATTAAGAAAAATTTACAAGACACATTCATACATCATACATCACTAGCCCCAGTAGCTGAGCATTGAACCACTGCTTGCTCCTTAAAGAAAATGTTACACATTCTCAAGGCTATGTGGGAGGAGCCAAGGTGAAAAGACCATTGCATGTAGAAATCAGGCGGTATATGTAGCCAAGGGTGAAGGTAACCCTTATGACTGTTCCACTTCCCTCATGACTGATCGCCTTACATGAATCTTCGACGTACATGAATCTTCGACTTCATCAGTGGTTCTCTTGGACTTCCAAGTTACATTACATTGATTACACAAGTATGACCCAAAGTAGTGATGTGGGTGAGGTGACTCATGACACAACTCGACATGAGACTTCTAGTATTCACATGCTGCTTGTGATTTTCATGTCAAGTTGTTCTGCTATTGAGTGGTGCATGCGCATGTGGTGTACCATAGCTTCACCTCCACATGGAAAAGTGCACAGATTCTTCAATGGTCTTGGTGTTCACTTGATGGTTCATTCATGTGTATGTGTCTCATTCGCTTACTACTTGGTATGATTCGTGTGTTCGTCCAACCACGAGGAAGTCTTCTAGCATACACTCCTTGTTCATCCTATTCGACAGCATGCCATGTCTCATCCATGTACCTATTTCTGCAATCACTCATGAAGAGACGCCACCAAATCCACAAATACCTTAGTCTACCATGATGCATTATCATTCGTTTCCTGGTGCAGGTGACCGAGAGAGGACAAGGCTCTGAAATAATGCAGAGCACATGTCATGCCGCGATGTGAGGCTTAGGCGAACTGTTGAGAAAAACTGCACAGAGGTCACTGAGAGGTCAGGTTGAGCAGTTTGGGACAACAACGACATCTATGTGATATGGCTCAGCTAGCAGATAGAATTGGGTAGCTTTTCCAGGGAATGAAGCATGGGAAACAGGAGGCACTCACATTGAGAACTATGCAGTTTTCCATAGGAGGCAAGGATTGAGTTGCGGGAGGCCGCTGGTCAGAACTGCGTAGTTCTGGGAGGCACTCAAGCAGGACATGACTGCATAGTTTCCGCACTGAGCGGGGTGTCGAGAAGCAGGTGGACTATCAATGAAGACTGTGTTGTTTTCAGGAGGAGTGAAGTGCAGACCAACAGGGGGACTACCTGGAAAAACTATGCAATTTCCTAGGACAGTGTAGTGACAAGCAACAAGTTCTTGTCCCTCATGTCTGCGCAGCTTCTTTAGGCACCGTAGGTAGGTATGTTGGACACCTTCTATGCAATTTTGGAGACGATTGTAGCCCTGGGTCATTACTCAAGTCAAATTATTTGGTTGACCACTGGGAGGCTTGATGGATAAGCTTGCGGGAAGCGCAAACTGAGATGACTTATTGGGAAACTTATGCACTATTCTGGTGACAGTCAGTCAGGTTGATTCTAAAATTGTGTAGTGTAGATAGCTTAGATGGAAACCTCAAGCTTTGTGTAGTTATGGACAATTGTTTTTGGTCACCGATGACTCAGATTGCATAGTGTAGCTCAGCAGAGGTCCAACTGATGGAGGGTGCTTCGCTCGACATATTTTCAGAAAAATAGTTGTGTGTGGGTGAGTGAACTCATGTATACATGACTTTCTAAACACACACTCAACATGACTTGATGACATGACACCTCAAACCAACAAGACAACATGTCTCAGTTTTACTGTCCAAAAGTTAAGAGCAACAAGTATGACACTTGAGATACATCATTAAATGATTGTGATGACACTTATGTGACAATGTTTAAAACTTCGTGTGTGAGTGCGATAGATGTTTACAGAGAAAACACAAATCATACACATAAATACAAATATTCAACATCACCAGAACAAGGATGCAAGCATGACATAGAAATCAGCATGCCGACAACGAAAGTTGGTCAAAGAAGTGAAAAGGAACCAAGACATGTAGAGGAAATGCATGAAATGACTTTTTTTTTTCACACATACATATTAATGAAGACATGATGATATGAAAATGGCAAAAATTCCTGTAAACTCAACTAAAGTTTGTATTTTGAAAGGTGTTCTTTAGTTACCATATGTACCTTCAATATGATCATGCATCCAATGAAGTTTGCATGCGTTCTTGATCCTTTACCATCACTTAGTCTCTTGGTCCTTCTCCTCAACTCCTTGGGAGTGATATTAGCATGCCACCTTTTCCTGTAGTCACTGAGAGATAGATCAATGCAGTTTCATCGGTCAATGATTATTGTTAGGATGAGGCCATGGGAGGCCAATTTATGTAGTTTCTACATGTAAGACAAATAGGGAATCTTTGACAACACTATGTAGTTTTTAGGAAAAGGACACTGATGCGGCATAGGATCCTGGGAAGACACCTCTACACAGTTTCTCAGTGTAGTGTAGCCTGGGAAGTTGAGAGGCAATACTGCACAATTTTTGGATGCAACCCACTAATTGGGATTGGTTCTAGAAGGACACATCTGTGCAGTTTCAGGTTGCAAGGAAGACTGAGCAGCCGAGGGAGAATACTATGTAGTTTTTGGATATAGTGGGTTTCGGCTAGGGGAAGGACATTGGATGAAACCACTACATAGTTTTGGATTCCAAGGGAGGTTGGGGTCTCTACAGACTATGCATTTCTAGCAGGAAAGGGAGAAATATTGAGGGTTACAGAAGAAAAGTGCACAATTCTAGGAAGCTTGATGAGGCTAGGTTTCTTGGGAAATGGCTAAGTGTGAGATCAGTGAAACATATGTAAACAGTGATAGGACTCGACTATGATGACACATGAACACTTAGGGATACAACGTAGACCATCCAAAATGTATAAAACATACTCTTCTTCATGCAATAACCTTCGTGAGAAGAGTGCCTGAAGTGGGTGTGAAACATGTCTATGAGATGAAAGAAACTCATGTGTGAATGATTTCCCTTGAAGAAAAGAAACATCCCCTTGGCACGGAAAAAAAAAATCCCTATGCCCAAATATGATGCATGTTGCATAAACATGAAAACATGAAAAACTCTTAGGATCAAGGAGGGGAAGCTTGAGATAATTAGCTCATAAACAAGTGACCAAGGAATGATCGATCACAAGATCCAAGGTAGGCTTTGAAATTTTCATGCGAGCCAACATTCTGGAGGGTGTTGTAGGCACTAAAACATTTGTGACACACTGGTAGGACTCCAACTCTCTCTATGGACCTTGTTCCATGAAAAGCGAGTTTATCCCTTCGGGAAGTATTATTCGATTACTTGATCATGATGAATTCCACACTAGATTGTGTGAAATATGTAGTCCCTACCATTCTCTTAATCGGTCATCACACATTCCAAGCCATGTCAACATAGTTGTTCTGATTGGGGACGAGGGGTATTTTGGTGCACAAGTAATATAGTTGTCAGAGTTTAAGTTTCATCTCTAATGTTGCTCTGCTTCTAGCAGGCCTACACAGTACCCTGACAGAGTCACACAGGAACATAAGCATGGCTCTGATGCCATCGTGAATGGTTAGTACCCCGACAAAGTTACTTGCATCACCTCTCTGTGCAAGAATCCTTTCTCTTCTTTTTCCTTATTTTGTTTTTTCCATATCTTTTTATTTTTCCAAGAACTGTGCATAGAAACTTATTTATCTCAGAGGCAAAAGAGGAATCCAAACTTAATGAGAGAAGAAGAGTTTGTTCCTTCAGAGAAGTATGTTATATATACCTCTGACATACTTGTTAAGGTTTCCCCCTCACCTTACTCTACTTGACTGAGTTGATAATGGTTAACCCAAAAGGTCGAATAGAGTAGGTGGTACTAGTTAACAGTGCAAGCGTTGTGTTTACACAAAGACTCACTCTGAACAAAACGTATTGTCCATCAGGGTATCATCGACTGAAGACAAAAATATATTCATAAAGAGACATGACAACAGATAACCAAATGTTGATAGATGTACAAGTTGTGTTAGATTTTCTCGGGCTTGTCTCGAGAGACAAACATGGTTTGATGTGAGGCTAACCTACATATACAAGCAAGTAACGAAAGAAAAAAAAATAGAAGTAAAGAAAAAGAAAAAAAGGCAAGCGAAGCAAGAAAGCAAGCAAACCAAAGCAAGTCAGCAAGGAAATATACATGCAAACTAGAAAGCAAAGAAATGCAAGAAAGCCAACATTACTCCTACTCCTACGCTAAGCAGTCGAGGTTATGTGAAATGAAATTTCTAGTGAAGCCACTGTAGGCATACTTGACCTGCAACCACAAAGATACAAGTGATTAAAAAAATAAAGAATAGTGTGCCACAGAAAATAGAAAAACTTGAAAATATTGCACATGAGAGGGAAGGTGTTGCATGTGGGCAGAAAGATGTGACAAAACCACCGAACACACATGCTTACCTATTTGATGACTACCATTTTTCAACTAACCTCAAAGGCCTCTTTCAAGTGTGCGTTCATCTGCACCAAGCTTCTTAGCGAGCACGAGGAAGGAAAAAAGCTTGTTACTTACAACATGGATCACCAAGTAAGATTTGCCCAACCATTCTATGACTGGATCATAAAATTAGTGATGGATTTTTTGAAAGACTCGTGATCTTTGAAAACATGGATTTCTGATTCGAGAGAGGGGAGACGATGTGTATCTGGTATGGATAGATAGATCTGATCATTCTCGTCACTCATGTCAAGACAGTGAGGACTTGCCATAGCCATCAACGCAGGCTGAAGTGCCTCACATGCTTGACAAAAGTCTGACGAGAAAGATGTTACACGGTGAATATCATAGTGTGCAAAGTGACTTTCATTGGATGTACTATTGGGAAAATGATAAACTACATGACAGTGACCCAAGATAGAAGAAAGATCAGACCAGTTGGACGAGATGCCATATTCCCAGTTTGACATGAACAAAAAAATCTTTTGAACAATCTTGTGAATGCTCTGAATGATGGAGCCAAGTTTGTCGTGCGCTAGATATGATAGAACACCCACTTGGAACTGGTGAAACATTGCGCAGGCATCATGGCCATCATAGGAATGTAGAAAGGATGCCCACACTATGAATGTGTGAAGTGAGTTGGGGTGTCGTGAAATGAGAAGAACTTGGTTCGCGTGATAGATTGTGAGCTTGGCATCACACGGGGAGATTGTTGGTGTGATGAGATGGTAGATTTGAAGTGGAATATTCACAAGAGGACCAAGGAGCAGATCATGAGAGCGAACATTCGGTAAGTATGATTCCAAACAAAGAAAATCTTTAAGATAATTGACTTGACAACTCCATGATTACATGAGATATGGACAGTCTGAACCCGAGTTGGATGTAAGAGATGTGCATGAAGATGGACACACTATAACAAATTCGTGGATTTGGTCATGAGAGAAATTTTGAAATCTTGAAATATCAAACCTGGAATAGTAAACAATTTTTACACGGGGATCCACATCGAGTGCAACGATGCAGATAGATCAATTGTGTGTGAGAAACTTGATTTGATTCAATTCGTTAGGATTACCAGAGTCGTGAAGTCCTGACATAACCATCAACAGACATTGGAGTGCCTCGACTCCATGGCATGTCTCAAAACTTCCAAAAATTGAAAGATTGCATTTGAGATGTGAACCATATCATGTATGGCTTGAGGATGGCTATTGTTGTTGGTTTCAAAAATTCTCTTAGGATGGCAACCATCGCTTTCACACGCTTCATCCAAATTTGCAGCTTCAGCATGCTGACCTGACGAGTTGTCTTCATGCAACATACAAGATGATGATGAGTGGGAAGAGTCCTATGCGTTGAGAATATTTTCATCATGGATATCAATAGTGCCTTGTGTCAAACGAGGAGATAACTCATCAAATGAAGAAGTAAGATTACAGGGAGTATCTCCTCCGCATATAGATGTGTTATGAATGGTAAGAAAAATGGGCAAGTGAGGTACAAATGAAGTTTCGATATGAATGTCTTCTTTGGCCAAAGGAAATTCTAAATCTAAGTTAGAGTATTCATGATAAAACATAAGATCGGATGATGTGCTTTGGCATTCGTCATTGCATATGGAAGCATGGGAGTGATGACTACCAAAGACTGGGGGTTGATCGAAAGAATTAATTATACAAGATGTTTCACTCAAATTAGGAGATTGAGAATTGTTAGAGAATGGAATCTCATTATTTTTATGCAAACAATTTTGAATCAGCAAGGGGGAATTGATGGTGCCCTCACCTTTCTACTCCTCTATCAATGTAATGTGACTGCCTTGCACATGAGGACAATTTCAGGTAGCAGCTTGAGAATCAAGAGAATGCACATAGCTAGTTGGTGAAGTGGATTGATCAAGTGAGTCATGATACAAGGAGTCATGGCTTGTAGATGATGGAGGAATATAGAGATGCGGATCAGACTCGAGACTTGGGTTATGAATGGTGATGTCCTCTTGCGGAATGGAGGAATGAATCTGCGCCATATTATTTCTGAGCCATTCTGGAATTTCCTCGATTCGAGTGGGAGATAGATGAGAAGATGGGCTCAAAATATGCTGTGCAAATTTCTCAAATTTGTGACCGATATAAGGGGGCACCCTCCAGGCAAATTTCTTAGCTTTGTGGTCACTACAAGGGGGCACCCTTTGCGTAGATTTCTCAACTTTGCAATCTCTATGAGGTGGCACCCACTTCGAGACTGGAAATGAAGGAGGACAAGAAACAAACAGGGTGGTGGGCCCCTCCTCTGCAAACTAAGAGCCTGATGATATGAAAGAGTCAAGGAAGAAGGAAAATCAGGAGGTTAACCATGTCGAGAAACATGAACCAAGTGTTTCAGCTCTTGGATCATGAAGTCAAGGTGCAAAAAATGTTTAGGAATTTCATGATAGAGATGAAGGAAGTGGGTAGAAAAGTCCTAAAATAATTCACCAAGCTTCATTCTTAAACCAGAGATTCTTTCATAGACATGTTGATGGTTACACTTATCGAAGGCTTGATAGATCTCCTTGAGGAGAGTAAAAAGGGAATGGATGAAAGCAGGTGGCAGGGTATGACACCACCAATTAGCATGACCTTCAAGGGTGATGAAGAAAAGTACACAAAAATTCTCTTCCCTATCGATTTGATGAGATTCACAGAAATGAAGAAAATCAGAAATGTGCTTGGTTACAGACATTCTGTCCTCACTGTCAAAATCTATCAAGGACAAGTGATCGAGAAGATCATCAGGGAGTGATAGTTGATTAAGGGATAAATGTAAGAAACACCCCATGAACACATTTTTTGTATGATCCATTTTGATAAGAGATCTAAACCAGATGCAACAAGCCCAGTTTATCATTTGGCCCTCCTTCTAGCACCAGAAATGTTGACAGTGTTCGATCCACCAACATTCAGGGCATCTCCCTGGTATGAAGTCCTAACTATACCTCACACTGTTTGTTGTAGGAGTCCCATCCATTATGATGGCCTGGTTTCCATTATCTTAAAGATATGCCTTAGCTATTTCTTGTCAGCACATGAGAGTGGTATATTTAGTCTTCAATAAATGACGTTTGTGTGCCTGGTGAGTGCTTACATTTATTTGTATCAAATTTATTTCACTACAGACGGGGAGAGTGAGAGTGAGTCTTAAGAAAAAAAGGGAGTAGTCCCAAGTCAGGTAGAGACAAACCGCACAATAGGATCTGTGCAGCTTGCAGTGGAGTAATCAACACGGATGCGGCAGTCACAAACACAAAGTGAATAGATAGCATGTAAAAAACCCAGGGGAGTAGTACACACGAGTGTGACAGTTATAACAAGTTTACAAGAATGAATCTATCTAATGTCTAGCAGAGTAATCCACATGGACAAGCCAACAATAGCAAACATTACAAGACATATTCAACAATATATGCACTAGAATAACTGAAGTAGTTCAACTATCCTAATACAAGCTAAGAAAGCATGCATTACAAGTGTTTAAATAATAGTCTTAAAAATGAATACAACGCATGCATGAAAATGTGCTCGCTTGTGACAAGCCTCTGAATTAAGCAAAAGTTCCAAGACACATCAATACACCATACATTCCTAGCATGAATAGTGGAGCGTTGGAGCCACTCCTCACTCCTCAATGAAAATATTATAGGCTCTCAAGGCTATGTGGGAGGAGCCAAGGTGAGAAGTCCATTCCATGTACAAATGAGGGGGTATATATAGCCAAGTGTGAAACTAACCCTTGTGACTGTTTGAATTCCCTCATGACTATTCGACTTACATGACTCTTTGAATTCATCCATGGGTCTCTTAGACTTCCACGTTACATTAGATTGATTACACAAGTATGACCCAATGTAGTGATGTGGCTAAGGCAACTCATGACACAACTCGACGTGAGACTGCTGGTATGCACATGCTGGTTGTGCGGTTTGTGTCGCACTGTTGTGATGTTGGCTGGTGAGTGTGATGGTGGTTGGTGAGCTCCAGTATTGCATCAATGATGCTGCAACTCCTGGGACTCCCTACTTTACTTTTATCCACCTGGTAGTTTGTAACAAACTTGGAAGCGAGGGTGCTATATGCACAAGTACTAGCTCTTACTGCAGGCTGTCACTTGATCAACTGGCACAAGTTCGCTAGCAGCCTAAGAAAACTTCTATGAGTTCTCAGAAGAAGCTTTTAACTGTGATGGAAGAAAGCTAACTCAAAAGAGGCTAGTCTACTTGCAGAAAGAAGATGAAAGATGAAAGGAAACACAAACACTAGCAAACCCTAGCTTCACCCACTAACCCTACTTGTCCAAGAAAAGAGATGGAAATTACTAAAATGGATACAATTGACTATTGACAAGGTGAAATGCATGTATTCAAGCTACTTCTGAAGGAAAATATCGAAAAATCATCTTTTTGTACTTTTGAGCAATTTTATGCAGAATTATTATGCTTGTGTTTTAACTATTTGTGACTGTGTAGAGGTTTATTGGAGAAAGGAAATGGAGTGGGCATTTGTAGGAGGTTGGGAAGGTGTGGAGAGGACCTAAAGAGTCCCTGATACCCTTCTGGATATTTCCACCGTGCTTAAATTTTGCAAAATCGCTCGCATGAACTTCTACAGGAGGCTGCAGGGGATCTACAGGAGATTCTACAGGAAGTTGTACAGGAAGAGGCCGAAAGTGGTTTTTAGAGGGTTGAAGGTGGCAAAATGGTGGGAAAGTGGAAATTAAGGATGGATAGAGGTGTTAAGGGGTCCAGGACCTTGTAAATGAAGATCAGGGGTGAAGCAGATGGTTGGATTTGTTCAAAGGTGAAGGAAGCAATTTTGCACAAGAACGTAGAAATTAGGGCAGTTTGGGAAAGTATGGTGAATGAGTGAAGGAAATATTGAGAGAGGGACTGGAGCGGGCTATATGATGGAGGAAGGATAGGTTGGAGTGTCTTACAAGTGTTCTACACACTTGTTTTCAAAACTAACCCAAGCAAAAACTAAGAAAACAAAGTTCTACCTATTTTGACCTAATTCTGACCTAAAAACCAGAAAAGTGCTGAACGAAACTTTATGGATAGGAAGTTATGCAAGAAATCTATGGAAACTGAACAAGAATAGATTTAACCATGTAAACATAACTGATATCAACTTTTCCAACTCGAAATCTAACACTAGCAATTGCATTGGAGGGCAAAAACAATGTTTTTGTGGCAGCAAGAGTGCCTTGGTCTCAATTCATGGTCCCAAGGAGGGAGAAGGGAGATCAAGGCCTGCTTGGTAGTTTTTTTTTGGATCTTTTTCTGTTGTCAAACTATCTAATCAACCTGAAGCAAGAACAACTATCTTAATCATAAAAAACAACCTAAGTAACAAAGCAAGATTTAACCTAAATAACATAAATTATTCTATGAATGCAAGAAAAACACATAGAAGTACACAAAGGAGGTACTGGGCACTTGGGTTGGGCTGAAATCCAAGAGCTACAGCCCCCTAGGAAATATCAGTGTTGGTTCAAGCTGGATTCATCTTCATTGATAAAAAAATAATAGTTACATCACAAAACTGTCTGCAAAAGGAGCTCGAAAATGAGCTGAGTACAAGGATGCACTAAAGTGCGAAAATAGACTATCAAATGGCTAACCTACTAAGGCTTGAAGCCTTCTTATTTATACAAGTGAGGACTCCCAACAGTCATCCTAAACTTTAGGAACTCGGCTACCCAAAACTGTAAATAACAGCCACTTCACTAGACCTGCTCGGCTGCCCTTTGAAATCATCTTTGGTGGGTTGTTGAACTTTGAGATGTTGATGGAGAACTTGAGGAAGGGGTCATTTAGTGCATGAGACACCCCTCCTATAAATTGTCAGCCTTGTTTCTTTGATTTTGGCTGCCAATCTGCTCATAAATGCCTGGTCTTGGTCTAAAAAAGTCCGATACTCATTAGACTTTGTGGTAAAGTGACTATTCCCATTCACTCAATTAACATAAATATATTCAAAAGCATGCACAAAACTATGGAGAATGGCAGATTAAATGAAAATAATAGGTAGAATGAGCCCATATAGTTACCCATTTTTGGGGCTCATCATCACCCCCTACTGAATGTGTTGCTCATCCTCTGAGCAACTAATCCAATTCTTCATCTTTGATAGCTTTGACTACCTCCCTGACATCCGATGCCTCTGAGGTGATGTCCTATTCTCTGTCATGAAAACCTGCCTTTTTGTCCACTTCTTCCCATTGTTTTTGTTCCTCTTCTTCCTTAACCCCTTCCAACAGACCTAACAGTAGTGGAGGGCTAAAATTAAGGCCAATCCAATTGGCTTTCAAGTTTCGCATTGATTGTTTGTATAGGGTTACTCCTCTCATAACTTCCCTCATTCTAGTTGGGGAGTGATAGTCCCTTATTTTTAGACTATGGGAAAATGTATTCCATCTTCTTGTGCAAGCATGAAGGTAGTTATCACCAAATAGTCTTTCCATATCTTCAAAGTGAGGAATGGCCTGTGCTTGCCTTTCAACATAGTCAGGCGCAATGTGAGGGTTGTCTGCAAGGTGTTAATGGGCATATATAAGAGTTGAGGGATCTTCTGGTTCTGCACTTATCATGAGTGGCTCACTTAGCTCTCTGGTCATAATCTTCTGAATCTCTACTGCCCTATTTTCCTCATGGCTCAACCAAGAAGCCATAGCCATGAGTTGTAGGTCTCCTAATGTAGTGTTTGGATCCCATAGATTCATGTTAGGAAGTGCCAGGCTGTGTAAATAGAATTTTGCTAACTTGGCCTTATCTTCAGCTGAGCTACTATCACACAAATGCATAAAATGATTGTAATTCTGGAATGGGATGGTGCCCCTTTGGGCCAATGTTTTAATTTGAAATTGCAACTCTTGGTATTTAAGATATAATGCATAGGATCTAGTTGGTTGCCTACATTACAAGGCTTCTATTGCCTAGCTAGCCATGTAGGCCATTTGGGCTTCTTTTTCCTGTAACCGCTGTTTTAAAATCTGCACTTCATCTATTGCCTGAGACTCCTTTTCTTGTAGCAATTTCCTTAGCATTTCAACATCAGCTTGTGGATCTCCCTCTTTCTGTTGTTTCTCTATTACTTCATTGTCTATTAGAGGACCTTCTTGCTGTTGCTGCCCTCCCAAAATGGACAACCTATCTCCCTTATGAACTTCCTATTGCTGTAATTGCTTTTTCAGTAGTTCATTTTCTTCCTGTAGCTGGGCTCTTTTACTACTTTATATGTGCCTTACCATGGCCAACTCCCCTCTTAATTCCTTTAGCTTTTCCTCCATGTGCCCTTTGTCCTTAACTCCTTTAGATTTAGCGATTTGCATCTATGTGTGGGTTCCGACCCTTTCTTTTTCTAATTTGAAGAATAGAGGCACAACAAATTTCTGTGGGATGATCTTTCCACCCTCTAGCAGATTGTAATAGGAGCCTAAATTGGGTTGAGGGCTTGGTTCAGGTATTTCTTTGGCCTTGCCCTCCCCCTGTGACTATTTTGTGGACTTCTCCTCCAATTTTTCAGTTTTTTTTTCAACTTGGCTAGAGTTTCCTGTAGAGATGTTTCAGCTTCTTGTAGAACTGCCTTTGAGTCCATCAACTTGATTCTCTCTTTCCAGGTGGAGGTTTTGCGGCTTCCTCTTTCATAAGTGATAGATATCTTAGAAGGAGATTCTTCCTTCTTTTCAATGGGTGTATCCTCAATGACAATTGGTTCCTTTGATGGTGGCTCGGGTTTGCCCACTTTCATCCTTGTGCTTCTTCTGGCTTTAAAATACATAGAGGTTTGCCTTTTTCTATTTCCTTTTCATTTTGCAGGTGTGCTCAATGCAACAAGCACAACTACTACTTCCATTGCCAATGTTTCAGGGGATGTTTCTTTCTGCTGTTCTTTTCCTTCATTTCCTGTAGCCTTGCCTATGTCCACTGTTTCTGCTTGTGTCACTGATATATTTGGGTGTGTCTTTTCTTTTTCTTGCTAGGTCCCTACCTTGGCTATGGCAGTCTCCTTTTGGGCTTTCTTGGCCTTTTTCTTCCCAACCTTTGTCCTTTTTCTTTTTTCTATTTTTGAGGTTGTCTCCTTTTTTTCCGTAGGCTTAGCAATAGTCTTGTCAACTTTCTCCTCTTCTTCCTATTTCTCCTCTATTTTTCCTTTTGTTTGAATGTCCTGTGCTTCCTCATTACTATTCTTCTCAACTTCTTCAATTTGCTCCTCCTCATCACTATTGGATGGGCTAATGTCCTTAGTCAAAGTTCTAATTTCATCATCCCTTGATGTATTTCTGAAAATTTTCCAAGCTATGGGGATAGTATATGCTTGTAAGGCATCTTCTACCAAAAGTTTGATGAGCCCATGGTGGGCCAACTAATCTGGGACCCCTGCATTTAGCTTGGTGCCACATTCGATCAAAGACTGGAGGAGTAAATATGGGAGGCTCAGTTTTCTAGCTAGAGGTAAGTCCATCCCATATCTCAATTCATGCATCAATCTGAAGTGATAACCATAAATTATGCTGAACCTCCCTTCACATGTGATATACTTCATTATTTGGTAGCTGACTTCACTCCAGAGAGGAGGCAAGCTTGTCCTTCTGACCCCATTTTTATCTTCTACAAGATGCTCCTCAGGCTAAAAAAATGTCTTCTTAGCAACATGTCCCAATGATTTCTCCTCCTCGCTCGAAGGGAGCCCAAGTGGAAGACCTGTGATTTTATCGATGAAATCAGGTGTAAGCTCTAGGGTCAGACCCCTAAAACTAACTGTAGCATGTGTTTTCGAATGGGGTCTTATGAACATCAAAAATTCTTCAATCACCTCCTCATCATATCCCTAAATTTTTTCAAAGAAGGGTATCCAGTTTGCCCTGGTGAAGAAAGCCACCACCTCAGGGTGTTGATGCAATTTGCTAGAGTTTAAAGGTTCTTTTCTCATGAATCCTCCTCGCATGGTGTTGAGTGCTTCTTTTTTTTTCTTTTTTTTTAAATATTCAGGTGAGAAAAGCAGGCAAAACTAAAATAGAGGATAGCTAAATTTTGTCCTTTCCTGAAACCAAATAAGGAATTTCCCATGTGCTTCTCCTTACAACATCAAATTGCAATAATTCCCCTGTTTTAAACTGCTTGTATCCTGAATTTGACTCTCTGCTTTTGAAAAGAATTTTTTTTGATGGAACAGAGGATAAATAAATAGGTTCTTTTCAAAGAGTAGAAAGATATGAAAATTCTTTTTTTTTTTTTTTCACACGGGTTGGTTTCTACAGTTGCATGTATTTACCTTATAGTAGAATTTTAGAAAGAAGGAGGCAGATTTCGAATGCAGAGAAGAAAATAGAGAACTATGTAGAACTCAGGGAAAATATGCAGGCAGACTTTTTTAAGCTTCACTCTCTTATTCAATCCAATGTTGTGTTTTTTAATCCACCACCTTACTCAAACAAGTCATATGCAGAGAGGTTTTCCTGAGCCTACTTCATTTCAAGCTTGAATTTTGACGAAAATCCCAGGTTTTCATTCCGCAGAGCTGTTCTCTGCCTTTCCTATAGAAACGTTCTTATAGAAATCTTCCGGCTCGTGTAGAATGTAGTAGTGCTCCTGTAGAGTCCGATAGGCGGGAGGGTTCTAAAAAACTGGTAGAAAATTGCAGGAGGACGACTGGTTGGCTGCTCTAAAAGTGGTAGGTGAGTACTACAGTTGAGAACATCGTGAATGAAAAATGAAAAAAGGGTGGCGAATGCTTCGACCGCGCTATCTTTTAACTATTGGCGTAATCCGTGGTGAGGAGATGAGGTGGCCAGATGGGTACGTTATCCCCATCCGAACCGTTGGTCCTACGTCACGGTCATAATGGTTCTGCATGCCACCTGATCACCATCACCTCCCTTACTCCCGTTATCCGTCGCCACCACTACCAGTCCCGAATGTTTTTTCCCAAATTGACATACCACACGTGCTAGCTGCGTATCTGATCGGTAGTTTTGAATTTGATGGGGCTCATTTGAATTCCACGAGGGTGTGTAACTGAACGAGGGTGGCCAGTTAGCTGGCCACTGATTCCATTCAATCGTAACCATTCCCACAGTTCATGTAGTTTTGAAATATGATTCATGCAATCGAAGAATAGGTTTAGGCACTGAACTGCTTAGTCGTGACTGTGTTATGCATATTTTAGATTTTTGGCACTCCATTTCTTCACTGCTGTTGCTGCTTGCGCTCTGCATGTTCGGCCTCGGGCTTTTGCTGATGATTTCACGTTCAAAATTTCTCCTTGCATGTTTCATATGCCCTACTGTACTGACCCTGTCTCGGGAGTATGTTTTTCAAAGGGATCAGCTACTACAGTAATCGTGTAGGATTTCCTGTAGCTGCTTCTCCTTCTGAAATTCAAGCTAATATCTGAGTAGGGCTACAACTACTGAAGAAGGTCTCAAATGAAAGGGAATCATAGATGGAAGGTATCAGGTAGGGGTGAGTAAAAAGGCTACTGCTTTTATTTGTCATTATTTTTTTTGTGTGCAGAATGAAGGAAAGAGAATTTCTGTGTAGGGACAAAAAAATGAGTGCAATGAAGGTGTACAGGGATGGAATGGTGACATATAAACATGGATGGTGGCAGGGAGGTTCACAGGCCTCATAGATATATTTCCAACCCTTGGGTCCTCCTCTATGATTGATTTGGCCTTTCTGTGGTTTCTACAAGATCCTCCTGTAGAATATACAGAGTTTCCTGTAGGATGCGAAATTTTAGACCAAATGAGACCAAAACTTGGGAAAGGGAAACAGTTATGGAGGAATGGACTGTGAGGGGTGCATGCAGCCTGGTCATGTCTCTTTTTGTCTTGTGCGACCCTCCTATAACCTGCAATGACCTTCCTGCAACTTGCAATTTATTCAAAAGAAGCTAGGTTTTATCTTTTTCTTTTCTTCTCTTTTTTTGTGTTTTTTTCTTCTTTTTTTTAGTTTGAGACAACTGGGGTGCCTCCAGGAGGTTTTCACCCTCACTGTCTACCCTGGGCACCTCCAAGACGTTTTCACCTAGGGATCTTTTATTCCATTTTATTTTTTCTGTGTTTTTTCTATTTTATTTTTTTTTGCTCAAGGTGTAGGTGGAGTGGAGAAAGGGACCTGCTCCACTACCAATACTGATTTACCCAGAGTTTCAATGAACTCCTTCTTGGAAAGGGGCTTCCTGTATATCTTCAATCTATGCCCATTGACGAGCATGGGGATGACTTCTTCATCAATGGTACAGATAAGGACTGAACCATTGTCATTGCATGTTTCCATTGTATATGGTCCCAACGATCTTGTCCTCAGCTTGCCTTTGAAATCCTTGTATCTTGAATCATACAACAGCGCCCAATCTCCAGGCTGAAATTATTTTTCTTTGAGGTGCCAGTCATGCCATATCTTTCTTTGAAGTTGGACTACCTCTAAGTGGAGGAGGGCCTGCATTCTCTGTTCATCTAATCCATTCAGTTGAAGCAATCTTTCTTGTTGTGCATGGTTGAGATCTAGGTCCAGCTGAGCTGCCATCCTCAATGTGTTATATTCAAATTCTATGGACAGAAAAGCCTTCTTCCCATAGACCAGCTCATAGGGTGTGAAACCTGTGGTGGTTTTCCAAGTAGTGTTATAGGTCCAGGTGGCCTCAACCAATCGATTTGCCCAATCTTTACTGCTGCTACTCACTACCTTAGTCAAAATCCCTTCCAAAGCTCTGTTAGTAACTTTCGCCTGTCCATTTGCTTGCGGATGATAAGGGGTGGAAGTTCTGTGCTTAATCTTGTTATGGGTGAGCAGGTCTTCAATCAGGTTGGAGGTAAACTGACTTCCTTGTTCTGTGACTAATTTTCTTGGGTAGCAAAACTTGTAGAAGGTAGTTTCTCTCAAAAAATCAGCTACTTTTTCCTCTCTTGATTCTTTGACTGCCTTTGTTTCTACCCACTTTGTCAGGTAATCCATGCACATAATGATGTAAGACTTCTTTTTTAAAGGAGGGTTGATAGGACCCACAAAGTCCATGCCCCACTTCTCAAATGGTTCGAAAGTCACTTGAGGCTGCAAGGGAATCTCATCCTTTGGATTAGGTTTCCACATCCTTTGACATCGGTCACATTGGCTGATGTATCTCCTGACATCTTGATGAAGAGTGGGCCAATAATACCCTACCTGCAGAATTCTGAAGGCGGTTCTCTTTGCTGTAAAGTGGCCCCCACAGGGTCCATCATGACAGGTTAAGAGGTTGTCAAAATCTTCCTCCTCCCTGACACATCGCCTCAAAATCTGATCTAGGCCAAGTTTAAAAAGATTGCCCCCGATCCAAGTGAATGGGGCACTTTTCCTCACGATCTTTCTCTTCTATTTTGAGGACAGGTATGGCGAAACTGTGCTGAAACCAAATAATTTTCTATATCAGCAAACCATGGAGAGAGTATTGAAATATCAAATAGGTGTTCATCTGGCATTTGATCGTCGACCATCCCTTCTTCACCTACAGGCAGATCTAGTCTAGATAGAAAATTAGCAACAACATTTTCCTTACTTGGCTTATCAAAAATGGTCAAATCAAATTGCTGCAATAAGAGTAACCATCTAATGATACAAGCGTTTACATAAGTTTTATTCATCAAATACCTAATTTCAGCATGATCAGTATGCACGAATGTTTGATAGCCAGTGATGTAGTGTATGAACTTGTTTAGGGAATGGACTACAACTAAGAGCTCTTTTTCGGTTACAGTGTAGTTTAACTCTGCCTTGGACAGGTTTTTATTGACAAAATATATTTCATATGGTAGTTTCTCTTCAACTTGTCCTAAGGATGCTCCTATAGCTTTGTTCGAGGCATATTTGTGACTGTGGAAAGGTAGGGCCCAGTTTTGACCTCTCAAGATTGGGGCAGTTATCAGTTTACCTTTTAAAGCATCCAGAGCCTCTTGACAGTTGTCAGTCCATATGAACTCAACATCTTTTCCCAAAAGACCAAACAATGGAGAGGTTAGCTTACTAAAATCTTTAATGAATCTTCTATAATATTTTTTTAAGCCTAGAAAACTCCAAACATCTCTTACCTTTTGAGGAGGTGGAACCCTTTGGATGATACAAATCTTGTTAGGATCCACCTGTAAACCTTGCTAAGAAATTGTATGACCTAGCATGGTCCCTTCAGTCATTAGGAATTCACATTTATCAGGACTGAGGGATAAGTTTATTTCAATACACTTGGCTAAAACTTTCCTCGGGTTAGTCAAAGCTTCTTGGAAGTTAGAACCATAAGGGGTAAATTCATCCATATAAATTTCCACTGAATCATGAACCAGCTCAGCAAATATGCTCAGTAATTCTCTCTGGAAAGTCGCAGGAGCATTGCACAACCCAAAGGGAAGGACCTGGTAAGAAAAGGTACCCCATGGATAAGTGAAGGTGGTCTTATCTTGGTCTTCCGGGGTGATTTGGATTTGGTTGTACCCGCTAAACCCATCTAGGAAGGAAAAGACCTTCTTCCCTGCCAGGCCATCTAACACTTGATCTATGAAAGGCAAAGGGAAATGGTCCTTCTTGGTGGCTTTGTTAAGTTCTATATAATCTACACAGATTCTCCACTTCCTGTTCTTCTTGGGCACAAGCACTAAAGGAGAAACTCATTCGCTGTTAGAGATGGGGTAGATGAATCCTGCATCCAGAAGCTTTTTCAGTTCTTCTTTGAAAATTTCCTTAAGGGATGGATTCATCCTCCTTTGAGGATACCTAACTGGTTTACAATCCTCTTTAATGTAAATGTTATGAGTACAGACTAAAGGGTGGACTCCTTTCATCTCCTTATAGCTCTAAGAAAAAGCATCCAAATGGTCGTTCAATAAGATACACAACTCTTTCTCCTGAGAGGTGGATAGCGATGAGTTGATCTTCAAGGTTCTTTCAGGGAAAAATTCCACATTCTTAACTCGGAGAGAGGTCAAATCAGCCATACAGAGATCAACTGAAGCATTGGCTTGGGTTTCTTCCACCAACTCTTCTAATGGCAACACACTGGGGGGTGGATTTTAAATCAAATTCTCAATAAGATCATCCTCGGTTTGAGGACCTCCCTTGGTGGCTTCCACCATGCAAAATGGTGTGGAGTAGACTTCATCCTCATCTTCCTCCTCTAACCAGAGAGGTAAGTCATGTTCTAGCAAAGGTTGGGCAGGAGGATATAGGACTAGCTGTTTAGACATATGCCTATTCTTGATGATCATGCTCCCAACTTGACAACTAATGTAATCATCTGCAGTAGCTAACCAAGGCGTCCCCAAGACGAGAGGATACCTAGTGAGCTTTGCCTTTGGCTGAATAACCAGGAAGTTAGTAGGGTACTCCCAGGAATAAATGGAGACCATGGCATCTTCCACAATCCCCTCAGGAGTCACAGTGTAGAGGTCTGCCAACTGCAGTACTGTTGAGGTATTTCTTAGGGAACCTTGAAGGTTGAGCTTGAGCATAGTGTCCCTGGTCATTACGTTAATGGCATCCCCTAGATCAATCAAGGTGTGGGGGATTATGGTGCCATTGATGTGTACATTGACTACAAGACTCCCAGGGTCTCGATATTTTGGACAAATGACCTGTCCCAACATCAGGTCAGACAGTTGTCCTATGACATTGATAGTTGGGGCATCTCTCTTGCACCTACCTGGGTGCCTGAAACACTTCTCCTTGATCCACTTGTTGTAGATTGGTACATCTTTTATGGCCCGGAGAAGTGGTATTTTTACACAACTATTTTAGTTCTCCTAGAAGTTTAGTTTCTTTTGGGGTTGGTTGTGTGATTCCAGTTAGTCTCTCAGGAAAGGGTGGAATGGCTTTAGGTTCACTTTCCTATTTCCCTTCCTCATCCTCCTTAGGAGGAGGTTCGCTATCTGGGAGGACCTTCATAGATTGTAGGTTGATCTCCTAAATCTCCATAGCATAGGTAGGGCATTTTGCTTCTCCATTATATAACTATTGAGGTTGTCTGTTATTTGGGTTCAGGTTCAGTTGAGCAGGTAACTGGGGTTGTCTTGGAGGAGCAGGAGGTAATGGTTGTGGTTGAGCAGGTAGTGGAGGCAAAAGAGCGGGAGGAGAGTTGTATTGATGCCTCCACCCCTGATGAGTTGCATTCCACTGAGGTTGTGGCTGAGCATGAGAATGAAACGAGTGAGCAGTTGGTTGAGTATGGTATTGAGATGGATATGAACAAGGAGGGGGTGTGGACCAGGAAGGATGAGCAGGGAGACCCCACGAAGGCGTGGAAGTGGCTTGATTGGGGTTATAATAAGTCTAGGATGTCCCTTGAATTCACTGCTGGTAAGGTTTGGGTCCATGTGGCCTCCTTTGGTTCATGAAGTAGAGTGGTTTAGTGGCTCCTTCAGCCCCTTGGTACATAGCTTTAAATTTGGGCAAGAAAGGGCACTGACTTGTAGGATGGTCTTCTTCACAGAAAAAACACACTTGTAGAGAGTGCAATGGACATTCGTTCCTAGGATGCTTTCTAGTGCATCTGGGACAAAAGATGGCCAAAGCCCTCTCGACTTCCTCTTGCTTCTTTTGGATTCGCAAGGTATCCATTTGCATGGCAATAGTCTATCTCATCTCGCTTTTGAAATCTTCCATCTGATTTGCAAACTTGTTTTTAAGGAATGAACTAGATAAGGGGATACTGGCTAAAAGTTGACTTCCCGTACCTCTCTTTCTAGCTACCCTAGAATGGTTTCTAAACACAGTCCTTATTTCATCATAAGATAGTTGGTAGATGTCTCCCCCAGCCAGCAAATGGAGGGTATCTAGAAGGTCTTCAGGGACTCCTCCGAGTAGAACCAAATTTAGAGATTTGGGGTCAAGTGTGCACCTGGCCCTTTTATAACTAAGTTGAAACCTCTCTTCATAGTCTTCTAAAGATTCATCACTTCCCATGGTCATTCGAAAGATTTCTTCCTTTGTATCCTTTGACCTACTATAGTCCCGATATTTGTTGTTAAAGGCTTGCTGCATCTGAGCCCAAGTCGTGATACTATTTCCAAGAAGCTCTATGAACCAGCGTAGTGCTGCATCCTTGAAGGTAGAGGGAAAGAGTTTCAACTTTTTCTCGTCTTTTTCATAGTCATAAGTTTGACAAAGGACAACAAACTCAAACAAGAAGGTATCAGGGTCTTCAATAGTCAATCCATGGAAGTGAGGTAAGGCTGAGGGACTTATGTTTTTCATTTTTGTGTCCCCATTGGTCTCTCATATGGGAAAGGAACCTTCTATTCTCTCCCCATTTCCCCTAACATTTCTGTTTTCAGCCATGGTTTCAGGAGGAATGGTTTCTTTCTTTTCTTATGTTATAAGATCTTTGTATATCTCTAGAGGTTCACCTATAGGTTCTTTTGGATCACTGCCACCAAGGAAGAGAGAAGGGTGACTTAGTGATGTGGTGGGGCTGTTGGGTAGGAATTTTCCTGAATTGTCTCTATTCCTACAAGGCATGAAAGGAAATCTCTTTTTTGGGTGATTTTGTTTCTTTTTTGCTTGTACCTGCAAAAACTGAAATGGATTGAACAAAAAATTGCAACTAATTAAAATCTTTCTTGTTGAAATGAAAATTCAGAATTGAAATGAAATCAGGAAAGGACTAATCTATTTTGATGAAATGAAATTACAGAATTTAAATGAAAGTAGGAAAGGACTAATCTATTTTGCTGAAATGAAATTATAGAACTTAAATGAAAGCGGGAAATAGATAATCTACACTTGCTGAAATGAAATTGTGGAATTGAAATGAAAGTAGGAAATGTCTAATCTACGCTTGCTGAAATGAAATTGTGGAATTGAAATGAAAGCAATAAATGTCTAATCTACTTTTGTGGAATTGAAATTGCAGAATTGAAATGGAACAACTACTCTACTCTTGCTAAAATAAACTACTTAGCAGAAGGTTGTAGTAGAAAATAGAAGAAAAATATTAATCACAAAATACTCTATCGCTTCCCCGACAACGGCACCAAAGAGATGGTGAGTTCCAGTATTGCAGCAATGACACTGCAACTCCTGGGACTCCCTACTTTACTTTTATCAACCCGGTAGTTCGTAACAAACTTGGAAGCGACAGTGCTATATGCACAATTACTAGCTCTTACTGCAGGTTGTCACTTGATCAACTGGCACAAGTTCACTAGGAGCTTAAGACAACTTCTATGAGTTCTCAGAAGAATATTTTAACTGTGATGGAAGAAAGCTAACTCAAAAGAGGCTATTATACTTCCAGAAAGAAGATGAAAGTTGAAAGGAAATGCAAACCCTAGTTTCACACACTAACCCTAGTTGTGCAAGAAAAGAGATGGGAACTACTGAAATGGATGCCATTGACTATTGACAAGGTGAAATGCATGTATTCAAGCTAATTTTGAAGTAAAATATGGAAAAATCATCTTTTTGTACTTTTGAGCAATTTTATGCAGAATTATTATGCTTGTGTTTTAACTATTTGTGACTATGCAGAGGTTTATTGGCAAAAGGAAATGAAGTGGGCATTTGTAGGAGGTTGGGAAGGTGTGGGGAGGACCTAAGGAGTCCCTGGTACCCTTCTAGAGATTTCCACCACACTCAGATTTTGAGAAATCACTCGCCATGAACTTCTATAAGAGGCTGCAGGGGATCTACAGGAGGTTCTAGAATAAATTCTATAGGAAGAGGCCGAAAGTGGTTTTTAGAGGGTTGAAGGTGGAAAAACGGTGGGAAAGTGGAAATGAAGGATGGATAGAGGTGTTAAGGGGTCTAGGACCTTGTAAATTAAGATTAGGAGTGAAAGGAATGGTTGGATTTGTTCAAAGGTGAAGGAAGCAATTTTGCACAAGAACTTAGAAATTAGGACAGTTTGGGAAAGTATGGCGAATGAGTGAAGGAAATATTGTGAGAGGGACTAGATCGGGTTGTATGATGGAGAAAGGATAGGGTGGAGTGTCTTACAGGTGTTCTACACACTTCTTTTCAAAACTGACCCAAGCAAAAACTAAGGAAACAAAGTTTTACCTATTTTGACCTAATTTTGACCTAAAACCAAAAAAAGTGCTGAACAGAGCTTTATGGACAGAACGTTATGCAAGAAAGCTATGGAAACTGAACAAGAACAGATCTAAGCATGTAAACACAACTGATATCAACTTTTCCAACTCGAAATCTAACACTAGCAATTGCATTGGAAGGCAAAAACAATGTTTTTGTGGCAGCAAGAGTGCCTTGGTCTCAATTCATGGTCTCAAAGAGGGAGAAAGGAGATCAAGACCTACTTGGTAGCATTTTTGTGGATATTTTTCTATTGTCAAACTATCTAATCAACCTGAAGCAAGAACAACTATCTTAATCATAAAAAACAACCTAAGTAACAAAGAAAGATTTAACCTAAATAACAGAAATTATTCTATGAATGCAAGAAAAACACATAGAAGTACATAAAGGAGGTACTAGGCACTTGGGTTGGGCTGAACCCCAAGAGCTACAACCCCCTAGGAAAGATCAGTGCTGGTTCAAAGCTGGATTCATCTTCATTGATAAAAAAATAATAGTTACATCACAAAACTGTCTACAAAAGGAGCTCGAAAATGAGTTGAGTACAAGGCTGCACTAAAGTGTGAAAATAAACTATCAAATGGCCAACCTACTAAGGCTAGAAGCCTTCTTATTTAGACAATTGAGGACTCCCAACAGTCCCCCTAAACTTTAGTAACTCGCCTGCCCAAAACTGCAGATAACAGCCACTTCACTAGACCTGGTCGGTTGCCCCTTGAAATCATCTTTGGTGGGCTATTGAACTCTGAGATGTTGATGGAGAACTCGAGGAAGGGGTCATTTAGTGCATGAGACACCCCTCCTATAAATCCTCAGCCTTGTTTCTTCGAGTTTGGCTGCCAATCTGCTCATAAATGCCTAGTCTTAGTCCAAAAATGTCCAAAAATCTACAATAAACACTCATTAGACTTTGTGGTAAAGTGACTATTCCCATTCACTTAATTAACATAAATATATTCAAAAGCATGCAAATGGAGAATGATGGATTAAATGAAAATAATAGGTAGAATGAGCCCATATAGTTACCCATTTTTTGGGCTCATCAGTGGTGTACCATAACTTCACCTCGACATGGAAAAGTGCGTGGAGTGTTCAATGTTGTTGGTGTTCGCTCGATGGTTCATGCATGTGCATGTGTCTCCTTCGCTTACTACTCGGTATGCTTCGTGTGTTCCTCCAACCACAAGAAATTCTTCTAGCATGTTCTCCTTGTTCATCACATTCACCGTCGTTCCATGTCTCATCCATGTACCTATTTCTGCAATCACTCATGATGAGACGACATCAAATCCAGAAAGTCCCTAGTCTACCATGATGCACTGTCTTTCATTTTCGAGTGCAGGTGACTGGGAGAGAGGAAAAGGCTATGAAATAGCACAAAGCACATGTCAGTCTGGGATGTGAGGCTTTGAGGCACTATCAGGAAAAAATGTGCAAAGGTCAATGAGAGGTTAGGTTAAGCAGTTTAGGACAGCAGTGACATTCACGCGATATGGCCTAGTTGGGAGGTAGAATTGTATAGTTTTTCCGAGGAAGGAAGCACGGGAAAATAGAGGCACTGGCAGTGAAAATTGCGTAGTTTTCCAAAGGTGGCCAAGATCGAGCTGCGGGAGCCCACTCGTCAGAACTGCGTAGCTTTGAGAAGCAACCAAGCAAGACATGACTGTGCAGTTTTCGGGCTGCGTAGGGTGTCAGGAAGCAAGTGGATTGTCAATGAAAAATGCGTATTTTTTAGGAGGAGTGGAGAGGAGTCGAATATGGGGACTACTTGGAAAAGCTGCGTAATTTCCGGGATAGTGCAATGACAAGCAGCGGGTGCCTATCCATCATGTCTGCGAAGTTTCTTTAAGTAGTTCAGGAAGAAAGGCTGGAAAAATTTTGCATAGTTTTGGAGATGAGCGCAACACTGGGTCACTACTGAAGTCAAATTCTCCTCTTGAATAGTGGGAGTCTTGATTGATAGGCTTGCGGGGAGTGCAGAATGAGATTTCTTCTTGGGAAACTTATGTGCTATTTTGGATGACATTCAACTGGGTTGATTCTAGAATTGTGTAGTGTAGACTGCCTAGAGGGAAACCTCAAGCTCTATAGAGTTTTTGGCAACAATGCTTAGTGACTGAGGGATGACACTGTGTAGCGCATATCAATGGAGGTCAGGCTAATGGAAGGTGATCTCATTGATAGATTTTCGAAAAAGTGGCCAAGTGTGTGGGTGAGTGAACTGATGTAAACATGACCTTGTGAACACATACTCAACATGAATCAACAACAAGACACCTCAAACCAACAAGAAAACATGTCTTAGTGTGACAGTCTAAAGGTTAAGAGCGATAAGTGTGACACTTGCGTGACATTATTTACAAATTTCCGTGTGAGTGAAATAAATGTTTATATAGAGAACACAACATGTACAAACAAACTCAAACCTCCAACATCACCAGAACAAGGTCGCAAGCATGACATAGCAATCAACATGCCGATGATGACAGTTAGTAAAACAAGAGAAAAGGAAGTAATACATGTAGAGGAAACACATGAAATGACTTTTCTGTTTACACACGTGCATGTCACTGAATACAAGATGATATGAAAATGACAAGAAATCCACTGAGAGGTGTACTTCGAGAGGTGTTCTTTAGTTACCATACATACCTTCAATATGATCATGCATCTGATGGAGTTTGCATGAAGTCCTAATCCTTTACCATCACTTAGTCTCTTGGTCCTTATCCTCAACTCCTTGGGAGTGATCTTAGCATGTGACCTTTCCTGTAGTCACTGAGAGATAGATCAACATATTTTAAGCGGGCAGTGACCATTTTCGGGGTGAGTTTATGGGCTGCCCATCTACACAGTTTCTGCCTACAAGACAGATAGGGAAACTTGGACAACACTGCAATTTTGAGGCATAAGACAATGCTGCAAGATGGGGTCCTTGGAGGACACGTCTATGTAGTTTCTGAGTGCAGTGCAGTTTGGGTAGCTCAGAGGTAATACAACGTAGTTTCTAGATGCAAGGCACTACTGCAGGATGCTTTCTGGGAGGACACATTTGTGTTGTTTCATGTTGCAAGGTAGACTGAGCAATCGAGGGAGAATACTGCGCAGTTTCTGGAGACAGTGGGTTCCAACTAGGGGAAGGACAATGGAGGAGATAATTGCGTAGTTTTGGATGCCAAGGGAGGTTGGGATCTCTACGCACTGTGCATTTCTAGGAGGCAAGGGAGAAATATTGATGGTTACAAAAGAAAAATGCACAGTTTGGGGCAGCTGGATGAGGCTAGTTTTCTCAAGAAGTGGCTAAGTTTGAGATCAGTGACACAGATCTAAACATTGATAAGACTCGACTATGATCACACATGAACACTTAGTGATACAACGTAGACCATCCAAAATGTATAAACATACTCTTCTTGATGCAACAACCTTCGTAATAAGAGTGTGTGAAGTGAGTGTGAAACATGTCTATGAGATGATAACAATTCAAGTGTGCATGCTTTCCCTTAAAGCTAAAAAACATCCCCTTTGTATGAAAAACAACAATCACTATGCCCAAAGATGACACATGCTTCATAAAGATGAAAACATGAACAACTCTTACGATCAAGGAGGGGAAGCTTGAGATCATTAGCTTACTAACAAGTGAACAAGGAATGTTCGATTGCAAGATCCAAGGTAGGCTCTGAAATTTTCATGCGAGCCAAAATTTTGGAGGGTATTGTAGCTCTACAACGCAACCTCACCACCATCTTGATCTCATTTTCTCTTGCATAGTTTGTGGAACAAGCTCTATAATCGAATGTTTCTACTTGGACATTAAGGTTTATCCCTCTACATTGAAGTTCGGTTATGTAATTCTTTTTTGGCTTTGTCCAAATTTATTTCAACAAAGTTTTTTCTTGCGTTTTTTGAAATTTTTTACGTTTCAAGGTCAAAATTTTCCATAAGTGTACTCATTTTAATTCTATTGTTATGTAGATTTCTTATTTTGTAAGCAATGGGTTAAAATTTGGGCATTTCCACCAATTAATTTCTATTTCTCTTCTAAGTTTCATTTTACATAAAGTACATTGGTGAAACTTTGGTGTTCGATATAGTTCTTAGATTATGACATTTTCCTGTACTTGGATTCAAGAACGTGGTTCTAGTTCCTACTATAATTACAAAGTAATTTATTTTTCTTTCACCATTTATGAGATTCAAACCCTAAATAGTTTTTTTCTTTTCAAAAATAAAAATCACCTAGTTACATGCATTCCATACTAATATTATTTGTGTTCTCGAAAGGGTTAAACCCTACATTCACTTCCCTTGCTAGGTAATTAATTTTAAGTGTCATTTCTAACCAATTTGCTATGTTTCTTACAATAATTTATTCAGAAATAAAAAATTTATGTTAGGTTACTAGTTCAGATTCTCTAAACTTCTTGATATCATCTTTACTTGAGGTGGCATTCTTTATTTTATTTTCATTTTCATCCTCGAGGATTTTAGGGCGAGTTTATATTTAAACCTCTTACTATCATCTTCAACGAAGATAGAGCTTGACTTATACTTGTACACCTCTAGCTACCGATAATAGATCACATATATACATGTGATCTATACAAGCACATATACACATGTCTACCTCTACATTTATAATCATTACGAGGACTTCCTCATATTATTAATTCAGTATTAAAGCCTTCAAGGTTCTTATTCACGATCGTTTTCCATGTAATGACCCCTCCCACATTTTCCCACTTTTACTTGCTCTCCAGGATGAACACGAGTTGAATGATACTATTAAATGATCCAACCTCCAAGTTGCAATTATGAAAGTGGGTCTTATAAACCAAAAAATTAGTGATGCCTCTCAAGAGCACTAGACCACCCAGAAGTTAGTCCACAACCTCTGATGATCAAATCCTGAGATGAACTTATCTTTCACAAGCCTAACACCCCAAGCACACACTTGACATGGTACACATGTTTTTATGAGGCTCTAACTACACCCATAAGCCTTCCTTCTAGCGGTTATGACCCAAATTCCTTAGTTTTGTGCTTGCAGTTACGAGATTTGTGCCACTTTTTCAGGCTAGCATCTAGACCACGACCTAGAACTACGTATAGCTTTCTAGAAATATAACTAAGATGACAACAATGCCAACCAACCAAAACCAAATCAAGATCTTGACCAAGACATGGTTAATGCATATAGACATTTCATCAAACATATGGTAAACATAGAAGATACATGTCATGAATGCATATCTGATCATAAAGTTCTAATATTCCTTTGAGAATAGTCAAGAAGGTCTAATTCCCTCTTAAAGAGCCACAAAAACACTTTTTAACCCATGCATTCATCAACAATTCAATAACTTATAAAATCATGAACAATATCCATAGTAAGAGAACATTATAGAACCATGCATATAACCATCATATAACGAAAATAGAAACCATCGAAAATAAGCCACAAGATCAACATAATAATCAATACATGTATTGATAGATAACAATTTTACCAAAATTAAGAAATGTTTCATAATATAATTGAAATTCCATGTGATAACAACAAAAACAAGTGTCACCTATAGTAATAGGTTTAACATACCATGGATTTTGTTGCACAAAAGTACTGATTGAGACATTAGTACCATGATTGTCTTCTATGAAATTATTGAACAACTCTATCTTAGTGGTGTCCAAGATATGTTTTGGATGTTCTTCATACTTCTTTCATGGTATTATTCTCAGCATCACATCCCTTGCTTTTGGTTAAACACCTGAATTTTTTTATCTAATATTCATATATTACTTTTTTAACATCTTCTCCAAGTTTATCTTCCTATGGTTTCCTACAAATAACTGTCCAACAAGTGAAATCATCATTTACATCTACTTGTAATCAAAATTTCCTATGTATGCGCAATGTTTTTCCTGAGGTCCCTAATATTTTTTCAGGGAAAAAAGTTTACTTTAAAAATTCAGCCTAAAAGGCTTACTTTAAAAAATAAGCCAAAAAACTTACTTTAAATTTAAGCTAAAAAATCTGAATTTAAAAATTCAACCGAAAAGGTTTACTTTAAAAATTAAGCTAAAAAGCCTTACTTAAAAAATTCAACCCAAAACACTTTAAAAACTAAGCTAAAAAATGTCACTTAAAAAATTTAGCCCAAAAGACTCACTTTAAAAATTAAGCTAAAAAATCTCAATTAAAAAATTTAGCCCAAAACACTTACTTTAAAGATTAAATACAAAAAATTTCTTCCAAAAAATTTAGCCCAGAAAACTTACTTTCAAAATTAACTCCAAAAAATTCAGCAAGAAGATTTACTTTGAAAGTTCAATCCAAAGGGGGAAATCATACAAAAATAAAGTTTTGGTTCCATTTATTTATATCATTTCGTGTGAAACATATTTTCGAGGGTCACATCATTTCATTTCTGCAACCGACAGAAAATATCCACACATTTTCAGCCGAACTTTTAAAAATAATTTGGCCTAACGGCTGAATGTAATTTTAATTCGGTCAAACTGTTTTAACTTCCAACTCTACAAGAGCTCAGCTCACCTTTTTCTACTTTCGTAAATATAATGATATCGAAGTAAAATCTGTCTCGATTGTTGCTACACATTTTTTTTCAAAAAAAAAGGAAAAGTTAACCAAGAATACACTAGTGCTCAAAAACATGACTTGTTATGAATCCATTGGCTTTTAAAGAACACATAGTCAAACAATTATTAAATTGAAATATCAAATATGAATAAAAAATTTCCAAAAAATAAGTAATAGAAAGCTAATAAATTTTCTGACAAATTTCCTTTTTATTGTAAAATGAAACTTAAACAGAAAAATTGCTTTCATTTGCTTAAAGTTAAAAAACTTCTAAAAATGATTTTTTTTTTCCTTCTCAAGAAATAGAAAAAATTGTAACCCAACTTCACATTTGTACTTTCGTTCAACCTAATGGATGTCTTGACAACCTAGATTTCTTGGGAATTTAAAAATCTATTTTGACAATTCAAATTATTAAATGATCTTAATGTTAATTTGGTTCAACCTAATGGATGTCTTGACAACCTAGATTTCTTGGGAATTTAAAAATCTATTTTGACAATTCAAATTATTAAGATTAATGTGTTTTAAAATGTCAATTTCATTTGATTTATAAGTTTTTACCACTATGATAGGTAATTTACAAAATTATTTAAAAAAAAATCAAGCTAGGTAAGCTCTAAAATTATTAAAAAAAATTCTAAATTTATTTTTAAATGTAATAGATGGTACACCATCCCAACCGAATATGAATGAGCTGAAATAGAAAAACCAAATACACATAATGCTCTACGTTACCCCTAAATAAAAATTAGGGGTCTTGCCCAAGAGAGACTGTCGGGATCTCTCGTTTCTCGCTTGAGCACTGTTTAAAAATTTATTATATATCAAAGAGTTAAATATTTAATATATATCAAACATTCACTGTATGTTTATAATTAATATATGTCGACGCTAGAGATCTGAATAGGTATTAGTGTTGTTGAGAGCTTAGTCACGTTCCACACGTAGTCGGACTGCGTGAAGTGGAAGACAGAAGTGGGCAAGGCCTACCTCTGAATTGTTTCTATGTGAGTTCAAGAATGATGACTACAAGGAACACCACATGTGAAAATATTTAATGTGGTTAGTGATATTTTCTCAAGGGTTCCTTTCAAATTTTGGAATATAGAACTGGAGATTGATTGTCATGTGTGGCCCATGAGGATTGTGGTGAAGAGGATGATTAATAAGTTGGTTCAAATCAAGAATAATAAAACTAGCTATATAGGGAAGCAATGGTTGTTTCTATGTGAGTTCAAGAATAATGACTACAAGGAACACCACATGTGAAAATATTTAATGTGGTTAGTGATATTTTCTCAAGGGTTCCTTTCAAATTTTGGAATATAGAACTGGAGATTGATTGTCATGTGTGGCCCATGAGGATTGTGGTGAAGAGGATGATTAATAAGTTGGTTCAAATCAAGAATAATAAAACTAGCTATATAGGGAAGCAATGGTTGATTAATAGTCATTCCTGGTGAGTTTTGAATGTTACTTTGAGGAGGGGTACTCTTCATATTACGAATGGTACCACCAAAGTTTCCTCCACTATTAGTGCCCGCAATGGGGCCAATATTACCACCAACTTTGACAGCAAACATTGTAGTGGTGCGAGGTGGAGGGGACTAAAAATTAGAGGAAAATATTAATGAATCAGAAATATTAGGCTTCGAAGGTGGGCTAGGGAGAGGGATCTTGACTCGTGTAGCAAGTGTTAATGGATGTCCTTGCAAAAACTAAGGACGAATACCATGGAGTCTCCATGAAAAAAGCCTAGGGGGCACAATTATGTTAAGAGAAAGAGAACGTTAAAGGATACAAGAAAATAATTAAGAAAAATAACAATAGTGAGTGAGAAAATACTACATTAAGTGGTAAAAAGTGTAAGCTAACTAAAATTTACAGCTACTATAATCCAAGAAAACATATGCTATAAAGAGAAAAATGACTCGTAGACTAAATGATATATGCATTTCAAGCAAGTCCTATTTATATGTTTTGATTTCCTTCCAAAAAAATTCTTCCTTGTGGGAATTGATGTCTGCAAGCACAACGTTGAGTGAAAAGTAGGGTAATATGGATTTTTTCTTCCCACAACCACCCCTATAGGGTGTTTTAATCCTAGGAATGGAAACTATGGTTACCTCCATCCAACAAGGGAGAGTGAATCTCATATTTTGGGTGATAGCCACAAACCTCAATTCCTGATCGTGAAGTGGAAGACTTAAGGAGAATTGTAAGTATTATTTTCCTAAGCCTTACCCCTTCTAACGGGTTTCTATCTCAAGCACCAGCTTTGACCATTGGATGATGAAGTATTTCAAGTTATTTATTTGGACATCCACTATGTATTAATGTAATGTGATTGGTGGGGGTTATTGGGATGCCTACCCCTCTAATGCTAATCTAACAATAAGATTCTTTTTCATTGTGTCGAAGTGGGTTTGAATCTATATTGGTTATAATTATGTGGTTTTGTTTTAATATCCTTGGCATGGAGGTGTTAACCAAGCACTCATTCACTTAGTTTGTGCAATGTGTGCACAAAGGTGTGTAATGTCACTATTTTTTCGTAAACAATAAAAAGGTGTTGTTGAAACATAACTAATAGAAAATAAAATTAACATGAAATGAACTATAAATAGACAAATATGAAGACACTCTAATTCCCACCGAAGAGAGACTAAAATGCAACACAAAAAGACAAAAAAAATGGCAAGAAATGAGAAAAATAGATTAAATTCTAAATGGGGTTGGGACAAATGGTCTATGAGTCTACTTTATGCAGAAAAGACAAGGAAATAAAGATTGATATCTATGTTGGAAATGACAAAAAACAACCAACTAAAGAATACAACTAACAAAGAGTGTAAAGGAGGATGGCGAAAAGGGCTAGACTGGGGTCAAATCCAATTTCTAATTCTAACAAAATTTTGAAACAATGGCTAATGTTGTAAAAAAATTAGTGTCTTATAGATCTGAATGGTAGACTCCCAACTCAAAAAAACTTCTTTTCAATCGGGTGGAGGTGTAATTAAAACCCTAAAAAGGTTCTTTTCATTCCTCCTAAATAGGGGATGTCAAGACATCAAGGCCTTCACTAGATTTTCAAGACAAGTAACAAGTGTATTAATAGATAGACATAACTAGATTGGAGAAAAATGTAGAAGAAAAAGAAAAATGTTGAAATGCAAGTTTATGACTTGTTCTCATTTTATAGCACAGTTTGTGGCTGAGTTCCTGCATTGGCCACTACACATTTTCCTCAGAAAAAATCTTTAGTTTTGTGGAAGGTCCCAATCCAAGGAGCAAATAATATTTTTCCATCTCTTGTGTGGCCAATAACTATAACTTGTGGAACAAAGACACAAACCCAAAAATACCCTTTTTTGCAAAAAGCAACTAATAACTAAAAATAAACATAAGAAAAAGAGGAAAATAATAATAAAACGTAATCATGGGGGATCTACATAGTAGCACATTGGAGTCACCATTCATTAGGTTTAAAATCTTGGATTAACGTACCAAAATTATATATTATTTTTGGTCGGTGATGTATCTGTCTAAGAAGGAGATAAAATAGAAAAATATATTGAAACCCTACAATATTCAACTTTCAATCCCTAGATTTGCATGAAAATGTTATAAACATGCAAAAAAACCTTAGGAGATGCAACAATTTATAGTAAAGTTGTAGATAGAACACTCAATGAAAGGAATAAAAACTTTTTTAATTAAGATTACTTGAGGGGAAGGACATAGATATGGGTCTATAAAGTCCGCCTTCGGTTGGAGGGTTGTTTTGGTATTCTATGACTATGTTAGCTAATTGTCTCTCTTGGTTGTAGAAGTAGACAATGGAATTTGAACTTATAGTGGGAAGTTCAACAACAATTATATTAAAGTGACGACGATGACAATGATCATATGTATACAAGACTTAAATACAAGCCTTAAATGATATACCTATTCGGCCTATGTAAGACTTTGAATAGGACAGAGGAATCTCATAGACACTAGGGCCAAGCATCAAATCAAATTTTTCTTTGGGAGACCTGAAGAGTTTCCTAAGGGTGGTCTATTGTTCGGAGGAGATTTGAATGTTTTTTTTTCACAAGATTCTAGAAATCTGGTTAGTAACACCTTGGATATAAGGAAGGCTTACTTTGGTAAATGGGGGAGATGAAGGATTATCTTTGGGTTTAGTATGGGTGGTAGAATGGAAACATTTGCTAATTTGGGAGGAGGAATATCCATTTGATTGGAGGGCCTTTGTAAGCATAAGGTGTTCTTTGTCTAAATGTTGGGGATCAAAGATCCGAATGGCATGAGTGAATAGAGTCTAAAGAAACATAGATTTCTGAACATGGTGGTGATGGGAATCGACATGAAGGTATCTAGTGGTATGGGTCTTTTTCTAGTAAACATGAAAGTATAGGGAGATGTTAGGGAATTTGGAGACAAGGAAGTTAAGAAATAGAAGTGAGTTGTCAACTTCCATTTCGATGGTGAAATGAATATGGGAAGAGATGTGGTTAAAGCCATCCAAAAATGAATTTAAATAAGTGATGCCATTGGGCCATACAACAATGACGCCATCCAAGAATCGTTTCCAACATTTAGGTCTTAAATGAAAGTTTTATAGGGAACGAGAATTGAAGAATTCCACAAAAATGTTGGCAAGTACTCGGGAGAGGGATGAACCCATATCAGTTCCTTCCGTTTTTTCATAGAAAACACCTTTTAGGAAACTAAGGTGGAGGAAAGGAAAATTTCAATAAGGTTGAGTGTTTAAGAGTCAAGCTCGTTAGAAATTATATCAGTGGCTTCATGGGTGTGGATTTTGGTAAAGAGGGAGTCAAAATCAAAACTAACGAGGATATCATGTTCATCAAGCTGATGATGTTTGGTCTTCTTAACGAAATTAGAGGAATCTTTAATAAATGGAGAGGTTTGACGAGTTAATGGTTGGGGCTTCTGAGCAAGGTAATGAAATAGGGCATGGGTTGGGGTACCTATTGGGCTAACAAAGGGTCTCAATGGAATATCCTTTTTATAGATTTTAGGCAAACCATAAATTCTAGGGGTTCAATTGTTGGGGGATTATATTTTTTTCAGTGGAAGAATCGATATAAGAGGATTTGATGGCTTTATTCATGATATTAGAGATGGAGGAAATAAGGTTTTTTGAAAGAGGATTATAGGAGGAGGATGACAGGAGTTCAAGAATTTTTAAATCATAATTGGAGGAATTCATAATGACAGTGGAATTCCCTTTATCTACTTTTAGAATGAGTGGATTCAGATTATTATTGATATTCTTTAGGGCTAATAATTCTACCTTGGAAATTTTAGGTCCGGGAAATTCGGTGTGAAAAAGAATGTGGCCACATTCTTGTATAAGTTCTTTGACATCAGAAGGGGATGGATGAATGGTAATGGATTCAACCACATAAATTATTTCTTCAGAAGGAAGGTTATAGGGGAAAATGCAAAAATTAAAACCTTTTTCTAAATGATTCAAGGCTTCCTAGTTACGAGTTTCTCATGATTTATTAACAATTGTAGAGGAATAATCATGAGGACTAAGAATATTGGGGAAAGAGAATAATGTAGTTTTCAACATTTTTATGGAATCCGTTGAGTCTCGTGGCTTGGAAAACTTTCATTTAAAACCTAAATTTTGGAAGTCATTCATGGATGACACCTTTGTTGTATGACCCCATGGAATCCCTACTTTATATTCATTTCTAGACTACCTTAACCATATCTCTCCCCATATTCAAGTCACCAAGGAAATGGAAGTTGAAAAATCATTTACGTTTCTTCAAGTCTTTGTCTCTAAATGTATTGACAACTCCCTATCCTTTCATTTTTACCAGAGAAAGATCCATACCAATAGATAAATTCATTCCCATTCCCATCACCACCCTTCTCATAATTCTATAGTTCTTAAGACTCTAGTGACTTGTACCATTCTTATATTTGATCCCCAATACTTAGATAAAAAGGTCTCATTCTAACCAAATCCCTCCAATCCAATGGCTATTCCTCCTCCTAAATTAGGAAATATTTCCACTCATCCCTCAATCCTAAACCTAAACTTAATTCTTCATCCCCCCCAATCCCCGCCTTAACCAAAGTAACCTTTCCTTATATCCAAGGTTTTACTAACCATATATCTATAATCTTGCGAAATAAAGATAACCAAACCTCCTTCAAACCCCATATTACCCTTAGGAAACTCTTTAGGTATCCAAAAGTCAAATGTGATCCCATGCGTGTCCCTGGTGTCTATCAAATTCCTTTCTCCTATCGCAAGTCTTATATAGGCCAAACATGTAGATCATTTAAGGCCTATATTAGAGAGAATTGATATGAACTTCAAAAAGAACACAAAAATTTACAGATATAACCATAAATACAAATATGTGGTAGAAATAACACTTCATTTGACTAACATCAAAACACTGAAATATGCTTACAAACAGAATGGAAATAAACTAACTCGGGTGATGGTACCTTATCTCTGAGAAGAGATATGGCGGCTACATGTCTCAAAACTATATTACGATGAGGCTCATGGACCTATTTATTATTGAACAAAAAGGGAAAACCATAAACAACAAAAATCCTAACCCCAAGAGATGGAACACCAAGCATTTGTGGGCTTGATTGGGGTTAGCTGGGTAGCCAACTTACGGGGGTCGTAACATGGTCATATTATATCGGTTTGGTGTGTACGATACCTTATTGGAAATATTTCTATGAGTACTCATGATTTGTGGTAGGCCCCTACCTATGGTGACGGGCATACTATGAACGTAGAAATAACTCTGTTTAGGGGGTCAAAACTACTCCAGAAGTTCAAGACTAAAAAAAAATGCTAAAAATAGTAAATGGTGCAATAAATAAGGAAATAAATGAAACTGACTAGAGGTCTAGCTGAAACCGGTGGGTGGCCACCAATATCCACCTGGATCAGTCCTCCCTCCTTTGGAAGAAATAGTCCCCATTTTATGAAGAGCCTCCATGAGGTGAGAAAATATTTGTTGAACTTTGTCCCTAGTGAACCACTTTCCCTAGCCAAAGAATTGGACTACTTTGACCACTTGATATAGATGGGTCCTCTATTGGAAATTTTTCTTGAGCTGCATGTCCATGATCTGATCAGTTGTGGTCTATTCCATGCAGTCTAGGTTTAGCTCTATTGGTGTGAGTTTTTTTTCAATATCAGATATGTCCAACAGTTGTGGACAGTATCGCCAAAGGCGGTCTACATTGAACACTAGGTGCAAACTGAGGAACAATGTAATGTTGAACTCAAAGGAATTGTCCCCTACAACCTTAGTGATGGTGTATGACCCATATTAGAGTGGGCAAAGCTTGAGGTGGGGTCAAGTGAGGCGCTCCTTCTGAAAATGTAGCCAAACGTTTTCGCCCACTTGGAACTTTTGCAGACCTGATGTTGATCGTGGCACTGCTTGTACTGAGAATTGGATTTGTCCAATATATCATGGACATTTTGGTGAATGTGTTGAACGTGCTCAATGAAGTTGTTAGCCCTGTTGGCTTCCAACTAGACATGAGCCAAATCTGGATGAGTAGATGCAAATGGTATGGCCACATTAGTGGGACATAATGGCTGAAATCCCAACCCTATGTGAAATGGGTTGTGGCCTGTTAAGCTATGGGAAGCTTTGTTGTGATTGTGTTGGACATACGTGAAGCTTTCATCCCATGTGCATGGATGCTTCGAGTTGTATATGCACATAATGTGTATGATCATTGATCCAAACTTAAACATGAACGCAAAAAATTATAGATATAATCATAAATATAAAGATGCAACATTAAACACTTCATTTTATTAGTATAAAAACAAAGATTTGTATTTGCAAACAGAATGGAAATACACTAGCTTAGCCGATGGTATCTTATCTATGAGAGGAGATGTGCTGGCTACATGCCTTTGAACTATGTTACAATGAGGTTCAAGGGCCTTTTTATTATTGAGAAACAAGATAAAACCACAAACATCCAAAAACCTAATCCTAGGAAATGTAACACCAAGAGTTTGTGTACCCCATTGGGGTTAGTTGGGAGGCCAACTTCTTGGGGTTGTAACTTGGCCGTATTATCTTTGTTTGGAATGTACGATACCTTGTTTGAAAGGACTCTCCAATTACTACAAAATTCACAACATGACCCTGCCTGGGGCATGGGGCTTGCAGTGGACCTCAAAAAACACTGTTTATGGGGTCAAAACTATTTCGGAAGTTCAAAACTGCTAAAAATAGTAAATGCTGAAATAAAAAAGGAAACATATGAATCCGACTGGATATCTAGGTGCAATAGGGAGGTGGAAATAAATATCCACCTGGATCATTCCTCCCCCCTTAGGAAGAAATGTTCCCCATTGCATGCAAAGCCTCCATGAGGTGAGGAAATTTCTGTTGAACTTGGTCCCTCGTGAACGAATTTCCCTGGTGAAGGAGTTGGCTTGCTTTGACAACTAGATATAGTTGGATCCTATGTTGGTGAGTTTTATTAATCTACATGTCCATGAGTTTATTACTTTTTTACTGTTCCATACAGTTTGGGTTTAGCTCTATTGGTGTGAGTTATTTTGCATTGTCACATGTGTCCAACAATGGTGGAAAGTATGGCCCAACCTGGTTGACATTGACCACTAGGTACAAACAATGAAATGGTGGGATGTTGAGCTCAAAGGCATTGTCGTAGAAATCCTTGGTGATGGTGTATGGCACATATCAGAGTGGGTGAAGCTTGTGGTGGGGTCCAGCGAGGTGATCCTTCTGCAAATGTAAACAAAATTTGTCTCCCACCTGGAACTTGTGCAACACATGATGTTAATCATGGCACTGGTTGTACTTAGCATTGGATCTATCCAATATATCATGGACCTGCTTGCAGATGTGTTGAATGTGCTCAATGAAGTTGTTAGCCCTGTCGACTTCAGAATGGTATGGCCACATCAATGGGATATAATGGCTAAAATCCCAACCCTAACTAAATAGGGCTATGGCCTGTTGACCAATGGATATCTATGTTGTAGCTGTGTTGGACATAAGAGAGACTTTGATCGCCATGTGCATGGATTCTTCAAGTCGTACATGCACAAAATGTGCACGATCATCCTGTTAGTAACCATTGTTTAGCCATGAGCTTTGGGATGGAAAGCCATGGACTTAGTATGTTTTTTAATCATAGATTAACTAAAGCCTTGAGGCAAATGCACTTAGGAATCTAGTGTCGCGATATGAGAAATTTGAATGTGGGATCCTAAAGTGTACCTGCACTCGCTCAAAGAACAACTTAGAAGTGGCCTATGTTGTGATACTCTTCTTGCAGGCTTCCATGATGGCCATCCAAGAGAATCTGTTGATGACCACGAAAATGCAGTCATTCCCATGCTTGGTAGAAGGAAGGTTCAACATGTAATCCATGGAGATAGATTCCCAAGGCCGAATAGGGGTAGGTAGAGGAGTATATAGGACTTACTTCTTGATGGTTGGTTTGGAAATGGCATAGGTGGTGCAGGATCTAATGTCCAATAAAAATACTTCTACAATATCGCCATCGTTTTCTCTACTCTAAATTGTCCAGCGACCCAACTGTAGTACACCTCTCAAATCATTTTTGCATGCTCGATTGAAGGAGAAAAGATGTGTCCCACATGGAATAATAGTGCATCCTAAAGGTGAAAATTTAGAAATTTCTTCCCTTCTAGGAGTATCTAATATGTGTTGCCAAATTCTGGATCGCTTTGGTAAAGATGCAGCCACCCCAAAGTCTCGTGCCCACAGGAGTCGAGCATAGTGATCAGCACCATGACTGGTGGTCGGCTGAAGAAATCAAGGACATTATTGTTGTTTCCCTTCTTATACTTAATGTCGAAATAGAACTTTTGGAGATAGATGGACCATTTCTTATAGTGATCATTCTACAACTTCCCTTGTGTCATTATGAACTGGAGGGGTCGGTAGTATGTGTGGATGATCATTTCCTTCCCCAGAATTTAATGCTTCCATTGATGGAAGACCTGCACAATGTAATACATTTCTTTATTTATGTGGCATACCTTTAGACTATTTATGAAAGTGTCTCACTATGGTAAGCCACTCCATGCCCCTTCTGAGTAAGAACCACACCTTTAGCATAGTCGGATGCCTCTATCTCAATCTGAAATGGTTGTTGCAGGTTTGGTAATGTGAGAATCGGTGTAGAGAAGAGGCTATGCTTCAAATCAAAAAATGCCTATTGTTGGGTTTCATACCAAAAAAAAATCTTTTGCTTTGCCCTTGGTGACTTGACCTAAAGGCTAAGTGATATGAGAGAACATCAACACAAACCTGTAGTAGAAATTGGCAAGACCCAAAAGCTCTGGAAATCTGTTAAAGTGGTTGGGGCTAGCCAATCTTGAGTCACTTATATCTTGGCTAGGTCCACATGAAGACCCTACTCATCAATGATGTACCATAGATATTTAACCTCAGTCAGGCCAAGAGTGCATTTATCCAAGTTAGCACCTAGCTTGTGTTGTTGCAGGGTTTGAAGGACATGACAAATATTTTGGAGGTGTTCTTCCCAACTTAGGTTGAAGAACAATATGTCATCTAAATACACCTCCACAAATGCATTAGTGAAGGTTTGCAAGATTTCATCCATCAATATCGTGAAGGTTGTAGGGGCATTTGTCAATCCCAACAACATGACCAACCATTTGAAAAGGCCCTCCTTGGGTTTGAAGGCAATCTTCTAAACATCGGAGGGTTCAATACGAAAATGGTGATAACATGAATTTAAGACAATATTGGTGAAATATTTGGTTTCCTTGAGCTCCTCTAGAATGTCATAAATCTGTGTGATTCAGTACCTATTCAGAACAATGATCTTATTCAGCGCCCGATAGTTAATAAAGAGTCTCCATATCCAATCCTTCTTTTGTACCAATACAATCAAGCTTCCACAGGGTGATGAGCTTGGCTTGATGTGCCCTTTCTGTAATAGTTCCTAAATCTTCCTCTTTATCTCGTCATTCTCCAAAATACAGTGTCGATATATTGGTCCATTCAGTACTGACACGCCCAGGGTTAGATCAATGGAGTATTGACCTGACAGTGCAGGGGTACCCCTATAGCGGAGGTAAAAATGTTTGTGTACTCCTCCACAACCTTGCCCATATGTTGTTGTTGTGTAGAGGAGCCCTACCTGCAAGCCACGACCACAACCTTGCTCTCTCGCTAAGGACAAACCATAAGGAAAACAAATTTCTGGTCTAGGAAATGATCTTACAGTATTTATTTGCAATGAGGAAAGAAATCGCGGTAGGCAGGGTTACCTCCAATATCGTGTACAACTTAATTGCCAAAGTGATAATCGCAAAGTGAGGTCTAGACTCATATACAACATGTTGCTTCCACAAGTACGGTTTTCCTAAGAATTCATCACAAACATCATGAGGAGAAACATCAAATAGTACCTCATCAGTTAATGGCTTGATGCTATAGGGAATGTGACACTGCTCACTGAAGTGAAGATCTATACATTGGTAAATCCACCTGGTGGTGTACGATTATGGATGTTTTTTAGTATTTAGGCACAACTGCTTAAGGACCTCTGCTGAAATGAGGCTATTTTGGCTCCCATTGTCAATAATGAACTACGACAGAGAACCCTTCACCCATATCCATGAGTGGAAGAGGCATCCCCCCTCCTCTGGATATTCAACCTCAATATTTTGAATCTTTGTGGTGGAAAAGATGGCACTAGTCTTTATATCAATGATCTATTTCCCTTTCTCATTCCTCTTATTAGGTTCTGACTCAAAGTCAGAATATAAGTATGATTTAGAGGCCTTTAGCTCAACCACCAGTGCTTGCTTGGCCTAACACTCACTTGTGTTGTGCGTAGACTTCTTATGGAACTCACACCATTTCCACGTGTCCTTTTTATTTGTGGTGTCATTATTTTCTTGTGGCTTCAACAGGTTGTCCTGGGTAGCCCCGCCTATAATTTTTCCTTTGTTTTTTTTTGGGGGTGACTTTTCCTTGGTTTTGATTTCAAGATCCAAAGTCCGTCTTCTTATGTTTAAACTTCTCCTCAATCTTGACAGTATATTGGTACATCATTCTGAGCAAGGATATATCTAAGAACTCCATCTCATCCCAGATGTACTTGTGTAGAAAGCCACAGTACTTGAGTACCAAATGTCACTCATAATCCTTGATGCCTAGCTTTTTATGAAGGGTATGGAACACATTTTTGAACTCCGATACATCTTGGTCCCTTCCTTGTCATAGCATGGTCCACTTTATATATTTATCTCCATAGCTCCCAATAGGGTAATATTGTTCCTTGACGAGGTCTCGGAAATAATCCCAAGTGGGTGCTACTGAAAACAACAAGCATTCACTCTTTTCCTTTTGTTCATAGTAGGTTTTCTGCTAGTCCTTAACGTGTGGGATGGATATGAGAAGTGAAAAGGTAATATTTTCCCTATTGGAAAACTCATGAGCTAAAAAATATCCTTCCAAAAATTTTAACCATTTATCTACAACATCTGCATCTATCTAGCCCTCAATTATGGGAATATAGAAGTTAAATTATACCTTAAAAGGAGTGGCATCTCTTGAGTGGCCACTAGATGAATATGTGTTTCCTTTGGGTACTTGTCGAAGGATCTGGGAAACGTTATCCATCATCGTGTTCCTCCGTCACTCAAGGGCTTCCTCGAGCAACATTTTGAAATGATTTCCTACCCCATCGTCTTTCTTTTCTTCTGCCATGGGAGGCATTCGCGGTTTGTGAAGTTGATCTTGCAATGGATTAATAAGATCGAACCCTAACTCGTTATACCTTGCCTCATTGGGGACATGCAAAGAAAAATAGAGAAAGAGAAGACTGCTCTGAAACCACTGATCCAAAATTAAATAGGAATGCAAAAAATTATAGATATAATCATAGATACAAAGATGCAATAGAAAAACACTTCATTTCATTTATAGAAAAACATTGAACTATGCTTACAAATAGAATGGAATTAAACTAGCTCAAGTAATGGTAGCTTATCTCTGAGAAGAGATGTGGCAGCTACATGCCTCTAAACTATGTTATAATGAGGCTCAAGGGCCTATTTATTATTAACCAACAAGATAAAACCTTAAAAAATGAAAACCTTAACCCCTAGAGATGTAACACCAAGAGTTTGTGGGCCCCATTGGGTTTAGGTGGGCAACCAACTTCTCGGGGTCAGAACTTGGTCATATTAACTCTGTTTGGATCATACGATACCTTGTTGGAAAGGTCTCTCTAATTACTAAAGTATTCGCAATAGGACTCTGTCAATGGATATGGGCCTAAAAAAGAACTCAAAAATGCCATTTAGGGGGTTAAAACTGCTTTGGAATTTCACCAGTTGAAAAACTTCTAAAAATAGTAAATTCTGAAATAAACAAGGAAACCGATGAATTCGACTAGATGTCTAGGTGGAATAGGTGGGTCACCACCACTATCTACTTAGATCAATCATCATGTTGACAACCTCTATTTGACCATCAATTTGGGGCTAGAATGTCCTGAACTTAATAATTTTGGTATCCACCATCAACGAGAGACTTGACCAAAATGATCTTAGGAATTTGGTGTCCCTATCTGAGACAATGCACTGTGAGATCCCAAAGTGTACCCACACTTTCTGAGAAAAGAGCTTAGTAGTGGCCTCTAATGTGGTACTCTTCTTGTAGGCCGTCATAGTGGCCATCATATATAATCTATCGATAACCACGAAAATGAAATCATTGTTGTCTTTAGTAGAAGGAAGGCCTAACATGTAATCCTTGGAGGTGGATTCTAAAGGTGTACTAGGAGAAGGCAAAGGAGTATATATATGCCGTGCTTCTTGATGGTTGGTTTTGAAATGGTGCATGTAGTGCATGATCTAATGTACTTCACAACACTGTGATGAAATTTTTGCTAATAAAAATAATTCTACAATACTACCCTATTTTTCTCTACTCCAAAATGTCCGGTGACCCGACTGTAGTGTGCCTCCCAAATCATCTTGGAACATTCACTTGAAGGAACACATATGTGTCCTCATTGGCATAACAGTGCATCCTAAAGGTGAAAATTTGGAACTTTCTTACCTTCAAGGAGTGTCTGGTATGTGTTGCCAAATTCTAGATCGCTCTTGTAAAGATGCAGCCACCATGAAGTCTTGTTCCCATAGGAGTTGAGCATAGTTATAAACACCATGGCTAGTGGTCAACTAAGATAGCCTAAAACATTGTTTGTCTACGATTTTTGTACTTAATTTTTAAATGGAACTATTACAGGTATGTTGACCATTTTTTATGGTGATTGTTTAACAAATTCCCTTGTGTCTGTATGAACTGCAAGGGTTAGTGGTATTTGTGGATACCCATTTCCTTCCCCATAATGTAATGCTTCTATTCATGGCAACCCTGCATAATGGAATAAATTACTTTATCATAAGTGGGATAATTTCAAACTCTGTGTGAACGTGTCTCATTATGGTAAGCCACTACATACCCTTGCTAAGTAGGAATTGCACCAATAGAATACAAAGGCATCTATTTCAATCTCAAATGGTTGTTACATGTTTGGTAATGTGAGCACTGGTGCAGAGTAGAGGTGATGCTTCAACTTGGAAAACACCTTTTGCTTGGATTCATACCAAAATAACTTTTCTTTCACTCCGTGCTTGGTGACACAACTTACAAGCCAAGTCATATGAGAGAACTCTAACACAAACGTGTTATAGAAATTGGCAAGACCCACAAAGTTGTAGAACTCTATTAGAGTGGTTGGGGTTGACCATCCAAAGTTACTTGTATGTTGGCTAGGTCCATATGCACAACCTGCTCGTCAATGTTGTACCCTGATATATTATCTTGGGACATGCCAAAAGTGCATTTATCCAAATTGGCACACAACTCGTGTTGTCACAGGGTTTGGAGGACCTGTCAACTATGGTGGAGATTCTCTTCCCAACTCTAGCTAAAGATCAAGATGTCATCTAAATACACCAGTGAAAATGCATTGGTGAAGGGTCCTAAGATGTAGTCCATCAATAACATGAACGTTGCGGGGCAATTTTTCAACTTGAAAGGCATGACTAACCATTTGAAAAGGCCCTCCTTGGATTTGAAGGCAATCTTCCACACTTCGGAGGGTTGAATAGCCACTTGGTGATAACCAGACTTTAAGTCAATCTTGCTGAAATATTTGGCCCCCTTGGGTTGATTGAGAAGGTCATCAATCCATGGGATTGGTTACCTATTCTAGACAGTGATCTTATTGAGTGCCTGATAGTCAATACAGAGTCTCTAGGCCCCACCCTTCTTTTGTGCCAATACAATTGGGCTCCCATAGGGTGATATGGTTCACCTGATGTTCCCTTTCCACAACAACTCATGAATCTACCTTTTTATCTCATCATTCTCCTCAATAGAGTGTTGATAGATTAGTCCATTAGGTAGTGGCATGATTGGGGTCATATCAATGGTGTGATTCACCTGATAATGTAGAGGGACCCCCGTAGGTGAGGCAAAAATGTCCCTATACTCCTCCATGACCTTGTCCATCTGTTGCTATTGTGTGAAGGTGCCTTTCCTAGAAGTTGTGGCCATAATATTCTTCTTTCCCTGTGGGTGAATCATAATGGAAAAAAAATTCCTAGTTTGTAAAATGATGTTACTGCATTTCTTTGCAGAGATCAAAGAGATGGAAGTAGGCAGGGCTACCTCGAGTATCATGTACAAGTTATTTCCCAAATTGTTCATCACAGATCGTCCAAAATCATATATATCGTGACACTTCCACAGGTATGGTTTTCCTGATAATCCATCACAAACTTCAAGGGGAGAAACATCACATAGTACCTTATCCATGAAGGTTTGATGCTATAGCGGAGGTAACATTGCTTGCTGATGTGGAGATATCATTCTTAGTGACGCCACCCATTCGTGTAGGATTCCAGATTTGTTGTAGTTGGTAGGCCCAACTGCTTCATGACCTATACTAAAATGGGGTTCTTTTGCCTTCCATTGTCAATAATGAACTATAGCGGAGAACCCTTCACCCACATCTATTAGTGGAAGAAGCGTTCCTCCTCCACTGAATCTTCAGGATTATTATTATGGGTCTTGGTGGTGGACACAATGGTACTAGGCTCCGCATCAATGATTTTCTTCACTTTGCAATTCTTCTCGTTAGTTTCAAACTCAAATTTCTAGCATGTGTCTCATTCATAAGACTTTAGCTTGGCCTAACAGTAAAATTCATTGTGGTTGGAGCTCTTATGGAACTCACACCATTTTCACGTGTCCTTTTTCTTCATGGTGTTGTTCTTTCCTCGTTGATTCAAATGGTTTTCCTAGGACACCATGCCTTTGCATTGTCATTTGTTCCATGGTTTGGGGGTGCCTTCCACTTTCTTCAGATTAATAGATCCAATGTATTGCTTCTACTATTTAAAATTTTTCTCAATCTTAACTGCATATCGGTATGCCATGCTGAGCGAGGAGATGTCCAAGAACTCCATCTCATCCTCGATGTACCTATGTATATAGGAGTGGTATTTAGTACAAAACCTCACTCAAAATCCTTGATACCCAACTTCATGCGAAGGGTATGAAAAAAAATTGTAATCTCTAGCATGTCTTTGACCCTTCCCTGCTGCATCATGCTGCATTTTATGTATTTATCCTCACATCTCTTGATAAGGTAGTACTTCTCGATGGTGTCCCATAATGAATTCCAAGTGGGTGAAACTAAAAATTGTGCGGGCCTACTTTCTCCCTTCTTCTTTCAATAGTTTTCCCACCAGTCCTTGATTCGGGGGGCAACTTTGAGAGGTGCAAAAGTAATTTTTTCTCGGCTAGAAAAATCATGAACGAAAAATATCCTTCTAGCATATTTAGCCATTTATCTATGGTGTTCACATCTATATAACCTTAAGATATGGGGATGTCAATGTTAACTTATACCTTAAAGGGTGTGGCAGTTCTAAAGTGGTTGTTGGAAGGAGATGTGTTGTATTTGTGTAGACACTAAAGGATCTGGACAAAGCTGTCCATAATTACATTCCTCGGTTGCTCTAAGGCTTTTCTAAGCAATATTTTGAAAGGATCTCCTGCCCCCTCGTCTTTCTTATGTTCTACCATGGGAGGCCATTAGGATTTGAGAGGCTAGTCTTGCTAACATTTGACCAGTTTGAGCCCTAACTCCTTAGATCTAAACCTCATTAGGGACATGCAAAGGAAAATAGAGAAAGAGCAGACCACTATGATACAACTGGTCTAAACTTAAATAGGAATGAAAAAAATTACAGATATAACCATAAATACAAAGGTTCAACATAAATAACACTTCGCTTCATTAATATCGAAATACTGAAATATTCTTACAAACATAATGGAAATAAACTAGCTCAGGCAATGGTAGCTTATCTTTGAGAAGCGATGTGGCAGCTAGATGCCTTTGCACTGCGTTATAATGAGGCTCAAGGAGCTATTTATTATTGAACAATAAGGGAAAACCCTAAAAGACCAAAATCCTAACCCCAAGAGATGGAATGCCAAGAGTTTGTGGGCATCGTTTGGGTTAGGTTGGTAGCCAACTTCCTCGAGTCGTAATTTGGTCATATTACCTCTCTTTGATGCGTACGATATCTTGCTGGAAATATCTCTACGAGTAATACAAGGTTTGTGGCATCCTCTTACCTATGACTAGCCGTGGGCTTGCTGTAGACCTCAAAAAAATGTAATTTAGGGTTAAAACGTCTCTAAAAGTTCAAGATTTATAAGACTGCTAAAAATAGTAAATGTTGCAAGAAAGAAGCAAATTGATGAAACTAACTGCAGGTCTAGGTGGAATAGGTGGGTGTCCACCAATATACACCTGGATCAATCGCATGGTTGACAAAATCCGTAACCGGGTCTCCAAATCAACAATTGCTGAGCACTCCCAAAATTCCAAGCATCTCATTTCCTTCGATAGATTTAAATTTCTTGTCTTATCTTCCTTTCACACCAACAGCCAAATCAAGAAAGCCCTTGAAATTGAAATTAACCCTAAAAATTTTAATCGAGAGGATGGTTTTAAGCTTAGTCAATCTTGGCATTCCACCATCCACTGTGTTTCACGCAAGCATTCCTTCCAATCTACCAGGCCCCAAGCTATTCCTTCGTTCCCTTTCCCTCTTCCCCTTTTTCTATTTATCCTTCCTATCTCTTGTAGGAGTTTTTTTTTTGTTTTTTCCCCCTTTGCTTCTTTTTATAACGAGTTTCATAAGTTCCTAGTTTCTTTTATTATTATTTTTATTATTATGTGTGTAACAAAATAAGTATCTTAATCAACTTCAATTTGAATGATATTGGTTGATTTTATATTAATATTTTAATTGTTGTGATTAATGAAATTAATCAATCATTATTTTAATTTTGTATTCCATCAAATTTAAGTCTTAATAATATTTTAATCAATATATTTTTAACCAATTTTATATTAATTATTTACCAAATGGATTTAATAATAATAATAAATATAATAATAATAATAATAATAATATATTATTATTATTATTAATCTTTTCATCATTATATTTTTAACTAATTTTTAATAATTATAATATTAATTTTTACCAATTCGCTTAATATTAATGTTAATATTAATATCATAGTAACCATAAAAAAACTAATCTTGTTATTAACATTATTATTTTATAATAATAATAATAGTTTTCTCATTTTCTTTTTCTTAATTAATTATTAGTTATTTAATAATTATCATTATTAATAATTTGTTCTATTAGTTAGCAAATAATTTATTAGTTTATCATTTATCAATTACAAGTCAGTCAAATTTAACAATTATAAATATTATTATTTATTTCCAATTAACATTTCTATAGGTTAATATTCATTTTTAATTATTATAACCTTTTTATAGTTTATTATTATTTATTCTATAGCTTAGATCCTAATTATCGTCGTATTCTAATACTCAAAATAACTTTCAATAATAATAACAATAATAATAATGTAACACCTTCGAAGGTAAATGTACGTATAAACAACATAATAGGAATAGAAATACAATAAACATATCAGCCATCAAAATCCATAAATACATGAGTACATTTGCACATGAAAAACAAGGGAATGAATTTTTTCATTAATAAATGCAATGGACCAACTGTTGATGGGACTACCACATTCCACCCGACCATAAATTGGCTAAGCCAAGTCTCTCTTCAGCACGTTATCTGTGTGCAATATTCCAAGCATTAATGTGGGATCTAAGAGAACACGTCAATCAAAACTCATGCAGGGCTTCCACAGGCCACCCACCTCAACTAATCAAATAGTGATTCCACCTTATGCTCGGACATCACCAAAACCCATCATCAGATTGGTCTCCATCCAAGCCTTCCAGGGCTTCTAGAGTGTTTTTCAAACCAAGGCTTCTAGAACTAGTAACTCAAACCACAACTTATACAAGGCTTCCAGAGAATTTTTCCAACAAGGGCTTCGAGGACTAGTAACTAAACCTAGTAAGGGCTTCTAGAGTGTTTGTCCAACCATGGCTTCCAAGACTAGTCATTCAACCCAAGTTGTTATAGGTCTTCGAGAGTGTTTGTTCAACAAGGCTTCCAGGACAAATAACTCAAACCAGGCTAAGGAAACATGAGAACCAACCAAAACAAAGAAATGAAAGTAAACCCACAATCATTGTGCCTATCTAGGAAATTGTAAGGCTAGGCAATCCATTTTCCATATAGGCAATCCTCCATGCCAATGACAAATCACAACCAAGAAACCACATGCATGTGCCATGCATGCCAAAACTAGTGAAGAAATCATACATGCAATTTTGTACATGTAAGCAATTTGATGTGGATGCTGATGTTGATACCCTCTTGTGCTTTCCTACTCTTCCTTTTCCTTCTTGCTCCAAGAATCCAAGTACGCCACGCCCTCCAATTGTTCTACAAGAAAACTTTAAGTATCCAAGAGTATGAGAGAGAGAATAATGAGAGAGCTCCAAGACTGAACTGACAAAAGGTTCACAATGAAAGGAAGAAACTTATCAATTGATCCTTAAAAGCCTTTTTGTGTGTGAGGCCTCTATTTTCTTCATTTTCCATTATTTTCCTTCATTTTCATCCTCACATGCAACGTGTCACCTTTCAGGTCCTTTTTCTCCTAATTTCCATTATTTTTCTTCATTTTCCTCCTCACATGCAACTTATGACCTTTCACCTCCTTTTTCTCCTAATTTCCATTATTTCCACAAATAAATGTGTCAAAATACATTTTTGCCTCTTTAATGCCTTAGTCATTGCCTTTTACAATTTCCTTAACCACAAACAACCAAATGAACACCCACTATGATGTCTTGCCCACCATTCAACTTGGAATACGTGTCCCATGATCCGTTGTATTTATATATTTTTTCATTGAATTTTCACAAGGGTTGTTACAAAACCCTCACCCTTGGGGGAACAACGTCCTCGGTCTTCAGTGAAACCTATAACCAACAAGACTGCTGAAAATAAAACATACCTCCCGTGGAGCTTTATAACACAACTCGTTGCAGTATTTACGCTGAATGACCCTCTAAAAAGAAAAGAATCATGACAACATGACGAGATAAAAACCATACCACATATTAGAGCTTTATAACACAACTCATTAAGGTATTTACAATGATATACAAATATACACATATACACAATTTTTTAACCAACAAGTAAAGGATAAGATGCCCGTATCAATCAACAAGGGAATCTAGAGGCTCACGCTTCCACCCTCAAAGTAATAAAAGGATTCACCTCCTTCTGAGGAAGTCCAAATCAACTACAAAGTGAAATCTTCATCCAATGTCTAAGGCTATAATCATGCGCCACTTGTCCTCTCAATGAACAATTACTAGCTCATTGTTCCATGTTGCACACCCAATGTGCATCTCATTCTGTATGGCAGTGCCAATGACCAAAGAAAATCCATCTGTGAGCTTCACGGAAAATTTTAAGAACCACCCTAAATTTATATGTATAATAAATGGGCTAATCCCCATGATACATAGGAAAAATGGGAGGTTATTTTATCAATAACCTAATATGTATATATAATCTTTTTGGCAAATCTCTCACCAAATTATATTATCTTGTATAGTGATGGAGAATATTTCACTGAATTATAAAATCTTGTAAGATCTTGGCAAATCTTTTACTCAATAATAAAACATTGTGAAGTCTTGGCGAATGTTTTGTTGAAGTATGAAACCATATATGATAATAAGAAAACATATTCATTAAACTGTAATATACTAACATACATGTTTGGAAAAAAGAAACATAATTTTCTCTTCCTACAAACAATGTTCCAAGTTTTAGTGGTTGTGTTTGTCAAGGTTCTTACAATACACTCTTTCATATCCTTCTATTAGTTTTGATAATATTCCACAACAAAGTACTTGTAGGTGTTGATATTGACAACGAGTTCTATCAAGGTAGGAGAGATTAATCTTTTCTCTACAACTTTTGTCAAGCTACCACTTTTTTCAAGTTATCAAATTTCTTTCTTATTCCATAGACTCCAACTACGAGATAAAAAAAACACATCAAGTTTGTTTACCCCAACATGCCAACAAGTAGCAAGCCCCAACGAAATTATATAAGAAATTATTAGGTAACCCAAAGGCTTGAAGGGGATGTAATTGAAAGAAGTGACCATTGTGAGAATCCTTCCAATCAATATATGAAAATATAAATGTAGATTTATTATTATTTTAATTGGAAATATTCAATTAAATAAGAAAATTTAATTACGTCTCTCCCATTGTAAATTGATTATTAGCATAATTCACTACCCTCATAGGTCTAGCATTTTTTAACAGCGTTGTAACATGTAGATTAATTTCCTTTTGGTGAACAATCTCCACCTTTTAGGAAAATATGTTGCAGTGGCTCCAACCCCTATAGATCATTAGGACAAACTAAGAATAGCACAGAAGATGAAAGGTTGTAAAAACCAGCATATTTTTCAAACAACTAATCCAACATCAGTACCTAAACTTTTTCATGAAGATATCATATTGAGAATGTTTGAAAAATGGTGAGAAATATTCTACGAGGGTGATGTTGAAAGAGTGATAAGGTTTCATTGTTTTGAATTTTTTTTGTTAAATCAGAAAAAGTTAAAAACCAATATTAATGGAGATATTCGTATTTTTTACTAAAATTTGTGAAGTGACTAAATGTAGCTTTAACCATTCACCTTAAGATGTTTTTACAATATAATTTCCTAAGTTTATTTAATATCTTCATTATCATAAAAACCAACCTATATCCATCTTAAGTCCACATGTAACACTCGTAGGAGGATGAAATCTATTTATCCCTCTGAGCACTTGATAGACCCAGAATTAAGATGGATCTAAGATGATAGAATTTCCCCTTTAAATAGTCTATGCTCACATGAATACCGTGGTACTACCATGGGTAAATACCATGGGTTATGGTAAACCTAGATCTTAAAAATTACTATTATTGATTTATAAAAATTAATTGATTTTTATTTTAACCAAGTTAAAATGTTTAACATACATTAAATTACAACATCCATTTTTACTCTTAATCCACCAAGCCCCGAGAGGGATCAAATATTTTTTCACTCTATGCTAGTTTGCATAGCATAATATTTGATCCCTCTCGGGGCTTAGTAGATCCAGAGTAAAGATGATCTATGTTGGTTTAAATCCCCCATTTAAATACGCTACATTCCACGTGAATACCATGGGTCAGTACCATGTGCCTTTTTTATTTTTATTAATACTAATATTAGGGTTAATAATGTTTTTTTGCATGGTATTAATAATAATCTAGCCCATGGTATTTGGCCCATAGTATTTTTCCCATAGTTTCACCTAAATATGACACAATTTTTGAGTGTTCGTAAATATAAGGTGACTTATGGAGTAAATATAAAAAAATGTTTAATTTGCTTACCATACCTCTCGTTTATATATATTTTTATTAATTTACCATACCTCTTTTACAAATATGGTATTTGGCCCATATGATTCACTTAAATAAAGCCTCTTTTTTGAGCCTTCATAAATAGAAAGAGGGTTATGGACTAAATATAAAAAAGAGGTTTTATTTATTTACCATATGTCTAGTTTATTTATATTTTTTATTTATTTACCATACCTTTTGAGTAAATATAAAAAGAAGTTTTATTTATTTACCATACCTCCACTTTATTTATGTTTTTATTTGTTTACACCCTTGCATGTATATAAGGTGACTGATGGAGTAAATATAAAAAATATTTTATTTATTTAACATAACTCTCATTTATTTATATTTTTATTAATTTACCATACCTCTTTTATAAATATGGTATTTGGCCCATAGGATTCACTTAAATAAAACCTATTCTTGAAAATTAGGGTGAATGAAAGGTTTTAACTCCTAATTTCAAGGGCTAAATTTACCTTTTTTACCCTTTCCCTTAAAATAAGGTGGGTTATTTGAGGCGATTTGTAAAAATGTACTATGATAGAAAATATTCGCCCACAAAAAATTTAAAACCCCTTAATTTCGCCCAAGGGCAAACATTTGCCCCTAAAATTTTCCATGGTGAGCTTCCCTTCTCTTCTACATAGTCCCTCGGTAATCCGATCACCCCTTTTGTGTAGTCACTCACCTTCCAAGTCCCGTTGGCACCCTCACCTTGGGTAGTCCATCCCTTGGAAAGGCTTCCTCATATCAGAAGATCCAAAAACCCAAGGCATATCCCTTCCTTAAAACCATCATACCATTCATAGCATGCTAATGGCAATCAATAGACACTATTAGGTACTAGTGACCCATAATGGCCCTGCTCCTTAATACTTTACCAGCATGATGCTACATGTTCCAATTTATTTTGTTGTCTCTCCCAATTCTTGGAGTTGATTTCAATCACCCACTGGGTATTTCATGCATTCCTATACCAACACATAACTTGTATTAGATTTGAAATAAATTGAAATAACTTCAAATCATACGTCATTGGTGGCTCTTCAATAAGGTACATTTGCAATCTTGTTTAGTACCTATCATAACAAGTCAAACTAATGTTTTGATCAAAACATCATGTATAAACATATCACATATGATAAGCTCAAAACACAACCATCATAGATCAAAATCATAAATCACATGTAACCATGATAAACCAGAATCATAATTCACATCATATATGAGAATCATAAGTCACATGCATAATAAAACTGAAATACAATATCGATACATTTCCTTCAGTAATCCTTAATTCTCCCTTTATTCTTTTGAATAGACATCGGAGTAGTCACCACACCCAGCAAACACCCAATTCCTTCTCCTCTACCAGGTTCACATACGCATAGTGTGCATCACACACATACAACCACACCTTACACACAACACCATGAAATACATGCACCAACACCTAACGTACATTGCATACACCTATAGCTAGTGTACAACACAGTGCATCCATTTATAGCCAATGTGTAATACCACCCAAGGCATGTACCTACACAGTACAACCGAATGAGTACACACGTCGCAAGACCATGACTATATTATGCACATACATATTACCGCATGCCCATAACACAACATCAATGACATGAACACAATACCACTCGTACACGAGCACCATATGTACAACATGTACACAATACCATGAGTACACCGCGCCACCTGCACAATGTGTGCATCACATCACATGTATATGACACCACCTACACAATGTGTACACAATGCCACATGTATAGTGCACCATTGTACAATGCATACACAATACCACATGTACATAGTACCACATGCACGACATGTACGCGATACAAGATGTAGATAGTGCCACATCAATGACATGTGCATAGCACAACATGCACACAAATCCACTTGTACAACATTTACACAACACCACACGCACACGACACCACTTGTACAATCATGGACAACACCCCATATGTACATTGTACCAATGTACCACATGCACTCAACACCACTTGTACATAGAACTATATATCCAACATGTACATAGCATCATGTGCGCACAACACTACATATCCAACATGCACACAACACCATATGCATAGAACAATGCATATCCATCATTCACAAAGTACAATATGTACACGATACCTTATACCCAACATGTAAAAAGCACCATCTATACCCAATATTGAGTATACAACATTCATACAACACTATATGTACCATAATGTACATAACACTGCATAAACAAGAAGTACACAAACTATATATACACGACATCGCATGTGCATAGGTCATATATGAAACATGTACAACATATACAATATATGCACAACAATATTATGACACATCCAAAACCATATTGTCCTTACCAAGAATCCTTTTTTCCCATGTCTTATCCATGCCTATCTTAGCATGCCACTGCCCATGTTGCTTTCCTTCTGTTGGTGTATCCTTTAGCGTTACCTGTCATAACATAAACATAGGCATAATACAAGCATATAACTTCATATTGACATGACATTGACCTAATATATTTTGTCATGACTACTCTTCCACTTGATTCCTCACGAGACCAAGAACCTCTTCATGTATTTCTCGTGCATAAGAAATCATTCCTCCACAAGAATGGTTCCTGAAAACCCTTTTAGATAGTAACATAGATACATGGAGACATACATACATATATAAATGTTAGCATAAAACAATCATGATCCTGTTAGACAATGACATACATACATGCATGTATACATATATAAACTTCAACATAATCATGATCATAAAATAATTACTAGATAACATCATGTCTAGTATAAGAGAACTTCCTTATTTATGCACAAGCATTGAGAGCAATAGTTCCCAACATAGTCAAAGCATATGACACCTCTAATCCATTTACTTTACCTTTTCTGGTTACATTTCTTATGTCTGCACTGGTACTATCCATTTACCACAATGGATCCAACGAGTCCAACCAACTTTCATAGTCTTACCTTCCACTACGCTTACTCATGCACAGAGATTCATCTGTGTCTTAAATTACCTATCAAGTACAACATAGCTCTCCGCAAGCTCCATTAACTTTCCTCTTTCCCAACCAATTCCCCAGACTCGAAGCATACAAGGAAAAAAAACAACAACAACAAGAAGAAAACCAGGAAAACAAATAACAACACGACTCCACAAATAAAGTGGTATGGCCATACTCTAGACATAAAAAAATCTGCAGAGCAAGCAAATCACAAAAGACTTGTTACACAAAAATATCGTCACCATGATTATTTGCAGTCAGTATGGGTCTATCATCACTTGTACTATCCTCCTAAGCAAGTCTCAGACCTCAGCTCTTCAAGTCAAGCTTTGAAAATAAGAGAAATACATTAAAAACCAATGAAACTCTGGTTCCGCACTTTCTCACTGTTAACTGCAGTCCCGCACCTTCTGTTTACAAAAAATGTGGACCTGCCCGCTCTGTCCCTAAAGGTGTGGGTGCAGACCCTTATGAAAGTCAAAAAGGCGCAAGTTTATTCTAAAAAACTCACTTTGGGTTAATTCTAGATGATTCTAGAAGGAATTTTGACGTGGAATTGCCGCTCTTAGGTGGTTCATGCATCCCAAAAGAGAAGGAGCTAATCCCTTGATGACAGGAGCTATCTGTTTGAAGGAAGACCTAGTAACTTCCCTCCATTGCACTATAAATTCAGGCATTGGGCTGGTTGCTGGGGAGGTTAGAAGCTGAACATTTTTTAGGGTAAATGCTGGTGAAATTAAGACTTCCTAGTTGAGCTTAAGAGGAGAGATCACATACCTTTTTTAGCTTCATTGGGAAGTGAGTGAAACTTGTCAAAGTAGAGGAGACTTCTTGCTGGACCCTGGGAGGAGCTTGTACAACGTCAAGGCACAGGTTGTAACGTTCTTCTTCTTTTGAATTAGTACAATCAAAATCATTTTTCTCAACAAGTATCTCATGTTATTTGTTTCATGAACTCCTTGACTTTCATGTTAAATATGTTTTATGATATTGGCTTTTCAGGTGCTATTTAATTTGTTTGCTTGTTTGTGTTTGCAGATTCGCGACAAAGGAGCTCATTTGGATCGAAGGAGCGAGGGCATCCACAAACTTGCGTTGGACCTAAGGTAGGCCCTAAAACACTTGTTTGCCTTTGTTTATAAAAGCATATTTAGAGAAAGATAGTGTCTGGTTGGTTTGCTTGTCATTAGGTCTTCTTTAGATTCTAGGAAGGTCTATCTTGTCCGCGACATTGACTTATTCCGTGTGACAAAATGGCGACTCCACTGGGGAACTTGATTTTTTCCTTGTTTTTACTTTGACCTGAGAAACTGTGTTTTTTGTTTCTGTTTTTGGCTTGTTGTGTGTAAAATTGGGTAGAGTTTGTAGATCCAGGGTTATTTTTCATTTTTCATAGCTTTAGGAGAGGACCGCACCCTAGCCTTTTGACACAGTGCGTACCTATCCGTACCTTTGCTTTTAGCACAGAGCGGAACCGCACCTGTGTTAACTGTGGGCCTGCGGACCCTGTCAAAATTTTGAAAAACCTAAGATTTCCTCTATTAGTCAGCTTAGTTTTTGTTTAGAAGTTATTATCTACTGCCCAAACCTGCATATAACCTGTCAGAAGCTTTCCTTAGGTTTATTTCATTAGTGTTAGGGTTTTAGGTTAAATTCCTAGGAGTTTTGCTTGTTGGGCTTGTTTTTCATTTTGGTCTTGTAGTAGCTCTGAGCTTAGAAGCTGTAGGGACCTTAGATCACCTTGGTGTCTACCAGCCTTCTTATGAGTCTTACCGTTTATGAAATCTCCCCTTGTTGAGGAATCCGCTTTGCGTTTTCTCTTTACAAAACTTCGAAAAGCTTGTGTTTAAAAGTTTGGATTTTCATTTAAAAAAAAAGAAGAAAACAAAATTGGTTGTTCTTGACTGATTTGTGATTTTGCATAAATTGGTCCTTAGCTTACATCTAGCTAAGTAAAACATCCTTAAAAAAAAAACATCTTGTAGGCTTGGACTTCAAATAGGTTTTTTATAATTTGTAGATCTCAAAGTTAGTCATTTTCATAGTTTTGAGTGTTTTATAAAAAAAAAACTCTTTTGGAAAAAGTTTGTTTTTGTAGTGGTTGAGTGCTTTGAAACAAGAAAGGGAAATTTTTGTGAAATAACTAGTTGTCTCGTTTTGAGTGCATTGGAAAGGACAAAAGCTCTTCTTTTAATTTGTTTGATTAAGAAAAGATTTGTGTTTAGAAAGTATTTGCATTCTCAAACTCTTTCTTAGTTTAGAAGTTCATCGAAAAGAAAAGATTGTTTAAATCATCTTAGGTGCATTTTTAGTGATTTTGAGTCGAGTCTTCATACCACGAGTTTCATCTCCACACCTTTTGACTTAAACAAAAACCAATAAAAATAATGCTTAAAGTAAAATTCATGTAGCAACATTTTTATTTCTAGGGCTCTGATACACCAACTTAGCTTAGGTTAGTGTCTTGGAGTAGGAGAGTAATTAACTCTCCAAGACAGTAAAAACAAACAAGTAGCTGTATCTTGTGGTAGGGAAGAAATCCAATTGTTGCATTTATGCTCTGGGAAAGCTCCTCTTAAAGGAGAAGCACGAGATCGTGTCCGAACCAGTGTGGGAATCAATCCTTCCTCATTGGGAACGACGCCAGATATTCACATATTAAAAATGGTAAATCTCGGATTAACCATTGTCGAGGAGCCTGGGGTCACTTGTTGGTAAACCTTGGATTATGTCAAGGAGCCTTCAAGGGGATTGAGCTTGCTACTTTGCCCTTGCGTGCGTATCGGATCGTAGACTGTTCCCCTAGGTATATTTGTTTCAGTCGGTAACCTTAGTGGCCATATTCTTTACGATTCTTCCTGTGGTGACAGTGGTGGGAAGATCCCACTGTACCTAGAGCAGACGTCGGCTAGACTCACTTGGATTTTCTGGGGGGTTCTCTTCACTCGAGACGGTTAAGTGGAGGAACTTGTGCCAGTCTATTCATTAAGCAGGTTGCCGGGGTAACTGTTCCAACCGCCATTTATGTATTGAACTCTGCGACATTGGATTTCATCACCAACTAGTGTTTTCAGTATGGAAAGTTACTGTTTGTGTGTGTTTGATCTCCTAGATTCTTTAGGCATGTGATTCAAATTTGTTTGGTTCTTTAGAGGCTTTAGGTGGTTTTCATTGACATTTTACTTTGGTTGCGTGTGAAGTAGTTAGAAGTTTTTAACCGTGGCTGAATTACCGAGGAAGTCCCGTAGACTTCGGGGCCAACCTCCTGCGTTTTCACCAAGCCAGCTTGAAGACTTGAAAGTCCTCGTAACTCCTAGAGATAGTAGAGTTGGATCACCTGAAGAAGGAGAGTCTTCTTTGGTGGTACATCCTGATTTTCAAGCGTTAGTAGCAGATTATAATCCGCAGTCAGTGTCTGTTTCTGAAGTTATTGGTATCTTTTCATCTACTAGTGATATAGGTGAGGAACCTGAAATATCGGAACCTGAAAGTGAATTTGCTGCTACTCCAACATCGGGGTTTGTTTCTCCAGCTTCTAGTGGTCCCAGTTTACCTAGGGTAGAAAGCGTAATCACCCAAGATATTGCTTCTGGACTTATAGCTATTGAAGAACTTGCTACTCCGGAAGAAGAAGTAGGCATCCCTATCCCTGAAAATCAACCTGTTATTGAGCTAAGGGAGCATCAATCAATTTTTTACAGTCCACCTACGAGCAGTACTTGGTATCCTTCTTTGAGTAATTTCGTAGAAAACCCAGGGTTAAGGTTTTCACCACCTCGTGTTCCTTATCACCCAACACCTAGAGGTTATTATCCTCCTTTAAATATGTCAAGACAGTCGTCCATGTTTACTCAATCGCCCGAATCCTTTTTGTACGGCGGTCCTTCTGTTCCCTCTGGGTATTAGTCACTTTCTGGTACTTTTTCAGGAGCATCTCCTCAACCCATTGAGCAAGGGTTATTAACTAGAAGCAATGGTACTAAGTCGTTGAGCATAGAAGAGATTCTCATGATGTCAGGCTCTATTCCCAATCCTCAACCTCAAGGTGGCCAGTTACCGCCTGGGGGGCAGCCTCAATTATCGTCTGGGGGCAACCTTAAGGACAGTACATACCTACGGGATAGTACGTTCCTCAAGGTCAACCCCAGACTCAATATGTACCCCAAGGTCAACCCCAATATCAATTTATACCTCAAGGTCAACCCCAGTATCGGTATGTGCCTCAAGGGTATCAACCCCAAGGTCAGTACTCGAACCAAGGTTTCCAACCACCCTCCGGTCAAATGTATGTTCAAGGAACGGGAAATGTACCTTTAAATTATCAATCCTACCCTCAACCTGCTTATGGTCCTCAATATTCTCAACCTGCTATGGGTCCGTACCCTGGAATGAATATAGTGTGGGATCCATCGCAAACCCAGTAGGTGTTGCAGCCAAATGTACAGTTGTCATCTCAAACTAGACAACCCTTAGTTTCTGGTACACCCCACCAACCAGTCGAGTCTAACATTCAAACTTCTGTACCTTCGGTAGTTTCTCAGCCTGGGCCTAGTACGCCTCGTACTCTGCCTCAAATGACTGCTACAACTACCGCAACATCTGTTCAATCTTCCCCACGTACTTCCGGACTATCGACAACTCTGGTTTCTACTGTTCCTGTATCTACTCCTCAGACATCTTTACCACCATCTGGATCTACGATTCAAACTTCGGCTCAGATGCCTGTAGGACAACCTGGTTCAAGTATGGTTGTCACAAGTCAACCACAATTTACTTATCAACCATACCAGGGACAGTACCAATTCGTTCCTGTTGTGCAGCAGCCAGTCTATCAGTATCAACCATACCCTAAGTACACTTACCAACAACCTCAGCAACCCTAGTACGGTCCAGTTAATCCTGGTTTTCCGGGATGATACAATATCCCAAATGCAATTCCTATTCCTAGTTATCCTGGATATCCTCCTCCTGGGGCTAGTCTCATGACCCAGAGTTTTAGGGACCCTAATCGTCAATTACTGTTTATCGCAATTTCGGACTTGCCTGACTTGTCACGCCTAACGAATGATCCCATTAATTTTCTTCTGTTTTGGCCACCAATGCCGACTAAGTTGCCTAGTGACATTCCTAATTTTGAAGGTAAATCAGGAGAGGACCTGTCGAACCATGTGATGACTTACCACCTCTGGTGTGCATCTAACTCCATCTCAGATGATTCAATCCATCTAAGACTTTTCCAGCGCACTCTAATTGGTCTCGCGGCCAAGTGGTACATTGAGTTACCATGAGGCACTTTTTATAATTTTAGTCAGTTAGCTACCTCATTTTTAACTTATTTTCAGTTGCCAGTCCGATATGACAATGGCACGAAATTGTTAACTTCATTAAAACAATCGACGTCCACTTACATTTCAGATCATAATCATGAGTGGAGACGTTGACGACGTTTAGTGAAGGTTTTTATTCCGGATCAGATCTTGGCTGAGTGGTTTGTACAATATTTGTTGCCAAAGATCACTGAAGATGTAGCTAAAGCCGAAGTTGTTACTGAGGAGCAAGTAATTGCTCAAGCACAATACCTTGACTTGGTCTATACTCAGTCAGGTAGGTTACACGAGAAAATCCCTGATCTTCCCAAGCAAAATCAAATCATTGCAGCTCCTTCGGGATCTCATGCCATTGATGGTATGATTGGTACGGTTAACACTAAAAGTAAGAAGAAGTCTTCCAAGAATTCTTCTCCTATCATAACCTTGCCTGATTCCCCAACAGGAGATTCTTCTGCAGAGATTTCCGCCGATATTCACATTGTAGAGTCATCTACAGCCAAATCAAAATCCGGTGGAAAGAAGAAAGGAAAGAAGAAGAATAAAACAGACAAAAATTCAAAGGAGAAACCTGAAAAATCAGAATCCAATGATGAAAAGCGTAAACCTTGTTATCCTTGTCTCATTTGTGACGATGAACATTTTACAAGAGATTGCCCTCATCGTGCAGAGGTTGCGAAGATTGTCAAAGGTTCCCAAACTCCTGCTGTTTTGAAGGATCCTTTTCCAGCTCAAGACAGTAAGATGATAGGTTCTTCCTCGAGTGCCAATGAAGAACCCATACTGATGATATCCCATGTTAGGATTGCGACTCAATCGCAAGATTATGGTAGTAAAAGTCCTGTTGATGGTAAAGAAGCAGAATCTTCTCATTCTAATCCATCAACCTCAGCTCCCGGTTCCGATCCACTACAGATCGAGAAACCTAATCGAGACTTGGTAATCAAACCACCCGCCAAGGGTATACTTTGAAAGCCAGCTTTCAATCCACATGCGAGAGTGGCTCAAAACTATAACACTGTTGAGGATTTAGCTGTTTCACCCTCAGCAATGTCCAACACAGCGTAAATTACTTTTGTCAGTTATAGGAGTTGTTGACATTTAGGACTCGAACCTAATGATTTTCGATCTAGAAAATAGTACACCACGCTTACCTCATCAAATGGCTTTCCAGATTCCAGTGATAGTAAAAAACAAGCCTATTCATCGGACTGTAATTGATGAGGGAGCCTCAACGTGTATTGTGTCGATACAGTGTTGGAGATCGCTTGGTTCTCCTTCGCTAAATCAATCCCCGACGATCCTAAAGGCATTTGATGGCCGTGGGTTTCATCCTTTTGGCATTCTACATGATTTTCCTATAGGGGTTGAAGGAAAAACCGTTAATCTAGATGTGGAGGTGGTTGATGGCCCTCTAGATTACAACCTTCTCTTGGGTCGAAGTTGGTCTTACGCTATGACAGCGGTCATTTCATCGGTCTTTTGGGTTATAAAGTTTCCTCATAATGGAAAGATCGTAACAATAGACCAGCTGGCTTACTTTTCATCTGACCCAGCCTCTTCTAAAAGTATTCAGCATGTCGGTAAAACGACTATCCCATATAAGGATGTTGGGGTAGGACTTGTTAAAGATTCCGGTTTACTGGGAACTTTTCCTTTTCCTTCGATCAACGCATCGTCTTCATTTGCAACCATTCATATGATTACGTCAGACACCATTGTTTATGATGATCCTTGGATCATTCCTTCTGAATCTTAGACAGAGTCATTTGGTGATGTCATGCCTTTGAGTCCATATGAAATTGCATATGAGGCCGCGCAATCGTTTACCGACCCATCTTCAACCAAAAATGACTTCATGAATGTGGTCTGTGAGGAATCACTTTTCACATCAAGCTCGGATTTAATCACGTTTTCTAAACTTGTTCACTCTGATGAGAAAATTCGTGAAATCCTATGTGTGGATGATTTACCATGGGAAGATCTCCATCACAGATCTTCGTTTTTACCCAAGAATGATCGTTTTGAAAATGATTTTTCATCAATTTTTACGACTGAATATGACAAGGAACCTCAGAATCCAATGAAACATCCTGATTCAGAGTTAAATTTGGGAAACATCTCTCGAACTATTCCTATTGACATTTCGGTTAAGCCTGGAATTGTTGAGAACATTCATATAGGTGCCTCGTGTACAAATGACGAAATTCAAATGTATAAGGCCCTATTTCGAGAATTCCGCGATGTGTTTTCCTGGTCCTATGAGGAAATGCTAGGAATTGATCCCGCGATTGTTGTTCATGAGATCAAGGCTTACCCGGATGCTAAACCCTTCCGGCAACGTTTGCGTCAGATTCACCCAAGAAAAGCTGCTGCAATTAAAGCAGAAGCTGAAAATTTACTCAAAGCAGGTTTCATTTATCCGATCCCGTTAATGGATTGGGTATCGAATATTGTTCTGGTTAACAAAAAGTAGGGAAAAATAAGAATATGCATCGATTATAGGGACATTAATCGAGCCTATCCAAAGGACAATTACCCAACTCCCTATATGAATCAAATCATTGATGATTGTGCCGGTAGCGAAATATTCTCCTTCATGGATGGTTTTTCCGTATACAATCAAATCAATATTCTACCTGCCGATCAACCAAAAACGACTTTCATTTGTCCATGGGGGACATTTGCTTATTGCAAGTTACCTTTTGGGCTCAAGAATTCCGGAGCAACTTTTCAAAGGGCCATGTCTTATGCATTTCATGACATCAAGCACATTGTGCAACCCTATCTCGATGACTTGCCTGCTCTTTCATTACATCGAGCTGATCATCTCGTCCATTTATGAGCAATCTTTATGAGATGTAGGCATTATCGAATTCGGTTGAACCCACAAAAATGTGTCTTTTATATAGAAACGGGTCGATTGCTGGGGTTTGTAGTTTCGAAAGCCGGCATTCGTGTCGATCCCTCAAAGGTCGAAGCTATTGTCAAATTGCCTCCTCCTTCGAGTCTTCGCCAACTCCAAAGTTTGCAAGGGAAAGCAAACTTTTTATGACGATTCATTCCTAACTATGCCGAGGTTACAAAGGGTTTTACCCAGTTGTTGAAATAGAATACATCATTCTATTGGGACGAGATAGCTCAGAAATATTTTGATGCACTCAAACACGCGTTGACCCATGCACCGTTATTGCATCCTCCCAACTACAACCAGGCTTACTTCTTGTATCTCGCCGCCTCTCATTCCACCATTGGAATGGTCTTAGTTTAGGAAGATGAATTTGGAACTGAGAATGTGATATATTACCTTAGTCGAACCTTAAATCCAACTGAGCTAAAATACTCACATGTGGAGAAATTGGCATTGGCAACTGTTCAAGCTGTCCAACGTTTTCGTCACTACATTTTACTACGTAAAACTATAGTAATTTCGGATTGCAACCATATGATCTACATTTTGACCAAGAAATTGCTAGGGGGCAAGTACTCTGAATGGATTGTTATCCTGCAGGAGTTCCATTTGGAATTTGAGAAATCTAAGTCTAAGAAATCTTTAGACTTTGCGGAGTTAATGTGTGATTTCCCGCGTACTGATACAGAAACTGTGGTGGAGGAGCCCATTACCGACGAATCCTTGTTTCTAATCAGTACTTTAGATTCGTGGTATGGGGATATCATCGTTTATCTCCAGACCCAATCCTTTCAACCAAAAATATCAAAGTCAGAATGTCAGAAAATACGATTCCAGTCCCAACAATACAGGATTATTGGAGATACTCTTTATCGCCGTGGGGCAGACTCTGTTTTTCAACATTTCTTAACTCACGAGGAAGTTGAAAGGGTTCTAAATGACTGTCACTCTGGAGCGTGTGGCGGTCATATGTCTGGGTATGCCACAGCCCAAAAGATATTGTGCGCTGGCTACTTCTAGCCGTCTTTGTTTAAAGATTGTATTACTGCGGTCCGAAAATGCCACAACTCCCAAATTTTTTATCGAAAGAAGCGTGCTCTACCTGCTCCTATCCACCCTATAATTGCCATTGGTCCTTTTTCCAAATGGGGTATCGATTTTATTACATGTAACCCTCACTCGGTTGAGGGGCATGTGTATATCATCCTTGCGGTAGATTATTTCACCAAGTGGGCCGAGGCAATGCCTACATTTGAGGCAGATGGCAAGACAACTGCAATTTTCATGTTCAATCATATAATTGCTAGGTTTGGTGTCCCACAAGCGATAATCACTGATCATGGGCGTCATTTTTGAAACGTTATGATGACCGAACTTACAGGCCAGCTTGGTTTGTGTCACGATAGTTCAACCCCTTATTATCCACAAGCTAATGGTCTGGTTGAATCCATCAACAAATTTTTAGTCATCATGATCCGACGAATCATTGGGATTCATCGGTCGAATTGGAATAGCATGCTATTTTCAGCGCTTTGGGCATACCGAACTTCAGTAAAAACATGAACAGGGTTCACTCCTTTCCAACTAGTTTATGGTCTAGAAGCTGTGTTACCCATTGAATGCGAAATCTCATCACTGCAAATGGCCATCGAGTTACTTCCAGCCACTTCCAAAGAGGAAAAGCGTTTGGTATACTTGGCGCAATTAGATGAGAATTGACATGATGCTGCATTGGTGATCGAAACTCACGCAAAACGTATGAAAGCTAAGTATGATCGAAATGTGACCCCTCAAAATTTTTCGGAAGGAGATCTAGTCTTAGTTTACGATCAAGATAATGATAAATTAGGCGTTGGAAAATTCGTTCCCATGTGGCATGGTCCCTATGTTGTCAAGCAAAAGCTAGCGAAAGGGGCCTATGAATTGGTAGACTTTGACGGGGACTCTTTGGGTAAACCTAGGAATGGTCTTTACTTGAAGAGGTATTATGCTTAAAGAATGGGTATGGAGATTTTTAGTTAGGATAGCTTTTCTTTCTAGCTAGTGTGTTTTAGTTTAAATAGTGTGCTTAGCTTATAGTGTTTTGTTTCTCATTATTCATGCTTATCTTGGTTTTACTCTTGATATTGCAGATGTCGATGCCTCTGCAAACATACATTGGTTTCGCTGATGGTGCTTGTCGTAATACACAGAACATTTCTTCCGCAGCTTGGGTTATCTATTCGCCCTCTAACGAGTTAGTATCTATGCATGGGGTAAGCCTCGGTCAAACAACGAACAACATTGCCGAGTATAGTGCAGTGATTGAGTTATTATCTGAATCTATTTCATTTGGGATTCAGAGTTTGATAGTGAGGTTAGATTCTGAACACGTTATATTACAGCTTAATAGAATATATGCCATTAGAAATCCAGTATTATTAAGATTATTTTTGAGAGTGCGTCTCTTAGAACGTGAATTTCATTATATTGAATATCAGCATATTCAGAGATCTTTAAATACATTAGCAGATGCAATTGCTTCTCGAATGTTAAGTAGACATTTGCAATAATCATACATGTAAATTTAAAACCATTCCATAACATGATTTACAAGATAATTCGGTAATATATATATATATATATATATATATATATATATATATATATATATATATATATATATATAGGAGTGTGTCAAAAAATACATCTTCCTCGATCATAGGTTGAAAAACACCTTATGATCAGAAAAAATGATAAGTACAAAAAACAAAAATGTCATATGTGCCCACAATAGGCGATCATCCTATCACTGGTGATGATCTCGATAAGAAACCACTGCACGAGCCACCTTGCAAAGGAACCTCCTAAAAGGTCCTGGGACCCCAATCACATAGCGCTGAAGTCGACGAGGAATGTTATCTATAGTGGTCTCCAGAATATCTCCTGTCAAGCGCTCGAGATGACCCTCCAACTCGGCCAAAACCTCTGCTGACCCGTCCTGTGGGGCTGGCGCGGCTGCAACTGGTTGTTTCTCTCATAAGGCCAAAGAGTGGCTGGTCGCTGTGGACCCACATCTGCATTTGAAACTTTTGCTATCAGTTTTGGGACGATGGAAAAAAAATAAAATTAAATAGGAAAAATGTTGAAAATGATGTTACCTGAGTCATCCCACTGCTCGCCTAGTGGAAAAGCCATGTCTGGGTCACCACGAAAATCTACCCCAGCGTAAGGGAAGTCCTGAATAGAAAAGACCTAGTTTTCCAACCATTGTAAATACTCATGTTTGAATTGAGCAACCTTTGTCCTCTCGTCCGGGTGACGGGCCATAACTGCGACCCATCGCATCAGTTTGGGCTCTCGAGGAAGCCCAGCTCCAACAGTAAGGTGCTACGGGATCAACATGGGAACCCTCTCCAGACCAAAACTCACAACCAAAGCCCCATAACCAAAGGTCTTTAGTTGTCCGTTCTTGGCCCTGGTCAGTTGGCCTTTCACATTGGCCAACACAGCATCGCACTAGTTGAAGATGGTCCCTCGAAAGCAATCAACTGCCATACGCATCTGGGATCCGGTGGCAATATGTAATGTGGCACTCCTGCAAATTCTGGTGACAGTAAACGCGATCACCATGAGTTTAGGACGGGATATGGTTTTTATGTCTATCCCTTTGTGTCTAGCCTTGCTGTTGCAGAACTCTAGCTGGAGGCTATCGACAGATTGGCCACCTGGCCTAGCCCCAAACAGAGTCAAGTCTTCGCCTCTCTTAGGCAAACCAGTCAAGAAATATATGTCCTCTGGCTCGATTTCGAGCTGGTGGCCACCAATGAAGAAGCATTGGTCTTGTATGCTCCATCTGTCAACCAGCCACTGTAAGAAATCCACCTGAGCCCTCATGCCAGGAATGGCCCAGAATTTGCACAGGCCGCACATCCTCAAAGCATCAAGTGAAGGTTGATGGTTCCATGCGGCAGCATCCACGTCCTCATGCTCTCGTTCATGCCAATCTAGCATGATGTACTCTCTGCATCAAGTAAAAAGATAAATTAGAATGCTAGAAATTATTTTGTTTGGTCCAATTTTGAGAATTTTTGGGTTAAAAACCCTTGCGGCAGGGACCGCACCCTCCAAGCTAGACACAGTGTGTGAGACCACACCTTGTCTACATGGAAGGTGCAGACCCCTGACTTTTTCTCAATGGAGAAAAAGTCGGGGTCCGCAGGCCAACAGTGGTACACCTGCAGGCCCCCGCGCGCGGGTTTTAAGCCAAAAAACCCTCCCAAAAATGAATTGAAAGCCTAAAACAAAAAATGAAACGGCTAAAAATGAAGAGTAGGATGATGTGGATTACCTGGAGAAGACGGCGTTCGATTCCGATGGTTGGATATTCTGCAATATTCACGGGAAGTTTTCTGAACAAAAGCACTATTTTCTCACCCAAAACTCAAACGGTAAAAATGAATTGACGAAGGTCCTTTTTATAAGTTTTTTGAGTAAATAAATTGAAAATTTGTTTATGTTTCACTTTGGAAAGGTATCTTTGCAACATTTTTATCCATTTCAAACAGGTATGAGTAATGTTTGCATTTTGTTCAGGATAATGGATTATTCAGGCGAAATCTATCATTTTTGACGAAAAAACATTTAGAGTCACCTTTAAGCTCTTTTCTGACTCCTAAAACATGAAAAGATTACTGAGTTTTTCTTTTAAACTCGCTAAAATGGAATTAAAAGACGGTCCACTTACAGCTCTTTTCTGACCGTAAAAACATGAAAAGATTGCGAGATTTTTGTCATTTCAAATTCGATATTGGTTATAAAACGACGTGTCATTGGTCGCTTTTTTACTTTTTCGGGTCAAGGGCACTAATGAATAAAAGTACTCCTTGGTCGTAAAAGATAAAGCAGTTCTCTCAAGTATTATTTTATACGTTTTCGGGCTTGGGAGACACAAATTTACGAAAAAGGTCAACCCTGGAGTTTTCTTAAGTTTTTTCAGACTCTCTAAAATTGAAAAACGCCGAGTTTCTCCTATACTGGACTCGTTAAAATTTCACAGTAAAGGACCTGTTCAGTTACAAATAGGAACGAACCACTCCTTCTTAGGGTTCAAAGTTAAACTAAGTTGGACTCATCTGAAGGATGAGCTTATAATCAAGCAAATTTTATCCTCCTCAAGATTGTCAAAAATAAAGAGGTACTTGCCAGAAATGGTGGGGGAAAAGAGAGAAAAATTAGCATGTTTGTCATACTTTGTAACCACTCTTCAACACAACACTTTTATTCACCTGGGTTGGGAAATACTTTGCCTAAAAGTTGATCAAACCACATTGAAAGTCTTCAGTCGGTTTCTGGGTATTAACTTTGGGTCAATTGTCACCAAGCCATCTGTCGTGTTGTTATGTGTTCAAGAGGTCACTGCCAATAAGCCATTCATCTGCAAAATATCTGTCATCCATCTTGACCATCCCTGAGTCAGTCCTTGTAACTAAATTTCTTCAACTTGATCTATGATTTTTTGTTGTGGGCTTGCCTGCGACGGATCGCTTTCTATCGACTTCAGCTCATTATCTAGAAAGATGATCTAGAAATCGTCAGTACCTTGAGATCTGCATGCCTCAATGGCAAGTTTCTCGCCTTTGAGGACAGTTTGCATCATCGACCTTCGATCAGAGGATTCCGTGACATGTTCGACATCAACACATTTATTCACATTTCATGGATTGTACTGGGTACTTTGAGAGCCATTGACATCACTGGTGGTTTCTCTCACACTTGTTAACAGTTTACATCATTGACTGGTAATCAAGTGGTTTCTACCATGTTCGACATCAACACATTCATTCGCATGGATATAATCGTACTATTTCGGGATGTAGAAATGAAGACCCTGGATCTAGTTTCCACAATCCAGGATGCGAGGAATTTTGTATTCATTATATAATGGACTATTCATAAACAGATGACTGTGCCCATACTGTGTCCACATGAGTCTATACTTGTGATGTTTTACAAGATCATTCCTATATCAGACCAATAGTTAGTTTTCTAAGTCAGTTTTGATCTGAGTATGGGAATGCCTACCTCAACGATGATATGATCTCATATATATATCTTACATTGAATGTTTTTACAGGTTCCAACCGGGCTCTCCACAAGATGATCCTCGAAATGATAAAGTACTTCACTCTTCCTAAATGATAAATGAAATCCTCATCTACTACAGACTTCACACTTTAGGGGGAAATCTGTTACACAAAAATATCGTCACCATGATTATTTGCAGTCAGTATGGGTCTATCATCACTTGTACTTTCCTCCTAAGCAAGTCTCAGACCTCAGCTCTTCAAGTCAAGCTTTGAAAATAAGAGAAATACATTAAAAATCAATGTAACTCTGGTTCCACACTTTCTCTCACTGTTACCTACAGTCCCGCACCTTTTGTTTACAAAAAATGCGGACCTGCCCGCTCTGTCCCTAGCGGTGTGGGTGCGAACCCCTATGAAAGTCAAAAAGGCGCAAGTTTATTCTAAAAAACTCACTTTGGGTTAATTCTAGATGACTCTAGAAGGAATTTTGACGTGGATTTGCCGCTCTTAGGTGGTTCATGCATCCAAAAAGAGAAGGAGCTAATCCCTTGATGAGAGGAGCTATCTCTTTGAAGGACGGCATTATCCCTTTGAAGGAGGACCTAGTAACTTCCCTCCATTGCACTATAAATTCAGGCATTGGGCTGGTTGCTCGGGAGGTTAGAAGCTGAACATTTTTTAGGGTAAATGCTAGTGAAATTAAGACTTCCTAGTTGAGCTTAAGAGGAGAGATCACATACCTTTTTTGGCTTCATTGGGAAGTGAGTGAAACTTGTCAAAGTAGAGGAGACTTCTTGCTGGACCCTGGGAGGAGCTTGTACAACATCAAGGCACAAGCTATAAAGTTCTTCTTCTTTTGAATTAATACAATCAAACTCATTTTTCTCAACAAGTATCTCATGTTACTTATTTCATGAACTCCTTGACTTTCATGTTAAATATGTTTTATGATATTGACTTTTCAAGTGCTATTTAATTTGTTTGCTTGTTTGTGTTTGCAAATTCGCGACAAAGGAGCTCATTTGGATCGAAGGAGTGAGGGCATCCACAAACTTGCGTTGGACCTAAAGTAGGCCCTAAAACACTTGTTTGCCTTTGTTTATAAAAGCATATTTAGAGAAATATAGTTTCTGGTTGGTTTGCTTATCATTAGGTCTTCTTTAGATTCTAGGAAGGTCTATCTTGTCCGCAAGATCGACTTATTCCTTGTGACAAGACTAGCGACAAACACCATGACTAAATCCCCATGGTTCCCAATGCATCCAAGGGAAAATTCAACCGCAGCCTTCTTCAGGATTCATGACATTCTCTCTTTCCATGCAACTCCTTACATGATACTGTCATTAACACATAATTGTGAGTGCATATATAAACATAACAATACACCAGTTACCTCATATTGTTGTGCCAAACATGTTGCTTTCAACTGAACACATCCACACCATCTTTCAAGGGACTGCAATCCTTTGACAAATCCACCTGTAACTAAAGACTATCTAGAATACCTGTCCAGTACATGTTCATGAATATAGAATCTATCCACATTATGTCAGCCTAGATTAAGGTTAAGAAGACTTCCTATGTGAAATCCACTCATAAGATCATGATATCCATAACAATATCTAACTAACATGTTCACATTGTAAACTCATACACAATTATCATTCACACATATGCAAAGTCAATCTAGATTAGTATGATACCATCTCGCAAATATGTTGGTTCATACTTGAATATCGCAACCATAACCATATACATAGGTCAAACCAGGTTAACACAATACATATAACATCAATATCTTCAAGGCAATGAACATAGCCATCACACATATGACCAATCCAAATTATAACATCAATATCTCAATGAAATCACCCTAATCATCAAGTTAATAGAATATACCAACAATAAGCTATATATCATACTCATAAACAACATACAACATACTCATCAAGTTATCTAATATAAAACAATAGTAGCAATGCATGCAACTATAGGTTACTATCATTCCTGACTATCTCACACATGTGCATATAACCACACTAATCATCTAACATCTATCACGAATGTAACCATAACATCAAATACATGTTCATAAACCTGATGTATATAACCCTAGTGCATATAATAATCCTTAACTTACATAACTACATGCCAAACATACACTACATGTATGACGATATTCTCTTATCCCAAAGTCTAATGCTGCAACCTCATTATGATGATCTGCATCCCTTTCTCTATATCAGCTAGCTCATTAGCATCATAACAACCAATAGCATCATGATGACCTAAATTTCATACAATGACTTCATATGGCATGTTTTACCTACTATATATGCATAATCATAACCACAACCATACACGAATAACAACTACATATACATACATAATAAATCAATACAAAACCATATACACATCGTTCTAGTTACGGTCGAGTCATCAATACAAGACCATATCAAGTACACAAACCATGACCTCATCCATGTCAACAAACATTACTCCATTGTACATATTGCCACATGCAACCAACAATATGCATAAGTAATTCCAAACCAACTACACCTACGCTTAAATGCATGCAAACAAACATGAGCGATCAATTTTTGTAATCAACCTGCAAGACTCATACATGTAATCAAAATATGTGAAAATGTAACCTAACATACAAGGATGTGAGCAGGTCTTAAGAAATCAACATGTGAGCGACATATAATTCATACACAGTCAGTCACATGTTCCGAAAATCAAGACATAGTGTCTATTAATTTGAAATGAACATTCACCAATACTAACAACCTATAAGCATAATCGACAATCAAACAATTATAGTCAAAATACTAAAACTAGTATCCATTTGCATGCAAGTGCATATCAATTGTCTCAACACATATTGTGTTAGTGCAACTCTTATAGATCCATTTGGGCACATCAACCCCTAGTGCATTTGTTACATGCCCTAAAGAAGTTAGTCATCAGAATGCCTTACTTCCAAAGAAGTTCCATCACTGAAAACATCCAAAAACCACCTCTAAGAAGATCAGCGCATGTAGGCCTTCATTAGGGTGCACTACAATGCAAGCCATGCACTGATAGGGTGCTATGCAGTGCACTTGGTTCCTCTTTGGCCTGCGCTGGGCGAATTTGAGCAAAGTTCTATGAGTGTTTAAAGATTCCTTATCCATTGGAAGCCTCTAGAATTTTCTCAATGCCACCTGCTCCTTTGAGTTCACGTTTGGATGAGAAAGGGAATGAGGAAACGTCAATCCCCTATCACTTCTTCCATGGAACTGATTTCTAAATTTAGAAAGGCATTCATTACCTCCATTGATGGCATAACCTCCTTCACTCAATTATAAATAGATCACTCATCTAAGAGATTTGGGCTGAAAAATATTGAGTTATAAGGAGATGTTGGTGCTATGAGATTCGAATTGAGTGCAAGTATTGTCATTGTGTTGGAGTGTTTTGCTTTTCATGAGGCTGATGAAGGATTGAATTGGAAGGATGACACTAGATTGAACTCATATGGTTTATAATCTTTCCTCTTATCAATAAAGTTCTCAAGACTTTTTCCTTATGCTTGTGTTATATGTTAATGCTCTCATATGTATATCATGTTTTCAGTTCCATGTTATTTATAAGCAATAGATCATTATGCTTTGACTAGCTTTTGTTTCTATGATTGTGCAGATACTTTCCGAGAGACCTAAGTATGCGAAGGAGCAGCAAGATCGGTTAAGGGAGACAAGGCGCTAGTGAAAACTACCAGTAGGTTTCTCTTCTGTCTTGTTTTATCTGTTGATTATAGAAAAGGTTAATATTACTTTGTCTGTTGTTTCTAGATCTGCTACTAGATCTATAGGGTTAGGCGTTTATCCAAGAACACTAAATATTCTCGAAACAACAACCATATTAAATCAAGAGCATTCCTTCATACAATTTTATAAGCGCAAACACATACCACACACTTAATTAAGCATTCAAACAAACTATAAGAATACCCCCTTACTGTCCATGGTCCACATTAAGGTAGGAGGAAGATACTATAATGGTCTGATCTGCAATGTCCAATTATGGAAATGGGATCTATAAAGCTCTACTAAATTTAACCACACTTGAAAAGAAATTGATTTTAATTTCTGATACATTTTATATGAGATTAAGTCAAAACATTTAACTTATTTTACTTGTACATAATAACTAAAAACATGCCACTTTTCCATTTCCTTATATGCAACTTTTGAAATTCCTTGCATGCAACCTTTCAATTTCCTTACACGCAACTCTTCAAATTATTTTCATGCAAATAGGCATAGATCAACTACGTCCATATTATCATACTACAATACTATCCTATCCAAAAAGAAAACATTTTCTTCGAACAATTACCATACTTTTACATTTTCTTCAAACAACTATTATACTATTACATTTTCAAGTAAACATTTCTTCAAACAATTTACATGAAAACTAATATAACAAACTATTTGCATACAAGTAAGCATATATAAACTACATCAATACTATTACACATCAATACTATCCCCAACCACAAACAACATACTTGTTGGGGCATTTGATCAAACAGTGTGTATGTAGTTAATCATTAAACCATTTAAGAATTTCATTAAACACTTTACATGAAAACTACTATAGCGAAAAATTTAATAGATATATCGTAAATTGTAGTAGTACAAGTTATTGAAATTGAACCATATGATGAGTGGTATTTTCCCTCCCTATGGTTCAAGTTTCAACTTCTGAGATTTCATAGATGAAAATTTATAACAAAATACCAACACAATCATATTTGGTGCACAATTCTATGAGTATCAAAAATCTCGACTTCCACTGATCATATATCCTACAATATAGTGAATAAATGTCTGGAGTTTTTACCACAATAGTGAGATTTCCCCTCATTGTCAAAAAATATCAGCTCCTAGGAGTGCCGAGAAGAAAAGTTATAACAAAAATGTCAGCATGGCTCGTTTGAGGCCTCATGTTAGGAGCATTCAGAAGGCTTGATTCCCTCTACTCATAGCTCCTAAAATATTGCGACCCAATATCTTCAATTTCTACCACATAATCAGTGGTATATTCCCTCAATGTGGACAATTTTTCATCTTCTAAAAGCCTATAAAAGATTAGTTATTGTAGAAATTCCAACATGATCTGTTTAAAGATGCATTGAGCATGGTCATCTTCCTTAGATCATAATTCCTAAAGTATTGTGAACGAATATCTAAATTTTTTACCACAATATTAGTGGGACTTACCTTCAATATGGAAAAATTTTCAACTTCTAATATGCCACCGAAGAAAAGTTATAGCAAATATGATAGAATTTTTTAAAATTTAACCATTGTTCTTCATTTCACCTATGATAGAGTCCGTCGAGTCCAAGTGTTTTAACCATGCACTAATACCACTTTGTAGCACCTTCCAGGGTAAACTTTCATATAAACAACATAATAGGAATAGAAATACAATAAACATATCAGCCATCAAAATCCATATATGCAATGAAACGACGAGTGATGGGACTACCATGTTCCGCTTGACTATAGATTGGCCGAGTGAAGTCTCTCTTCATACAATCACCCTCGTGCCATATTCCAAGCATTAATGTGGGATCTTAGATAAAATATCAATCAAAACTCATCCAGGGCTTTGAGAGGCCACCCACCTCAACCCACCAAATAGTGATTCCACCTCACGTTCAGACTTCACCAAAAACCATCATGAGATTGGCTCCATCCAAGCCTTCCACGGCTTCCACGTTGTTTTTCCAACCAAGGCTTCGAGAACTAGTAATTCAACCCACAACTTATACAGGGCTTCTAGAGCGTTTGTCAAACCAAGGCTTCCACGACAAGTAACTCAACCCACTAAGGGCTTTGAGAGCGTTTGTCCAACGAGGGCTTCCATGACTAGCAAGTTAACCCAAGATGTTATAGGGCTTTGAGAGAATTTTTTCAACGAGGCTTCGAGGACTAATAACTCTACCAAAGCTAAGGAAACATGAGAACCAACCAAAAAAAAGCAATGAAAGTAAACCCATAATCACCATGGCTATATAGGAAATTGTAAGGCTAGGCAATCCATTGTCAATCCATGCAATCCTCCATGCCAATGATAGATCACAACCAAGAAACCACATCCATGCCAAAATAAGTGAAGAAATCATACATGCAACTCGGTACGTGCAAGCAATCTCATGTAGCTACTAATGCCGATGCCCTTTTATGCTTTCCTCCTCTTGCTTTGCATTATTTCTCCAAGAATCCAAGTATGCCACACCCTCCAAGAGTGCTCCAAGAAATATATAAGTATCCAAGAGTATGAGAAAGAGAGAGAATAATGAGAGAGCTCTAAAACTGAAGTAACAAAAGGTTCACACTCAAAGGAAGAAGCTTTCCAATTCATGCTTAGAAGCCTTTTTATATATGAGGCCCATATTTTCTTCATTTTCCATTATTTTCATTCATTTTACTCCTCTCATGCAACCTCTCACCATTCACCCCCTTTTTCTCCTAATTTCCATTATTTTCCTTCATTTTCCTCCTCACATACAAGGTGTGACCTTTCACCTCCTTTTTCTCTTAATTTCCATTATTTTCATCAATAAATGTGCCAAAATATATTTTTTCCTATTTAATGCCTTAGCCATTGTCTTTCCCAATTTCCTTAACTATAAACAACAAATGAACACCCACTAGGATTTAGTGCCCACCATTGAGCTTGGAATAGGTGTACTATCATCTGCGATATTTAATTATTTTTACATGGAATTTTCACAAGTGCACTTACATTTAATTATATATATATTTTTAATAAATTCTATTGTCTAACCCCTAATGTCTCTCTCAGTACCATTGCTCTTTAAAAATGATTGGTCTCTATTTTCCTTCATCTTTTCTCTCGCTTCATGTGCGTGATGTGTTCACCCAAAACTTTGGATTTTTTAGAGGTCACTAACAAAGTTTTTCTAGAAAATTATTATTCATAATATATATATATATATATATATATATATATATATATATATATATATATATATTAGAGACACCACTCTGTTTCTTTTTAGTTAAAAAAGAAACCTTTGTTAGAAATGCTTAAAATTTTAATGGGTAATTGAAGAATATTATTATAACTAATTATTTAATTATCATTAGTACGGATGTTTAAATGTTATTGATGTTATATATCAAATTGAATTATATATATATATATATATATATATATATATATATATATATATATATATATATATATATATAATATTGAGTATATGAGTTGGAATGTAAAAATTGTTGAAACAAAAGCCCACAAAAGGGTCATCCTTTCCCAATGTAAGAATTGATGAGGACTATAATAATACAATTCGGAACTCATGAGGGGATTATTAGAAATTAATCATTTTTATTATGGCTAGAAAAACATCACCCAAAATATTTATGCTATAATTTTAATTTGAAGTTTAACTATCTCATTTTCTCACTAGCCCATGATTTATTGAATGAACCATTGGGTAGCTGAAGCCACCATTTAAGGGGGCTTAGTAGTGGTTGTCTGGTAACTTCAATATGTAACAAATAGCATGGACAAGTACTCATCTCTCAATTAGCAATTTCAAGAGTACAATGTTGTAAATACTGAGTGGAAAGTTTGTTGTTGTGTTATGGTTGACTTGGGTGATTGCCTTAATTTAGGAATATTCTTGGAATAATTTAATGTTCATGGATAAGGAATTAAGTATACATTACTCCTAATTATTTCCAGGCAAATATTTGAATAAATAATTGTGGGAAATAAATGTAATTTTTTAATTGGCTTATTTTTTAGAATTGAGACTTTAAATTTACAATGTTCTTAAATGATTTTAAGAAAACTTTGCATAACTTTTAAGGTTTCCATAAAAACATGCAATAATTTTATTTACCTACTCTGCTAAATTCTTGCAATGATTCTTTGAAGAGGTGAGAAATTTTTAATGCAATTGTATATAAACATATTTATATGCTACAAGGTCCTCATAAGAAAGTGAGGGCTCTATGATATGGTCCTTTTGAGATATTGAAAAGGTTGGAAACAATACCTATGGATTCAGTCTCCCCCCATTTATATTGATTTACCTAGGGGTGAATGTAGAAAATTTCAAACTGAGCCTTACATGTTGGATCAGGAAGACAAAAAATTCCTCTCTTATATAGAGCACTTAATACTAGATGCTTAGGTAGAGTTGACATAAGACGTGGTTTTAGATGGGAGATCTACAGCTACACTATAGGGGTAAAATGACCTTCAGAAAATTGGTTTGAAAGGACAACTTCCAACAAAATCTAAACTGTACAGATAGGAGAAGGTAGAGAGAAATATTTCTCATTTCATTTAGTAAAATATTTTAGCCATCAAAACCTCGTCAAAGTATGATCTATATAGGATCAACAATTTTTCCCATGCTCAACCTTGAGTTGACATGTGTATCTTTTAAAATAAAAACAAAATATTCTTTAAATAAAAGAAATGTTGTCTATAATATGAAAAAAAATGAATATACACTTTTGGTTAGTTTTAACTAAGAAAATAAAAAGAACCAAAAGAGAATTGGTAAAAATATTTCACTCTTTCTCTCAACAATAAATAAAATATCTTGATATCCGTGTGAAATAATATCATCTTATATCAACTTAAAAAAAATAAAAACTTCTATTTCCACTTTTCAGCATATAAAAAATTACACATAATGTATGTGTGTGTATAAAACACATGGTTTGTGTTTATAAAATAGATGTAGTGTGTGTGTATTAATTACAATCAAGATTTTAGAAGGATCAAATCAATGGAAGTACAAGTTTATTCAAGTTTTTCACTCTAAAAGAGGATTTGATCCCTCTCATCTCTTGATGGAACCATGGTTAAGAAGGATGTATACTGGTTATATTATTTTTCATTCATCTTGATGATTTTAGAGTGAAAAAAGTGGAGGAATTATTTCACAAATCCTTTTTACCATTGGGTCATTGTTTGGCTAATTGGGATTGGAAACCTTCCAAACTTTAGTAACACTTTGTTTCTTAAGCACTAACACTCCTTACTCTATTCTACAAATATATACATTTCCAATGGTGCAAGAATCATTTGAACCAAGTCTATATGCAAAAGCTATGTTACTCATGAGTTGACCTTCATGTTTGAACCAAAATGATTCTAGAGGATGCCAATTCAATCCCCATTATTCATGGAAAATGCGGTAAGCATGTGCTGAGGATGAAAACTAATATACAATATTCCACATTGTAACCTTAGTTAAGAGTTGGAAGAGTCAAAATTAACCACTAGTAGGCTATTTAGTTGTGTCATAACTAGGCCACTAGGAAGGAGCTTCCATTCTATTTCACTCCATTATATAACATAAATTAGTAAAGTATTTAATAGTGGACATAAAGGGAGAAAGTAGAGAGTGTTATTATATTGTACTAACCCACTAGCCAAAGTTTTCACTTCTTTGTGATTGCATCTAATTTCATTTAGAGAAAGAGAGAGGGGAGGGGTCTAATTAAAGAGTTCCCAAGTCATATCTTGTGTTGTTATGGTTGTGAGTGATTTTTTTTTCTCCATTTCCTACATTTTCTATGTTAAATGCAAAAAAAAAAGACTTAATAAGTCCACAAGTTTAAGGAAAATAACCCTAATAGTATAGACTTTAATTCTTGGTATAAATTTATCATATCTATTATGAAATATTATCTAGTGTAATATTCATGGAAATTTACATCTCACTCTTGAAAGAGGATGGCATGCTAGTGTTGTATGTTAACCTTCCTAGGTCAAGATACCTAAGAGTTACTTAATTATTGTATGCAACCATCTTGTTTGAATTAGGCCTATTAAATAGAAATGGATAATTGTTTAATGTACGTAAGTCCTCTTTATTAAACGAGGTCCACTAAATGGTTGGTACTTATTAATGATGGAAACACAAGGTGCCAACTTTTAGCTATGGAATGTTTCTCCTTGTATTGTTATATTTTTAGCTTTGGTTAATGAAATGCTTGGCCACCTTATGAGGAAACATAAGATTATTTTCCTTATTATGAATATCATTAAAAAAAGGGTTTAGTTAGAATATTTTACCTTACTCTCCTTTATATCTATTTTTTAGTATTTATTGCCTCTTATCTATTTTTTGTTTTAAATTTAAGATTAAGGAACAATACAACATTAATGTAGAGCATAGTTGGCACAATTCTAGACACAATAGTGTAGGAATTTACAGGGTAAGTTCCTCAGAAAGAACACCAAAAGGACACCGCTCACAACCAGATCACAGATCAATACACCGATATTTTTGACATGGTTAAAACCCTCAAAGAGGGAAACAGTCCACGGCCTGCGCCAATGTGGCTACTACAGGCAATTTACTAATCAAAGAATGAAAATTTACATAAGCTTCTCTCATGCACGGATTACCCGAACAATGACCCTCCATGCGCTTTAAATAGAACTCATGGACCAATCGGGTGTCAAGCCACGGATCAAGTGTCGGTAATACCGAGGAGAGAGTGAACCGTCGGATCACTACATATCGTGACCGTCGGATTGTAAGTTACAAAATGTACAACGGTAAAGAAACACACTTTACCTAACTCTATACCTAACTCTACACTAGACCAAGTTGAACTTAACTATATCCTATGTGTCGGAATATCCTAACATCCCCCCTTAAGAACAACTTGGGATAGGATTGAAGGATTTACAAATATGACACAATAGGAGAAGGAAGGAGGCACTAGAGCCTATCCCCCCTTAGTGACAACTTCCTGAACTCCAAGCATATATCGAAGTTTAGTGAACTTCGCTTCTGTGAGAGCCTTTGTGAAGATGTCTGCAACCTGATCATCTGTTGGACAATATTGCACTTCAAGAACATGGTCATGAATGAGCTTTCTGATGAAGTGCATGTGTAGTTCAATGTGTTTGCTGCGCTGATGCTGGACTGGATCTTTGCATAGCTGAATGGCACTTTGATTATCACACCAAAGTGTGGTTGGATGCTGCTGCTCAAAGCCAAACTCTGATAGGATCTGACGAAGCCACAAGGCTTCCTTACTAGCTTCCACGGCACCACGATACTCTGCTTCTGCTGACGAAAGAGAAATGGCAGCCTGCTTCTTACAAGCCCATGTAATAGGTCCTGAACCAAGAGTGAAGACATAACCGGCAGTAGACTTCCGATCATCAGGGTCACCAGCCCAATCAGAATCAGTGAAACCAACTAATAGAGGAGCTGCTTTGGCACTGTAATGAATCCCAAACTGTACTGTACCTCGAACATAACGAAGTATTCTTTTAGATGCTTTCCAATGACTTTCACGGGGGTTTTGAATAAAACGAGCAACAAGGCCAACAGCAAAGGAAAGGTCAGGACGAGTATGGGTTAAATACAAGAGTTTTCCTACAAGTTGACGGTATAAGGTAGCATCAACTTCAGGAGAAGTACAAGAGACTGAAAGTTTGACTCCAGACTGAAAGGGAGAAGGGGTTGGCTTACAGTCTTCCATGTGAAAATGACGAAGAATATCACAAGCATACTTGGACTGGGAAAGGAAAATACCCTCCTTGGATTGCAAGACTTGAAGACCGAGAAAATAGTGTAAGTGTCCTAAGTTTGTCATTTCAAATTTCTTTTTAAGGCTGGAATTCACATGGTTTATAAGGTTGGGATCACTGCCAGTAAGAATACGATCATCAACATAAAGAACAACGATGATAAGAGAGTTTCCCACTTTGTTGGTGTAGACAGTATTGTCAGAATAACACCTAGAAAAGCCAGATTCTAAAAGAAAGCTATCCATTTTGGCATACCAAGCCCGAGGAGCTTGCTTGAGACCATAAAGGGATTTCTTAAGTTGACAAACAAGGCTGGAGTCTGTTTGTATGAAGCCAATGGGTTGTTCCATATAGATTTCTTCCTGCAATTCCCCATGCAAGAAGGCAGATTTAACATCCATCTGATGGACTTCCCATTTTAAAGAGGCAGCAAGGGAAAGAACAAGGCGGATAGAGTTCATTTTGGCAACAGGGGAGAAGGTTTCAGTGTAGTCAATGCCTTCAACCTGTTAAAAGCCCTTAGCAACAAGACGAGCTTTATGTTTATCAACTTTCCCATCTGGTCCATACTTGGTTCTGTAAACCCATTTACATCTAACAAGTTTGCGTCCCTTTGGTAGAGGAACAAGATCCCATGTATCATTTGCCAACAATGAATGATATTCTTCATTCATAGCTGCTTCCCAATGTGGATGGCCTGAAGCTTCTGCAAAAGTGTCAGGATCATGATTTATTGGAGCTTGAGCCAGTAAAGAAGAGGCTCTTTCAAACTGAGAACGTGTATGTTGCTGATCGGTAGGATCACCGGCAAGATCACCTGCTGCATCCCGAGTAGCACGGACCCATCTTGGAAGTTGAGGATCCTGAGAAGGTGGGGGAGGATTATCATCCTCACTTTCATCATCTGAAGAAGAAATGTTTTCAAAAGTAGAAGAGATAGGAAGAGGTGGCACATCTGCCGGACTAGCCTCGCAGGCCGATTTATTTTCATCAAATTTTACATCTCTTCTAATGATAACATTTTTGGACTTAAATGGAATAAGTCTATAACCTTTTACATCTTCAGAATATCCAACAAAAGTACATTTCTCACTCTTAGGTTCTAAAGCTTTATGCTTTTCATCTGGAATATGGGCCCATGCTTCACTTCCAAAAACACGAAAGTGACTTACATCTGGTTTAATGGAACTCCAAGCTTCTTCTGGAGTGATATTCTTTAGAACCTTAGTAGGAGTGCGATTGATTATATAATTTTCACAATTAATTGCTTCGGCCCAAAAACTAAGACTGAGTCCTTTAGATTGCAGCATACAATTAGCCATTTCCTTTAAGGTGCGATTTTTCCTTTCAACTACACCATTTTGTTGTGGAGTGTATGGAACAGTATGTTGCATTTGGATTCCATTTTCGGTGCAAAAGTTGATGAATGTGTTTTTAACATATTCTCCACCATTATCAGTTCTTAGCTTAAGAATTTGATGTCCAGATTTTTTTTCAACAAAGGCTTTGAAGGCCAAAAATGTGTTAAATACTTCGCTCTTGAGTTTTAAGAAGTATACCCAAGTGCGTCTGGAGAAATCATCAATGAAAGTTAAGAAATACTTGTAGCCAGAGAATGAAGCAACATGAAGTGGACCACATAAATCATTGTGCACAAGCTGTAAAGGGGTTGAGGCGTGCCAAGAGGCACGTTTGTCAAAACTGTCCCGATGATGCTTTCAGAGTAGACATCCGGAACAAACACCATCTCTGCAAGATACCATAGCAAGACCTGTCACCATATTTTCTTTACATAGATGATGAAGGGAGCGATAGTTTAAGTGACCAAATCGCTCATGCCAAAGTTTGCTCACTTCATCATTATGAGAAACAAATACTGAGGGAACATTTGATGACCCAAAGTTGTGAAACTTATACAACCTTGTGGAATCATCAGCAATACCAGTAGCTAGAATCTGTTTAGGATCTCTCAGATCCTTGATTACAACATCATGAGGTGAAAATTCAACAATTTTACCTTCACCTGAATGAGTTATCTGATATACAGATAGAAGGTTGCAGGATAAGGTTGGAACACATAATACATCATTAAACTGACCATTGTCTAGGTGAACAGTTCCAGTCCCTACAACATTAAGAGATCTATCATCACCAACATATATATTTTTGGTGTTACAATCATTTAAAGAAGAAAACATGGCTTGGTTTTTAGCCATGTGATAAGAGGCTCGAGAATCAATGAGCCACTCATGAGAAGGAGAGGAAGAAGATACATTTAATGCATAACCAGACTGAGATGATTGACAATGACATGCAGAAAGTGCCATTCCGGAAGTTGAAGTTGAGGTATGCTCCACATGGATGTTATGTTTCTTCATTGCGGCTTCCAAGGCTTCCATCTTCTTAAAGCATTTAGATTCTAAGTGGCCATCTCGATTACAAAAGTTACAATGTCTATCAGTCTTCTTCCATTTGTTTTTATTGGTCTTATCATTTTGCTGAAATGATCTTTCATTTTGAGGCTGAGTTGGTTTAGGACCATTCTTGTTAGGATAAGACTTCTTAGTATTCTTTGTATTTGGTTGCTGCTGGGCGGCTAACGCTTTCGTGGAAGAGTTTCCAAGATTAAGAAGACCAAAGTGTAAGAGTTTTTCTTGTTCTCTTATTAAAGAATCACAAAAAGAGTCAAAGGAAGGGGCCTTGTAGTCTTTTCCTTGACAAATGAAAGCTTCCCTTGTAGAATGGAAGGTGGAAAAAAATACAGAGTAGGCTGGTCCCAACTTAGTAAGGATGGAATAAATAAGGTTACTATCTTCTTTCTTAACCTTAACACCTTCCAAAAGATATCTAAGGGTCTTGAATTTGGACAAGAAATCTTCAATGCAAGAAAAATTATTAGGATCCAATGTAAGCAACTCATTTTCAAGTTGATGGGCTCTAATTTCATTTTTAATCCCAAAAACTTTAGTGAGTTTTTCCAATGCTTCATGAGGAGTCTCAAGTTCTGCAATATGGAATCTAAGATCAGGAGAAATAGACATCCCTATCAAACCACGTGCTTGATCTTATCTATTTTCCCATTTTGCAGCCTTGTCTTCATCTTTTGGTTTCTTCTCTTGGTCTGTGGCTATTCTGTAGAGACCTTTACTTCTAAGTAAATCTTCCATGTAGGCTATCCATTGAAAGTAGTTAGTGCTGTCAAGAATGACTTGGCATGGAATTTCCATTTTTTTTAAAAAACTGAAGCTAAAGATGCTGAAAGTAAGTGCTTCAATGGATAGATCTCGAAAAATTAGGTTGTTTTAAAAAAAACGGCTCTGAAAAAGGCTTCCGAATGAAGAAGTTATGGCTTTTGAAAAAACATTTGTTGAAGTTGCCGGCAAAGTGCGCGAATGTGCAGGAATGAAAAAATCCGCCCCCACAAAATGGAGACTTGAACCCAAGAAAAATTTGAGAGAGAGAGTGAGAGAGTGAGAGAGAGAGAGAGGGGGGGTAGGCCTTGGTTTGCGTGCTTGCCTTGAGAAAGCTCTTTTCCCCTACAAAACACAAAACACAAAACCCAACACGAATATGCAAGGAAAAACGAACCTTGCGGCTCGAAGTTAGCTTTAGCCAAAAAACTAGATATATTAAAAAAATGAACCTTGCGGCTCAAGGTTAGCTTTAGCCGAAAAACTAAATATTTTTCTCAATGTTTCTGATTCTCCGAGATCACACTAAGGTGCAGGGAAAAGAGCATACGCATGAGAAAAATCCTTCCTTTCTGTTTCTGATTTGCCCACATCGCACAGAGTCGTAGGGCAAAGAGCATACGCAGAAATGAAAGGTATAGATCTGGTTAAAAAAAAAGCTAAATAAACCGAAACCGAAATAAGCAGAGAGAAAATAACAGTAAACTGCAAATAAACACTGTATACCTCCTGATCTGAAAAATGACATAGCTAGGGCTACCGGAAACCTTTTCGCGTGAAACGAAAGGGGTTCCTCACTGGAACAGATGCTCTGAACGCAACAGAGCAGTCCTCTTGGCCCGAAAGCAGTCAAAAACAGCAGATCTAGGAAACGACAGAAAGAACACCAAAAGGACACCGCTCACAACCAGATCACAGATCAATACACCGGTATTTTTGACATGGTTAAAACCCTCAAAGAGGGAAACAGTCCACGCGTGCACCAATGTGGCTACTACAGGCAATTTATTAATCAAAGAATGAAAATTTACATAAGCTTCTCTCATGCACGGATTACCCGAACAATGACCCTCCATGCGCTTTAAATAGAACTCATGGACCAATCGGGTGTCAAGCCACGGATCAAGTGTCGGTAATACCGAGGAGAGAGTGAACCGTCGGATCACTACATATCGTGACCGTCGGATTGTAAGTTACAAAATGTACAACGGTAAAGAAACACACTTTACCTAACTCTATACCTAACTCTACACTAGACCAAGTTGATCTTAACTATATCCTATGTGTCGGAATATCCTAACAAATAGAATACAACTACTATAGAAGCAATTAAAAGAGGATAAAATTAGTTGTTGCTTAAAGTGAATATGATGGAGTCACAACAACAAATTTTCAAAGAATCCAAGTAGTCATGGAAGAATATCTTTATAGCCTAAGAATATATACAATTGAGAAACTAGAATTCACATGGTAAAAATATTTTGTAAGATTAATTTTTGGGTAAAGAATTTTGTTTGGGAATTTAGTTTGTCCAATATATAGAGTGTGTATATGGACAATCTAAATTTTCAAACACATTTCTTTTCCAAATATTCATCTTATAATGATAAAAAATTTCCTTGTCACAATAGATACTTCTAACTTATTAGTAAAACACTGAAGATTTTAATATTTATCAATATATACTGTATAATAAAATGAAAAATATATACCCATAGCAAGCAATTTTATATTTTGATAAGAAGAAAATTAAAATAAATAATTAAACTAAATTATGACTAACCTACTTAAAAAAATATTGTAGAAAATTTAAGTAATTTTTGAATGTGCTTTAAAACATAGTAGAAAAATAAATTTGATACTTGGATTTCTGAAAACGAAATTACTAAAAAGTTATGAGAGAAAATAAAAAAGTTGAGGATCCATGGTTAAAAGTTTTGATTTAAAAAATGAACATATGTAGTGTTACTATTGTTGATTCCAAAGAAAATATGAGGAACTAAAGGTTTATAAATATTAAATAAAATTACAATGAAATATAGTTTTATTTTTAAAGATGATTATTCAGGGATAATTAGAATGATTTAAAGAGTCATCTATCTAAATATTGAAAGAAAAAACAACCTATATTATTTAAAAATATTTTTTTTAATTAATACAGAGAACAGAATATGTAAGAGTTTGATTAAAATAAATTTAAAATTTGATGAAAATAAATTTGAATATTTTTGGTGGTTGGAAAGCTAAAAGTTTCAAGGAAGGCCAACAGTTATCGAAGTCTAAGAGACGTCTTGTAATGTATTAATATGTATATTTTGTAAATAGAATGTAGGCGATTTATCAAATTATTCTATTATGTTAGAGAGTTGCTTGAGTTTTATTCAATTATCTCATGGTTTTCCTGGTTATTGTCTAAGATTGAATTCGTAATTATGGAGAATACCTCTGCGTCTGATGCAAAAGATAATCAAAGAAATCAGGAAATAGTCGATAAAGTACAATTGGCTATGGAAAAGTTGGAGAAATCTTCCTTCTTTCGAGATTTTATGCAACAGATTCGACACCCGGAACTGGTTGCACAAATAGAAAGGGCGATAGCCGCAGACCCACAGTATTCACAATTACAACTGGTTCTCTATGCCGTTGGAGGGATGGAGCGTGTACCCGAGTGCCCAACAGTGAAAATATGCCACATGCAGTTAGCATTTGCTATTTTATTAAGAGACAAATTCTCATGGGTGAGTGATATTGTGGTGTACGATCCATCGGTGCCTCCTGTGCAGCAAAAAGCTAGCAATGCCTTCAACTGCACTTTTCTGCCTGTTAATGAACATGGGAAACGGACGGTGGAGAGGCCCACCTTATTTTTCATGCCTCGCTGCCCAACTGATCTCCTTGACAATTTGTTGTTTGCAAACTGGACGAGTAGCAATTTGAACAAGATTATCATATTGTGCTACAGTTTTATGGAGATGAAGAAAATTATTCATATAAATAAATATCGTATCTTCCGGCATGGAAACATTTGCAGGCCATTCTTCAGAGTGACAATATAGTGCGTGAAATGCCTCTTCCACAAGCAGAAACGTGGCCATCAAGTCTCTATCCGGATGGGCTAATTAAGATGGCATTCTGTGATTTTAGTTGGCATTTCTTCATCTTGGATGGTTCCGTAGAAGTTCTCAATATTCACAGTCATTTGGAGTAACAGTCTCTTAGAATAGATGTTCCTTAACTGATCCCAAGCTCTAACTTTCTTTTGTAAAGAACATCAGTGGTATAAAACCTCGACTCTCGGATATTATAACGCTATTTAGTTGTTTCGAGCAATTTCCAGGAGAATGAATTAAATATTTATAGCTTCCTATTAAAGGTAACTCGGTGGACCAATTTCGATCGGAACGGGCCATCAGCATAAATATATATATCCTTTCATCATGCGTATATATAATTTTAGTAAAGTGATTATTAATTTTCTAATAAATTTCGTTTAACACTACACTAATAATTTCAATAAATGGTGAGTTTGAACAAAGTTGAAGACAGCCAGAATGCGTGTATATTCTATCATTGGATAGCTCTGGTAAAGTGACAAATACCTTTTCTAATAAACTTCAATTAACAACATCTGAGTAATTTAATGTTGAGTTTTGAACAAAGTTGAACCTGGCTGGAGTTATCTTTCTTTTATCTGATACTTGATCTTGATCAACATTATTGACCAAAAGTTAACTACAATAAAAACTTTTAAAATTTATAAATTATTAGATATAATTAGGATATATTTTTATAAAGTTAAAAATCATTATTCAATATTTAAAATCTCATTATAAATAGTTTATTTTGATATATATATTTTTTAATATTATTAACATTTACACAATACATAGAAGCCGGACTCCACATTTTTTATTTTGAAATAAATATTGAGAAATAAAATAATAATAATAAGGTAACACTCTTCAATCATATAAAAAAGTTATTATTTTCACTACACCCTTACTAGAATTGCTATTATAAAAAGAGACCTTAGGAAGCATTAAGTGATACCAGAGAACTTTCCTAAAGGCGTAAGAATGTTAAATAATGTTTTGGTAAGCAGATTTATAAGTATTTGGATAGATATATTACATTGTTTACTATGTTTCTAAACCTCACACTAGTCACAACCTTAAGCACTTTCTGCGACATGGTTATTGATATTTTGTATGATATTATTGGTGTGATTAACCCATAACTCCTCATGTTCCCTGGTGGGTCGAGTGGGCACAAGGTGTCGAGTGACTCATATGATATGGCAAACTTTATTGAAAACCCTTGGATCACACATGGAAGGAGATACACCGTCGATTGGGTAGGGATTCGATCTTATGACTTTTCCTTATTGCAAGGGGATAAGGAAAACTACCCATTTTCCATTTCTAAGCACTCGGTAAAAATAATAGGCAAGAAATACTTCAAATCCCATTCAACCGGGGTTAAAACTACCTCAATATAATCTAATACTCCATTGTTGGGAGTCTAATCCTAGCCACTAAGGCATGCATCAAAATCACATATAAAGGAAAAGATAAGAGGGTGAAAAAGAAATCTTTTAACACGAGGAGGAATTCGGATATACTCATAAAGGAAGGGCATACAAGGGTGATTATAGATTGTTTGGAAACTTTAAGTAACCCATGAAATGAAATTCTCTCATGGAATAGTGAAGGCCTTAACTCTAGAGGCAAGTAGTGATTATTGAAAGAAAAATGGATGTGAAGAAATACCACATTTATGATGATCTATGAGACTAAATCATCTAGTGAATCCATTTCCAATATTATAAGCAAATGGAGTAGAGATTGTTGTGCAATTTCCCTAGATGCTCAAGGTCATTTTGTAGAACTTTCCATCATTTAGAATACCGAAGAGATTCAAATTGTAAATATGTTTTCCACTTTTTCCATTATTACATTTTAATTTAGGTCAATTAACTCAAGGGAGAGGTGTTTCCTCTCTAATGTATAGAACCCGACCTCTCCAAAATATAAGCCTTTTTTCCCTCAATCTATTGCTCGAATGCAAAACCTCCTATCCCCCACCTGTGGATCCTCTGCAATGATTTTAACTTTATCAAAATGTTGGACACGAAGTGGGGAGGCATTACAAGGCTCCATGCATACTCATTTTTTTTCAATAAATAATGGAAAACCTACATCTAATTGATCTAGACACGACCAACGGAACCTATATCTCAAATAACAAAAGAGGAGGGGCTCAATAAGTGGTATCTAAACTAGACTCCTTTATGATCTTCGAATCTATCATAGGTTGGGCTATATTTCTATAAGTTGCAATCCTCTTAAGTCATGACTTGGAGGACTCGTCTACAAGTCTCCATGTAAATGTTCAGTCTAGACGTTACAACAAGCCTTTTCACTTTGAGAAGTTCTAGCAACAACATCTCGATTTATAGGGAAATATAAAGCAATGGAGGGAAGAGGTTCTTGAATTGAGTGGTTCCTCTATGGACAAGCTTATATATATATTAAATGGCAACTTAAAGGCTAGACGAAGTCCAAATTTTGGAATATCCTAAAAGAAAAACACAAGCTAGAACAAAAAATGGAATCTATACAACGAGAAGCCATCCTTTATGGCCGATCTCAAAAAATAATAAGAGAAGAATTTCTCATCCTCGCTAATCTCAAAGAGCGTAGGAATCAATAGGAGTTATTGTGGAGGTAAACTTTCAGCATTTGACACATTATAGAAGGGGATTGAAACATTGCTTTTTTCCATTAATCTATGCTCCAAAACAAGCACTATAACCATATATATTCTATCAAGAACTTTGTAGGAGAAAAATTATGGACTACCGAGAGACAACTCAAGAGCTTATCTACTTCTATCAAGCCATTCTGATTTAATCCTCTCACAAGAGGTCAAGGGAGATCCAATGTAGAATTGAGAATATTACATGTCTAGTTACTATTGAGAAGAACAAAGCACTATTCCATGAGATCACCCTTGAGGAAGTGGAGAGGATTGTTAAAGAGATTCCAATTAGAGACAAGGCTCTATGTCTAGATGGGATTAAAATAGAATTCATTGAGGCTTGTTGGGCCACTATAGGGCAAGATTTTTTGTTGGTGGTAGAACAATATCATAAATCTGGTACCATCCTCAAAGCTTTAGATGCTAATTTCCTAACATTAGCCCCAAAGAAGGAAAATGTAGAAAATCCTAATGGTTTTAGATGTTGGAGTTATCACTAATGTGTTGTCCTTGATGGTAAACCACTTTAAAAAATGTCCTTGATGGAAACTTGGTTATAATATGAACAGTGCAAAGAACAAGAATATTGGGACAACTATTGCAGAAATGATGAACTACGTTGGCGAGAGAAGATGAAAATGTGGAGTTTGAAAAAGTATATGCGGCTCATGTGAATAAGAGTCATGTACATACATAGGTTCTATGAAAAAAAGTCATGTATGGAAATCCTACCCATGGAAAATAATAACGAGGAGCTATTACCATGGTAATCACCCACAATATTGTGACAACATCATCTATTTGATTGTGTCCAATGAATACAAACAACATTAACAAGGAATTTTCCTATGGTATTCGGAAAGGAGAAATCTATATAAGGTGAAGGAGATCAAGGATCTTAGTGTGAAATGTAATTAATTATTCATGTGTGATTTGATTGGGAATGAGTGTGCACAAGGGAGCAAGGACAAGGTTCATATATGAAATATCTGAAGTTGTGTTGAATATATGCTTGATTAATTCACTTGTTTGAAAGAATAATAATGCAAGGCCTTGGATTATGGTATCCCAAAAAGACATTTATTACAATTCATGCTTACATAGATGCATACTAGGCATGTAGTGTTGATGACCACAAAAGTACTAGTGGAGAAGCATTCTATTTGGGACCTCACTTAGTTTCTTGGTTTAGTAAGAAACAAATTCTAACATCTTTATCAACTGCTGAGGTAGAATATGTTGATCCAAATATTACAAGAAATTCAAGTCACTTGTCTTCAGCGTGTACCTATTCTTTGTGAAAACAATAGTGTCATAAATATCTCTAAAAATCTTGTCATGTACTCAACAACTAAGCACATCCCAATCAAATACTATTTTCTTAGAGAGCAAGTTATTGAATATAAAATCAAGTTGGAAAATGTTCCTTTAAAGGAACAAGTTTTAGATCTATTCACCAAACCTCTTCCTTGTAATTCGTTTCAGTATCTAAGACATAAGTTAGGAATTATTCCTCCCTCTTCACTCTCGTAATTTCTCTAACATAATAGGAAATATGATCTTGGGGGGATATGCATGCATATCCTAATTTCATATGTTGTTGAGTTTTTACTGATGTTACATCAGATGAAGTAGCTCTCACCAGGAAAAAACATGGCATGTTAAGGGAAGCTATGACTATAAAAATCAACATTTCTTATTATGTATGTGGTTATTATGAATGACACACATATGTATACGTGATTTTTGAATTACACAATTGTGTATGGTTCTCTGTAATGGTAATGGTGTCGAATAAATTTATGGGGAACTTATCACATATTTCCATCAATTTACTATTGGAATTTTGGTTCCGACATTTGTTTGCTACACGTTGTTGGTTCATGGCGAGCATATTTTATGCTTCTAATGGTTCATTGTTTGCATTATGGTCTATTGAATATTCCATATTGCATGATGTTACTACTGTTGTCATCAATTTTTCTCATTGTTGGAAAATATATGTTGTTATCACTATGTCATGGTGATATGAACTTAAACACAAATGCAACAAATTACAGATATAATTGTAAATACAAAGATGTAGAAAAAATAAAAACTCATTTCATTAATAGAATAATAAAATATGCTTACAAACATAATGGAAATACACTAGCTTGGGCAATGGTAGCTTATCTCTTAGAAGAGATGTGGTGGCTACATCACTCTGAATTGTGTTGGAATGAGGCTCAAAGGCCTATTTATTATTGAGAAATAATGGAAAACCCTAAACATCCAAAAACCTAACCCTGTGAGATGAACCGCCAAAACTGTGGGCCTCGTTTGGGCAAATTGGTACATCAACTTCTCGGGGTTGTAACTTTGGCATATGATTACCATTTGGCTATCATAATGGCTTGTTTCAAAGCTCTCAAACAAGAGGTTGAAAAAAAATTGCAAATTTGGCTGAAGGCTTTTCAGTCTCTCAGTTTTCCTTAAAAACGTTGTTTAGGCCTCAAAACGGCTCCACAAGTTTAGGACCTGAAAATTTGCCAAAAATAGTAAATTGTGCTACAATGAAGGAAATTGAAACAACTGAAAGAGATGATATTGGGGATCCAAGTGGAATAGGCAGATTGCCAACAATATCAACCTCGATCAATCCTACCCCCTTAAGAAGAAATGGTCCCCATTGTGTTGAGTGCCTCCATGAGATGGGGAAACTTCACCTCAACTTGGTCCCTAGTGAGCCACTTGCCTTGGTGTAGGACTTGGTGAGCTTTGACAACCCAATATAGTTGGATCCTCCACTGGTGAGTGTTCTTGATTTGTGTGTCCATGATCCAACCAAACGTGGCTTGTTCCATGCAATATCGTTTTAGCTCTATTGTTGTTATTTTTTATAAAATGTTGGATGTGTCAATCCATGGTGGAAAGTATGGCCAAAGGTGGTCTACACTGAACACTGGGTGCAAACTAACGAACAATGAGATGTTGAGCTTGAAGGAATTATCACCGAAAACCTTGGTAATTGTGTATGGCTCATATCAAAGTGGAAAAATCTTGCAGTGGGGTCAAGCAAGGCGCTCCTTCCGTAAATATAGCCAAACTTTGTTGCCCATCTGGAACTTTTGCGACACTCGATGTTGGTCATGGAATTTCTGTTACTTAGAATTGGTTATGTCTAATATATCATGGACCTTCAGGAGGATGTGTTTAATGCACTCAATGAAGTTGTTAGCCTTTTTAGCTTCAGTGATCCGAACATAAACAAAAAAGCAACAACTTATAGATATAATCATAAATACTAAACTATGCTTACAAATAGAATGGAAATAAGATAGCTCGGGTGATGGTTGCGTATCTCTGAGAAAAGATGTGGTGGGTACATGCGTATGAACTATGCTACAATGAGGCTCAAAGGCCTATTTATTATTGAGAAATAATGGGAAACCCTAAACATCAAAAAACCTAACCCTAGGAGATGAAGCACCAAAACAGTGAGCCCCATTTGGGTAAATTAGTACATCAACTTCCCGAGGTCGTAACTTTTTCATATGACCTCTCTTTGCCTATCGTAATACCTCGTTTCGAAAATCTCAAAGAGAAGGCTAAAAGTAAATGGTTACATAGGTTTGGCACACTTTCAATCTCTCTGATTTTCCTAAAAACATCGTTTAGGGCCCCAAAATGGTTTTGGAAGTTCACGACCCAAAAAACTGCCAAAATTAGTAAATTGTGCTACAATTAAGGAAACCGAAAAACTGAAGGAGACAGTGTTGGTGGTCCAAGTGGAATAGGTGGGTGGCTACCAATATCGACCTGGATTATTCCTGCCCCCTTAGGAAGCAATGGTCCCCATTGCATTGAGTGCCTCCATGAGATGGGGAAACTTTTGCTAAACTTGTTTTCCAGTGAGCCACTTGCCTTGGTGAAGGAGTTGGCTAGCTTTGACAACCCGATATATTTGGATCTTTTTCTAGCGAGTGTTGTTCATATGTGTGTCCATTATTCGGTTAATGGTGGCTTGTTCCATGCAGTTTTCATTTAGCTCTGTTGGTGTGAGTTGTTCTGCAATGTCGGGTGTGTCCAGCGATGGTGGCAAGTATAGCCGAAGGTGGTCTACATTAAACATTGGGTACAGACCAAGGAACAATGAAATGCTAATCTCCAAGGAAAATTCCCCTACAGCCTTGGTGGTGGTGTATGGCACGTATTGGAGTGGGCGAAGCTTGCGGTGGGGTCCAGCGAGGCACTCATTTTGCAAATGTAGCCAAACTTTGTCACCCACTTGAACTTGTGTGGCACCCAATGTTGGTCATGGTGCTACTTGTACTTAGCATTGGCTCTGTCCAATATATCATGGACTTGCTAGCAGATGTATTGAATGTGCTAAATGAATCTGTTATCCCTCTCAACTTCAGACTGGACATTAGCCAAATCTGCCAAAGTAGCTGCAAATGGTATGGCCACATCAATGGGACATAATGGTTGAAATCCGAGCCCTACCTGAAAGGGGTTGTGGCCTATTGAGTTGTGGAGAGCTCTATTGCAGTTTTGGTGGACATAGGGGACGCTTTCATCCCATGTGTGTGGATGCGTCAAGTTGTACATGCATAGAATGTGTACAATCATCCTATTGACAACCTCTATTTGGCCATCATTTTGGGGATGGAAAGCCCTGGACGTAGTAAGTTCTGTATCCAACATCGATGAGAGACTTGACCAAAATGCACTTAGGAATCTGGTGTCTCGATCTCAGATAATGGATTGTGGCATCCAAATGTGTACCCATACAAACTCGAAGAAGAGCTTAGCAGTGGCCTCTGTTGTAATACTCTTATTTCCGGCTACCATGATGGCCATCTTAAAGAATCTCTTGATGACCATGAAAATGCAATGGTTGCCATGCTTAGTAGAAGGAAGACCTTGCATGTAATCTATGGAGATAGATTCCTAAAGCCAACTAGTAGTAGGTAGAGGAGTATATAGGCCTCGCTTCTTGATCGTTGGTTTTGTGATGGCATAGGCAGTGCAGGATCTAATGTACTCCCCAACATCCTCACAAAGTTTAGGCCAATCAAAATACTTTTGCAATACCATCACCGTTTTCTCTACACTAAAATGTCTGACGACCCAACTGTAGTGTGCCTCGCAAATCAACTTGGCGTACTCGCTTGAAGGAACACAGATGTGTCCCATGTGGCATAACAGTGTATCCTCGAAGTGAAAATTTGGAACTTTATTCCATTCAAGGAGTGTCTGGTATGTGTTGTCGAATTCTGGATCACTCTTATAATGATGTGGCCACCCCGATGTCTCTTGCCCACAGGAGTCGAGCATAGTGATCAAGCCATGATAGGTGTTTGGCTAAGGTAATCAGTGACATTATTGGTGTTTCCATTCTTATAATTAATGTTCAAATGGAATTGTTACAGGTAGGTGGACCATTTCTGATGGCAATCATTCTACAACTTCCTTTGTGTCTATATGAACTGTAGGGGATGGTGGCCTATGTGGATAATCGTTTCCTTCCCCATAATATAATGGTGCGATTGATGGAAGACCTGCACAATGGAATACATTTCTTTGTCATAAGTGGGATAATTTTGGACTGTGTCTGAAAGTGTCTCACTATGGTAAGCCATTGGATGCACATGTTGAGTAAGAACTGAAGCAATAGCGTAGTGGGAGGCATCTATCTCAATCTCAAATTCTTGTTGCGGGTCTGGTAATGTGAGCATCGGTGCATAAGAGAGGTGATTCTTCAACTCGGAGAGCGCTTTCTATTGGTTTTCAAAGCAAAACAACTTTGCTTTTTCTCTGCCCTTGGTGACTTCACTTAAAGGCCAAGTGATATGAGAGAGCCCCAACACGAACCTACCATAGAAGTTGGCAAGACCCAAAAGGCTGTGGAGCTCCCTTAGAGTGGTTGGGTCTGGCCATTACCAAATGACTTGTATCTTATATGGGTCCACCTGTACACTGTGATCATCAATTATGTACCCGAGATATTGAACCTCGATCAGGCAAAAGGTGCATTTCTCCAAGTTAGCACACAACCATTGTTGTCGCAGTGTCTAAAGGACCTGTCGAATATGGCGGAGGTGCTCGTCCCAACTCTAGTTGAATATCAAGATGTCATCTAAAATACACCACCATGAATTCATTGGTCAAGGGTTTCAAGATGTCATCCATCAGTCTCATGAAGGCTACAGGGGTGCTTTTCAATCCAAATGGCATGACCAACCATTATAAAAGTCCCTCCTTGGATTTGAAGGCAGTCTTCCACACATCAGAGGGTTCGATAAGGAAGTGGTGATAACCTGACTTCAAGGAAATCTTGCTGAAATATTTTCCCCCTTGAGTTGGTGAAGAAGGTGATCAATCTATGGGATTGGGTACCTATTCTGGGTAGTGATCTTATTCAACGATCAGTAGCTAATAAAGAGCCTCGAGGTCCCAACCTTCTTCTATACCAATACAATCAGGCTCCCACATGGTGATGAGCTTGGCCTCATGTACCCTTTCTAAAATATTTCTTAAATCTTCCTCCTGATCTCATCATTCTCTAGAACAGAGCATGGATAGATCGCTCATTGGGTAGTTACATGCCCGGGGTCGGAATGATGGAGTTCTTAACCTGATAGTGCAGAGGTACCCTTATAGGTGAGGTGAATATATCTTTGTAATCCTCCACAATCTTGTCCATATTTAGCTACTGCTGTATAGAGGATCCATGCCTTGAAGCCATGGCCACAACTTTCTTCTTGCCCTGAGGGTGAATCATAAGGAAAACAAATTTCCTGGTTTAGGGAATGATCTTACTACATTGCTTTGCAGTGATCAAATAGATGATGATAGGCAGATCTACCTTCGGTATCCTCTAAAACTTGTTGGCCAAGGTGATAATCACAAAGTGAGATCTAGACTCATATACAACATGTTGCTTGCACAAGTAGGGTTTTCCTAACAATATATCACAAACTTCAAGAGGAGCAACATCACATAGTACCTCATTCATGAAGGGCTTGATGCTATGGGGAAAGTGGCATTATTGGCTGACGCGAAGATCTTGTCGTTGGGGAAGCCACCCCATGGTGTATGTTTGTGGATGTGTTGTAGTCTTTAGGCCCAGCTGCTTCATGAACTATGCTCAAATGAGGTTCTTTTGGCTTACATTGTCGACAATGAATTGCAGTAGAGAACCCTTCAACCACATCTATGAGTGGAAGAGGCATTCCCCCTCCTCTAGATCTGCAGGCTCAATCTTGTGGATCTTGGTGGTGGCCATAGTGGAACTGTTCCCCCTTTGCCAATTCCCTTATTGGGTTTTGATTTAGAATCAGAACATGCATCTGATTCAGAAGCCTTTAGCTCCACCACCAATGACTACCTGGCTTGACACTCACTTGTATTGTCAGTGGAGCTCTTATGGAACTCACACAATTTTCCCATGTCCTTCTTTCTCTTTGTCGTGTTCCTCTTTGCTTGCGGATTTGGCAGGTTGTCCTGGGTAGCCCCACCTTGGCTTGGTCCTATGTTATATGTTTTGGGTGTGCCCTTTCCTTACTTTCGATTCATAGATCGAAAGCCCCACTTCTTCTATTTAAAATTTTGATCAATCTTGACAGTGTATAGGTACGTCGTGCCAAGCAAGGAAATATCCACGAAATCCATCTCGTCCTAGATGTAGTTGTGTAGAGAGCCACACTAATTGAGCACCAAATTCTACTCAGTATCCTTAACACCCAGCTTCGTGTGAAGAGTATGGAAAATATTTGTGAACTCTGACACATCTTGGTCCCTTCCCTGTTATAGCATGGTCCACTTTATGCATTTATCTTCATAGCTTTCGATAGGTTAATACTATTCCTTAATGGTGTCCTGGAAAGAATCCTAAGTGGGTGCGACTGAAAACAATGAAGGTTCACTCTCATCCTTTTTTTCACAGTATGTTTCCCACCAGTCCTTGATATGTGGGGCGGCTTTGCGAAGTGCAAAAATAATATTTTCTCAGTTGGAAAAGTCATGAAATAAAAAAATGTCCTTCCAATAGATTTAACCATTTATCTATGGCATTTGCATCTATCAGGCCTTTAAATATGGGATATCGAACTTCACTTCTACCTTAAAAGGAGTGGCACTGCTAGAGTGGTTGTTGGATGAATATGCATCAACTGTGGGTAGCTGTCGAAGGATCTGGGCAAAGTTATCCATCATTGACGAGCCTCATCATTGGGTAATTATATGGGCCTTAATTCACCTCCTAGCTTAGTCAAACCAACTATTCTCACAACTTATTGCATACTTTTGATTATATTTTGTCTATGAGATGAGTTAGTGTTGGATATTTTTCTTTCTGGTCTAATGTGCCTTTAATGCAGGATTAAAGGATAAAAATAAGGAATTTTAGCAAAGACCTTGGTCAAAACTCAAATGGGACAAGGGAGAGTAATTATAGGAGGGAAATCCTCCTCAGTTACTACCCCTCCATTCAAATATTCCTCCATCAGCTCAAAGTGCAAGCAGCCAAATCATGAGGACTAGAAGGCACCCGAGCAAGTGGAAGTCAAAACACCAGTTTATCTCTAGTTTGGGAGATGAGCCTCCCTAATTTTCAGGAAGTCATTTGAGACTTCAATCGTATAAGTAGAGAGGGCTAAGACCTCAATAATATTAAGACTTTTGATTGTAAAACTTTACTTTATTTTCAAGCTACAAGACTTGTGACAGTTATTGATGTAATCCATTGTTTTGATAATAACAATGAGTTTTCTTTTAAGCCACCACTGAGTTAACTCAGAGGGATGAAGCTTTTGGGTTATGTACCAACCCTAGTAGCTAAGGCTCCTCTTTATTGTACATGTATTCTAGCATAGATTCATGGTTTAATCGTTCATTTGCTTAAGTAGGTGAATTTCCATTACAGCAGGGTAGTGCATAGATTCATTGTTTAATTTTTCATTTGTTTAAGTAGCTGCATTTCCATTACAGCAGTGTAGCGCATAGGTTCATGGTTTAATTGTTCATTTGCTTAAGTAGCTGCATTTCCATTACAACAATGTAGTGTAGATTGGTTGTGTTTTAGTTTGCTCCCGTTTGTGCCTTTTTCTTCAGTTAGAAGGTTAGCAAGGATTATACCCATAGATTTCCTTACTGTCTGATCCACAATAAACCTGACCAATAACCATCTGATTCATTTCAATGCTTGACTTTATGCACTTCATATCTCCACCGTCGATCTGTCCAGCTTGATCCAATGGCTATCATGAATTCTTCCACCTACTTTATGCACTCCAAATCTCTGTTGTCGATTTGTCGCGCCCTCGACCCAATGGCTATCGCGTCACACATTAGTTTGGTTTGATGCTCTTTACTTCTATAACTTAGATAGTAGCATTAGGTTAGTTTTGATTTAGCAATTCTGCTTAGTTTAGTTGTTTAAATGGTTGATTAGGATATGGTGTGATTTAGTATTACATGTTGTTTTCTTCATTACTACAGTAGATTATTTCTCTTAGAATAGATTTTCTCTTCTTCCATCAAAGAATCAAGCTTCTTCTGACCCTATAGAATTCTGGCTCAGAACCCTTGGGGTCTTTTACGAGATGAACAAGTGACAACAAGTAGGACCTTCACCTCTAGTTATGCATATAGCACTGTCACCTCCAAGTTTATACGAACCTCGGGTTGATAAATAAAGTTGGTAGCCCAGGAGTTGCAGCATCCTTGCTGCAATACTGACGCTCATCACTTTTTAGCGTTTTTGTTGGGGGGGTCTCAGAGTAGAATGTGATCCCTGGTCTCTTTTCTTCTATTTCTAGTCTTCAATTTTCTTCCATTAGTTTATTTCTGCAAAAGTAATCTAGTATCTTCCTTTTATTCATTTTTCACTATCTTCTTTCCTTTCCATGCTGCAAATAGAATTTCAATTCAGCAAGTAGTTTCTTTTTGTCAGTAGCTTTCATTCAATCAGAAATTTCGTCTCGGAAAAGTACATTCTTGCTAAAACAACCTTCCAAAAACCCACCCAAAAATATTTCCTTTCATGCCTTGTAGGAGTAGGGGAAATTTAGGAAAAAAAATTCCAAATACCCCCACTACATCCAACAACCAACCTTCTGTCTTCTTTGGTGGCTGTGAAATAGAGGAACCCTTAGGTGAGAAGCCTAGCATATTTGAAGAACCTACAGGGGAAGAAGAAGAAGAGGAACCCATTCTTACTCAACCAATGGCTGAAAACCGAAATGAGAGAGGAAATAGAGAGAGAATTCAGGGTGCCTTCACCATCGGGGAAACTAATGGGGACACTAAGATGAAGAGTATAAGCCACTCTGCTATTATATGCCAAACCTATAACTATATAGATGATGAGAAAAATTTAAAACAATTCCCATCTACCCTCAAGGATTCAACATTGCACTGGTTCATGGGTTTACTTGGAGGTAGCATCACAACTTGGGCTTAGATGCAACAGGCGTTTAAAAAAAACTATACGACTACTCTAGGTCAAGGGTTAATAAAGAAGAGATTTTCAGGATGACCATAGGCCAGGATGAATCCTTAGAAGACTACAAAGAAATATTTCAGCTTAGTTACAAAAGGGTTAGGTTCACACTTGACCCCGAGTCACTAAATCTGGTCCTACTTAAAGGACTAAGGGAAGATCTTTTAGATACCTTACATCTGGTAGAAGGAGGATATATCTACCAATTCCTTATGAGGATATCAAGAATGTCTTTTGAAACTAGTCTAGGGCAGCCAGGAAAAAGGGTAGGAGTAGTCAACCTATGGGTTGTACATCATCTTCCAACTCATCCATCAACGGTGAAATTGGAAATATGCTGGAAGATTTCAAAAATGAGATGTTGCAAACCCTTGCCTTGCAGTTGGACACCATGAATATCAAAAGGAAGCAAGAGGAACCAGAGAGAGCCTTGGCCGTCTTCTTTCCTAGATGCACCAGAAGGCATCCCAGGAATGAATTTCCTTTGAAATGCATTGAGATTTTCTCAGTCTGTGAAGAAAACCACTCCAAAGACAAGTGCCCTTCTTTACTCGAACTCAAATCTCTATATCGAGGAGCTAAAGAGGACACTGAGTAGCTTTGCTACATGAACCAAAGGAGACCTCCTGGGCCTAGACCATACAAATAGGATATGTAAGGGTCATCCCATGCATATTACAACCCCAACCAAACCACATCTATACCTTCTTGGGGACCACCTACTCATCCTTCCTAGTCTACACCCCCTCCTTGGTTCTATGCATCTCAGTATCATTTCCAGCTAGCCATCCAGTCATTTCAACCTTACATGCCACCACAACCTCAATGGATTATACCACTCCATGGGTGGAGGCACCAATACAACAATGCTCCATCTCTATTGCCTCCACCACCTACCCAACCACAAATCCTACACTCTACTCCACCCAAGCAACCCCATATGCCTACCCATCCAAATCCAAACCCAAACAATAGGTAGGCTCAACAAGTATACAGTGGAGAGACATCATACCCAGCTTATGTTGTAGAAATCTAGGAGATCAACCTAAGATTTGGGAGAATTCTGTGAAATAACCAACCTCTCTCTCCACATATCGAGGTTGAGGAAGAAAGAGAGGAAAGCAACCTTAAACTAAATCCACTATTTCCTGAGAGATTAGCCCAACCACTCAAGCCTACCCCAGAAGAAACTCAACTTCTGGGAGAATTGAAAAATCTATGTGTTAAGATTCCCCTTCTCCAGGCAATAAAAGATGTTTCCATTTACAATAATTTGATTAAGGAGAAGTGCTTCAAGCATCCAAGAAGAAGAAAAAGGGATGCCCCTACCATTAATGTCATTGGGAAGTTGTCTGACTTAATGCTCGGGTAGGTAATATGTCCAAAATATTTGGACCCTAGAAGCCCTGTAGTAGATGTGCACATTAATGGCACCATTGTCCCACACACTCTATTTGATCTTGGGGCTGCCATTAATGTGATGACCAAGGACACCATGCTCAAGATCAACCTCCAAGGGTCATTGAGGAAGACCACAACAGTTCTACAACTTGTAGACTGTTCCACAGTCACCTCTGAGGGAATTGTGGAGGATGTGATGGTCTCCATTAACTCCTGGGAGTACCCTGCAAATTTTCTAGTTCTATAGACTAAGGCTAAGCTTACTGGTTACCCCCTCATCCTTGGGAGGCCGTGGTTGGTCACAACTAATGCTTACGTTAGCTGCAAAGTTCGGAATGTGACCATCAATAATGGGCATATGTCCAAATAGTTAGTCCTATACCCTCCTGCTCAACCTTCTCTAGAGCATGATTTACCTTTATGGTTTGAGGAGGAGGAAGAAGATAAGATTTATTCAGCCCAACTTTATGCTTTGGAAGCAACCATAGGAGGAGGATAGCAAGATGAGGATGACTTAGTTGAACACTTGCTCCAATGTCCAACTCATAGTTCATTACCATTAGAAGAAGAAGTAAGGGAAACCCAAAACAATCATCCAGTTGACTTATGCTTGGTCAATTCCAACCCACTCCATGTCAAAACCATAGAATTTGGCCTAGAGAAAGCTTTGAAAATTAATCCATTTCTTTCTGCTTGCAAAGAGGAAAAGCTATTAAACATGTTGAAACTTGAGAGAAAACCTAGAAGCCTTTTCTTTGAGTTACAAGGAAATGAAGCGAGTGCACCCATCATTGTGTACTGACCACATATACATCAAAGAAGGTTTCAAGCCAGTTAGGCAACCATAAAGGAGGATGAATTCCACTCTTAAATATATAGTCAAAGAGGAACTGCAAAAACTGCTAGATGCAGGATTCATTTACCCTATCTATGATAGTGAGTGGGTCTCTCCTTTAGTGGTAATTCTGAAGAAAAATTGTAAGTGGATGACTTGTGTAGATTATAGAGAGTTGAACAAAGCCATAAAGAAGGACAATTTCCCCCTACCCTTCATTAACCAAGTGCTAGATGGCCTGGCAGGGAAGACATTTTTCTCTTTCTTAGATGGATTTAGTGGGTACAACCAAATCCAAATCTTCCTAGAAAACCACGATAAGACCACATTCACCTGTCCTTGGGATACTTTTTCCTATAGGGTCCTTCCTTTTGGCCTATGCAGTGTTCCTTCCACTTTCTAGAGAGTAGTCTTGAGTATTTTTGCCGAATTAGTACATGATGCACTGGAAATATATATGGATTATTTTACACCTTATGGTTGTGATTTTCAAGAAGCCCTGACTAACCTAGGAAAAGTATTGCACAAATGCATTGAAATGAACCTGTTTCTCAGTCTAGAAAAATGTGAATTCCTAATGACTGAAGAGACCGTGCTAGGTCATTCAATATCTCAACAAGAATTGTAGATGGACCCAAAAAAATAGCAATCATCCAAAGGGTCCGAACTGCTCAAAAGCATAGGGAGGTAAGGAGTTTTGTGGTGTTAGCTGGATATTACCAAAGGTTCATAAATCACGTCAGCAAGTTGGTCTCTCCTTTATTTGGGTTGTTGGCCAAAGATTTAGTTTATATGGTCAATAAGAGGTCAAGAGGCCTTAGACATTTTAAAAGGTAAGTTCACCACTGCACCAATTCTTCCAAGCGGAAATTGGGCTCTCCCTTTTCATATTCATGTTGATGCCTCACACAAAGCCATAGGAGCAGCCTTAGGTCAGGTGGAGGATAAATTTCACTATGCCATTTATTTTATTAGTAAGAACCTGTCAAAGGCTAAGCTAAATTATACTTTGACCAAAAAGGAACTCCTCACTATTGTGCATTCATTAAACAAATTTAGGAATTACATTATAGGCTACCAAACATTTGTGCATACTGACCATGCTGCAATCAAATATTTAATGAAAAAACAAGATGTGAATGCTAGAATTTTAATATGGTTGCTTTTATTACAGTGGTTTGATCTAACTATTGTTGATAAGCCTGTTAAGGAAAATGTTGTTGCAAACTTTCTATCTCGGATGAATCTACCTATATGTGTAGAAGGAATGGTGGATGAACAGTTACCAGATGAGAATTTGTTCGCTATTTTACTTCTTTCCCAATGGTTTTGTGATATAGTAAACTATTTGGTATCAGCACAGTTCCCACCAAACTTGCTCTCCAAATAAAAGAGCAACATAGTCAAGAAAAGCACCCCATTCACCTGGATTGGGGGAAATCTTTTCAAACTTGGACTAGATAAAATCTTGAGAAGGTGTGTAAGGGAAGAGGAAGCTTTTGACATCCCTCTGCCTTGTCATGATGGGCCTTGTGGAGGTCACTTTGCAATAAGCAAGACAACATTCAAACGGTTACAAGTAGGCTACTATTGGCCCACTCTTCATCAAAATGTGAATAAGTACATTATTCAGTGTGATCAGTGCTAGACGATGGGAAAGCCTACTCCAAGAGATGAAATTCCCCTACAACCTCAAGTGACTTTCAAGCCATTTGACAAGTGGGCCATGGACTTCATAGGGCCTATCAACCATCCTTGAAAGCAGAAACAATACATTATTGTGTGCATTGATTGTCTGACTAAGTGGGCTAAAACTAAGGCAATTAAGGTAGCAACAGAACAAAATATGGTTGAGGTCCTAAGGGAGAATGTATTCTACAAATTTGGGTACCCTAGAGAGCTACTCATAGACGAGGGCAGCCAGTTTACCTCCAACATGATTGAAGAACTACGGCCCCATCAAAAAATAAAGCATAGGACCTTCACTCCTTATCAACCACAAGCTAATGAGAAAGTGGAGGTGACAAATAGGACACTGGAAAGCATCTTAGCCAAGGTAGTGAGTGGCAACAGGAAAGATTTGGCAGAGAGACTAGTTGAGGCCACCTGGGCCTATAATACAACAAGGAGGACCGCCACTAGATTCACACCGTATGAGCTGGTCTATGGGAAAAAGCCTTTGTTGTCCATTGAGTTTGAATATAACACATTGAGGATGGTAGCCCAACTAGATTTGGATCTCAGTCATGCACAGAAAGAAAGATTGTTCCATTTGAATAGCTTGGATGAATTCAAAATGTAGGCCCTCCTACATACATAGATAGTTCAGCTTCAGAGGAAGATCTGGCATGATAGACATATTAAGGAGAAACAATTTCAAGAAGGTGATTGGGAATTGTTATATGATTCGAGGTATAAATACTTGAAGGGCAAGCTAAGGACAAGATGGCTCAGACCTTATGTGGTGGAAAGATTCCATGATGATGGTTCAATGCAAATCAGAACTATAGATGAAGAAGCCATTCCATTACTTGTTAATGGACACCAATTGAAGATGTATAAGAGGCCTTTATCAACACAAGAGTTAATTGGCAATATAAATAAGACAGTGATGATGGTGGAGAAAGTTCTAACTTCTCCCTCATTAGGTCACTAAAAAAAGAAAAAAGAGGAAAAGAATAAGGATTCAAGCGAAAACCTCCCTCAGGTGCCTAAGTCCCATCTTTGGGTTGAAAACCTCGTGAGGTGGCCCAATGATGAAAAAAAATGGAAAAAAAGAATAAGAGGATCCCTGGGTGAGAACCTTCCTTGAGGTGCCCAGGGAAAACATCTAGGGTGAAAACCTCTCTGAGGTAGCCTAGGTGTTCTTCAACAAAAAAGAAGAAAAAGAAGAGAGAGAAAAAAAGAAGAGAAAAAAGACATAATTATTATGTGCAGGTAGGCGAGAAAGATAATCAAGGAGAAAAGGGAAGATCCCGAGGGAACCCTGCCTCACATATATTCATCTCCTCCACTCCATACCATGCATCCCACCATAAATTCCATTGTTTTTTCACTTCATTGCTTCAGTTCAGGTGATGACTGTGTTTTCTACATGATCCCCTCTATTCCTACAGGATACCTTGAAATCCTATAGGAAGAAATCCGAGGGTGAATGGTAGGTTGTTTAGGTCCTATAGCAGCCTATCCTACAACATATCAGCCATCAGCTACAGGTATTCACTAAGATGATGAAGATAGCATACAATAGACAGTAGCCAGCGTAGGAGGAAGAAGAATGACCATGCATCAAATAAATAATGCAACACATCTGATCTTTGACAACTGTAGCATGACATCAAGACCATAGATAAGTATCCCGCTCACTCACTCATATGCATAATTTGATCAAAAGTTGTAAAGGTTACAAGGTAGTTGGTTTATAAGTGAAAAGGTGGCCAGTTAACTTGGCCACCTTCATTCAGTCATCACATACAAAATCGAGTGTCCTCTCACACGTGGCCGTAGTCAACTAAAAGATAGAGGAGGAGTAGGAAAAGAAGTGTTAAACTACGGATCTACGAGGTGGGAGCTGATTACAAGGAGTGAAAAACAAAACATTATTTTCATGCATTCCACCTCCTCGAAACACCCTCACTCAAGTCGATCTTATAACTCTGGCCACCCACCAGAAGCAAGGATCCATGATTCTGCAAGAGAATTTCTACAGGAGCATGCATAGGAACAATCTACAGGAGTAGTCTACAGGATACACAGAGGTAGTCTATAGGATAGGCATAGAAGAGTTCAAGAGGGAATATCACAAGAATTGTTTTCTTCCACCATTCTAAAGAGGTGGGATCTAAAAATCCATCCCCATTTACAAGCAAATGAACTAGAAATGCATTAAGAGCTAGTGGATATAACAACTGTGGGAGGTGAAGTACATACATAGGAAAATCTATTTTCTGCTGACTTTAAAATTCTTGTGTCAAACCTATCATTTCCTCCTCAAGCCTCACAGGCAAGATTACAGGAGAGTTTAATAGGAGAGAACCCACAAACACTGTGAGGATACAACAACAATCCAAGTGCTTGAAATATTTATGAGAGACCAATGGATGGGGTTTTTCGAAAACTTCACAGGGTATGATGATGAGGTGGCTCAAGATTTCTCTCATTTCGTCACTCCACACATTGTTATAGTTACAAGACTCACTTAGATCTCACCCTAGAGCTCATCAATAGGTTCACCACACTTTCCCTAGGAATTCCATGGAGAAAAGAAGACAAAGCAGACATCACGTGGCAAAAATGGAGTAAGGAGGGATAGTCCGCCATACCCATGGAATGAGGTAGGTTACTAGCTCATCAAATATATCTCATGTGAGTGTAGATACAATGTTGTTTATGGCTACCATTTTAGGATTCTTGAAGAATTAAGATTTGGGGTAGAAACACTAGTTCACCAAAGACTCAACATACGCTATTTCTTGATGCAATCACTCATAGACTCCAACAATAATGTAAAGGAAGGGAATTCCCAATAGTTGGCTCACCATGGGTTGATCAAGATCCTGATTGAAAATTCCCTTGAAAACCTTAGAACCCCTATAACATGGATAGTCTTGAGAGACTTACTAGCAGAGGATGACATCAAAACCCTCACCTATGATGTTAGTCATTTTGTCAGTGAGGAGGAGGCAAAACAAGAAGAATAAGATGCAAATTTAGATGTGGATGAGATGGATGAAAAATAAAATAATACAAAGGAACATGATGAAGCAAAAGAGAAGGAGGAGGATGCTGAAACAAAAGAGGAAATGAAGGAAGAAACTAATGGAGATGAGAAACAACAGTAAGAGGAAGAAAATAATAAAAATAGAGAGGAAGACGTTATTGAACATAAGGTAAATAAGACAAGGAGGAGTCACCTAGGGTGTCTCTAGAGGCCCCTACGAGGGAGGTTGCAACTGCCTTCACTGCTCTTAGCACCCCAGTCAAGAAAAAAGGGAAAATAAGGAGGAAAACCCCTCTACATTTTAGAACAAGGGAAGCCACAAATATCAGCAAAAATCCCTATTGAGATTGAATATTCCCCTACACCAAATGACAAAGAAGAAATAATGAGAAATCAACTTGAGAGATAAAATGCATGGCTGAGAGGACAATTTTAGGAAAGGGAAAACCAACTAACATGTATGGCTAGCCTCTCCTTGGAGGCCATCCAGTGTAGGATGCGAGCTAAATCCTATGCTCTTTACCTCAGAGAACAATGGCTACAATTTCTGATTAAAACACTAGCACAAAGGGGCACCATGCCATTTGAGGACTATAGGCATTTTATTGATCTTTGTGGTCAAAGGACACTACAGGATAGGGCCAAAATGGATGAGTTTTACTTGCACGACATGGCCCTCAAAGAAATGAATGTTTGGGATCCTAATGTCGAGCTAGGATATCTACAATTAATGGCTTTGGCATCATTGATAAACCATGAGGAGTCAAAGGCCACAGAGATGGAAGGAATATTGGCCAGAGAGAAAAATGAACCTCTTTTCATCAGAGTTGAACAATCAAATCCCATGGCCCTAATTAACAACCGTAATCAAATTGAAAATGATCCTCAACTGACACCCAGATATCTTGTTGCCCAAGAGCAAGAAATTTCACATTTTGAGGATATGTTTAGGCTACTAGGAGATGATAGTACACATGCCTACTCAAGGAGATAGAACACACTGCCACACAGCTTGAAGATCAGAGAATATCACTCCCCTTAAAGGTTGATAGAGGCACTCAATAGGTAACTTAGATATGTGTAAGCAATCAATGCAAAGGTTGAAGGTCAATTGGATAGGGAGAAAAGATGAAGAGGAAAATAGGCAATGGGAAGAAGTAGAAAGGCAAGCAGGCTTCTATGCACAAGAAGAAGAGACCAAAATAGAGGCATGGGATGTCAGAGAGGCTACCAGAGCCATGAAGGACATGGAAATTGACTAAGTTTCTTAGAGGATGAACAACACTTTCAACAGGGGCGTGATGATGAGCCTCATCATTGGATAATTATATGGGCCTTAATTCATCTCCTAGATTAGTCAAACCAACTATTCTCACACCTTATTGCATACTTTTGATTATATTTTGTTTATGAGATGAGTTAGAGTTGGATATTTTTCTTTGTGGTATAATGTGTATTTAATGCGGGATTAAAGGATAACAATAAGGAATTTTTGCAAATACCTTGGTCAAAACTCAAATGGGAAAAGGGAGACAAATTATAGGATGGAAATCCTCCTCATTTACTACTCCATTCGAATATTCCTCCATTAGCTCGGTGTGCAACCAACCAAATCATGAGGACTAGAAGGCAGCCGAGCAAGTGGAAGTCAAAGCACTAGTTTATCTCTAGTTTGGGAGTTGAGTCTCCCTAATTTTAAGTAATTCATTGGAGACTTCAGTCGTATAAGTAAAGAGGCCTAGGACCTCAGCAGGATTCAGACTTTTGATTGTAAAGCTTTACTTTATTTTTGAGTTGCAAGACTTGGGATAGTTGTTGATGTAATCCATTATTTTGATAATAAGAATTAGTTTTGTTTTGTGGCAACACTGAGCTAACTCAGAGGGCTGAAGCTCTTGGGTTAGGGCCCAACCCTAGCAGCTAAGGCTCCTCTTTATTGTACATGTATGCTAGCGTAGATTTATGGTTTAATCGTTCATTTTCTTAAGTATATGCATTTTGAATATAACAGGATAATGCATAGATTCATGGTTTAATCATTCATTTTCTTAAGTAGCTACATTTCCATTACAGTAGTGTAGTGCATAGGTTCATGGTTTAATCATTTATTTTCTTAAGTAGTTGCATTTCAATTACAACAATGTAGTGTAGATTGGTTGTGTTTTAGTTTGCTCCCACTTGTGCCTTTTTCTTCAGTTAGCATGTTAGCAAGGATTATACCCATAGATCTCTTTACCATTCAATCCACAATAAACCTGATCAATCACCATCCAATTCATTTCAACGGTTGACTTGATGCACTCCAAATATACATTGTCGATCTATCTTGCTTGATCCAATGACTATCGTGAATTCTTCCACCTACTTTATGCACTCCAAATCTCCATTGTCGATTTGTCACACCCTCGATCCAATAGCTATTGTGTCACCTAATCGCCAACTAGCTTGGCCGATCTCCACCATTGGCCAATCCTACTTGATCCAACGGCTATCGCGCAATCTCACCTGAATTCTTGCATGGCCGATATCTGCCCAAGAGCATGAGAGAAAAGTTGTTTTCCCATGCTACGTGTCACCTAGTTATGCTAATAGCATAAAATTTTATAATTCCGTATCAGCTTTGAGGGTGCATGCGAAACTGCTTACCACCTACGAAACCTACTCTATCATTTCGCATGTTTTTTACCCTTCTGTTATCACGTGAAAAGATGCGATCCACTCATATATTCACTTAACCTCTGTAATAAGATCTCCCAAATTCATCTCCCATTTAACCCTGTTCATCCATATATGCACTTAACCTCCATGATAAGATCTTCGTCACTCATCTTCTGTCAACCTTGTTTGTTCATTTATTCACTGAATCACTCATGATAAGATCTCTGCCACTCATCTTCCATTAACCCTATTGGTTAATCTATTCACTAAATCGCCCACAATAAGATATTAGCTACTCATCTTCTGTTAATCCTATTCATCCTGTTATCACAAAATTTGACCTTGATAGGTTACTGATCAAGTAGACTCTGAGTAACTCTTTCAAACCAATATTTTGGTTGAGGCTTAGCCTCCTCAACCTGAGAGGGATCTCTCATTAGGTTTAGGGTTTTTGATTAATGATTAGATGGCTAACTCTAGTGTTACAGGGAAAAGTGTCTATTTAGAACTGCTCTATCCCACTAAGGTGTGACAGCTGCCTTAGAAAAAAAACAGAGAAAAGATACTTATGTTTTTCCTTTATGAATTATAGATAGAGAGGAATAGAAAGATCAACCTCTGTCTTGCACTAATCCTTTGATTCGATCCCTCTCTTCTTTGATAGTCCCCAGCTACCTGCTCCCTTGCACGCCCAGCTTCACAAAGTACCTGTAAGATCACAGAAGCATAGCACTATACAAAGACATGGATCTATATTCATAAACAACTTAGGATCAGATTTAAATAGACCATAAAAACGTAACAAGCATCAATGATACAAAAGCATGGAGGAAAACTCAAATAGCTTTTATTGATAAACAAGAAAAGATCCAGGAGGAGTTACAACCAGTTGTTCCGACCCAGCATCAACCTCCCAGCAAAGAAGCCCCTCTTCACCTCAAACAAAGCTTAGATCACCCAACAATCTGATGTTTGTCTCTAGAAACTAACAACAATTCCTTACAGTATGCAAAATTCTAGCCTTCGGATCTCTGGGATGAGGGATCCATATATAGATATCTGTAAGGGGGATGAGTCATCTTGTGATTTGATTAGTGTCTTCTCTCTGACATTTCTTGCTTCCACTTGGAGACTGAGGGCCTGTTACTAATCCTTGGTCGAATTCAGTGAGGCAAGTGTCACAGGAGAAGATTCTGGAAGCTTCCATTGCCTCTCCACCTCGTGGAATGACACTGCCATTTGTCATTTCTCGCCCATCGCAACCCACAGAAGGGAATTTTGCAATGCAATGCACCCTCACAGTGTATTTGGGTGAGATGCAACGCACCTAGCCAGTGGAGCACCTGCAATGATCCTGTTTTGACCAATTTTGAGTAGTTTTTCACTGAGAACTTCTGGGAGAAGCTGTAATCTGTTGACCGTATTCCTTTAGGGGTTAGAACAACATTTTTAGGGACTTAGGAGCCCTTGGTTTATGGACATTTCATGCTTGGAGTTGTAGGGCACGAAAATGTCTATAATAGTTCACCCTAAAGTATGAGGCCGTTAACCTTTTGGTGTCGGGTGAAATGCTTTATTATGAGGATCCGAAGTTCTTTCAATGCTGGGAGGAGACCAGTAGTAAGATACAATACAATACATTATCTTCATAATATTTTCATGATCTAGCTGAGGCGGGCATTCCCATACTCACCTTTATAAATTCATTTTCATGTACATAGGACAGACAACCGTCTGAGTGTAGACTGATGATTCTGGTAGAGCCATCATCCTTTTGATAGGATGATTATCTGTGCTACAATGATGTATATTTAATGTCTTTATTTCCCTGAATATATATCACAGCCCGTATGGATGAAACTAGATCCGGGGTCTTCAATCTCGTCTGATCTTCACTTGAAGTACAAGTTGATCCATGTGAGAAATGTTCTGAAGTCGAACATGGAAAGACATCTTTTGATTACCAGTCAATGATGTAAACTGTTAACAAGCGCGAGAGGAATCACCGATAATGATAATGATCCTCAAGGTACTACAGTACAATTCACGTGGTGTGAATAAAGGACTTGGCATCGAACACCACGCAAAATCTTTCGGCCGAAGGCCATTGATGTAAACCTGTCGCCGGAAGTGAGAAACTTGCCATTGAGCCATGCAAGTTTCAAAGTACTGAATGGGGTGTTCCTAGATCAACTTCTTGGATAATGAGCTAATGTCGACAAGAAGTGATCCGTCACAGGAGGGCCTTAATGAATCCCACATCAATGACACGGAACGGAGCAAATGATTTTGATGGAGGTGAAAACGATCTGGTGATATAAGGTTCAGGGTGGCGGTCATGAAAGAATGGAGTATAATGTATGGTAGTGGGTGAGACATAGGTGACTTCTCTGGATGACTTCTCTTGAACATATCGGCGACACTGATGTGATGGATTAGTAGCATTAACCCCAAATGTGGATGGTATGGCATGACCATGGTGATGTGACCGGTGAATGAAACAACCCAACCCGACTCGGACACAGAGCGGAAGTGTCATGTTCAAGAGCGACTTGCTACCAACAAAGTTTTTTTAAGTTTTCTTCCCAATTTTTCCCCAGTCATTGCTGACCAGTACCTCTTTATTTTTGTCAAGCTTGAGGAGGATAACATATGCTTGTTCTATAATTTTCCCTTCGGGCAAACCCATCACTATGTTTTAACGAGCCTAGCGATATTGAAACTCGTTCTCGTCTAAAGACAAGTTTGTCGCTATTAAATTTTTTTTTAAACGAGTTTAACGACAAAGATAACTTGGTCCTTTTCAATTTTAGAGAGTCTGAAAAGGAACGTAAAGGTAACTCCAAAATTCATTTTTCGTCATCTAATCCCTTAAGTCCGAAAAAGTATAAAACAATACATAAGGGATGAATTTTCGATAATTTTAACAAGCCGAACAAAACAAGCGCTCGATCTTTTTGTGTAATAATCCCTCAGGTCCAAAAAGATTAAAATCTAGAGGAGGGATAGCACTTCCTATCCCTTTAACGAGCTGGAGAGGCCAATGGCTCGGCAATATTTTCATATTTTATGAGTCAGTTGAAAAGAGCTTAAAGGAGACTCGTCTTTTGAGGAACGAGTGATAAAATGGGTAGCAGCTGATTCTAGGTAAGGTTTGGAATTTTCCAATCACGGCAGTGTCACAAGGATGGCTAGTGAAATCACTCTTCGCAGCTGTTCCTCAAAATGGGTAAACAATCAAATGGAGGTGAATGATTGGCCAATGCAAAAGTGGAGGTGACGGTGAAAACACGACCAAGGCTTTAATAGCTGAAGTACTACATTCACGATGGTTATTTACTGGGGGAATAGTTCATTTTTTAACGAACTTAAATGCGGGTGGAAACATTTGCTCATGTATTATGTTTATTTTTTAACGAGCTTGAACTATGTTCTAAAAATGCTCAATTAATCCAGTCTTGTGATAAGAATGTCTCATATAAAACAACAACTTTTAGAGTTTTTCCCCACATCCTTTCTTTATGCAAGTTAGGAAACGAACAATCCAAAAAATAGATAAATGATCGCTCTTTGCTTGCACTCCAAAAGGTTTTCATGCCCCCAGGTATAAAATAGAGTTTCAAGGTTACCCCTTCTTTATTCCGTTAAAACATTTGTTTTACCGAGAGAGGCCTACCTCTTACAGGTTACCAAAGATTGTTCTATTTACGGCGTAAACAAAACACTTCTTCAGCGATGTCTACCGAGATAAACAAAGGTGAGCGGCGGTGCTCGCCAACTCACATAACTTTGACAAGAGAATCTTGTTCCAGTCCAAATCCCCCTTCCAATCACGGACAGGAGTACGGAGGTCATATTCTCTCGCGAAAACCTACCCTATACCCGAAGTTTTCTTGCCGAAGCAGACCAGGATGCATGCCCCCTGGGTTTCAGTCATGTCCCCCCGAATCACTCATGCTCATCGGGTGGACGGACTAGAGATTGATACATTTCTTGCGTGAAAAGACCATTCAAGGATGGTATATGACTATTTGCTATGCGTGATCCGGGAAATGAAAGCTGGTCCACGAGCTTAACCACTCTTCTTTCGTGCGGAAAACACATTACTCTAAAGAGTGAGGAGACGATTGCTCCCATGCAATAAATATAGTCTCGTCCAAGGAGTAGATTGTAATCTAGGGGTCCTTGAACTACCATTACATTCATGTGAACGGTTTTCCCTCTCAATGTTATGGGCACTTTTGGAAGGATCCCTAATGGTCGACTGGTTCCTTTATCAAAGCATGTTAGATTTCTCATCTCAGGCAAAAGCGATGGTGAACCAAGCGCTTTCCAAGCAGTTGAGGAAAGGATACTCATAGAAGCCCCCTCATCTATGATGGTACCAGCCATAACCATTCTATATATTTGAACAATAATCCGGAATGGTATACTGGCCAGTAAACGGGGTATGCCTAGTTGATTCCAGTCGAAGGAGACAACTAGGTTTCTTGGAGGTGGGACCAAATAGGCGGTCGGGTACGACTCTGACGAACTTCCTTCCTGCGGTAAAGGAACGGGTAAATTGCCCCCATGTTTGTTGGAGTCTGTGCTTATGAAAAGAATTTGGACGGTGTCATCCTTGTTCTCTTCAGTGACTGTATCATCTGAAGATGGAACCTCTGAAGGCAAGACCGGGACAACTGCCGCCTCGACCTTTTGACTTTCGTTTGGTATGGATTCAGATGGTTTATCTTCAATGACAGATGCTTCGGCCGACCACCTGAGCGGGCCAGCCGTATTTTCAACTAGTGACGAACTCGGTAAGAGTTTTTTATATCCAGGAGGAAGTCGTAACGGTGAAACCGGACGATCATCCAAAACTCTTTCAGCTTTGTCTAAGAAGGGATAACGGTGGACGGCATGATCGCCTTCGCACAGTTTACAAGGAAATCTATATTTTACTTTTTGTCCTGGGGCTTCACTTTCACTAGTTGACTGTGTGTTTTCAACATGATTATCAGAGGTTGACGACACCGGGTTGTGCAAAGGAGGAGATCAGTCCCTTAATATTTGAGGGATGCAAGGACAATCTCGGTGATAGTGGTCTCCCTTGCAAATGACACATGGCAATATAGGCCTGGTCGGTGCAGTGCGTTGATTTTCGTTAGACGACACTCGTTTGCCCCCATTCACTTTTGGTTCTTTCTTCTTCTCTTTCTTCTTATTTTCCTTCTTCTCCTTAGGTACCTGACTTTTGGCTTTACCAGCCCCATCAAGGGAAGAGGAAGGAGGAGAGGAAGAATTAGAGGAAGTAGAAGGTTGGTGGGTAACTCTGGACTCGTCTAATTGCTGATTCGATTGTTCAGGAATTGTGGTGTTCTGAACGACAGAGGTTGAGAAGAGCCATACAAGCAAACCAATTGTCAGTCCTGGAAGCAACAATGTGGCTATATGGGGTGCACCAACATCTCCCCAAGAGGAGAAGGGACTAGGATTTCATCCAAGGGGAATTCCTTGGTTGGTGGATTCCATTTTCTCAACCCAAGATCAACGTAGGAAAGGGGTAATCAATATTCCGTTTAAAATAAATTTTAGACACTTTGACACAACTTGTTATTTCAGTTTTTAAGAGTCGAGAAAAAACAAAAGATGACTCTAGCCGCCTTCGATTTTTAATGAGCCTGAAGTGACAAGTGCTCAGATGGACCTTTTCCGTTAAGGAGTCTGAAAAGGAACGAAAGGGACTACTCTGGAATTCTAGGTAGAGGGAGTACCAAACCAATCGCAAAACTGCAGAATACTTTTTACGGTACGGTAGTCAATCTTCCTGAATGCTGTGTTCAGTGCATTGCGATCGATAGGGTGGCAGACACGGCTTCCTATAGATAAAGGATTTAAGCCTATAGGGGTCTCCCAAAATATACTCGACGGTACGTGGGAGCACAAGTTCGTACTGGCACTTATCGTCTCAAAGTGGAGGAATCACCCAACCATCAGTGAGAACAACAGTTACCAGGCTTTACGACGCCGGAATACGTCTCTAGCCTAGACCTCTAAATGTTGTGCGTTAAGTTCCAAAGAGTTGTTAGATTCATTGAATTTATTTTAAGTTGATCTTGCTTATGAAGTTTTCCTTTCGGGTTCACCACGAGATGTAGATGTAATTCCTAAAATGCAATCTAAAGATGATAAACAAACTTTTTATCTTCTTTTGTGCAATGAAAATCCTAGCTACTAGGGAAAAGAAAGACAAAATCTTTTCACAAAGAGCAAAGAGCACACTGTAAATGCACTTTCCTAAATCAAGCCAAACCGACTATCTATATGCAAATGCACATGCATGTATTTGTTTTCGACTTTCTTAGTATATGGATGCTAAAAAGAAAGTTGATGTACAAATCTAAATTTCTTTTCAAGCGACAAATATAAACAAGCTTCTTTTCCAAATCAAAAATAGAGACGATTATGACACCTTACGATTTAGAAGTGAATACTTGTTTTTAACACTAGAAAATTACAAATTCAGACCAAAAGCAATAGTAACAGGATAATTGACCATCAACAGCAATCAAACTTTCTCCTATGATCGAAATCGACACTTGCGACAGATTCAAATCAAATGATGACAGTACGATTATGCTACTTTTGCAAAGGAAAACTGTAAATGACTCAACAAACACACAAAAACATCTACAGTTCTTTTGTACAAAGGAGGCAGAATAACAGCAAGGAAAAAGGAGTTTCAAACAGACATATACTAATCACAGGCAGCAAAATTTAGGAATAGAACTAGAAAGGATGATCCACAGAAGCCACAACTGCACAGAGCTACTCTGATCAGTTCACCTATAACACAGGGAATCTGAAATGCAGTGCAGGTTGTCCCTTCGGGAAGTGCGCTGAAATTCAGAATCTCTGAACAGTACCTACGCTAGGCCAAAAAAGAGACTCTGCTCGGGTTCCGCGTCACAGTTTGCAGTTCAGTTCTTGGTTTTTGGCCGAGTAAAAAGCAATCAGTAATGCAACAATCAGGGGTAGATCTAAGGAGGATCTAAGAGCTATCACAAGGGCAATCAGATAGTTTGTGAATTAGTTGTTTAAATCATAAACAGATCCAGTGGGTGGATTGAAGCTGCAGTTATCTACTTTGCATTTGTTATGGCAAATGCAGTTCGAATACTACTTGTAAGTTTATGGAACAAACAACAAAGAATGATACACAAACAAACTAATTAGACATCCCCAGTGGAGTCGCCATTTTGTTACAGGGAAAAGTGTCTATTTAGAACTGCTCTATCCCACTAAGGTGTGACAGTTGCCTTAGAAACAAACAAAGAAAAGCTACTTATGTTTTTCCTTTATGAATTATAGATAGAGAGGAATAGAAAGACCAACCTCTGTCTTGCGCTAATCCTTTGATTCGATCCCTCTCTTCTTTCATAGTCCCCAGCTACCTGCTCCCTTGCACGCCCAGCTTCACAAAGCACCTGTAAGATCACAGAAGCATAGCACTATACAAAGACATGGACCTATATTCATAAACAACTTAGGATCAGATTTAAATTGACCATACAAATGTAACAAGCATCAATGATACAAAAGCATGGAGGAAAACTCAAATAGCTTTTATTGATAAACAAGAAAAGATCTAGGAGGAGTTACAACCAGTTGTTCCGACCCAGCATCAACCTCCCAGCAAAGAAGCCCCTCTTCACCTCAAACAAAGCCTAGATCACCTAAAAATCTGATGTTTGTCTCTAGAAACCAACAAAAATTCCTTACAGTATGCAAAATTCCAGCCTCCGGATCTCTGGGATGAGGGATCCATATATAGATATTTGTAAGGGGGATGAGTCAGCTTGTGATTTGATTAGTGTCTTCTCTCTGACAATTCTTACTTCCACTTGGAGATTGAGGGCCTCTTACTCATCCTTGGTCGAATTCAGTGAGGCAAGTCACAAGAGAAGATTTTGGAAGCTTCCATTGCCTCTCCACCTCGCGGAATGACACTGCCATTTGTCATTTCGCGCCCATCGCACCCCACAGGAGGGACTTTTGCAATGCAATGGACCCTCACAGTGTATTTGGGTGAGATGTGACGCACCTAGCCAGTGGAACAGCTGCAATGATCCTGTTTTGACCAATTTTGAATATTTTTTCATTGAGAACTTCTGGGAGAAGCTGTAATCTGTTGACCTTGTTCCTTTAAGGGTTAGAACAACACTTTTAGGGACTTAGGAGCCCTTGGTTTATGGAAATTTCATGCTTGGATTTGTAGGGCACAAAAATGTCTATAACATCTAGGAACAAAATGAACAAAAGTATAACTGGTTGACTAGTTGAAACTATGATTAGAAAATATCTATTGGGATATGGAGTCAAAATAGTCTTCAACAAAACAACATGATCGACAAAACATGGAAGTCAAGGCACTTCGATTTTAGTTTTATAAATAAAACAATAACATAATGAATCAACACAGTTTACAAGCTTGTGAAGGAAGTTAGACCATTTTCCAATAAATTCTAAGTATCACAAGTTCATACCACTGCATATAAGTAATTGAAGAAATCCATAAGAACATCAAACACATAAACTCCTTGTGAATCTAGAGTAGTCAAACTGATCTTTGTATTAAGTATGAAAACCACAGTTTCTTACAATAACACAACCTTTCCTTTTCCAATTAAATTTCCAACCCTGAAGAATTTGATTCTCAAGCTTTATATAGAGTTTCACATCCTTGGATACTATGATCCACCTTTAGAGGAATTCGAATTCCTAACTTAGACCCTTATCTATTCACAAAACAAACTATTTAATTACAACTTGACAGCTAGCTTTCTTTAAGAATCCTAATACAAATAGGAGTGAAACTCCTAAGACATGCTTTTAACAACCTTATCTATGACTTCAATACATTCTTCAATCTATTTTCCACCCATGTCTTCAAGCTGGATGATGTCCTCAGTGTTGTTACAAAACCTGCTGAGTCATGACCTAACTGTCCTAATTACCAGGAGACAGAGTTCCTGTTTTTAAGGCCCTTAATCTCTTCTGGTTATCTTCTAGTAGTTTTGTTGGCATACATGTGCCATGCATTAATAATCCATAAAAACTTCATTTTTCCGCCTGTGCAAGAAAAGAACTCTTGAATAGATGAAAAATAGAATGAAACATGACTATGCTGCTAAAATAGCTTGTTTTCGTATCACAACTTTAATATCATTTATGGAATACTTCTTTGAACCGCTCTGCATCACTGCCATCTGAAACTTTATCAATTTTCCTCATATGTCTACCAGAAATCATCAAAACTTAGACTTGATTAGACCTTACCATTGAAATGAATCTATAAATTGCTAAAAAGTCACCTTTAGTAGTTTCGTAGCGCGCTACAAAACTGCTATTTATGCTCTTTTTCAACACGGCCTTGAAAAATATGTAGTTTGGGAATTTTTTCAAAATTTCATAAAGACTGATATGATCACCAAGAATAAAAAAAGCTTACCTTTATGAGATGTTCTTCTTCACAGATGTTCTTCTCTTTTATGCCAAAATTGTGCTATAAATTTATCATTTTGTACACTGTTTTTAATCTGAAAAATAGCTGTTGAGACAGAGCCTATATCTTTTGATCCCTGATAGTTGTTAGGAAAATGGAGGAGGTTTTTGTAGATAAGAATTTTTTTAAGAGAAACCTCTCTCTGTTTTTTGAAAAACAACTTCAATATTCCAGAATCAGCATTATAAAATCATGTATAAAACAAGAAAATTCATAATTTTGCAAATAGGTCTCAAAGGAAACTTCGAATCTCAAAATTGGTAGCACCTAGTAGAAATTTGAAAAAAAAATTGTTCCTTGATATGTTCTTAGAAAAAACCTCCTTCATATTTTTGAAACTCATCTTCATTTGACTGAAAACTCCTTTTGAAACCAACAGCTCAAATCAATCCAAGGAACACACCAATCCCGTTGCAGCTCTTGGTAGAAATACATGTAACTTGTCTAGATGAAAGCTTGTGTGAAGCTGAGGTCGTCTATGATAGCCTTAGTTTTATCCTTTCATATTCATGGCAATTTCTCTTTATAACCCAAACTTCCCTCTTAAAAATATGGAAGCTATAAAGAACTTTTTGGACAGCGAGCTGTTTGTCAAAAAGTTAATTTTTCAAAGGTGACAGCTGACTGATACATGCAAAGGTTGAAAAGTAAATGACAGAAAGAAGCTTGGGTAAGTTTTTTAAGGAATGATATTCGAATGTGGAGAGAAAGGTGAGAAAATGAGGGAGTGGAAATCAAGAGCCACTTCATCAACCAATATAATAACTCCTTTTTTCCTAAAAACGAAAGCTACACTGCTAAGATCCTTTCTCTTGATGCTTGATAGATGTTACAAAAATGGAGGAGGTTTTTATACATAAGAATGTTTATACGAAAAACCTTTTTCATTTTTCGAAACTGAGTTTTCAATTCTTAGGAATCCCCTTGGAAGTTAACTACTAAAACCAGAATAACAAGGCTTTTGTCTCATAGTGCACTTCGAAATTAGTTGTTTTCGTAGTGCAAATCACCTTTTTCTGAACTAGCTATGCTACAAAATTTCAGATTCCTTTGTATGCTCTTTTGCAACACAATTTTCAAAATGGTTAAAAATATGGGTTCTAAACAGCATGTGAGATTTCTAGGACATGGAACAAGGTTGATTTAACTTTATTTGGATATGAGAATTGAGACTCTTAAACTATCACCTACCCATTATCAAGACTAAAATGACCTTTAGACCTCCTTGAAATCATGACCAAAAATAGAGTTGAGACAATGATGTTTTGAATTTTTTTTGTGTGATAACAGTGGCTCCACTAGGGATAGTGTGCCCCAGTGATACACTAAGAACCAATAGCTTCAGTGTTGCTATCCATCCCTTAGAATAAAATTCTGAAATTCTACCCAATCTGCTCCCCAAGATTTAATGATTTCTACTGAGATTATTTGCACATTCCTACATGTCCTATCAACTACAATTTCCACTTTGGGTCAAGCAACATGATATTTCCAATAAAGCCAATCAATTGCCTTTTTTGATATTTGATGCTCTTAACTACATTCAACCTCAAAATAACCATGATAGTGAGATGATCAAATCAACTTATAATGTACCTGATCTTCATAATGAAAATGAAAATGAAATACTGGTGTGCAAAGCTTTGCCATGTATTCAGTTATATGGTCAAAGAGGACATTGTTAGTTTTATGATCATCATAACATTTTATATATTCAAACAACTAATTCTCAACCACACAAGATTCCTCTAATATGCTATCCAAGTGATTTTCTGAATAATTCCCACAAACATTGTAATTTTCCTCATTATTATGATCATTCTTTGATGTAAGTTGCTGCAAAGTATGACATAAAAAATCAATCATTCGCTCTGCCTGAGGGTTATAAAATATATCTTCTAGTATTTCTTCTTGGTGTTTGCAATGATTTTCATACTCTTTAAGCTCAAAATACTTGCAAGTTTGCTACATCTTTACATTAATCTCATAGGATGTAACATGGTTTTCATAAGTAAACCCCTGCTAATTTTCATGTTGCATTTTATGGGTTGTTATCCTTTATTCTTGGTGTTGAAATGTATTGTTATGAAGAGCCTCTAAAATTTCTTCATCCGTGAATTCATCATCATCATAACAATCCTCCAAATATTGAATAAAACTCAGAGAATGTTTACAGCAGTCTTTGACCAACAATAAGGAGGGATGACACTCTTTATACATCTCATAGAATACATGATGGAAATTAGCAAGAGAATATAATGAACCATTTTCCAAGCCTTTATACCAAGACCATGCTTTTCCTTCTAAAGTGGTCATAAACATCTTCATGAGACAATCTTCAAGGAACTAAACCTTAAGACTGTGTACATGCATATAGAACCTAACCAGATGAAGAGAAACATTTTCTTTCTTTTCATGTTTGAATATTAGAAGATCATCTAACCATTCAACCTTTGGCATAGGATTTGGAAAACCAGGGATATGAGACTGATTCATTGGTGCATACCTGGCATTCGTTCTTGCAATGGCACTCATCTTGAAACTTCATTAAGCTAATGATCTACTAGAAGTGGAGTCACCTTCCAACTTGTTATTTGATGTGTGGAATTGCCAAGGTAGATGTAGCCTCAAACAACTTCCTGAGCTCCTGCTACCTTCAGAAGTTCAGCTTCTTGATTTTGGGAATGAGTAATCTTCAGGCTCCTAGCAGATGCATGAAAATGGTATCACAAAATCTGACCTTGATAAGCTGATGATCAAGTAGACTCTGAGTAACTCTTTCAAACCAATCTTTTGGTTGAGGCTTAGCCTCCTCAACCTGAGAGGGCTCTCTCACTAGGTTTAGGGTTTTTGATTAATGATTAGATGGCTAACTCTAGGAACAAAATGAACAAAAGTATAACTGGTTGACTGGATGAAACTATGATTAGCAAATACCTATTGGGCTATGGAGTCAAAATAGTCTTCAATAAAACAACATGATCAACAAAACATGGAATTCAAGGCACTTAGATTTTAGGTTTATAAATAAAACAGTAACACAGTGAATCAACACAGTTTACAAGAATGTGAAGGAAGTTAGAGAATTTTCCAATAAATTCTATGTATCATAAGCTCATACCACTACAAATAAGTAATTGAAAAAATCCATAAGAACATCAAACACATAAACTCCTTGTGAATCTTAAGTAGTCAAACTGATCTCTGTATTAAGTATGAAAACCATAGTTTCTTATAATAACATAATATTTCCTTTTCTAATGAAATTTCCATCCCCTAGGAATTCGATTCTCAATATTTATATAGAGTTCCACATCCTTGAATACTATGATCCACCTTTAGAGGAATTCAAATTCCTAACTTAAACCCCTATCTATTCACAAAACAAACTATTTAATTACAACTTGACAGCTAGCCGTCTTTAAGAATCCTAATACAAATAGGAGTGAAACTCCTAAGACATGCTTTTAACAACCTTATCTATGACTTCAATACATTATTTAATCTTCTTTCCACCCATGTCTTCAAGCTTTATGATGTCCTTAGTGTTGTTACAAAACCTGCTGAGTCATGACCTAATTGTCTTGATTCCTAGGAGACAAAGTTCCTCCTTTTAAGGCCCTTAATCTCTTATACTTATCTTCGAGTAGTTTTACTAGTATACATGTGGCATGCGTTAATAATCCATAAAAAATTCATTTGTCCACCTGTGCAAGAAAAGAACTCTCGAATAGATGAAAAAGAAAATGAAAACATGATTGTGCTGCTAAAATAGCTTGTTTTCGTAGTACAACTTTAACATCATTTATGGAATACTTCTTTGAACCATTCTACATCACTGTGATCTGAAAATTTATCAATGATCATCATATGTCTACTAGAAATCATCAAATCTTGGACTTGATCAGACCTTACCTTTGAAATGCATCTATAAAGTCCTAAAAACCCACCTTCAGCAATTTTGTAGTGTGCTACGAAACTGTTGTGTATGATTTTTTTCAACATGGCCTTCAAAAATCTGTAGTTTGGGAAATTTTTCAAAATTTCATAAAGGCTAATATGAGCACCAACAATAAAAACAAATTACCCTTATGAGATGTTATTCTTCGCAGATGTTCTTCTCTTTTATGCCAAAACTATCCTATAAATTTATCATTTTTTGCACTGCTTTTTATCTGAATAATAGCTGTTGAGACAGAGCCTAAATCTTTTGATCCCTGATAGATGTTACCAAAATGGAGGATTTTTTTGTATATTGGAATGTTTATAAGAAAAACCTCTCTTAGGTTTTTGAAAACTAGCTTCAATTGTCTAGAATCTGCATTATAAAATCATGTATAAAACAGGAAAATTCAGAATTCTACAAATAGGTCTTAAAAGAAACTTTGAATCTCCAAATTGGTAGAACCTGGTAGAAATTTGAAAAAGGTTTTTGTTCCTTGTTATGTTCTTAGAAAAAACTCCTTCAGATTTTGGAAACTCATCTTCATTTGCCTGAAAATTCCTTTTGAAACCAACAACTCAAAACAGTCCAAGGAACACACAAATCCCCTTGCAAGTCCTAGTAGAAATACATGTAACATGTTTGGATGAAAGCTTGTGTGAAGCTGAGGTCGTCCATGATAGCCTTCTTTTTATCCTTTCATCTTAATGGAAATTTCCCTTTATAATCCAAACTTCCCTCTTAAAAATATGATAGTTGTAAAGAACTTTTTGGACAACAAGCTATTTGTGAAAAAGTTAACTTTTCAGAGGTGATAGCTAATTGATACATGCAAAGGTTGAAAAGTAAATGACAAAGAGGATCTTGGGTAACCTTTTTAAGGAAGGATATTCAAATGTGGAGAGAAAGGTGACAAAATGAGGGAGTGGAAAGCAACAACCACTTCGTCAACCAATAAAATAACTCTTTTTTTCCTGAAAAAGAAAGTTGCACTCCTGAGCTCCTATCTCTTGATCCTTGATAGCTATTACAAAAATGGAGGTTTTTGAAGATAAGAATGTTTATAAGAAAAATGAGTTTTCAATTTCTTAGGAACCCCCTTGGAAGTTGACTACAAAAAACAAAATAACAAGGTTTTTGTCTCATAATTTAGCTATTTTCGTAGTGCAAATAACCTTTTTTGAACTAGCTACACTACAAAATTGAAGATTCCTGTGTATGCTCTTTTTCAATAAATTTTTGAAAATGGTTAAAAATATGGGTTTCAAACAGCATGTCAGACTTCTAGGACATGGAACAAGGTTGATTTAACTTTATTTGGATATGAAAATTGAGACTCTTAACCTATCACCTACCCATTATCAAGACTAAAACGACCTTTAGACCTCCTTGAAATCATGAACAAAAACAAAGTTGAGACAATGATGTTTTGAATTTTTTTTGGGTGATAACATACCCATCTATTCACTCAATCGCCTGCAATAAGACCTCCATCGCTTATCTTCCATTCATCTTGTTCATTGATCAATCCATCCGTCTATTCATGTAATCCCCTATGATAAGATCTCTACCGCTCATCTTCTGTTCTTACTGTTCGTTGATCAATCCAACGGTTTCGATGCACTTTTTCTTTGTTACATCCTCCCTTCACTAATTTCGATCTTCGGTTGCCCTTCTGCTTGACTCCTTTAATGCTTGATTTTACCAAAACACCAAAAACTTGATAACAGACTTAGTTTAGTTTCCTTGCTTACATATTAGTTTAGTTTGATGCTCTTTACTTTTGTAACTTAGATAATAGCATTAGGTTAGTGTTGATTTAGCAATTCTGCTTAGTTTAGCTGTCTAAATGGTTGATTAGGAGATGGTGTGATTTAGCATTACATGTTGTTTTCTTCATTACTATAGTAGAGTAGCTCTCTTAGAATATATTTGCTATTCTTCCATCAAAGAATCAAGCTTCTTCTTACTCTATAGAACTCTGGCATGGAACCCCTGGGGTCTCTTGCTAAATGAACAAGTGACAATAGGAAGGACCTTCACCTCTACTTGTGCATATAGCATTGTCACCTCCAAGTTTGTATGAACCCCGGGTTGATAAGTAAATCTAGTAGCATAGGAGTTGCAACATCCTTGCTGCAATACTAGTGCTCATCAATCATCGCATCCCTCTGTCACTCGATGGATTCCTCGAGCAACATTTTGGAAGGATCTCCTACCCCCTAACCTTTATTTTCTTCTTCCATGGGAGGTCATCAAGTTTTGCGACGCGGATCTTGCAATGGTTCTATCAAATTGATCCCTAACTCCTTATACCCTGACCCTATTGGGGACACGCAAAGAAAAACAAATAAGGAGTAGACTACTTTGATACCACTGATCCGAACTTAAATAGGAATGAAACAACTTAGATATATAATAATAGATACAGAGATGCAGCGAAAAAACACTTCATTTCATTAATAGAAAAATATTGAACTATGCTTATAAAAAAAATGTAAATAAGATAGCTCGAGCTATGGTATCTTGTCTTTGAGAAGGGATTTGGTGGCTACATGCCCCTGAACTGTATTACAATGAGACTCAAAGGCCTATTTATTATTGAGAAACAATGGAAAAACCTAAACATCCCAAAACCTAACCCTAGGAGATGAAGCACCAAAATTGTGGGCCCCATTTGGATAAATTGGTACATCAACTTCCCGAGGTCATAACTTTGCCATGCAATCTCCGTTTAGCTACCATAATACCTCGTTTTGAATATTACATAGAGAAGGCTTAAAAAAATGAGAAAGCTCATTTGGAATGCTTTCAGTCTCTTTGTATTCCCTCAAAATGTCATTTAGGGCCTCAAAACGACTTCGGAAGTTTAGGACCTAAAAAACTACCAAAAATAGTAAACTGTGCTACAATTAAGGAAGCCTAAAAACTGAAAGAGATAGTGTTGGGGGTCCAAGTGGAATAGACGGGTGACCACCAATATCCACCTAGATCATTCAGACTCGACATGAGCTTAATCTACCTGAGTGGTTGCATATGGTATGGCCACATCAATGGACATAATGGTTGAAATCTCCCCCCGCCCCCCCATCTGAAAAGGGTTGTGGACCATTGAGCTGTGGAGAGCTTTGTTCTATCTTTGTTGGACATAGGGGATACTTTCATCCCATGAGCATCAGTGCTTCATGTTGTACACGTGCATAATGTGTACAGTGATCATATTAACAACCTCTATTTAGCCATGACTTTGGGGATGGAAAATTTTCGACTTAGTAAGTTTTGTATCCAGCATGAAACAAATACTTGACCAAAATGCACTTAGGAATATTCTATCCCAATTTGAGAGAATGGAACGTGGGATCAAAAAGTGTACCCACAATTACTCAAAGAAGAGCTTAGTGGTAACCTCTGTTGTGATACTCTTCTTGTAGGCTGCCATGATGACTATCTTATAGAATTTGTGAACAACCACAAAAACATAGTCGTTGTTGTGCTTAGTAGAAGGAAGGTCCGAAATGTAATCCATGGAGATAGATTCCCTAGGTTGACTAGGAGTAGGTAGAGGAGTATATAGGCCTTATTTATTGATGGTTTGTTTGGAAATGGGACAAGCAGTGCAGGATCTAATATACTTCCCAACATCCTAACAAAGTTTTGTCCAATAAATATACTTCTCCAATACCGCTAATTTTTCTCTACTCTGAAATGTCTCGTGACTCGATTGTAGTGAGCCTCCAAAATCATCTTGGTACACTCAGTTGAGGAAAACAAATGAGTCCCAACAAGCATAGAAGTGCATCCTAAACATGAATATTTGGAAATTTCTTCCCTTCCAAGAGTGTTTGGTATTCGTTGTCGAATTTTGGATCACTCTCGTAAAGATGCATTCACCCTGAATTCTCATTCCCATAGGAGTCAAGCACAATGGTCAGTGCCATGACTAGTGGTCAGCTGACGCAGTCTGCAATGTTATTGGTGTTGCCCTTATTTAACTTAATGTTCAAATGGAAATGTTGCAGGTAGGTAGACCATTTATAATGGTGATCGTTCTCCAACTTCCCTTGTGTCAGTATGAAGTGTAGGGGTCGGTGGCGTGTGTGGATGACCATTTCCTTACCCAAAATGTAATTATTCCATTGATGGTAGGTTTGTACAATTGAATACATTTCTTTGTCATAAGTGGGATACTTTTGGACTGTGTATGAAATTTTCTCACTATGGTATGCCACTGGATGCCCTTGCTGAGTAAGATTTGCACCAATAACATAGCTAGAGGCATCTGTGTCAATCCCAAATGCTTTTTGCAGGCCTGGTAATGTAGAACCCTAACATGAAACTATGGTAGAAATTGGCAAGACCTAGAAAGTTATGGATCTCTGTTAGAGTGGTTGGGGTTGGCCAATACTGAATGACTTGAATCTTGGTTGGGTCGACATGCACAACTTGGTCATCAATGTTGTACCCCAAATATTGAACCTGGGGCATGCCAAAAGTGCATTTCTCCAAATTGACACACAACTTGTGTTGTCGCAGGGTTTGAAGGACTTGTCGAATATTGTGGAGGTAATCTTCCCAACTTTGGTTGAAGATCAAGATATCATCTAAATACACCCACATGAATCCATTGGTGAAGGGTCAGAAGATGTCATCCATCATTCTCATGAAGATTGTGGGGGCCTCTGACAACCCTAAAGGAATTACTAACTATTCGAAAAAGTTGTCCTTTTATTTGAAGGTAGTCTTCCACACATGAGAGGGTTTGATAGGAACCTGGTGATAGCCGGATTTCAAGTCAATCTCGCTCAAATATTTCCTCCCCTTGATCTTGTCCATAAGGTCATCAATCTATGGGATTGTGTACCTATTTTGGACAGTGATCTTGTTCAGTGCCTGATAGTCAATACAGAGTCTCTAGGTCTCATCCTTTCTCTGTACCAATACAAGCAGGCTCCCAGAGGGCAATGAGCTTGGCCTGATGTGCCCTATCTGCAACAAATCATGAATCTTCCTCTTGATCTCATCGTTCTCTACAGAAGAGAATCGATAGATCGATCTGATGGGAAATAGTGTGCCCAAGGTTAGATCAATGGAGTGCTTGACCTAACTGTGCAGAGGTACCCATGTAGATGAGATGAAAATATCCTTGTACTCCTCCATGACCTTGTCCATCTATTGTTGCTGTGCAATGGAACCATGTCTAGAAGTTGTGGCCACAACCTTGTTGTTTCCTTGAGGGCGTATCATTAGCAAAATTAATTTCCTTGGCTCGGAAATAATATTACTACATTGTTTTGTAGTGAACAAAGAGATCAACTTAGGTGGTGCTACCACTGGTATCTTGTACAACTTATTTCCCAAATTAATAGTCATAGAGAGAGGTCTAGACTCATATATAGGGTGTCGCTTCCACGAGTATGGTTGTCCTAATAATACATCACAAAATTCAAGAGGAGATACATCACACGATACCTCATCTGTGAAGGGATTAAATCTATAGGGAAGGTGACACTATTCGCTAAAGAAAATATCTCATCCTTGGTGAAGCCACTCGATTTTCTACAGCTTCGAATGTGATTTCATTGGTGGGACCACCCACTTCACGACCTCTGCTGAAATAATGTTCTTTTGGTGTCCATTGATGATAATGAACTACATTAGAGAATGCTTTACCCACATATGTGAGTGGAAGAGGCGTTCGCCCTCCTCTAGACCTTCAGGCTCATTCTTCTAGATCTTGGTGGTTTACATGCCGCCGCTAGGTTCCACGTCAATGATCTTCTTCCCTTTATCATTCCTCTTTTCGATTTTTGACATAGAGTCAGAGCCTACACCAAATTCATAAGCCTGCAACTCCCCCACTACTAATTACTTGGCCTGACACACACTTATGTTGAAAGTGGAGCTCTTATGGAACTCACACCATTTTCCCATGTCCTTCTTTGGATTCGTGGCATTTTTATTTTCTTGCACCTTCGTCAGGTTGTCCTGGGTCACCCCTCCTTAGATTTGGCCTTTTCTCTATGGTTTTGGGGTGCCCTTTCCTTGCTTTGGTTCCACAGATCCAAAGTCTCGCCTCTTCTATTTAAAATTATGCTTGGTATTGACAACATATCGATATGTCCTACCGAGTGAGGAGATGTCTAGGAACTCCATATCTTCTTGGATGTACTTGTGTTTGAAATTGTGGTACTTGACTACCAAGTTCCACTCAAAATATTTGACAGATAACTTCATATAGAGCGTATGGAAAAAATTTGTTAAATCTGCCACATCTTGGTCCCATCCTTCTCATAGAGTGGTCCAATTTATCTACCTATCTTCATAGCTCCTGACAAGGTAATATTGTTCCTTTATGGCATCTCGAAAAGAATACCAAGTGGGTGCAGTTGAAAACAATGAGGATTCACTCTCGTCGTTTTGTTCATAGTAGGTTTCCCACCAAACCTTGACATGTGGGGTGGCTTTGAGAAGTGCGAATGTAATCTTTCCCTGATTGGAAAACTCATGAACTGAAAAATATATTTCTAATAGATTCAACCATTTACCTATAGTGTATACATCATTCTAGCCTTCAAATATGGGAATATCAAAGTTAACATATAGCTTTAAAGGAGTGGCTCCTCAAGAGTTCTTGCTACATGAAGATGTGTTGCCTGTGGGTAGCCGATGGAGGATTTGGGAAAAGTTATCCATCATTGCATTCCTCTGTTACTCGAGGGCCTCCTCAAGCAATATTTTAAAAGGATATCGAACACCCTCGTCTTTCTTTTCTTCTGCCATGGGAGACCATTGGGGTTTGAAATGCTTTTTTTGCAAACATTCAACGAGATCAAGCCCTAATTCCTTATACCCTCACCTCATTGGGGACATGTAAAGAAAAATAGAGAACAAGTGTTTTCTCTTATACCAATAGTCCGAACTTAAACAAGAACACCACAAATTATAGATATAAGCATAAATACATAAATGCAATAAAAATAACCCTTGATTTTGCTAATATTAGAATACTGAAATATGGTTACAAACAAAATGCAAATACACTAGCTTGGGTGATGGTAGCTTATCTTTGAGAAGAGATGTGGAAGCTACATGCCTCTTAATTGTGTTGCAATGAGGCTCAAAGGACAATTAACTATTGAGAAACAATGGAAAATCGTAAGCATTCAAAAACCTAGCCCTATGAGATGAAGCACCAAAAAAGTGGGCCCTGTTTGGGTAAATTGGTATATAAAATTCATGGGGTTGTAACTTTCACTTATGATCTTTGTTTGGTTATCATAATACCTCATTTCAAATATCTCAAAGAGGAGGCTCACAACCAGTAATTGGCTTTCTTGGTATCTCTTTTTTCCACAAAATTTCCATTTAGTGCCTCAAAATGATCTAGGTCCGGGTGTGACGAAGGACCCTTCCCAGACCTTTTACTTTCGTGATGTGTTAAATTGCATTTTTAAAAGAACATAAGTGAATACATTTTGATGTTGTAAAGAAGAGGAACATTTCAATCATCAACACATGAAAACATAAGCCATTGATAACAGAGTTCGTCCAAGAGGGACTACGTCTCCGGGCCCTGGTGTCAAGATGGTGTAGGCCATTGCATTAAGTGTTGTTAATAGTGATGATGTACATGGAGGTGATGTCGTTATCATACAAGAAAAATTCCCTCACGCAGGAGTAGTTCTAAGAGATGTTCTGCTATAGGAACTCTCAGTCAAAAGGACTCCTATCAATATGAGACAAATTCATGCATGATGATCATCTTGCCAACATGACATAAAAGGGATCCCAATGCAAGCATGCATGACGACAACATGAGTATCCCATCAACATAAAACAAAGGGATCTTAAAACATAACATGACGAATCACGAAAAAAAGTACATCACATAGATTATTTTGCATCACATCATGCAGGAATCATACAAATGAATAGGAAACAGGATCCCACATCAAACATCAAGTAAGGACCTGTGCAACACAATGCAGAAAGAAGAAGTACATGAACACAGTATATACCTCACAACCAAGGGCCATCTGAAGAAGCGAATGTCAAACTGCTGAAGTTGTTCATGCCATCAATCTCACGGCATCAATCACATGGAAATGACTGCTCGCACATGAATGTTGACACCTGCATCCCACTTAGAAAAGTGGCTGAAGAATAGAATGGGAGAATGAGAAATAGAAACACACCATCAAATTTGCAGTGTTGAATAGTACAAAATCGACTGTCCAATTTTTGAATTCTGAGAAGTTCAGAATCTGGGGCTGAAGGAATATTTTAGATTCCTCAAAGATTCTGCTCCATGGTGGACAGGAAATCTTTAGCTCAAAAGGTGGTTCTCACCTTGCCATTGTAGTCCCTGCGGAAAGCCATGAAAAATGACAATAAACTTGACTATATTTCGACATGGAGAAAAATTACCTCCTTGGGAAAATTTCAAGGATCATGGTTCTACTCCCTATGTCTGCAACAGTCAAGGTTCCACCCTCATACTGAAAATGGTCGAAAAATGCAGAACTCTCATGGAGACATGGACAATGCCATTGCATTTATAGCATTAAGAAGTGTTGAAACCTTATAAAGTTTGTCAAAATCTAACAACGTGAAATTTCACCCCTCCTACAAAATTTTGCCTCGAACTACGTGCCAAGATTCTGCCTCCTTTGTCTCAAAATCCATGCCTGCTTTTGGTTCCTCCATCTGCGTTTACTTAAATTTTTCGAGCAGAGGTATCAATGAGGACCCTTGTGGGTTGTTGGTATGGTTGGTGGATTGTGTCGAGGTGGGCCAGGTTCAAACACCGCCCACTCCAAAATAAGATTGTTTTGGTTAACCATTTTATCAAATGGTGCAAAATTTGTTTGGCACATTAAAATTTTGGAACGCGTTTTTGGGTGGTTCATAGTGGTTGTATTGTTGGCACATAATATGAGGTCACCTGGTGGGGATCGACCCATGTGGCCGGGCGGATTCGATCCCCACCGACCTCGCACGTATACATAACACATGGTAAAGTTTAGGTGTGTGGGCCAGGTCCACCGGAGGTGGCCCACCCACCCCATGTAAATACATATATATGTAACGTTGTTGGTTGGAGGGCTCGGTGGGGTAATGACTGTTGAGCCAAATAAAATTTAAAATTTTGTTATGTGTAGGGTTGGTCGGTGGGGTTCATGGCTTGTTGGCCTTACATAAACTCAAAAAAAAATTAATATGGTTTTGGGTGGGGGGGTGGTGGCCCGCCACCTCACATATATATATTTTTTATTTTTATTTAGAAGGGGAGTAATTTTCAAATTTTTAGAAATTAAGGGACATGGGACAAATTAACGAGGCCGAAATTTCGACCGATTTTGAGAGCTATGTTTCATGCCTAGGGATCGGTCAAATTGTAGGATACTTAAACCTGGCCCACAACACGACTTCGACAAAAACTTTGACAGGCTCGTTCTCCCACATATGAGCTTGGATTGACGAACTGTTCACACCTCTATGATCAGGATGATGAGATCTACGCTCTGGTCCTGGGTCGACATCATTCTGAACACTGATTTTCAAGCATTCATAAGCCCTCTTTGTCCTATGTGTCTCTGGATCCACCTAGATCAATCCTCCCACCTGAGGATTTTTTGGTCCTCCAAAAGCATGAAAAATAATCTGCAACTCCTTTGTACTTTGTCTGCATAACAATCATCTTGAAAAGGTCTCGCTTCCATCTCCTTCACCTTTGTCCTTCGAAGCCTTGAGTGACGAGCCAACACCTGCTACCTCTCCAACCTGCAGTACATTTCTTTGTAAATTACATTCTTTACTTTCATGAACAACTAATGACCCAAACTTCCCACATTTTCCACCAGTTTATAACACAAACTATGTGGTCGATTTTACATCGAGATGGACGTAAGACCTCGGCTACAGAAACAAGGCCAACACATCATTGTTGCTTCAATAAGTGATGGAAAACACATCATCACTGCAACACATGATTTACAAAGGTAAGGCCAAACACTATTTTTTTGACAAGTGATGGAAACATGACATCACTTTTACAGTTTATCATGCTACTTAAACTAATACCAGACATCATTGTTGTTGAACAAGTGTTGGGAAACACATCATCACTTTTACATTTTAAAATGCAACAAATGATTTACAAAAGCACGACCATGACAAGACAACATATTTAGAAAACATTTTTCACTTATCAATGTGAATGGGTCATCTCCTTGTAGTGATTTTTCTTGTTGAGCAATTGTTTCACCTGGTTCATGCACCGACACTTTGTCTTTAAGGCGCTGCTCTGGATGGAGCCTCCAACAAGTGGCTCTTTGATGGCCATTTATGTCACAATGACCACAATACATATTCTTCCTCCATATTTTCTTAACATGTTTCTTTACAAGTTGTCGAGAGGGTCTTTCATGCCTCACCCTTTTGTGTGTTGCCATTCCTTTCCAACACTTAGAATTTGCATGATTATGTAATCCACAAAAGGTACAGGTTTTTTGATGCCATGTTTTACTTCGATCATTAAAAACATGATTATAATAGAAATAAACATTCGAATGTTGAGATTGTTTATACTTTTCCTTTCCATTTCTGATGTCATTGTGGTGATGAGAGCTTGCCTCGGCTCTTTCCCTACAATGGGCACTGCCATGGGATGATGGGGATGTGTTCCCATCATTCTCTTTCCTCGATGATTTCAACGATTCCTTTGAAGAATCTAACACCTTTGAGAACTTTCCTTTGGTGTATCTCACACCTGCAAATTGAGGTCTCTACACAACCTCGAATGGTTGAGTTATGCCTTGGTTATTAATGCCAAGTTTTTCTTACTCCTTGTGCCTTTTCTTTGTAAGGAGTCTCATGTTTGTCCCTATAATTGGGATTTCCAAATCTCCAATAGATATCATACTATCTGACAATGAAACTGAAAGGAAATCAACATCTATTACCTCATATGTCGATTTGGAATGAAATGATGATGGCTTCTCATCATCTATTGTTCGTGGTTCATTAGTTGTCTCGGCACATTCCCCAACTTCCTTTCTGGCATATTCAAGTCTTTTTTGATAGGGAAATTCTTTTACTTTGATGGGACTCATAATGCCTTGGCCATTAATTCCCAATCCTTTTCCTTCATACCCCATTTTCTTCAATAATTTGGAGCCAATTCTTGTGTTATGATTTTCAAAAATAGCGAAGTCATCATAAGGACACATACATGAATTTAGAAAATTACTTTTTACCTCACATGGGTCACACAACAACTTTTCGAAGGCCTCGTCCTTTGCTTGCAGCTATTGTAGCAAACTTTGTTTTTCCTCTTTCTCTTCAAGTAGACGCATCTTCAATTCAACGTTCTTTGTTTGAAGATTATGTTTTTTGTGCTTCGGTTCTTCTAGGGCCTCTTTAGTGGCTCACAACTGAAGCTACAATCGCTCCTTTTCCTTTTCCAACCTCGCACATATACATGGCACATACTAAAGTTTGGGGGTGTGGGCCAGGTCCACCAGAGGTGGCCCACCCACCCCATGTAAATACATATATATGTAACGGTGTTGGTTGGAGGGCTTGGTAGGGTAATGGCCATTGAGCCAAGTAAAATTTAAAATTTTGTTATGTGGAGGATTGGTTGGCGAGGTTCATGGTCCGTTAGCCTTTCATAAGTTCAAAAAAAAAATTAATATGGTTTCGGGTGGCGGGAGTGGTGGCCCACCACCTCACACACACAGACATACACACACACACACACACAGATATATATATATATATATATATATATATATATATATATATATATATATATATATATATATATATATATATTATTTAAAAGGGGAGTAATTTTCAATATTTTAGAAAATAAGGGACATCGAGAAAATTAATGAGGCCGCAACTTCAATCGATTTCGTGAGCTAGGTTTCATGCCTTGGGGTCGATCAAATTGTAGGACACTTAAACCTGGCCCACAACCCAAATTTGACCAAAACTTTGACTTTCTCGTTCTCCCTCATATGAGCTCGGATTGACGAACCATTCACACCTCTGTGATCAGGATGACGAGATCTACACTCTGGTCCTAGTTTGACATCATTATGAACACTTTGATTTTCAAGTGTTCATAAGCCCTCTTTGTCTTGTGTGTCTCTAGAGCCACCTGCATCAATCCTCCCCACTGAGAAGGTTGTGGTCCTCCAAAAGCATGAAAAATAATTTGCAACTCCTATTTACTTTATCTGCATCACAATCATCCTGAAAAGGTCTCACTTCCATCTCCTTCACCTTTGTCCTTCAGAGCCTTAAGCGGTGAGCCGACGCCTGCTACGTCTCCAACCTGTAGTACATTGTTTGTAATTTACATGCTTGACTTTTATGAACAAATAATGACCGAAACATCCCACATTTTCCATGAGTTTATAACACATACACGGTGGTCAAGTTTACATCAAGATGGACGCAAGACCCCAGCTATGGAAACAAGGCCAACACATCATTATTGCTTCAATAAGTGATGGAAAACACATCATCACTATAACACATGATTTACAAAGATAACACCAAACACTATTGTTTTGACAAGTGATGGAAACTTGACATCACTTTCACAATTTATCATGCTACTCAAAATAATACCAGACATCATTGTTTCTGAACAAGTAATGGAAAACACATCATCACTTTTACATTTTAAAATGCAAAAAATGATTTACAAAAGCACGACCATGACAAGTAAACATATTTAGAAACCATTTTTCATTTATCAATGTGAGTGGGTCACCTCCTCGTGGCATTTTTGCTTGTTGAACAATTGTTTCTCCTGGCTCATGCATAGACGCTTTGTCTTTAAGGCACTGCTCTGGATGGAGCCTCCAACAAGTGTCTCTTTGATGGCTATTTCTGTCGCAATGACTATAATACATCTTCTTCCTCATGATTTTATTAACCTATTTCTTTAAATGCTATTGAGATGGTCTTTCATGCCTCATCCTTTTGTGTGCTGCCATTCTTTTCCAACACTTAGAAAATGTATGGTTATGTAATCCACACAATGTACATGTTTTTCAATGCCATGTTTTACTTCCACCATTAAAAACATGATTATAATTGAAATGAATATTCGAATGTTGAGATTGGTTATACCTTTATTTTCCATCTATGATTTCATTGTGGCGATGAGAGCTTGCCTCGGCTCTTTCCCTACAATGGGCACTACCACAGGATGATGGGGATGTGTTCCCATCATTCTCTTTCCTTGACAATTTCAACGATGTCTCGGAAGAATCTGACACCTTTGAGCATTCTCCTTTGGTGTATCTCAAGCCTTCAAATTGAGGTCTCTACACAACCTCATATGGTTGGGTTATGCCTTGGTTATTAACGCCAAGTTTTTCTTCCTCCTCATGCCTCATCCTTGTAAGGAGCCTCATGTCTATCCCTGTAATTGGAATCTCCAAATCTCCAACAGATATCATACCATGTGACGAAGAAATCAAAAGGAAATCAACATCTTTTACCTCCTATGTCGATTTGGAAAGAACTGATGATGGCTTCTCATTATTTGTTGTTGGTGGTTTGCTAGTTGTCTTGGCACATTCCCCAACTTCATTTCTAACATATCCAAGTCCTATTCGACAGGGTAATTCTTTTACTTTGATGGGATTGATAATGCCTTGGCCATTAATGCCCAAGCCTTTTCCTTCATACCTAATTTTCTTCAACAATTTGGAGCCAATTCCTATGTTATGATTTTCAAAAACAGGGAAGTCATCATCAAGACACATACATGAATTCAGAAAATTACTTTTTACCTCACATGGGTCACACGACAACTTTTCCAAGGCCTCGTCCTTTGCTTGCAGCTGCTGTAGCAAACTTTGTTTTTCCTCTTTCTCTTCAGGTAGAGGCATATTCAATTCATCATTCTTTCTTTGAAGATTATGTTTATTGTGCCTCAGTTCTTCCAGGGCCTCTTTTGTGCCTCGCAACTGAAGCTGAAATCACTCCTTTTCCTCTATCTCTTTATGTAGAGTTTCATACATTATTTCCACTCTTTTGAAAATTTTGATCATGGTCTCATACATTGCTTTTTCATCCTCTGTCACTGCACGTTCCATTGTTCACGCTTGCAATTCACATCAACACAAAGACCAATCTGATACCACTTGATCCAGGTCCAGGTGTGACAAAGGACCCTTCCAAGACCTTTTACATTCATGATGTATTAAATTTCATTTTTAAGAGAACATAAGTGAATACATCTGCATGTCGTAAAGAAGAGGAACATGTCAATCATCAACACATGAAAACATAAACCGTTGATAACGGAGTTTGTCAAGGAGGGATTATGTCTTCGGGCCCCAACATGAAGATGGTGTAGGCCGCTGCATTAGTGTTGTCAATAGTGATGATGCACATGGAGGTGATGTCGTTATCATAGAAGGAAAATTCCCTCACACAGGAGTGGCTCCAAGAGATGTTCCTCTATAGGAACTCTCATTCAAAAGGACTCCTATCAGTATGACAGAAACTCATGTATGATGATCATCCCGCCAACACGACATAAAAGGGATCTCAATGCAAACATGCATGATGACAACATGAGTATCCTATCAACATACAACAAAGGGATCTCAAAACATAACATGACGAATCAGGACAACAAGTACATCAATAGATGATTCCACATCACATTAGGTAGGAATCATAAAAACGAGTAAGAAATAGGATCCCACATCAAACATCAAGCAAGGACCTATGAAACACAATGCATAAAGAAGGACATGAATACATCATATACCTCACAACCAAGGGCCATCTGAAAAAACGGATATCAAACTATTGAGGTTGTTTGTTCCATCAATCGCATGGAAATGACTGCTCGCACATGAATGCTGACACCTACATCCCACTTCGAAAAGTGGCTGAAGAATAGAATGAGAGAATGAGAAATCAGAAAGAACCATCAGATTTACAGTGTCGAATAGCGCAAAATTGACTGTCCAATTTCTGAATTTTGAGAAGTTGAGAATCTGGGGCTCAAGGAATATTTTATATTCTCCCTAGATTCCTCAAAGATACTTCTCCATGGTGGACTAGAAATATTCAACTCAAAAGGCGGTTCTGACCTTGCCATTGTAGTCCCTGCAAAAAACCATGAAAAACAACAATAAACTTGACTATATTCCGACATGGAGAAAAATTACCTCCACGGGAAAATTTCAAGGATCATGGTTCTACTCCACGTCTCTGCAATAGTGAAGGTTCCACCCTCATACTGAAAATGGCAAAAAAATGTAGAACCCTAATGGAGACATGGAAACCACCATTACGTTCGTGGTTTCAAAAAGTGTTGAACCCATATAAAGTTTGTCAAAATCTAACAATGTGAAATTTCACCCCTCTTGCAAAATGCTGCCTTGAACTATGTGTGAAGATTCTGCCTCTTGTGTCTCAAAATCCATGCCCACTCCTGGTTCCTCTGTCTAACTCGGTGCCCTGAAATAAATTGGGTTTATGTAAATTTTTTGGGTGGTGTTATCAATGAGGACCCTTGTGGGTCATTGGTATGGTTGGCAGATTGTGTGGAAGTGGGTCAGGTTCAAACCTGGCCACTCCAAAATAGCACTGTTTTGGTTAACCACTTTTTTAAATGGAAAAAAATTTGTTGGGCACATTAAAGTTTTGGAGCACAATTTTGGGTGGTTCGAGGTGGTTGTACCATTAGTACATTATATGAGGTCACCTGGTGGGGCCCGACCCACGTGGCCAGGTCGGTTCGATCCCCCCTGGCCTCGCACATATACATGGCACATGGTAAAGTTTGGGGGTGTGGGCCGGGTCCATCGGAGGTGGTCCACCCACCCCATTTAAATACATATATATGTAACAATGTTGGTTGGAGGGATCGACGGTGTAATGGTCACCGAGCCAAATAAAATTTAAAATTTCATTATGTGGAGGGTTGGCTAGTGGGGTTCATGGGCCGTCAACCTTTTATAAATTAAAAAAAAAATTAATATGGTTTGGGGGCCACCTCACAGATATATATTTTTCTATTTATATTTAAAACGGGAGTAATTTTCAAATTTTTAGAAAATAAGGGACATTGGGCAAATTAACGACGCCACAATTTCGACCGATTTCAGGAGCTAGGTTTCATGCCTCGAGGTTGGTCAAATTGTAGGACGCTCAAACCTAGGAAACAACCCAACTTTGACCAAAACTTTGACTGGCTCGTTCTCACTCATACAAGCTTGGTTTGACAAACAGTTCACACCTCCGCGATCAGGATGACGAGATCTAGGCTCTAGTCCTAGGTTGACATCATTCTGAACACTTTGATTTTCGAGCATTCGTAAGCCCTCTTTGTCCTGTATGTCTCTAGAGCCACCCGGATCACAAAACATATCCAAAAGTTTAGGGCCCAAAAAATATGCCAAGAATAGTAAATTGTGTTACAATTAAGGTACTGAAAAACTGAAAGAGACATTGTTGGGGGTCCAAGTGGAATAGGTGGGTGGCCACCAATATCACCTAGATCAGTCCTCCCCCCTTATGGAGGAATGGTCCCCATTGCATTGAGTTCCTTGATGAGATGGGCAAGCTTCTGCTGAACTTGGTCATTGGTGAGCCACTTGCCTCGGTACAGGAGTTGGCCAATTTTGACAACCTGATATAGTTGGATCTTCTACTAGTGAGTGATCTTGATTTGTGTGTCCATGGTCTGAATAGTTGTGGATTGTTCCATGAAATCTAGGTTCAACTCTGGTTGTGTGAGTTGTTATGCAATGCTGGATGTCACCAACGATGGTTTAACGGATGGCTGAAGGTGGTATACATTGAACACTAGGAGAAAACCAAGGAACAGTGGGATGTTGAGCTCGAAGGCGTTATCACTGACAACCTTGGTGATAGTGTATGACCGATATCAAAGTGAGCGAAGCTTGCGGTGGGGTTCAATGTGGCTCTCCTGTTACAAATTTAGCAAAAAAGTTCTACCCACCTGGAACTTGTGTGACACTAGATGCTGGTCATGGCGCTGATTATAATTAGCATTGGCTCTGTGGAAGATATCATCGACATGCTATTATATGTGTTGAATGCACTCAATGAAGTTGTTATCCCTATCCACTTCAGAACGGATGTGATTCAAATCTACTTGAGTGGTTTCAAATTGTATGGCCACATCAATGAGACATAATGGTTAAAATCCCACCCCTACCAAAAAGGGGTTGTGGCCTATTGAGTTATGGAGAGCTTCGTTGTAGCTGTGCTAGGCATAGGGGAGATTTTCATCCCATGTGCATGAATGCTTCGAGTTTTACATGCGCAGAATGTGTAAGATCATCCTCTTGACATCGTATCTTTGGCCATCAGTTTAGGGATGGAAAGCCATGGATGTAATAAGTTTTGTATTGAGCATTGACCAAAGACTTGACCAAAATGCACTCAAGAATATGTTATCCCAATATGAGAGAATGGACTGTGGGATCCCAAAGTGCACCCACACTCACTCAAACGAGATCTTAGTAGTGGCCTCTATTGTGATACTCTACTTGCATGCCCCCATGATGGCCATATTAGAGAATTTGTCGATGACCATAAGGAAGCCTTGACATCTAATCCATGGAGATAGATTCCCAAGGTTGAATAGGAATAGGTAGAGGAGTATATAGGCCTTTCTTCTTGATTGTTTCTTTGGAAATGGTGTAGGTAGTGCAGGATCTATGGTACTTCCCTACACCTTGACAAAGTTACCGCTAATAAAAATTCTTCTACAATTCCACAATTGTTTTCTCTACTCCGAAATGTCTAGCAACATGACCATTGTGCGCCTCCAAAATCATCTTGGTATGCTCACTTGAAGGAATATAGATGTGTCCCAGGTGGCATAATATTACATCTTGAAGGTGAAAATTTGGAACTCTCTTCCCTTAAAGGAGTGTCTGGTATGTGCTGTCGAATTCTACTTCTCTATGGTAAAGATCTGGCCACCCCAAAGTCTCATGCCTACAGGAGTCAAGTATAGTGATAAGTGGTATGACTGATGGTCAGCTGAGAAAGTATGCACAATTTTTTGTGTTTCACTTCTTTTACTTAATGTTCAAATGGAACTATTGTAGGTAGGTCTGCCATTACCGATGGTGATCATTCTCCAACTTCCATTGCATCTATATAAACTGCATGGGTCGATGGTCTGTGTGGTTAATCATTTCCTTCCCCACAATGTAATGTTTCCATTAATGAGAGACCTACAAAATGGAATACATTCATTTTTTTCAAGTGGGATACCTTCAGACTTTGTTTGAAAGTGTCTCACTTTGGTAAGCCACCAATTTCCCCTACTATGTAAGAACTGCAAAAATAGCATAGTCAAAGGATCTTGTCTTAATCTCAAATGGTTGTTGTAGGTCTGGTAATCTGAGCATTGGTGTAGAGAGGAGGCATTGCTTCAACTCGAAAAATGCCTTATATTGGGTTTGATACCAAAACAAGAATCCTTTATCTCTATCATTCATGACTTGACTTAAAGGCAAAGTGATATAAGAGAACTCTAACACGAACCTACAATACAAATTGGCAGGACCGAGAAAGTTGTAGAGCTCTATTAGAGTGGTTGGGGCTAGCCAATCCTGAATAACTTGAACCTTGGATGGGTCCACATATACACCTTGTTCATTAATCATGTACCTGAGATATTGAACCTAAGTCATGCCAAAAGTGCATTTCTCCAAAATGGCACATAGCTTGTCTTGTCACAGGTTTTGAAGGACTTGTTGAATATGGTGGAGTTGCTCTTACCAAATCAGAATGAAGATCAAGATGAAATCTAAATAAACCACCACAAATGCATTGGTGAAGGGTCGAAGGATGTCCTCCATCATTCTCATAAATGTTTCAAGGCATTCATCAACCTGAAAGGAATTACCAACCATTTGAAAAGGCCCACCTAAGATTTGAAGGTAGTCTTCAACACATTCGAGGGTTTGATAGTCACCTAATGATAGCTAGACTTCAACTCAATCTTGCTAAAATATTTTTCCCTCTTGCACTGGTCCAAAAGGACATCAATTCATGGGACTCGGTACCTATTCTGGACAATGATCTTGTTTAGCGCGACAATGATCTTGTTTAGCGTGCAATAGTAAATACAGAGTCTCTAGGTCTTATCCTTCTATACCAAGATAATTGACTCCCACAGAGTGATGAGCCTGGCATGATGTGACCTTTCTGCAATAGGTCCTAAATCTCCTTTTTGATCTCATCTTTCTCTAGAACAACCCATCAGTAGATCAGTCCATTGGATAGTGAAGAGTCAGGAGTCAGATCTAGGAGTGCTTGACCTAACAGTGCAGAGGTACCCCTATAAGTGAGGTGAAAGTGTCCCTGTACTCCTCTTCAACCTTGTCCATCTACTTCTGCTATGTGGTGAAGCCCCATATGGAAGCTCTTGCCACAACCTTCTTCTTACCCTGATTATGTATCATAATGAAAACAAATTTCCAAGTCTGGAAAATAATCTTACTACATTGATTTTCAGTGGTCAATCAGATGGTGGTAGGTAGTGCTACCTCCAGTATCCTATACAAATCATTTCCCAAAGTAATAATCACAAAGTGAGGTTTAGAATCATATATAAAATGTCGCTTTCCACAAGTATTGTTGTCCTAATAATACATTATGAAATTTATCAGGAGGAACATCACACAGTACCACATCCATGAAGGGCTTGATATTATAGGTAAGGCGACACTGTTGGATGACACAGAGATATTGTCGTTGGTATTATCGTCGCGAGGGCCAACCACTTCATGACATCTACTGAAATGTGGTTCTTTTGTCTCCTGCTATAAAAAATGAACTGTACTAGAGAACCTTTAATGCACATCTCTTAGTAGAAGAGACGTTCCCCCTCCTCTGGATCTTCAGGCTCATTGTTCTAGATCTTTCTAGTGGCCATGATGGAACTAGGCTCCAAGTAAATGATTTGCTTCATTTATTATTCTCCTTGTCAGTTTTTGACTTCGAGTCAAAAACTATGTTTCATTGAAAACCCTTAAGCTCTACCACCAAGGTCTGTTTGGCCCGACACTCACTTACGTTGTTACTGGAGCTCTCATCGAACTCACATGATTTTCCCATGTCCTTCTTTGTCTTCATGGTGTTTTTCTTTAATTGCAGCTTTGATGGGTTGTCATGGGCCAGCCTCCCTTGGCTTTGGCCTTTTCTCTATGTTTTGGGGGTGCCTTTTCATTTCTTCTGATTCACAGATCCAAAGTCTCACCTCTTCTGCTTAAACTTTTGCTCGATCTTGATAGTGTATTAGTACATCATATTGAGTGAGGAGATGTCCAGGAACTCCATATAGACCTAGATGTACTTGTGTAAACAGTCGTAGTACATGAGTACAAAATTCTGCTCATAAAGCTTGATACCCAAATTCATGCAGAGGGTATGGAAAACATTTGTGAAATTCGGCACATAGTGGTCCATTCCCTCCCATAACATGGTACACTTTATGTATTTATCTTCATAGCTCTTGACAAGGTAATATTCTTCTTTGATAGTGTCTTGGAAAGAATCCCAAGTAGGTGTGGCTGAAAACATTGAGGTTTCACTCTTGTCCTTTTGTTCATAGTAGGTTTCCAATGAGTCCGTGATGTGTGGGGCAAATTTGGGAAGTGAAAAAGTAATATTTTCCTGATTAGAAAATACATGAATAGAAAAATATCCTTACAACAGATTCAACCATTTATTTACAACATCTGCATCTATCTGGACCTCAAATATGGAAATATCAAAGCTAACTTGTACCTTAAAAGGAATGGTGCCTCCAAAGTGGTTGCTGGATGAAGATGTGTTGCCTCTAGGTAGCCCTTGAAGGATATGGGATAAGTTATCCATCATTGCATTCCTCTATCACTTGAGGGCTTCCTTAAGAAATATTTTGAAATGATCTCCTACCCCCTAGTATTTTTTTTCTTCAGCCATGGTAGCCTGTCAGGGTATGTGATGCTGGTCTTGCAAAGGTTCAACGACATCGAGACCTAAACACCTATACCCTTACCTCATTGGGGATATGCAAATAAAAATAGAGAACGGACATTTTTTCTGATACCACTAATCTAATCTTAAATAGGAGCAGGAAAAATTACACATATTAGAAATAAATATAGAGATGTAGCAGAAATAACACTTCATTTCATTAATATCATAATATTGAAATATGCTTACAAACAAAATGGAAATACACTAGCTTCAACGATGGTGGATTTTCTCTAAGAAGAGATATGGTTGCTACATGCCTCTGATTTCTGTTGCAATGAGGCTCAAAGGCTTATTTATGATTAAGAAATAATGGAAAACCCTAAACATCCAAAAATCTAACGCTAGGAGATGGAGCACTAAAATTGTGGTCGTCGTTTGGCTAAATTGGTACGTGAACTTCCCCAAGTCATAACTTTGGCATACGATCTCTGTTTGGCTATCATAATACCTCATTTCAAAGAAATCAAAGAGGAGGCCAAAAAAAACATACTACACTTTTTGGGTATTTTTTTAGTCTTTCTGTTTTCCCTAAAAATGTCTGTGAAGGCCTCAAAACGATTTCAAAAGTTTATGACTCAAAAAAGCTACCAAAAATAGTAAATTGTGCTTCAATAAGGAAACTAAAAAACTGAAAGAGATAGTGTTGCAGGTCCAAGTGGAATAGGTGGGTGGCCGCTAATATCCACCTAGATCATTCGTTCCCCCTTAGGAAGCAATGGTCCCCATTGCATTGAGTGGTTCCATGAGACAAGGAAAGTTCTGCTGAACTCGGTCCTTATTAAGCCACCTACCTTGGTGCAGGAGATGGCTAGCCTTGACAACCTAATAAAGTTGGATCCTTTGTTGGTGAGTGTTCGTGATATGTGTTTCCATGATATGATTAGGTGTGGCTTGTTGCATGGAGTTCGGGTTTAGCTCTGTTGGTGTGACTTGTTTTACAATGTCATATGAGTACAACAATGTGGTAAAGTATGGTTGAAGGCAGTCTACATTGAAGATTGGGTGTAAACCAATGAGTGGTGAAATGTTCTGCTTGAAAGCATTGTCAATGACATCCTTGGTGGTTATTTATGGCCCATATCTAAATGGATGAAGCTTGTGGTGGGGTCCAACAAGGTGGTGATTTTGCAAATGAAGCTAAACTTTGCGCTCACCTGGAGCTTGTGTGACACTCGACGTTGATCATGGAAATGCTTGTACTTAGCACTGGCTCTGTCCAATATATCATTGACCTATTAGTGCATGTGTTTAATGTGCTCAATGATGTTGTTGGCCCTTTTAGATTCCAACTCGATGTAAAACAAATCTACTTGAGTGCCTGCAAATGGTATGGTCACATCAACGGGACATACTAGCTAAAATCCCAACCCTACTTGAAAGGGGTTGTTTCCTGTTGAGCTATGAAGATATTTTTTGTATTTGTGTTGGATTTATGAGAGATTTTAATCCCATGTGAGTGGAAGCTTCAAGTTGTACTTGTGCATAATGTGTATGATCATTGAGGAGCACCAGTATTGCAGCAAGGATGTTATAATTCTTGGGGCTACCGACTTTACTTCATCAACCAAGGGTTCATACAAAATTGGAGGTGACAGTTTTGTATACACAAATAGATGTAATTCTTCTACTCTTTGTCACTATTGAGTTGGTGTGATAGACTGCTAAGGTTTCTAAAACAAGCCTTTTATTGATTAGAAGAAGTCTAATTATCAATTTGGAGAATGGAAATTTACCCTAATTGGAAGAAAAGAAATGTTTTCTATTGTATGAAGGAAAGACTGGAAGAAATGCTTGCAAAACAACATGAAATCCTTGATCTACTTGCCAACCTTCTTTTCTTGCAGAATAACCCTATTTTAATGCATGTGAGGTTTTAACTAGTATAAGCATGAAATCCTAACTAACGAGTGTAAACTGTTATGTGCAAGAAAAAATGTAAAATAACTATTTTTCTTTTTATATTTTTGCTTAAAAAATCTAAATACTAATCTTGTTTGGTTCTTTCGAAGGGGAGACAGGTGTGAAGGAAAAGTAGTATAATGGTTCAAATGACTTGGAGAGCAAGTAGTGACCTAATCTGAGCTTTTAGTGATGATTTTTCACATTTCGGGCTCAAAACAAGCTACTACGGGTTTTCCTACAAGATGTCTATAGGAAGTACTAGCTCACCTACATGACCCCCTATTTTACTACAAGAACAGGATGAAAGATTAAGGAGTGGTATAAAAGGTGAGGTGGAGCTTGGAAAAGGTGAACAAGGAGAAACTACGTCATGGGAGTGATGGGAACTTACTTAGAACTCAAGCCAAACCTTTAATATGGTTGGATTTTTTCAACAAAGATGGCAAGTTTTCCTCATAAGACAAGAATTCGAATTGAGATCTTAGTGACATTTGGGAAACATGGGTGGATATGGCTTGGCCAAGGCTAATGAGATGAGGTATCCCTACAATTTAGAAACTCCTACAAAAAAAAACATCATACTTGGCATTCATATATAAACTCATTAAAAACAAGAAAGGTGTATTCAAGTAAAAGAAAATAGAGTTATCACCGTTTACTTGCTAAGCTCATGCATGGAAATTCTTGGAACCAATATGAAAGCGAGATGATATTGGTGCAAAACTTAAGAGATCAGAAAATACCAATTGCAACTTATTTATGAAACTGTAAGATAATGAACTAATTAGAAATAAAACCCTAAATTACACAAAAGCAAGGATTCTGCATTTTTGAGCTGCATGAGAAGTGTTCCTCAAACCATGATCCCTGAAAGGAAGAAATGAGGTGAAAACCACTTGTTGTCAGCCTTTTTCGAATATATTCTTATCACTACAATGCTACTATCAAAACTATTCACAAATGGAAGAAAACTAATTAAATCTACCAATACTTGGAAATTAACAATACCAGAATTAGTTTAACAACTAACTATGAGATAACCTAAGCATACATATACAATAAGCGGAACCTCTGCTTCTAGGCTTGGGACCCAACCTAAGATCTTTTTCCCTCTGAGTCAACTCAGTGTTGGATCAAGGGAATGCCTGTCATTTTCATTAAAGAAATCAGAAATACATAAGAGTGCTTGGTTATAATACTTCAACTCGAAAATTTCTTAGCTATCTTGTTTTGGATATTTTGGTATCTAGGGATAAATACTATTTCCCTAGATAAGTAGCCATATATAGAACAACAATTTAAAGTATTTTAGTATTTCCCTATAAGAAATAGATAAGATGAGAAGATGAGAAGACCTAATTGTAGTTCCATTTTCCTCTCGTATCTTTTGTATCGATCCTATCACTCCTTCCCGTACTTATTATGCTTGAGAAGTACTTGTAAACACAACAGAAAACAAAGAATCGATCAAAGAAAAAGATATTTTGAATATAAGTGAATGGAATCAGATACATTTCACACATATAAGCATTATAAAACAATACAAAGATATGGGAGAAAGGTTCAAATACTTTATTGAATAAAAGAAAGAATTACAACCATTGTGTCTGATCCAAAGTCGTTCCTCTAGCTTGGATCCCATCCACATCACATCAAAAGCATGAAAAACTTGTAGCATTACCATACTTGCTTCGAAGCCATTTCTCATAACAACATTATCTCCTTACAATTCAACATAGTCCAGCCCCTAATAACTTATATGAGTGGTCAATTTATAAGGAGATGAAGGATGTTTTGTCATAAATGGTGGTATTGAATGGCCTTCCATACTTAGAATTAGTTCCATGGAGGAAGGGATGAGAGGATAGGATGCATCTTAACTCATTCCTCATCCATTTTCGAGCTCATAGGAGTTGATAAGTGAGGGAACCTTCTAGATGACTCCAGGAGGTAAGAATATTCCCCAAACCCTATGTGAATTTCACTCTATCTTGCCCAACGCAGGTGAAAGGAATCCAAAGTTCTCTATAGAGCACCCTAGCATGGACTTAACTACTCTATAGCACACCCCCACATGGGCCTACCTGCATTGGTCCTTCTAGAGGTCATTTTTGGATGTCTTCTAGTCATGAAACTGTCTGGGAAGGAGGCATTCAAAGGGGTGACCTTTTTAGGGCATGTAGCAACTAGAATTAGGGTCTGATGAGACTTAAACACTGATCTAGATGATGGGAATGATATGCCCAAATGGATCTGCAATAGCTACCCCCCTAAAACATGAAGTCGGAAAAATGCCAGTGTCGAATGAAATGCTTTACGATGTGATGAGGACATATCAAAGTCGAAGGTGACCTGCATCAATTACAATACATATATCATGATATTTTGATTTTTACATGAATTGATGAGCGAAGGCATACCCATGCTCATCTTATAAACATTCATTACATGTACATAAATAGTCGTCTATAGATATAGACCCATGATTGGAATGACCATCAATGTAAAGCCATTGTACATATGATTTAGCACTCCTGAAATCACAGCCTGAATGGATGAAACTAGATCTGGGGTCTTCTATCTCATTCAATCGTTCACTTAAGTACGAGTCTAATCATTTAAATATATGATATGAAGTCAAACATGGGAAGACACTGTCTGATTACCAACCAATGATGTAAGATGTTAACAGATGCAAGAGAAATCACTGATAATGATAATGATCCTCAAGGTACTACAATACATTCTGCATGGTGTGAATGGATGATTTGATGTCGAAAACCATACAAAGTCTTTCGATCGAAGGAAATTGACGTCAACCTATCGCTAGAAGCGAGAAACGTGCCATTGATGTATGCAAGCCTCAAGGTACTAGAAGGGTGTTTCTAAGTCAACTTCTTGTATAATGTGTTGATGTTGACAAGGAGAAACTTGTCGCAGGAGGGCCTTGATGTATCCCACATCAACGAAGTGAAATTAGTATAATGATTTTGGGGATGGAATTTGATTGATGACACAAAGTTCAGGAATATCAGTCATGAAAATGAAGGTTTATGGTATTGCAAAGGATGAATTTTGACTGAATGATTTCTCTTGAAGATGTCAGAAACACTGAAATGAATTGGTAGCATTGATCCAAAACAAAGTGATGGATGGTATGATAGACCATTGGTGTGATAACCATCAAGCTAATAATCCAACCCAAATAGTCACGGTGATGGAGTGAAAGTGTCATGTCCAAGAGTGACCTGCTACCAGAATGTGATTTACCCCTTTTTCCATTTTCCCAGTCATTGTTGACCCTTACCTCATTATTTTTTATCAAGCTTGAGGAGGATAACATATGCTTGTTGTATAATTCCACCCTTTGGGTGAATCCATCGCTATTTGATGTTTTAACGAGTGTAGTGAAGGTGAAACTCGTTCTTGTCTAGATGGAAAATTTGTCACAATTTGATGTTTTTAATAACTTTAGCTACAAATATAACTCGATCCTTTTCATGTTTAGAGAGTTTAAAAAGGGACAAAAACAAAACTCCACATGTTCTTTTTCGTTGATTTGTCACTCAAGCCCGAAAAATCATAAAAAATACGAGAGAGAACCTATTGACCATGTTTGATCAATGTATTCATTTTTGTAAATAATCTATCTCAGTCTGGAAAAGGGTTAAACTTGTACTGAGTAGATTCCATTTCCAATCCGTTAAGGAGCTAAAAAGGACAAGCGCTCAGAAATATTTTCATATTTCAAGAGTCTGAAAAAATCTTAAAGAGGTCTCCATTTTGAGGAACGAGTGGTGTCTAGGATAGAAATTCGTTTCGGTGATGTTGGAACTTCTCAAAACATGTTGATTGATGTGAAGAGGTTGGCTAATAAGACCACTCATTGCAATTGTTCCTCAAAAAAGGGTAAAACAACCAATTGAAAGCATATGATTGGCCAAATGGATGGTGGCGATGGGATGAAAACAACCAAGGCTCATCTGGCGAAAGAGGCTGATAGAATGGAAATCACGAGGGTTAAAAATGGAAATGGGTTCATTCATGCACAAGCTTGAACCATAGGGAACTATGTTTGTATTTAGTTTCAGGTTCACACAAGCTTGAAACAAAAAACTATGCTTGGATTCCTTATTTCATTTTTACACAAGCTTAAAACGAACAACTATGCTTGAATGCAATTTCATTTTTACACAAGGTTGAAACGAATAACTATGCTTGAGATTGGTTTACACGCCCCCAACATGATGAAAGGGAGAGTCTCCTATAACTAAATGGAAGTTGCTGCGGTGAAGCAGGACAGTGATCCAACACCTTTTTGGTTTCGTCCAGATAGGGACAAAGGTGAATGGGATAATTCCCTTCACATAACCTACAGGGAAACTTAACTTTACCATTAGGTGCATGCCCTCAAGCTTCATTACATTCACCTAAGTAGACTCCTTACAGCTATTAGGTGGATGGAATGAAGGTTCATTTATCAGATCAAGTGAAAGACTCGACTAGGAATTTATGAGATCTAATCAAATACTCGACTTGGAATTTGGGATCTTATTTCATTTTTTAATGAGCTTGACACAAGACAAGGAACTGTCCTTAGATTCCTTGTTTCATTTTTAATGAGCTTGACACAAGGCAAGGAACTATGCTCTAGGACATGTTTCATTTTTTAATGAGGTTGACACAGTAAAAGAACTATCCTCAGATTCCTTGTTTTTCAAGACCCATGATAGGGGGTCATGACTTCCAAGAGGTTCTCATCTGATGGGAGAACAATGCTTTGGAAGGAGAGATCTAGTCCCAATGCCCCTAGTACATAATGTACAACATCAGAGAATTGGTCATCCGTTGATGTAGGCATGGAATAGGTTGCCAAATAATTAACCTATGGCGGGGATGATATCATTGGTACAAAAGGAGCACTTAGGCAGGATGGCTTAGTAGAAGCCATATTTGGACCAGGAAATGAAATTTGGTCAACGGTGATAATTCTACCTTCATGCAGGAAACAAATCATTTGAAAGAGTGTTGAAAAAATGGCTCCCATGTCATAAACATAGTCGCACCAAAGACATAAGATTAATCGAAAGGGCCTGGGACTACCATCACATTTAGATAAACAATTTTTCCTCCCAAAGTGATAGTCAACTGAGGGAGGATCGCTAATGGTTAACTAGTTCCTCTGTTAAAAGTGAATAGATTATGGGTAACAGGCACAAGTGGTAGCGAACTGAGTGCTTGCCAAGCAGTGGAGGAAATGATACTTACAGATCCACCTTCATCTATAATAGTGACAGATACAATCATATTACAAACCTATACTATGATATGGGAAGGCACATAAGAAGGAAGATGGAATCCTACCAGTTGATTCCAATCAAAGGAAGTGGCTAGACTACTTGGACTGGGTACCGTAGAAATAGGAGAATTAACCCCTTGAGTTACGATAACGGAAGGAGTTTCCTCCTATCTTGATGGAACAAGAGGATTTCCCCCAAGCTTATTTGAATCTGAAGAAACATAAAGAACCTGAGTGGTATCATATTCACTCTCTTCAGGAATGGTACGATTAAATGAAGGTGAAATCGGGTCAACTATTTCCTCGACCTATTGATTTGGGTCAGGTATAGACTCATAGGATTCAATTTTAGCGAGAGTGGGTTTGACCGATGGCTGATTTGTGCCAGTCAATTCATCAACTAGTGAAGGATTTAGGGATATTTTCCTGTAACCAGATGGAAATTGCTATGGTGAAGCAGTAAGATTATCCAACACTTTTTTGGCTTCATCCAAATAGCGAAAAAGGTGAATGGGGTGATTCCCTTCACATAACCTACAGGGAAACTTAACTTTATCCTTATTTTCGTGAACTTTACTACCACTAGATCATTGTGTGTTACCCACATGATCTCCAGAAGTTGATGACACAAGATGATGTGAACAAGAAGAACATTCTTATAATATATAAGGAATATTAAGACAATTTTGAAGAGGATGGTTTCCCACACAATGTTTTCATGGATATCGAACATTGTGAGGCCTGACAGATGGTTTCTCATTAGATGTTGCATTCAAATTAATGGTTTCTTGGTTGCCCCTTTGCTGAATTTTCTTCTTCTTCTTCTTCTTCTTCTTATTCCCTTTCCTTTTGTTCGTAGCCACTTGGTTACCTGTACCAAAACTTTCACCAGGTGAAGAGGAAGAATGTGAGGAAAAGACAATCGAGGAAGAAGGCAAAGGGTCAACTTTAGGATCAACTGGAGGTTGATTTTGTCCAGTTGGAGAAGTACATGATTGCAGAGAAATCACGACATTTTGAACCAAGGAGTTTGAAAACAACCATACTAGAAAGCCAATGGTAAGTCTTGAAAGGGACAATGTAGCCATATAAGGAGAACTGATATTTCCAAAAGGAGGAAAAGGACTAGGATTCCCATCTAAAGGAATTCCTTGATCGATGGACTCCGGATTTATCACCATATGTTTCAACCTAAGATAAACTAAGGATTGAGCGTGGAGGATGTTATCCATGGTCAATTAAATTTATTTTAATCAAAGTGACATAACAAAGAAAAAGAAGGATAATCTTGGCAAAATGTTTACCAAGCAACTTTGAACTGCAGAATACCTCCAGGTGAACCAAGATGTACGGGCAGGAAATCTCCCCAAATGTTGTGTTCGGTGTATCACAGTGTACAAGGTGGCTAACTTGGTTACCTAATGATGGATAGAAACCTAGTGTTGTCCCCCCATATATACCCGAAAGTACGTGGAGGCCCAATTTGTATAAGCATTGTTTAATGCAAAACCACACAGTGAGAGCATTCCCATATACTTTACGTACTGTAAAACTGCCCTATATACCTAAAGGTACGTGGAAGAGCTATAATATAGTCATGTATAGGGAATGAGGTATCACACTCGGAGTGTATTGCAGACAAGTTAACAACATCTGCTTTGTTTTATGACGCCAAAACACGTCTCTAGCCTAGAATCACTAAATGTTTTTCGTTAGATGAGAATGCTGCATTAGGTAAATTCAGATAAATTTTAAGTTGATCTTCTTTAGAATTTGCCTTTCAAGGTTCACCATGTGATGTATGTTTGCAATTCCTAAAATGAATCTAATATGTTAAGCATTATGTTCATTCAATTGAACAATGAAAACCTTAGCTAGTAGGGATAGAGCAATCAGATCTTTGACAAAGAGCAAACAACACATCTAATGCCATTTCCCTATATGTTTTATTTAATCATTCACAAACTACAATATGAATTATGCAAGTTTTTATTTTTGAATCCCTTAATTTTATGTTGAACAAAAAGGAACGTATGCAAATTCAATCAATCAAACTTTAATAAGAACGAAGACTTTTACAACAATTTTGTTTTGAAGGAAAAGAAGAATTTAGGACACCTTATTTCGAACAAAGATTAATTAATTATATTCTAAATTTGACTATCGATCGATAATGACAAAGAAAACATTTAATAAAGATTAATCAACCAATTCAACATAGGGCTGGGAAAGGAGATAGAAACTTGTTTTCTGAGACATGAAATTAATTGACTAATCAACAAGCAATCAAACAGAGGAAATTTGGTAAAAATATCAATCCAAAGGTAAAATTTTCCCTAAGGTGGATCAGCACAGGTCAAATAGGGCCTAACTGCACTACAGAGCACTATTTCTCACTCAAGGATGCTCTGCAGAGTACTATCTACTTACCAAGCCTGCGTTGATTCCTGAGAGGCATCTCAAGAGTAATCTAACCCCAATTTTTTACCAAAATTGAATGCAAAAGAGCTAAAAAACAATAAATGAACACAAGTAGGGTCTACAAGGATGTCTTAGGAGGTGGATACACTACTAGGAAAGGTGATCTTTCCCTAGCAGAGTCACCAATTTGTTTTGGATAGTTTCGTATCTACGGATAAATACTAATTCCCTAGATAAGTAGCTATACCTAGAATAATAGTTTAAAGTATTTTAGTCTTTTACTATAAGAAATAGATAAGATGAGAAGATGAGAATACCTACTTGTAGTTCCGCTTTCCTTGCATCTCCTTTGTATCGATCCTGTCACTCCTTCCCGTACTTAATATGCTTGAGAAGTACCTATAAACACAACATAAAACAAAAAATTGATCAAAGAAAAAGTTCTATTGAATACAAGTGAATGGAATCAGATACATTTCACACATATAAGCATTATAAAATAAAACAAACATATGGGAGAAAGGTTCAAATAATTTATTGAATAGAAGAAGGAATTACAACCATTGTCTGATTCAAAGGAATTCCTCCAGCTTGGATGCCATCCACATCACATCAAAAGCATGACAAACTTAAGGGCTTACAATACTTGCTTCAAAGCCAATTCTCATAGAAAAAATATCTCCTTACAATTCAACATAGTCTAGCCCTTGATCACTTACATGAGTGGTCAATTAATAGGGAGATGAAGGAGGTTTTTCCATAAATGGTGGTACTGAATGGCCTTCCATACTTAGAATTAGTTCCATGGAGGAAGGTATGAGAGGATAGGATGCATCTTAACTCATTCCTCATTCATTTTTTATCTCATAGGAGTTGATAAGTGAGGGAACCTTCTAGATGACTCCAAGAGATAAGAATATTCCCTAAACCCTATGTGAATTTTGCTCAATCTCGCCTGGCACAGTTGAAAGGAAGCCTAAGTGCTCTACAGAGCATCCTTGCATGGACTTAACTATTTTGCAGTGCATCCTTACAAGGGGCTACATGCGCTGGTCCTTCTAGAGGCCATTTCTACATGTCTTCAAGTCATGCAACTATTTGGGAAGGAGGCATTTAAAGAGATGAATTGTTTAGGAATTAGGGTTTGATGAGCCCTAAACATTGATCTGAATGATGGGACTGATGTGCCCAAATGGATTTGTAACATATCTTCAAAAAAATATGAATCGTAATGAAGCCCTAGGCCTCTTGATTTATAGAACTGAAGTTACCAACAACTTTCTTAAATTTAGGGAGGCTTGGCTCCAATATCAAGATCAAGTCATCTTTAGTTGTCACTGGCTTGGCTGCGAATGAAATTCATGACTCAGTTTCTTTCAACTCTGAGCTGATCAGATTTGATTAAGGAATTTTCGAGTAAGTGAGGAGTTAAGGAGGGAGATCCACTATCCTAAAATCCCTCTTTCTTGTCTCAATTCGAGTTCCTACACTTTAATTAGCCAAAATTTTCTCCAAAACATGCAACCAATGCACATTAGACCACTATACATGACATCTCATGTTTACTCTCCTCATTAAGAAAAACATAATTAAAACATGTAAAGAATGATGAGAAAAGTTGATTTTAGTAAGCTGGAGGTGTATCAAGGTCCATATGATTTACCTATTGATGAGCCTCATCATCACCCACCTACTGAAAATGTTGTTCATCCTATAAGCAACTTAATCTATGTCCATGTCTTTCATTTCTTTGGTGGCCTTCCTGACATTCTAGGCTTCTACTGTAGTCTTCTCCTCTTGTGGATAAACCCTTGCATTCCTCTCTATTTGTTCCCATTGCTTTCTTTCTTCTTCTTCCTTTCTCCCCTATAACATACCTAAAATAAATGGTGGGATGAGTTTTAATCCAATCCTGCTGATCTTGAGTCTCTGCAATGTTTGATTATAGAATGGGACTCTCTCTAGTGCACCCCTCATTCTATCAGGAGAATGATATTCTTTGATGTTTAGGCTGTAAGGTAAGGTGTTCCATCTCCTTTGGCAGGCTTGCTGGCTTTCATCTCCTAACAATATTAACATGTCTTCAAAATGAGTGACTACATTTTCTTGTACAACAAGGGATATTAGTGCAAACTTGTGAGTGTTGATGACAACCATTGGGTTAGACTATTCTTCTTTGATGGAAAGGGGTTCAACTTCTTCTCTTTCCAATACACTTTTCATTTCTATATCTATGGCTTCCTTATGACTCATCCAAGATGCCAAGGCCATTAGTTGTAAGTACCCTAGCTTTGGATTTGGGTCCAATGCATTTAAATCTATCAAACCAAATTGTGTAGGTAGAGCTCAAATATATTTTCTCAAATGAGGTTGTGAGTGTTGATGAAAACCATTGGGTTAGACTATTCTTCTTTGATGGAAAGGGGTTCAACTTCTTCTCTTTCCAATACACTTTTCATTTCTATATCTATGGCTTCCTTATGACTCATCCAAGATGCCAAGGCCATTAGTTGTAAGTACCCTAGCTTTGGATTTGGGTCCAACGCATTTAAATCTATCAAAGCGAATTGTGTAGGTAGAGCTCAAATATATTTTCTCTATCCTCAAGGGTGCTTTGATCATAAAGGTTGATGAATTGCATGTAGTCTTAGAAAGGCATAGTTCCTCTTTGTGCTAGGATTTTTATCTGAAACTGGAGCCATTGTTCTTTGAGGTATAAGGCATATGACTTTTATTGCATCCTTCATTGAAGTTCCTCCATGGATAAACTTGCAATAGTTTCCAATTGGCATTCCTTTTCCTATAGCTTGTTTCTTAGCCATGTGTTCTCAACCTCTAACTAAGATTTCATTATTATTTCCCTATCTCTTATGCTAGTTAATTCTCTACCCATTTCTTTCAGTTTCTCTTCCATGTGGCCTACATCCTCCACCCCTTTTGATTTAACAATTTTCATTTACCTATGTGTCTTTTCCCTGTCTTTTTCAAGCTTAAAGTATAGAGGAATGGAAAATTTGTGTGGTATAACCCTACCTCCTTCAATGAATCTCTAGTAGGAGCTGAGTTTTGGATGTGGGCTAGGTTCCTTCAGCTCTTGGGCCTCTTCATCTATTTTTTCTTGAGTAATTCCTTCATCTTTTCCTTCCCTTTTCCCTTGCAGCCTTTCCTAATCTCTTTTTTGTGTTTCCTCTAGGTTTGGCAGGGTTTCTTATAGGATTGTTTCTGCTTCCTATACGTCTGACTATGTCTCTTGTAGTAGAGATTTTTCTTTTGTTGATGCTGACCTGCTGACAGGTCTCCTGACATAGGTGATTGGAGACTTGGGATAATCTTGTTTTGATGTTCCTTCTCTTTCCTTCTTCCATAGAGGGACTACTTTCTCTTGTTGTTTTGGTGAGTCGTCTATGAAAATTGGAGTTTTGGTAGGGGTTTGTGGCCTCCCTTGCCTAATCATGGTGCTCTTCCTTGTCCTGAAGTAAAGTGGAGTTTGCCTTTGTATCTTTCCCTTTGATTTCACAAGTGTACTTAGGGTAGTAAGAGCAATTGTTGCCTCCTTCTCTAAAGGCTTTGGATACACCCTTGGTGAATCTTCTTCTTCCATGCTTTGTGTTTCAGAATTTTTTTCATCCCTTTGTACTTCATCCTCCTTTTCATCTTCTTCTCCATCCTCTTTGTATTATTCTTTTTTATTCTATTTTTCTTCCTCTTTTTCATCTTTTCTTTCTTCTTCCTTGTCATCCTCTATTTCTTCTTCCTTTTCATCCTTTGTTTCTTCTTCTCCCTCACTAGAAGAAGGGTTTCTCTCATACTCAATGCCTCAAATTAATCCTTCTTCTTGCATCTCTCTAAATGTTGACCATGAAATAGGGAACCTTGAATTGTGTAGAGAATATTTGAGGATGAGTTTGATCAACCCATGATGTACGAGTTGTTGATGTTTTCCCTCTTGCACCTTGATGGTCATGTCTATCATTAAATGTCACATAAAATAAGATATACTAAGCCTATTATGAGAAGGTGTCTCTTCTCCAAATCTTAGCTCATGGAGGAGTCAAAAGTTGTATCCATACACTACATTGTATCTATCTTAATAGGAAATATACTTAATGATGTGGTAAGTCACCTCATTCCACGGATATGGAATGCTTTCCCTTCTAACCCCATTTTTTTCTTCAACTAGTTCTTTTCCTTCCAAGGAAAAACTTTTCTTTGTAAGAGTGATGTTAGTTTTGCCCTATTTTCTCCATTGCAATCCTAGGGGGGTGTAGTTATCCTAATAATAATCTCCGGGGTAATTCCTACTGACAAACCCTTAACCATAGCAGTGTCATTGGCTCTAGCGAGAGGTATGAGTGACATTGCAAATTCTCTAGCCACATCATCATTGTATCCCTTTAGTAGCTCAAACAATCCCATCCATTGTTGCCTTGTAAAGATTTCTACCATAGTAGGATCTTGGTGTATTATAGATATGTTGGTGGGCTCTCTTTTGTTGAAACCTCCTATCATATTTTCTGGAAATTCTTGTTTGATGGAGGTTTGTGTGGCTATAGGGTAAGAACTTTGGTAAGTGATGAGGTTCCAGACTTTATCCTTCGCTAACCTTCACATAATTCTCTGTACCTTTATGAATATAGCAGATACTCAAAAGAAAGGAGGATTTCTTCATATTAGATGAAAAACATAGAAGATATCGCACCTACCTCCCTTTCCTATGCTCTTGAATCAATGCTCCTTGGTGTCCTATTGCAACTTTGTGTGGTAATTCTCTCTGTGTCATGTAGCCTTCCTCTAGTTTCCTGTAGGTGCTCTCGTTCGCTATAGGTGCTGACTATTTCATGAAGGTTTCCACTGTAGGGATGTTGAGAGAAAATTTTTCAATGACTCCTCAAAGTTTCCTCTGCCTTCAACTTTTCAAAATACTAACACTTTGCATGGGAGTTAGTGATTATTTCTATTTGTGGATGATTTTGTTGGGTGATGTGCTGCCTGGCCGAGTACAAATACCTACTTTCAGACTGTTGGTCCCACTACACGTTCATCACATCACCTTTCCTTGTAATCATCTCCACTTTCATTTCTTCATAACTTAATCACTTTTTGATTCATTCCCCTTGTTTTGATGTGATGTTGCCACATGTGGAGTTAAATAACACTTTTTCTTCTCATTATCTGACCAAGGGTGTCTAATTTAACTGGTCACGCTCACTTATAAAATCAACTTCCTGCCTCATTACTACAATTTAATGATATTCATACCTATGAGGTCGTATTGGTGAGATGACATACCTGTTGGTCTTTTGCTTTGCTGATACATGCTACAGAATGGTGCTAATTAATTTTTCTTTGACCTTAGTGCATATTCTTCAAATGTGTTATTTATTCCTATTTTGTTGATGATTTTCTCCCTTGATGATGTACAGGTGCTATATTTTGTTGCTGCTGAGCTTTGGAGGAACTTCCTCATCATTGTGATCCTTGTGCTAAAGGTGGATTGGAGTCACTATCATATTTTTTGTGGAATATGTTGTTACAGGAATTTGTACAGGATGTTTATAGAAGGTCCTGTAGCTACCTTTTTATTAAAATTTTGCATCTCTTCTCGGTTTCTAAGATTTGGTAATGATTGGAAGATGAGGTATGTTGTTGTTGCATGTATCTTTTTGATGTTTCTCTCTATCTCTCTCTTTTTTGACTTGATTTCTTGGATGGATACAGTGGTTAAATGGTAATGGAGGGTGTTGGGTGAGGTAAGGTGAGGTTAATGGCCTTTTTTTATAACCCAAAATAGGCTTATGTCACCATTTTTCCATTCGACTGCCTTTCCTAAACTTTTTCAAGCCCTCCTCCAAATCCTACTAGAAATTCCTGTGGTATTATAGGGAATCCTATAGAAAACACAGACTTCCTTCGAATTGGCATCTGGAGTGGAGTATGGATGGAAGAACACGAGGAGTGTGGAGGAGATGAGATGGATGAAGGAAAACATGGTTTGTAGTAGGGTTGTTGTCCTCTGTAGCCTACACACCATCCTCTTACAAACCTGCAAGAATAGAATTGTTATTATATTGTACGTTTTTCTCTTTTTCTCATTTTCTTTTTGAAAACACAACTAGGTTGCCTTGATGGAGGTTTTCATCCTTGTTTCCTGCCCTGGGCACCACAACAAAGGTTTTCACCTACATGTCTTTTATTTTGCTTCTCCTTTTTTTTACTCTTGGGCTCCCTCAAGAGGTTTTCAACCGAAATATTAGATTCGGGTGCCTCATGGAGCTTTTCACCTAGGTCCCTTTATTATTATTTTTTTTTTTCCTTTCTTCCTAAGAACTTGGTGAGGTGGAAGCTGAGACTTCTCCAATCACCATCACTGCCTTGCTGATTCTACTGATGAACTACTACTTTGATAAGGGCTTCTTATAGACCTTTAACTTGTACCCATTGACGAGAAAAGGGATAACTTCTACATCAATGACTCTTATATGAAAATCACCATTGTCATGGCACTTTTCTATCAGATATGGTCCCAGCCATTTGGCCATTAACTTGGCTTTCAAATCTTTGTACTGGGAGTCATACAACAAGTCCCAATTGCCTTCTTGAAAGAGTTTGTCCCTGATATTTTTGTCATGCCAGATTTTCCTTTGTATTTGAGTCACTTTTGTGTGGAAGAGGACCTGCATCCTAAATTCATCTAACACATTCAACTGGATAAATCTTTCATGTTGTGCCCTTGTGATATCTAGATCCAATTTTTCTACCATCCTTAAGGTGTTGTATTCAAATTCAATGGACAACATGGTTTTCTTCCCATACGCCAGCTCATAGGGAGTGAAGCGAGTGGTGGTCTTCTAGGTAGTATTGTATGCCTAGGTGGCATCCATCAATCTATCTGTCCAATCCTTTTTGGTGCTACTAATCACCTTCGTCAGAATTCCTTCCAGGGCTCAGTTAGTTACTTCCACTTGCCCATTAGCATGTGGGTGGTAAGGGCTCGATTTTATGTGCTTGATCTTATGTTGGATTAACATATTTTCAAACATGTGTGATGTAAATTGACTACTTTGATCAATGACCAACTCTCAAGGGTATCCAAACTTATAAAATACATTTTCCCTCAAGAATTCAACCACCTTTTCTATTGTTTCTACCTTGATAGCTTTGGCTTCAGCCCATTTTGTTAAGTAGTTGCTGCACACAATGATGTACTTCTTCTGTCTAGGTGGAGGTTCAATAGGCCGAATTAAATCCATGCCTGAATTTTCAAATGGCTCGAAAGTCACTTTAGGTTGTAAGGTAATTCCATCCCTCAGGATATGCTTCCCCATCCTTTGGCATCAATCACACTCGCTGGTATCCATTTTTACATCTTGGTGAAGAGTGAGCCTATAATATCCAGCTTGTAGTACCTTGAATGATGTTCTTTTTTCCACAAAGTGACCTCCACAAGGCCCATATGAAAACCCAGAAGGATGTCAAATACTTCTTCCTCTCTAACGTGTCTCCTCAAAATTTGATTGGGACCTAGCTTGAAGAGATTGCACCCAATCCAAGTGAATGGGGTGCTTTTTCTTATGATTTTGCTCTTTTCCTTGTAGGACAAATCTGGAGGGAACTGTGAAAATACCAAGTAGTTTTCTATGTTAGAAACCCATGGAGAGAGGACTAAAATGGCAAATAAATTTTCATCTCATAGTTGATAATCTAGCATTCCTTCCTCCCCTGCGGGCAAAGTCAATCTAGATAAAAAAATCTGCACCTACATTCTCCTTTCTAGGCTTATCAATAATAGTTAAATCAAACTTTTGCAATAAAAGTAACCATATAATAATTTAGGCATTTACATAAGGTTTGTTCATCAATTATTTAATTGCACCATGGTCAGTATGTACAAATTTCTGGTAACCAGTAATGTAATGTCTAAATTTATTCAATGAATGTACAACAACTAGGAGCTCTTCTTCAGTTATTATGTAGTTTAACTCAACTTTCGACAAATTCTTACTGATGAAGTAAATGGCATAAGGTAGCTTGTCATCTATATGGCCTAGATCTTCTCCTATAGATTTGTGAGAGGCATCGACATGAATATGAAAAGGAAGAGCTAATTTGGGCCTCACAGAATAGGTGAAGTAGTCAAGTTGTCCTTTAGCGTGTCTAGGGCTTCTTGGCAGCTTTCTAACCATAAACATTTGGAGTCTTTAGCCAATAGCAAAAATAACGGAGAAGCTAACTTGCTGAAATATTTTATAAATTTCTTATAGTATATGGCTAACTCTAAGAAGCTTCCAACATCCCTCTGCTTCTGTGGATTTGGGACACTTTTCATAATGTCTATCTTGTTTGGGTCTACTTGTAGTCCTTCTTGATATATTGAGTGACCTAGAACAACATTTAGTCATCAGAAATTCACATTTTCCAGGACTAAGGGATAAGTTAATTTCAGTGCTTTTGTTTAACAGTTTTCCCAAGTTAGATAGATCCTCATGGAAATGAAACCGATAGGGTGTGAAATCATCCATATAAATTTATACTACATCATGGACTAGCTCTGCAAAGATACTTAGGACTACTCTCTGGAAAATGGTAGGGGCATTGCATAGACCAAAAGAAAGGACCCTATACACAAAACTACCCCAAGGATAGGTGAAGGTGGTTTTATCTTGGTCCTCTGGATTGATCTGTACTTTATTGTACTTGTTGAATCCCTCCAGGAAAGAGAAGAACTTATTTCCTACTAGACCATCTAATACCAGGTCAATGAAAGGTAGAGGAAAATTTCCTTCTTTTTGGCTTGCTTAGATCTCAGTAATTGACACAAATCCTCCACATTCCATTTTCCTTTAGAACCAACACCACAAGAGACACCCACTCATTGCCTGAGATAGGCCAATTGAATCATGCATCTAGCAGCTTCTACAACTCTTCTTTGACTATATCCTTGAGATATGGATTCATTCTCCTATGGGGTTGTCAGACAGGCTTGGAACCTTCCTTGATGTAAATGTGCTGAGTACACACCAAGAGTTTGACTGCCTTCATTTCTTTGTAATTCCAAGCAAAGGCATCCAAATTCTCTCTTAGAATCTTACACAACTCTTCTTCTTGGTGTACATAGAGAGAGGGGGGTTGATTTTTTATGAGCCTCATCATCAGATAATTATATGGGCCTTAATTGGCCTTAATTCACCTCCTAGCTTATTCAAACCAACTATTCTCACACCTTATTACATACTTATGATTATATTTTGTTTATGAGATGAGTTAGAGTTGGATATTTTTCTTTGTGGTCTAATATGCATATAATGCAGGAATAAAGGATAAAAGAAAGGAAAATGCAAGCCTAAAGGATAAAATCAATGAACTATGGCAAAGATCTTGGTGAAAACTAGAATGGGACAAGGGAGAGTAATTATAGGAGGTAAATCCTCCTCATTTACTACCCCTTCATTCGAATATTCCTCCATCAGATTGGAGTGAAAACAACCATCACTTTGAAGACTAGAAGACAACCAAGCAAGTGAAAGTGACACAAAACCAATTTTTCTTGAGTGGGGAGCCAAGCCTCTTTAATGGGAAGGAAGTTGTTAGAGACTTTAGATGTATAAATAGAGAGGCTTAGGACCTCAGTAGGATTCAGACTTCTATTGTAAAAACTCTTATTTATTTTGGAGCTGAAAGACTTGTGAAAATTTCTTCTATAATCCAAGGTTTTCATAATGAGAATGGGTTTTGTCTTAAGAAAGCTATAACTTAACTCAAAGAACTAAAGCTCCTGGGTTAGGACCTGACCTGAGCAGCCAAAGCTCCTCTTTACTGTACATGTATTCTAGCATAGATTTTTGATTATGTTCATTTTCTTAAGTAGATTCATGGTTTTCTGTTTTATTTGCTTAAGTAGCTTCATTTTCATTACAGCAGTGTAAAGTATATCATTCATGGTTTTTCTCTTCATTTGTTTCAGTAGCTGCATTTACTATAGTTTACTTCCTTTTGTGCCTTCTTTCATTTTACACGTTATCTAGGAGAAAACATCACCATAAGGTTGTGCGCAGGTGTCTCATCCTTGTCTCCTCTCTCTGGGACCATGACTTGAGGAAGAGACCCTTTAACAACCCCCAAAAAATAGGTTTTTGTTTCTCGCATCAACTATGGAGTTTTTCGTTTGATGCAGTTACTTGTTCACCTTCACTGGCTTTATTTGTCGTTTTCATTTGAAACCCCCTTTACCACATTCTTCATGCATTCTTTCTTCACCATCCAATCCACAACAAACCTTCCCAATCACCGTCTGATTCATTAGTTTATCCATCATGTGAATTATGACACTTACTTTATGCACTTTAAATCCCCACCATCGATCTGCCCCTCTTAATCCGACGTCTATTGCATCACCTCAACACTTTAGGCGGTTTAAACCCCCGCCATCGATCTGCCTCACATGATCTGATGGATATTGATGAGCCTCATCATAGAGTAATTATATGGGCCTTAATTTTCCTTGATTCACCTCCTATCTTAGTCAAACCAACTATTCTCACAACTTATTGCATACTTTTGATTATATTTTGTTTATGAGATGAGTTAGAGTTGGATCTTTTGCTTTGTGGTCTAACATGCATATAATGCAGGAATAAAGGATACAAGCAAGGAAAAATGTAGGCATAGAGGATAAAAACAAGGAACTATGGCAAAGACCTTGGTCCAAACTTGAATGGGACAAGGGAGAGTAATTATAGGAGATAAATCCTCCTCATTTACTACCCCTCCATTTGAATATTCCTCCATGAGCTCGGAGCACAAAAAACCATCACATTGAGGACTAGAAGATAGTCGAGCAAGGAAAATGACAGAAACTGGTTTATCAGATGTATAAGTAGAAGAGGCTTATGACCTCATTAGGATTCAAACATTTATTTCAAAACTTTGTTTTATTTCTAAGCTGCAAAGACTTCTAACATTTTGCTCTGTAATCCATGGTTTCTATAATAAAGATGAGTTCTGTTTTAAGCCAGCCCTGAGTTAACTCTGAGGGCTAAAGCTCTTGGGCTAGGGCTAGACCGGGGCAGCCAAAGATCCTCTTTACTGTACATGTATGCTAGCATAATTTCCTGGTTCTCATTGTCCATTTGCTTAAATAGCTTCCTAGTTTTGTTTATTTGTTTAAATAACTTTCTGGGTTACTTGTTCATTTTCTTAAATAGTTTTCTGGTTCAGTTCATTTGTTGAAATAGCTTTCTATGTAGGTTTTAACCCTATAAAGAAATTACCTACATATGAATTCTAAAACACAAAAAATAAATAATGTCATAGCATAACACATAAAACACATATACAAAAAGATTTTCCCCTAGATCCCAAATCCAAGACTACCAGCTTAATTTTTCATTATGTTCCTTTCAATGTTACAATATATATTTATACATGCTGAGGCATCCAAAACCATGGACTGAAAACCATCGTGTCCAAAACCATGTGTGAAAAATCATGCACAAGACCATAGGTAGGTTTTCCCAACCTAATATAGGGTCAAAAAACAGAATTTTCCAGGGCGCTACCCCAGACCCAATAGAGTGCGGTTACTTGCACCCCTCAAACCCCTATGACCCACCCCACTATGCAATCAACGTAGTGAATGGGGGTCTTCGCCCCCTTCTAACCCCTCGGTTAACTACGTGGGCCAGTCATGGAAATAATATAACACAACCAAAAATTCTGGTTCTCTTCATCTAGGTTGTGCTTCAGTTTACTTTCATTTGTTACTTCTTCCAATTCACAGGTTAGTTAGAGGAAAAATATCACTATTAGGTTGTGCGTAGGTGTCTCGGCCTCATTTCCTCCCTCTGGGACCATGACTTGAGGAAGAGACCCTTCAGCATCACCAAAAACATAGGTTTCTGGTTCTTGCATGAGCTATGGAGTCTGTCATTTCATGCAGTTACTCATTCACCCTCATTATGTTTTTCTATCGTTTTCATTTAAAAACCTCCTTCAACACGTTCTTCATGCATCACTTCATCGCCGTTTGATCCCCAACAAGCCTTCACAATCAACTTCCGATTCATTATTTTCTCTAAATGTTGCCTTGCGTGAAGTCTTCCACTTACTTTATGCACTTTAAGTCCCCACCATCGATCTGCCTCGTCTGATCCGACGACTGTCGCTTCACCTGATCGTCAATTAGCTTGGCTAAACTCCACCGTTGATCAGCCCCGCCTAATCCAATTTTTATCACGCAATCTCGCACGGATTAGTGCATGAACATTATCCGCCCGAGAGCATGCGCGAAAAGTGGTTTTCTCGTGCTACCTGTCGCGTAGTAAGGCTAATCACATGAAATTTCATAATTTCACTTACGACCTTGAGGGCATGCGAGAAACTACTTACCACTTTAGAAACCCGCTCCATCATTTTGGCATGTTTCTTTTTCCCACGATACGATCTCCATCGTCCATCTCTTCACCTAATCCGTGCGATGAGATCTCAGCCGTTCATCGCGTGCGTTCATCCTCTTCACATCTAGTAACTTAATCTGCGCGATAAGATTTTAATCATTCATTTCTTCATTACCCTATCTACCCAACTCTTCACTTAATCTCTCCTGATGAAATCTTAGCCATTAATCACTTCGTTACCCTATCCGCCCATCTCTTCACTTAATCCCCACGATACGATCTTACTCGTTCATCACTTTGTTACCCTGTCCACCCATCTCTTCACTTAAATCCCTAGCGATACAATCTCCATCATTCATCTTCTTCATTAACCCTGGTCATCCATTTATTTGATTAAAGCCCTGCGATAAGATCTCCACCATCCATCTTCTGTTCATTGATCAATCCAACGGTCCCTATGCGCTACTACATCCTTACATCCTCCTTTCACCAATTTCGATCTCCGACTGCTTTTTCTGCTTGAAACCCGATTTAGCCTAAGTTTCTTTGCTACACCTTAGTATAGTTTAATGCTCTTTTCTTCTGTAACTTAGATAGCAACATTAGGTTAGTGATTAATTTAGCAATTCTGCTTAGCATAGTTGTTTAATTGGTTAATTAGGGTATGGTGTGGTTTATCATTACATGCTATTTTTTTTAATACTGCAGTAGATGTAGCTCTCCCTTAGGATATACTTTCTCTTCTTCCATCAAAGAGTTAAGCTTCTTATGACCCTATATAAGTCTGGCTTGAAACCCCTAGAGTCTCTTGCCAGATGAGTAGTGACAACAGGAAGTACCTTTACTTTTACTTGTTCATATAGCACTGTCACCTCCAAGTTTTTACGAACCCCGGGTTGATAAGTAAAGTTGGTAGCCTTGGGAGTTGCAACATTCTTGTTGCAATACCTAGGATCATCACTTCTTGGAGTTGTTGTCGGTGAGGTGTCTAAGTAGAAGTAATTATGCTTTCTTCTATTTTCTAGTCTCCAACATTTTTTCTTCTACTTCTAGTCCTCAATTTTCTTCCATTAGTTTATTTATGCAAAGGTAATCTAGCAGCTTCCTTTCTTTCATTTTTCATTAGCTCCTTTCCTTTCCATTATGTAAGTACTTTCTAGCTTTAAAGAAAATCTTAATAAAACCAACCCAAAAACATTTCCATTCATGCCTCATAGAAATAGGGACAATTTCGGGAAATTCTTGACAAATACCCCCACTGCATCTAATAGTCAACCTTCTATCTTCTTCGGTGACTGTGAAGTTGAAGAACCTTTAGGTGAGAAACCTTACATATTTGGAGAACCTACAAGGGAAGAAGAAGAGGAAGAACTCATTCCTGCAGAACCAATGGATGGTAACCAAAATGATAGGGGAGATAGAGAGAGAATTGAGAGTGCCTTCCCGATTAGGGAAACCAATGGGGACACTAAGATGAAGAATATAAGCCCCTCTGCTCTACCTCATTTGCATGGCCTGACCATAGAGGGCCATGACACTTTCCTATTTGAGTTTGTTGTTATATGTCAAACCTATGACTATACAAATGATGAGAAAAAGTTAAAACTGTTTCCAACTACCCTTAAGGATGCATCATTGCACTGGTTCATGGGTTTACCTGGAGATAACATCACAACTTGGGCTCACATGCAACAGACTTTCAACAACAAATACAAGGACTACTGTAGGCCAAAGGATACGAAAGAAGAGATTTTTAGGATGACCATAGGCTGGGATGAATCCTTAGAAGACTATGAAGAAAGATTCCAGCTTAGTTACAAAAGGGTTAGGTGCACACTTGACCCTGAGTCACTAAAGCTGATCCTACTTAGAGGAGTAAGGGAGGATCTTCTAGATACCTTACATATGATAGCAGGAGGATATGTCTACCAATTATCCTATGAGGATATCAAGACTGTCTTTAGAAACCATTCTAGGTTAGCCAGGAAAAAGGGTAGGGGTAGTCAACCTATGGCCACTACATCATCCTCCAACTTATCCATCAAGGGTGAAATTGGAAATATGCTCGAAGATTTCAAAAGTGATATGCTGCAAACCCTTTCCTTACAATTAGACACCATGAACATCAAAAGGAATCAAGAGGAAGTAGAGAGATCCTTGGCCATCTTTTGTCCTAGGTGCACCAGGAGGCATTCTAGGAACAAATTTCCATTGAACTGTATTAAGATTTTCTCAGTCTGTGAAGAAAACCACTCCACAGACAAGTGCCCTTCTTTACCTAGACTCAAAGTTGTATATCAATGAGCTAAAGGGGTCACTGAGTAGCTTTTCTACATCAACCAAAGGAGACCTCGTGAGCCTAGACCATACCAGTAGGGTATGCATGGGTCACCCCATGCATATTACAACCCCAACCAAACCACATATATACCTTCTTCTGGACCCCCTACACATCCTTCCTAGTCTACACCCCTCCTTGGTCCTATGCATCTCAGTATCATTCCAAGTTAGCCAGCCAGTCATTTCAACCTTATGTTCAACCACAACATCAATGGAATACCCCACCCCAGTGGTGGAGGCCCCAATTCAACAATGTTCCAACCCTATTTCCTCCACCACTTACCCAACCACAACTTCTACACTCTGCTCCACCTAAACAACCACACATTCCTGCCTAGCCAAATCCGAACCCAAACAGTAGGTAGGCTCAACAAGCATACAATGGAGAGACATCATACCCAGCTTATGTTGTAGAAATCCAGGAGATAAACCTAAGATATGGGAGAATTATCCTGGATAAACAACCTCCCCCTCCACATAGGGAAGTTGAGGAAGAAAGAGAAGTAGCAACCTTAAATTCAATTGACCCTTTCTTGAGAGATTAACCCAACAACTCCAGCCTACCCAAGAAGAAACTTAACTTCTCAAAGAATTGAAAAATCTATGTGTAAAGATCCCCCTTCTCTAGGAAATCAAAGATGTTCCCATTTACAATAAGGTTATTAAGGAGAAGTGCTTCAAGCATCCAAGAAGAATAAAAAGGGATGCCCCTACCATTAATGTCATTGGGCAGTTGTCTGACTCAATGCTGGGGCAAGTAATATGTCCAAAGGATTTGCTATGTGGAAGTCATGTAGTAGATGTGCACATGAATGGCACCATTGTCCCACACACTTTGATTGATCTTGGGCTGCCATTAATGTGATGACCAAGGATACCATGCTCAAGCTCAACCTTTAAGGGTCATTAAGGAAGACCAAAACAATTCTACAAGTTGCAGACCATTCCAGCGTTACCCCTAAGGGAATTGTGGAGGATGTGATGGTCTTTGTTGATTCTTGGGAGTACCCTACATATTTCCTAGTTCTCCAGCCTAAGGCTAAGCTTATTGTTTACCCTTTCATTCTCGGGACGCTATGGTTGGCCACAGCTGATGCTTACATTAGCTGCAGAGCTGGGAATAATACCATCAAGAATGGGTATATCTCCAAACAATTGGTCCTATACCCTCCTACTCAACCTACCCTAGAGCATGATTTACCTTTATGGTTAGAGAAGGAGGAAGAAGATGAGGTTTACTCTGCCCAACTTTATGCTTTGGAAGCAACCATAGGAGGAGGACAACAAGATGAGGATGACTTAATTGAACACCTGCTCCAATGTCCAACTCCTAGTTCATTACCATTAGAAGAAGTAAGGGAAGCCCAGAACAATCATCCGATTGACTTATGCTTGGCCAGTTCCAACCCACTCCATGTCAAAGCCATAGAATTTTTCCTAGAGAAAACTTTGAACATCAATCCATCTCTTTCTACTTTAGAAAAGGAAAAGCTATGCAACATGTTGAGAGAGAACCTAGAAGCCTTCACTTGGAGTTATAAGGAAATGAAGGGAGTACACTCCTCAGTGTGTACTCACCACATATACATCAAAGAAGGTTGCAAGCCAGTCACGCAACCACAAAGGAGGATTAATCCAACTCTTAAAGACATATTCAAAGAAGAAATGTAAAAACTACTAGATGCAAGATTCATTTTCCCTATCTCTGATAGTAAGTGGGTCTCTCCTTTATTGTTAGTTCCCAATAAAAATGGTAAGTGGAGGACTTGTGTTGATTATAGGGAGTTGAACAAAGCTTCAAAGAAGGACCATTTTCCCCTACCCTTCATTGACCAAGTGCTATATGGCCTAATAGGGAAGAAATTCTTTTCTTTCCTAGATGGATTTAGTGGGTACAACCAAATCAAAATCTGCCCGAAGACTAGGATAAGACCACATTCACCTGTCCTTGGGGTACTTTTTCCTATAGGTTCCTTTTTGCCTATGCAATGCTCCTGTCACTTCCCAGAGAGTATTCTTGAGTATTTTTTCTAAATTAGTACATGATGTTGTGGAAATATCTATGGGTGATTTTACACCTGATGGCTGTGATTTCCAAGAAACCCTGACTAACCTAGGCAAAGTATTACACAAATGCATTGAAATGAATCTATCTCTCAGTCCAGAAAAATGTGAATTCTTAATGACTAAGGGGACTGTGCTAGGTCATTTAATATCTTAGCAAGGACTACAGGTGGACCCAAACAAAATAGCAATCATCAAAAGGGTCCCACCTCCACAAAACTAGAGAGATGTTAGGATTTTCTTAGGGTTAGATGGATACTATCAAAGGTTCATAAAGGACTTCAGGAAGTTGGCCTCTCCTTTGTTTGGGTTGTTGGCAAAAGATTCTGAGTTTATATGGTCAAAGAACTGTTAAGAGGGCTTAAACATTCTAAAGGGTAAATTAAACACTGCACCAATCTTTAGAGGCCCAAATTGGGCCCTCCTTTTTCATATTCATGTTGATGCCTCCCTGTTATAGACATTTTTGTGCCTTACATCATTGAGCATGAAATGTCCATAATCCAAGGGATCCAAAGTCCCTAAAAGAGTTGTTCCTACCCCTAAAGGAACAAGGTCAACAAAAGACATCTTCTCCCAGAAGTTCTCCACCAAAAACAACCCAGAAATGGTCAAATCAGGATCAATTCAATGGCTCCACTAGCTGCCTGCGTTGAAATGCAGAGGTTACACTGGCTAGGTGCACTACAACGCAGGTAGAAGCACTACCAGGGTGCGCTGAGTGGGAAATGACAAATGGCAAGTTCATTCAATGAGGTGGAGATACCTTGGAAGCTTCCAGAATCTTCCTCAATGACACTTGCCTCAATGAATTCAACCAAGTGATGAGTAAGAGGTTCTCAACCTCCAAGTGGAAGCAAGAACTGACAGAGAGAAGCCACAAGTCAAAACATAAGCTGACTCATCCTCTCTGCTTACATCTATATATGGATCTCTCACCCAGAGGTTCAATGGGGAGGCTGGAATTTTGTACTTTGCAGAGAATTGCTGTTGGTTTGAGATTGAGATTAGTACATTGGGTGATTTATGCTTTGTTGGAGGAGAGGAAGGAATTCCTTTGCTGGGAGGTAGATGTTGGATCGGGACTCACTTGGTTGTATCTCCTCTTGAACCTTGTTATCATATCAATAAAGCTATTTGAGTTTCTCCTATATGCTTGTATTTCAATGATGTTTTGTTATATTTGCATATTTAGTTTATATCTGATCCTAAACTAGTTATGAATGTGCATCTATATCTTTTGTGTAGTTTTCCTCTCTTGTGATCTTACAGGAACTGGGTGACGCTGGACCAGTGAAAGAGCAGGCAGCGGGAAGCGAACAAAAGAGAGAGTGATTGGATCGACAAACTAGCGGAAGACACCGGTTATTTACATCCTTCTTTCTCTATTTACATCTCATAAAGAAGAATACTCAGATAGTTTTCCTTGTTTGTTGCTAAGGCACTATCACCTCTTAGAGTGGGATAGGGGCATTCCGAAATGGATACTTTTCCGAACAAAAAATTGGCGACTCCGCTGGGGAAAGTATCTTGATAGTTTATTTGTGTTTCTATTGCTATTCATTTCATAAACTCAAGAGTGCCGAATCGAACTGCATTTGCCATTTACAAATGCAAAGTAGAGATCAGCTACTCTAGTCCATTCGCTGAGCCTGTTTATGATCTGAACAGCTGATCCACAAGTGCTCTAATAGCCCTTTGTGATAGATCTTAGTCCTCCTATAAATCATCCTTCTAATTTTACCTAATTGATAACTTTTATCCGGCCAAAAATCGTGGATTAAACTGCAAACCGTGACCCAGAACCCAGAAACAACTCCCGTTTCTGCTTCAGCGCAGACTCTGTGAAGAGATTCTGCATTTCAATGCAGGTCCTGTGAAGGCTACCTGCGCTGAAATTCAGTTTCTCTGTGTTGAGGGTGCGCTGATCAGTCTTTACCTTGTGCAGCTGTGGTTCCCTGCTTCCTTTTGCTCAGTTTTATCTCTGTTTTTTGCAGCCTGTTATCAGTCAGTGTACCTATCTGAAACCCCTTTTCTTTGCCTCAATTCCACCTCAGTTGTATAAAGAAACTGTATTTGTTCTTTGTGTATTTGTTACATCATTTGCAGTTTCCCATTACAAAAGTAAACTAGTCATACTGTCGCCCTTAGATCTAGACCTGTCGTAAGTGTCGTTTTGATCTTAGGAGTGAGTTTGTTTGCTATTCACAGTTGATTACGCTTTTACTTTTGTCTTTTGGTTTGAATTTATGCATTTCAAGTGTCGAAACAAGTAAATCATAAAGTGTCGTAATCGTCTTTTTGATTTCGAAAAAGGAACTTGTTTGTGTTTTTCACTTGAAATCGAATTCAAATTTGTACAACAGCTTTCCTTTTAGGCATCAAAATTAAGAAAGTGAAAACAAATACATGCATATGTGCATTTACATTTTGACAGTTTGTATGTTGATTTAGGGAAAAGTGCATTACTGTGTGCTCTATGCTCTTTGAGAAAAGATGGTGTCTTTATTTTCCCCTTGTAGCTAGGATTTTCATTGTTGAAAAGATATAAAAGCTTGCTTATCATCTTTAGACTGCATTTAGGAATTGTATCATACATCTCGTGGTGATCCAAAAAGGAAAAACTTCTAAGAAAGATCAACCTAAAATAAATTGAATGAACTTAACAACGCTTTGTAACATAACGCACAACATAGAGGTCTAGGCTAGAGACGTGTTCCAGCGTCGTAAAACCTGGTCACTGGTCGCCTCACTGATGGTTGGGTGATTCCTCCTGAGAGACGATAAGTGCCAGTACGGACTGTGCTCCCATGTACCGTCGCGTATATATTGGGAGACCCCTATAGGAATATAACCTTTATCCATAGGAAGCCGTGTCGGCCGCCCTACTGATCGCAATGCACTGAACACAGCATTCGGGAAGATTGACCGCCCGTACCCTAAAAGGTATTCTGCAGTTTTGCGAAAATTTTGGCACACCCTCTACCTAGAACTCCAGAGCAATTCCTTTTGGCCTTTTTCAGACTCTATAACGGAAAAAGTCCATCCGAGCATTTGTCACTTCGGGCTCGTTAAAACATCGAAGGAGACTAGAGCCATCTTTAACTTTTTCTCGACTCTTTAAAATTGAAAAAGCAAGTTGTGTCTAAGCGTCGTTAAAATTTATTTTAAACGGAACAATCACCCCTTTTTCCTGCATTGATCTTTAGGTTGAGAAAATGGAGCCCACCAACCAAGGAATTCTCCTTGGTGGAAATCCTAGTCCCTTCTCCTCTTGGGGAGATGTTGGTGCGCCCCATATGGCCACATTGTCGCTTCCAGGACTGACAATTGGCCTGCTGGTCTGGCTCTTCTCAACCAATGTCGTTCAGAACACCACTATTCCTAAACAGTCGAATCAACAATTAGACGAGTCCAGAATTTCCCACCAACCTTCTACTTCATATAATTCTTCCTCTCTTCCTTCCTCTTCGCGTGACGGAACTGGTAAAACTAAAAACCAAGTTCCTAAGGAGAAGAAGGAAAAGAAGAAGAAAGAGAAAAAGAAGAAGGAGCCAAAGGCAAATAAGGGAAAACAAGTGTCATCTGATGAAAATCCACACACAACACTGACCAGGCCTAAATCACCATGTGTCATCTGCAAGGGAGACTACTTTCACAGAGATTGTCCCTGCATCCCTCGGATACTAAAGGACTGGTCTCCCCATTTGCACAATCCGGTGTCGTCAACCTCTGATAGTCATGTTGAAAGTACACCGTCAACTAGCGAAAGTGAAGTTCTGGGACAGAAAGGGAGGGCTAGACCTCCCTGTAGACTGTGCGAAGGAAACCATGCCCTCCACCGTTGTCCCTTCTTAGACGAGGCTAAAAGAGTCTTGGAAGATCGTCCGGTTTCACCGTTACGACTTCCTCCTGGATATAAAAAACTCTTGCCAAGTCCTTCGTTAGTTGAAAATCCAGCTGGCCCGCTCAAGTGGTCAGCTGAAGCGTCTATCATTGAGGATAAACCGACTGAATCCATACCCGACGAAAGTCAAAAGGTCGAGGTGGCAGTTGACCCGGTCTTGCCTTCAGAGGATTTATCTTCGAATGATACAGTCACTGAAGAGGATAAGGATGACACCATCCAGATTCTTTTCATCAACACAGACTCCAACGAACACGGGGGCAATGCACCCATTCCTTTATCGCAGGAAGGAAGTTCGTCAGAGCGATATCCGGCCGTCTACTCGGTCCCACCACCAAGCAACCTGGTTGTGTCCTTCGACTGGAACCAACTAGGCAGACCCCGCTTGCCAGCCAACATACCATTCAAAATTATCGTTCAAATATATAGGATGGTAATGGTTGGCACCATCATTGATGAAGGGGCATCTGTGAGTATCCTTTCCTCTATTGCTTGGAAAGCGCTTGGTTCGCCAGCACTTTTGCTTGAAATGAGAAATCTATCAAGATTCGATAAAGGAACCAGTCGACCTTTAGGGATCCTCCCCAATGTGCCTATCACATTGAAAGGGAAGACCGTTCAAATGAACGTGATGGTCATTCAAGGACCCTTGGATTATAACCTACTCCTTGGACGAGACTATATATATTGCATGGGAGCCATCGTCTCCTCACTCTTTAGAGTAATGTGTTTTCCGCACGAAGGAAGATTGGTCAAGCTCGTGGACCAGCTTTCATTTCCTGGATCACGCATCGCAAATAGTCATATACCATCCCTAAATGGTCTCTTCACGCAAGAAATGTCTCAACCCATGGTCCGTCCTCCCGATGAGTGCGAGTGATTCGAAAGGATATGACTGGAACCCAGGGGGCATGCATCCTGGTCTGCTTTGGCAGGAAAACTTTGGGTATAGAGTAGGTTTGCGCAGGTTAAAGCCTTGGTCGTGTTTGCACCGTCACCTCCACTTTTCCATTGGTCGATCATTCACCTCCATTTGATTGTTTACCCATTTTGAGGAACAGCTGCGAAGAGTGATTTCACTAGCCATCCTTGTGACACTGCCGTGATTGGAAAATTCCATACCTTACCTGGAATCAGCTGCTAACCCGTTTATCACTCGTTCCTCAAAAGACGAGTCTTCTTTAAGCTCTTTTCATTTGACTCGTAAAATATGAAAAGATTGCCGAGTTTTGGCCTTCCAGCTCGTTAAAGCAACCGGAAGTGCTATCCCTCCTCTAGATTTCAATCTTTTTGGACGTGAGGGATTATTGAACAAAAAGATCGAGCGCTTGTTTTGTTCGGCTCGTTAAAACTATCGAAAATCCATCCCTTCTATATTGTTTTATACTTTTTTGGACTTAAGGGATCAGATGACGAAAAAGGAACTTTGGAGTTATCTTTACATACCTTTTTAGACTCTCTAAAAATGAAAAGGGACCGAGTTATCTTTGTTGTTAAACTCGTTAAAAAACATTAATAGCGATAAACTTGTCTTTAGACAAGAACGAGTTTCACTATCGCTAGGCTCGTTAAAACATAGCGATGGGTTTGCCCGAAGGGAAAATTATAGAACAAGCATATGTTATCCTCCTCAAGCTTGAAAAAATAAAGAGGTACTGGTCAGAAATGACTAGGGAAAAATTGGGAGAAACTCAAAGAACTTTTATTGGTAGCAAGTCGCTCTTGAACATGACACCTCCACTCCATGCCTGAGTCGGGTTGGGTTGTTTCATTCACCGGTCACATCACCATGGTCTCACCATACCATCCATCTTTGGGGTAAATGCTACCAATCCATCACACAAGTGTCGCCGATATGTTCAAGAGAAGTCATCCAGAGAAGTCAATCGTGTCCCATCCACTACCATACATTATCCTTCACCCTTTCATGACCGCCACCCTGAACCATATATCCTCAGATCGTTTTCACCTCCATCAAAATCATTTGCTCCATTCTGTGTCACTGATGTGGGATACATTAAGGCCCTCCTTTGATGGATCGCTTCTTGTCGACATCAGCTCATTATCCAAGAAGTTGATCTAGGAACACACCCTTCAGTACTTTGAAACTTGCATACCTCAATGGCAAGTTTCTCACTTCCGGCGACAGGTATACATCAATGACCTTCGACCGAAAGATTTTGCGTGGTGTTCGACGCCAAGTCCTTTATTCACACCACGTGAATTGTACTACAGTACCTTGAGGGTCATTATCATTATCGGTGATTCCTCTCGCGCTTGTTAACAGTTTACATCATTGACTGGTAATCAAGCGATGTCTTTCCATGTTCGACTTCAGAACGTTTCTCACATGGATCGACTTGTACTTAGAGTGAAGATTGAACGAGATTGAAGACCCCGGATCTAGTTTCATCCATCCGGGCTGCGATATATATTCAAAAAAAATAAAGACATTGACATGTACAACATTGCAGCAGATAATCATCCTACCAAAAGGATGGTGATTTCATCAAAATCATCAGTCTACCATCAGACGATTGTCTGTTCTATGTACAGAAAAATAAATTTATAAAGCTGAGCATGGGAATGCCCGCCTCAGCTAGATCATGAAAGCAGTATGAAAAATAATGTCTTGTATTGTATCTTATTACAGGTCTCCTCCCAGCATTGGAAGAACTTCGGATCCTCCTAATAAAGCATTTCACCCGATAAACGGCCTCATACTTTAGGGGGCAAACTATTATAGACATTTTTGTGCCTTACAGCATTGAGCATGAAATGTCCATAATCCAAGGAATCCAAAGTCCCTAAAAGAGTTGTTCCTACCCCTAAAGGAACAAGGTCAACAAAAGACAGCTTCTCCCAGAAGTTCTCCACCAAAAACAACTCAGAAATGGTCAAATCAGGATCAATTCAATGGCTCCACTAGCTGCCTGCGTTGAAATGTAGAGGTTACACTGGCTAGGTGCACTGCAACACAGGTAGAAGCACTACCAGGGTGCGCTGAGCCGGAAATGACAAATGGCAAGTTCATTCAACGAGGTGGAGAGACCCTGGAAGCTTCCAGAATCTTCCTCAATGACACTTGCCTCAATGAATTCGACCAAGTGATGAGTAAGAGGTTCTCAACATCCAAGTGGAAGCAAGAACTAACAGAGAGAAGCCACAAGTCAAATCATAAGCTGAATCATCCTCTCTGCTTACATCTATATATGGATCTCTCACCCAGAGGTTCAATGGGGAGGCTGGAATTTTGTACTTTGCAGAGAATTGCTATTGGTTTGAGATTGATATTAGTACATTGGGTGATTTATGCTTTGTTGGAGGAGAGGAAGGGATTCCTTTGCTGGGAGGTAGATGCTGGATCGGGACTCACTTGGTTGTATCTCCTCTTGAACCTTGTTATCATATCAATAAAGCTATTTGAGTTTCTCCTATATGCTTGTATTTCAATGATGTTTTGTTATATTTGCATATTTAGTTTATATCTGATCCTAAACTAGTTATGAATGTGAATTTCCTTTCTTGTGATATTGCAAGAATTGGGTGAAGCTGGACCAATGAAAGATCAGGCAGTGGGAAGCGAACAAAAGAGAGAGTGATTGGATCGACAAACTAGTGGAAGACACCGGTTAGTTATATCCTTCTTTCTCTATTTACATCTCATAAAGAAGAATACTCAGATAGTTTTCCTTGTTTGTTGCTAAGGCACTATCACCTCTTAGAGTGGCATAGGGGCATTCCGAATTGGATAATTTTCCCAACAACACTCCCATAAAGCCATAGGAGCATCCTTAGGTCAAGAAGAGGAGAAATTTTCCTTTGCCATCTATTTTATCAGTAAGAACCTGTCAAAGGCTAAGCTAAAATATACTGTGACTAAAAAGGAACCCTTGTCTATTGTGCATTCATTGAACAAATTTACACATTACATTACCGGCTATCAATTTTTTTTTCATACTAATCATGCTGCAATAAAAAACAAACCAGATGTGAATTCTAGAATTATAAGATGGTTTCTTTTATTATAGCAGTTTGATCTAACTATCGTTGATAAGCTTGGTGAGGAAAATGTTGTTGCTAACTTTCTATCTAGAATGAATATGCTTGTAGGAAAAGAAGGAATGGTGGATGACTAGTTACCATATGAACATTTTTTTGATATTTCAGTTCTCTCCCCATGGCCTGCTGATATAGAAAACTATTTGGTATTAGCATAGTTCCCACCAAACTTTCCCTCTAAAGAAAAGAGAAAGATAGTCAGAAAGAGCACCCTATTCACCTGGATTGGGGGTAATTTGTTCAAACTTGGCCTAGATAAAATCTTAATAAGTTGTGTAAGGGAAGAGGAAGTCTTTGAAATCCTTCTAACCTATCATAATGGGGCTTGTGGAGGTCACTTTGCAGCAAAGAGGACAACATTCAAAGTGTTGCAAGTAGGCTATTATTAGCCTACTCTTCATCAGGATGTGAAAACATATATTAGTCAGTGTGATCAGTGCTAGAAGATGGGAAATCCTACTCCAAGAGATGAAATACCCCTACAACCTCAAGTGACTTTGGAGCCATTTGACAAGTGGGGAATGCACTTCATTGGACCTATCAACTGTGCTTCAAAGCAAAAACAACACATCACTGTGTGCATTGATTATTTGACTAAGTGGGCTGAAACCAAGGCAATTAAGGAAGAAACAGAAGAGAAGGTGGCAAAGTTCCTAAGGGAGAATATATTATACAAATTTGGGTACCCTAGGGAGCTAGTCATAGCCAAAGCAACCAGTTTACCTCCAGGATGATTGAAGAATTGCTCAGCCATCACAAAATCAAGCATATGAGGTTGTCCCTATCATGCACAAGCTAATGGGCAAGTGGAGGTGACCAACAGGGCATTGGTGAACATATTAACCAAGGTAGTGAGTAGCAGCAGGAAGGATTAGGCAAAGAGACTGGTTGAGGCCACTTGGGCCTATAATACAAAATGGAAGACCACCACTGAAGTTACACCCTATGAGCTGGTCTATGGGAAAAAGGCTTTGCTGTACATTGAGTTTGAATATAACACATTGAGGATGGAAGCCCAACTAGGTTTGGATCTTAGTCATTCACAGAAGGAAAGGTTGTTACATGTGAATGGCTTGGATGAATTTAGAGTGTAGGCCCAATTACATACAAAGATAGTTCAACTTCAGAGGAAGATATGACATGAAAAACATATTAAGGAGAAGCAATTTCAAGAGCGTGACTGGGCATTCTTATACGATTCAAGGTATAAAGACTTCAAGGGAAAGCTAAGGACAATATGGCTGGCTCGGAACTTATGTGGTGGAAAGATGCCATGACAATGGTTCAGTGCAAAGTAGAACTATTGACGAAGAAGCCATTCCATTGCTAGTTAATAAACACTAATTGAAAATGTACAATAGAACACATGTTTCATTAAATTTGGAATTAAATAATGGATTTAGAATTTCAAAATAACTAAAAAAATCAATTCTAGTGATGTCCTTGTAATAAACATTTTCCAATTTTAATGAAATATGTGTTATATGCCTTTATAAAAACAAGAGTTCATTGACAATATCAATAAGATAGTGATGATAGTGGAGCAAGTTCCAGCTCCTCCCTCCTCAGGTCACTGAAAAAGAAAAAAATAATAAGGATTCAGGTGAAAACCTCCATGAGGTGCCTGAGTCCCATATTTGGGTTGAAAACATCATGAAGTGGCCCAAGGATGAGAAAAATGAAAAGGATAAGAAGATCCCTAGGTGAAAACCTTCCTTGAGGCACCCAGGGTAGATATCTAGGTTGAAAACGTCTCTGAGGTAGCCTAGGTGTTATATATATATATATATATATATATATATATATATATATATATATATATATATATATATATATATAATAAAAGAACAAAAAAACATAATTGTTTTTTGCAGGTGGGTGAGAAAGACAAGCAAGGAGCAAAGAAAAGATCCAAAGGGAACCCTCCCTCATAGATATTCATCTCCTCCACTCCTTACCATGCATCCCTCCATCAATCCCATTGTTTTTCACTTCATTGCTTCAATTCAGGTGAATATTGTGTTTTCTAATAGAATCACCTCAACCATTACCATCATCCCTGCATCCACATACACTGCTACTCCATCTATCAATTCATTACAACATCCTCACAACACTATCCAGTAAAATGATCAAGAAATTCTAAAGGAGACACCAAACATTGCCAAGTGGTAATCCAAGAGCTCCACAACGGAAGCAACATCAAATATAGTAGCTCCACAGCAGCAACAATAGCATTATATCTTCAGTCACACACACCTGCAAAAGCTAATAAACCATCAACAGACAGCAGAGGAGGAAGAAGAATGACCATCAACAACACCTATGATCTTTGACAACTGCAAGATAGTGTGAAGAACACAGGTAAGTATCACACTCACTCACTCATATGCATCATTTGATCAAACATTGTAAAGGTTAAGAGGTAGTTGGTTTATAAGTGAAGTGGAAAAAATGAAATTCTTTAATAAGTCAAAAGTGAATGCAAGAGTCCATAGATATAGTATTGTAATGGAAACCATTTGAGAATGCTTAAAGAATTAAGACTTGGGGCAAAAACACCAGTGCACCAAAGACTCAACATACCCTATTTCTTGATGCAATCACTCATAGACTCTAGCAGCAAAGTAAAGGAAGGAAATTCCCAATAGTTAGTTTGATCAGGATCCTCATTCAAGATTCCCTCCAAAACCTCATGATCCCTATAACATGGTCAGTCTTCAAAAACTTACCAGCAGAGGATGAAATCAAAACCCTCACGTATGATGTTAATCCTTCTGTTAGTGAGGAGGAGGAAAAACATGAAGAAGAACATATAAATGTAGGTGGGGATGAGATGGATGAAGAAGAAACTAATACAAAGAAACATGTTGAAAGAGAGCACAAGGAGGATGATGCTAAAACAGAGGAGGAAACGAAGGAAGAAAATGATGGAGATGAGAAAAAAAATACAAAAGGAAGAAGATAAGAAAAATAAAGAGGACAACTGCAAGAAAAGGAAAAACAACTAGCATATATGGCTAGACTCTCGTTGGAGACCATCCAGTGCACGATGCTAGATAAATCCTATGTTCTTTACCTCAGAGAAAATAGGCTACAATTTCATATTAAAACACTAGCACAAAGGAGCACCATGTCATTTTAGGACTGCAGACAATTAATTGATCTTTGTGATCAAAGTTCACTAGAGGATAGGGCCAAAATGGCTGAGTTTTACTTGCACAATATGGCCATCATAGACATGAATATTTGGGATCCTAACATAGAGCTAGGGGATCTAAAATTAATGGTTTTGGCATCATGGATGAACCATGAGAAGTAAAGGGTTGTAGAGATGAAAATAATATTGGCCAAAGAGAAAAATGAGCCTCTTTTTCATAAGAGCTAAGCAATCAAATCCCATGGCCCTAAACAACACCCATAGTCTAATTGAAAATAATCCTCAGCTGGCACCTAAATATCTTTCTGCCCAAGAGAAAGCAATTTCACATTTTGAAAGTATGTTTATGCCACTAAGAGATGATAATACACATTCTTGCTAAAGGAAATGGAGCACACTACCACACAGCTTGAATATCAAAGAATATAACTCCCCTCAAAGGTTGAGAGAGGTACTCAACATGACACATATGTATAAGAAATCAATGTAAAGGTTGAAGGTCAATTGTATAGGCCTAAAACTTATTCCACCACTACTCCTAAGGATGCTAGAAGGGAGAAAAGAAGAAGAGGAAAAGAGGTAGTGGGAAGAAGTCGAAAGGAGAGCAGGCTTCTATGAATAAGAAGAGGACACCACAACAGAAGCATGGGATGTGAGAGAGGATACTAGAGCCATGAAGGACATGGACATTGACTAAGTTGCTCAAATGATGAGCAAAAATTTCAGTAGGGGGTGATGATGAGCCTCATCATTGAGTAATTATATGGGCCTTAATTGTCCTTAATTCGCCTCCTAGCTTAGTCAAACCAACTATTATCATAACTTATTGCATACTTTTGATTATATTTTGTGTATGAGATGAGTTAGAGTTGGATATTTTTCTTTGTGGTCTAATTTGCATATAATGCAGGAATAAAGGATAAAAGAAAGGAAAAATGCAGGCATGGAGGACAAAAGCAAGGAAATATGGCAAAGACCTTGGTCAAAACTCAAATGGGATAAGGGAGAGTGATTATAGGAGGTAAATCCTCCTCATTTACTACCCCTCCATTCAAATGTCCCTCCATCATCTTAGAGTGCAAGCAACCATCACTTTAAGGACTAAAAGAAAACCGAGCAAAGAAAAGGACAAAATCCAGTTTATCAGATGTATAAGTAGAAGAGGCTTAGGACCTCACTAGGATTCAGACTTCTATTGCAAAAGTCTTGTTTTATTTATGAGCTGCAAATACTTGTGATAGTTTATTTTGTAATCCATGGTTTCTATGATAAAGATGTGTTTTTTTTTAGTCGGCTTTGAGTTATCTCCAAGGGCTGAAGTTCTTGGGCTAGGGTCTGACCCGAGCAACCAAAGCTCCTCTTTACTGTACATGTATGCTAGCATAGTTTCCTGGTTTTCATTGTCCATTTGCTTAAATAGCTTCCTGGTTCTATTTATTTGTTTAAATAGCTTTATGGGTTACTTTTTCATTTTCTTAAATGGATTTATGGTTCAGTTCATTTGTTTAAATAAATTCCTAGTTCTGTTCATCTACATTGTTCTTTAGTTTACTTTCATTTGTGCCTTCTTTTAGGTCACAGGTTAGTTAGAGGAAAAAGATCACTATCAGGTTGTGCGCAGGTGTCTCGTCCTCATCTCCTCCCTCTGGGACCATGACTTGAGGAAGAGACCCTTCAACAACCCCAAAAACATAGGTTTCTAGTTTTCGAATGAGCTTTGGAGTTTGTCATTTGATGCAGTTACTCGTTCACCCTCACTGTGCTTTTTTGTCATTTTCATTTAAAAGCCTCCTTCAACATGTTCTTCATGCATCACTTCATCATCATCCAATCCCCAACAAACCTTCACAATCACTATCCGATTCATTATTTTCTCCAACCTCTACCTCTCATGAAGTCTTCCACTTACTTTATGCATTTTAAGTCCCTACCATCGATCTGCCTCACCTGATCTGATGGCTATCGCTTCACCCGATCGCCAAATAGCTTGGTTGATCTCCATCGTTGATTATCCTTACCTGATCCAGCAACTATCATGCAATCTCACACAGATTAGTGCACGACTGTTATCCCCTCAATAGCACATGAGAAAAGTGGTTTTCTCGTGCTACGTGTTGTGCAGTAAGGTTAATCGTGTGAAATTTCAGACTTCTTCTTACGACCTTGAGGGAACATGAGAAAATACTTACCGCCTTGTAAACCTCCTCCATCATTTCCATACGTTTCCTTTTCTTGCAATATGATCTTCGTTGTCCATATCTTGAATTAATCCACACGATAAGATATCAGCCATTCATCGCGTGCGTTGATCCTGTTCACCCATATAGTCACTTAATCCATGCGATAAGATCTCATTCATTCATCACTTTGTTATGCTGTCTACCCATCTCTTCACCTAATACCTCGCGATATGATCTCAGCCATTCATCACTTCGTTACCCTATCTGACCATCTCTTCACTTAATCCCTCACTATACGATCTCATTTGTTCATCACTTCGTTACCTTGTCCTTCCATCTCTTCACTTAAATCCCTTGCGATATGATCTTTGCTGTTCATTTGCTTCATTAACCCTGTTCATCCATTTCTTTGCTTAAATCCCCGCGATAAGATCTACACCATTCATCTTCCATTCATTCATCAATCTAACAGTCCCTATGCGCTACTATGTCCTTACATCCTCCTTTCACCAATTTTGATATCTGACTGCTTTTTCTGCTTGAAACCCAATTTAGCCTAAGTTTCTTTGCTACACCTTAGTATAGCTTAATGATCTTTTCTTCTGTAACTCAGATAACAACATTAGGTTAGTGATTAATTTAGTAATTTTTCTTAGCATAGTTGTTTAATTCGTTAATTAGGGTATGGTGTTGTTTATCGTTACATGTTGTTTTCTTCAATGTTGTAGTAGAAGTAGCTCTCCCTTAGGATAGATTTTCTCTTCTTCCATCGAAAAGTTAAGATTTGTCTAACCCTATAGAAGTCTAGCTTGGAACACTTAGGGTCTCTTGTCAGATGAGCAGTGACAACAGGTAATACCTTCACTTTTACTTGTGCATATAACACTATCACCTCCAAGTTTGTATGAACCCTAGGTTGATAAGTAAAGATGGTAGCCCTAGGAGTTGCAAAATCCTTGTTGCAATACCTAGGCTCATCAACTATTGCTTCATCCGATCACAAACTAGCTTGGCCGATCTCCACTGTTGATCATCCCCTCCTAATCCAATGGCTATTGCGCAATCTCGTGCAAATTATTGAACAACCATTATCCACCAAAGAGCAAGTGATAAAAGTGGTTTTCTCGTGCTACATGTCACGTAGTAAGCCTAATCGTGTGAAATTTTAGAATTCTACTTACAGCCTTGAGGGCGCGCGAGAAACTATTTACCGCCTTAGAAACCCACTCCATAATTTCTGTACATTTCTTTGTCCATGATATGATCTCCACTGTCCATGCTCTGGTTAATCTTTTCCGTCCATATCTTGACTTCATTTGCACGATAAGACCTCATCTGTTCATCCTATGCGTTACCCTATCAACCCATCCCTATTTGTGATAAGATCTCCACTGTTCATCTACTTCATTAATCCCGTTCATCCATTTATTCACTAGAACCCGCGTGATAAGATCTCCACCGTAGATCTTCTACTCATTGATCGATCCAACAGTCCCTATGCACTACTGCGTCCTTACGTCCTCCTTTCACTGATTTCGACCTTCGATTTATCTTCCACTTGAAAACTGATTTAGCTTAAGTTTCTTTGCTTACACCTTAGTATAGTTTGATTCTCTTTACCTCTGCAACTTAGGTAGAAACATTAGGTTAGTGTTGATTTATCAATTTTGTTAGCATCGCTGTTTAGATGGTCAGTTACATTATGGTGTAGTTTAGAATTACATGTTGTTTTCTTCACTACTATAGTAGAGTAGCTCTCTCTTAGAATAGGTTTGCTCTTCTTCCATCAATGAATTAAGCTTCTTATGACCCTATAGAAGTCTGGCTTGGAACCCCTGGGGTCTCTTGCTAGATAAACAGTGACAACAGGCAAGACCTTCAATTCTACTTGTGCATATAGCACTATCACCTCCAAGTTTGTATAAACCCTAGGTTGATAAGTAAAGTTGGTAGCTTTGGGAGTTTTAACATTATTGTTGCAATACCTAGGCTCATCACTTTTTGGTGATGAGCCTCATCATTGGATAATTATATGGGCCTTAATTGGCCTTAATTCACCTCCTAGCTTAGTCAAACCAACTATTCTCACACCTTCTTACATACTTTTGATTATATTTTGTTTATGAGATGAGTTAGAGTTGGATATTTTTCTTTGTGGTCTAATATGCATATAATGCAAGAATAAAGGATAAAAGAAAGGAAAATGCAAGCATAAAGGATAAAAGTAAGGAACTATGCTAAAGAGCTTGGTCAAAACTCAAATGCAAGAAGGGAGAGTAATTATAGGAGGGAAATCCTCCTCATTTACTACCCCTCCATTTGAATATTCCTCCATCATCTTGGAGTGCAAACAACCACCAATTTGAAGACTAGAAGACAACCAAGCAAGTGAAAGTGACACAAGACCAATTTTTCTTGTGTGCGGAGCCAAGCCTCCCTAATGGGAACGAAGTTGTCAGAGACTTCACATGTATAAATAGAGAGGCTTAGGGACTCAGTAGGATTCATACTTCTATCGTAAAAACTCTACTTTATTTTTGAGCTGCAAGACTTGTGACAGTTTGTTCTGTAATCCATGGTTTTCATAATGAGAATGAGTTCTGTTTCAAGCCAGCTCTGAGTTAACTCAGAGGACTGAAGCTCTTGGGTTAGAGCCCAACCCGAGCAGCCAAATCTCCTCTTTACTGTACATGTATGCTAGCATATATTTTTGGTTATGTTCATTTGTTTAAGTATAATCATGGTTTTCTATTTTATTTGTTTGAGTAGCTTCATTTTCATTACAGTAATATAGCGTAAATTATTCATGTTATTTTTGTTCTTTTACTTCAGTAGCTACATTTACTGTAGTTTATTTCCATTTATGCCTTATTTCAGTTTACATATTAGTTAGGAGAAAAGATCACCATAAGGTTGTGCGCAAGTGTCTCAGCCTCATCTCCTCCCTCTTTGACCATGACTTGATGAGGAGACCCTTCAGCAACCCCAAAAAAACATGTTTCTTTTCCTCGCATGAGCTATGGAGTTTGTCATTTGATGTAGTTACTTGTTTAACTTCATTGGTTTTCTCTGTTGTTTTCATTTGAGATGCCTTGAGCACATTCTTCATGCATTGTTTCATCACCGTCCAATCCACAAAAAACCTTCCCAATCATCGTACGATTCATTATTTTATCCATTGCGTGAAGTCTTCCAATTACTTTATGCACTTTAAATCCCAACCATCGATCTGCCTCTCTTGATCCAACGGCTATTGCATCACCTAAACACTTTAGGCACTTTAAAGCCCAACTATTGATCTGCTTCGCTTGATCTGATGATTATCACTTCACTTGATCACCAACTAGCTTGGCCGATATCCACCATTGATCAGCCCCGCCTAATCCAACGACTATCGTGCAATCTCCCACAGATTATCCACCCGAGAGCACATGAGAAAAGTGGGTTTCTCATGCTACGTGTCGCATAGTAAGGCTAATCGCATGAAATTTCAGAACTCTGCTTATGGCCTTAAGGGCACGCAAGAAACTACTTACTGCCTTAGAAACCCGCTCCACTGTTTCCATAAGTTTCTTTGTCCAGTGATGTGATCTCTACCATCCATCCTCCAGTTAATCTTGTCCACCCATCTCTTGACTTAATTTGTGCGATAAGACCTTAGCCGTTCATCCTAAGCGTTACCCTGTCTGCCCATATCTTGAATTAATTCTTCACGATAAGATCTCCATCGTTCATCTACTTCATTAACCTTATTCAGCCATTTATTCACTTAAGCCCCCACGCGAAGATCACTTTTCATCTTTTTCTCATTGATCGATACAACGCTCCCTATGCGCTATTGCGTCCTTATGTCCTCCTTTCACTAATTTCGACCTCTGATTGCTCTTCTGCTTGAAAACAAATCTAGCTTAAGTTTCTTTGCTTGCACCTTAGTATAGTTTGATGCTCTTTACCTCTACAACTTAGATAGCAACATTAGGTTAGTGTTGACTTACCAATTCTGTTAGCATAGTTGTTTACATGGTTAGTTAGGTTATGTTGTAGTTTTGCATTACTTGTTGTTTTCTTGATTACTGCAGTAGAGTAGCTCTCTCATAGAATAGGTTTTCTTTTCTTGCATCAAAGAATTAAGCTTCTTCTGACCCTATAGAAGCTTGGCTTGGAACCCTGGGGTCTCTTTCTAGATAAACAGTGACAACGGGAAAGACCTTCACTTCTACTTGTGCATATAGCTCTGTTACCTCCAAGTTTGTGCGAACCCTAGGTTGATAAGTAAAGCTAGTAGCCCTGGGAGTTGTAGCATTTTTGTTGTAATACCTAGGCTCATCAATTTTCAATGATCTTTCAGGGTTGAGTTCCTTTCTCTTGACACGAGTAGGGTTTGAGTAAGCTAAGCATAAATCAATCTTGTGGTTGTCCTTGGTTTCTTTCTCCTGAGACATGGTGTTGGGATTTTGGTTTTGGAGGATGTGTTTAAGTAAATCATATTCATCACATTGTCCTCCTCTTATGGCAGTTTCTAGGGTATATATTTGGGAGGACTAGAATTCATCTTCTTCATCCTCTTCTAGCCATAAAGGTAAGTCATGTTCTAGAGATGGCTGAGCAGGAGGGTACAAGACAAACTGCTTGGACATTTGCCCATTTTTTATGATCATATTTCTAGCCCTGTAGCTTATGCAAGAATCGACAATGGCTAACAGAGGCCTCCCAAGGATGAGAGGATAACCATTGAATTTGGTCTTAGGTTGGAGAACTAAGAAGACCAAAGGGTATTCCTAGGAATCAATGTAGATCATAAGATCCTCAAGAATCCCCTCAAGGGCTACTATGGATCAATCTGCAAGTTGAAATATTGTCATGGTATTCCTTAATAATCATTAGAGATTCAGTTTGAGCATGGTGTCCTTAGTCATTACATTAATGGAAACCCCAAGATCAATCAAGGTAGGGGGGACAATGGTGCCATAAACATGCACATCTACTATAGCGCTCCAAGGATCTAAATACTTTGGGAATATTACCTACCGCTGCATTAAGTGGGATAGCTATCCAATGACATTAATGGTAGGGGTGTCTCTTTTCCACCTCCTTGGATGTATGAAACAGTTCTTTTTGATCAACTTGTTGTAAATGGGGACATCTTTGATAGCTTGGAGAAGCATGATTTTAACACAAATTTTTCAACTCACCCAAAATTTTAGTTTCTTCTGGGGTGTGTTGGACTAGATGGGTTAACCTTTCAGGAAAGGGGGCTGGATTCATTCTAGGCACACTTTCCTCTCTTTCCTCCTCACTCTCCCTAGGTAGAGATGGAGGTTTCTTATCTGTGAGCACTCTCCTAGATCTATGTTTTATTTCATGAATTTGCATAGCATAGGTAGGGAAGGATGCTTCTCCATTGTAAACCTATTCTTCATGTTTATTTTTTAGGTTCGGGTTTCTCTAGGCAGGCATTTGAGGTTGTTTAGCTAGAGCATGGTGTATAAGCTGTGGTTGAGAATGAGGTGAAGGCAATAAAGATTTAGCTTGGTTTTATGGGGACCTCCACCCCTGGGGTGGTGCATTCCATTGAGGTTGTGGAGGATTATATGGCTGAAATGGTTGGTTGGCCGATTTGGAATGGTATTGAAGTGCAAAATACCAGGGCGAAGGTGTATACTAGGAAGGATGAGCTGGGGGGAACCAAGGGGGAATGAATTTGTTTTAATTAGGGTTGTAATATGAATGGGATGACCCTTGCATGCACTGTTGGTATGGTTGAGGTCCATGAGGCCTCCTTTGATTAATATAACAGAGTTGTTCAATAACCCCTTCAGTTCCCTGATACACAACTTTTAATCAAGGAAGGGAAGGGCACTTTTCCGTGGAGTGATTTTACTCACAAACTGAGTCAATTTCTGTAAGGTTTAATGGACATTCATTCCTAGGGTGCCTCCTTGTGCATCTAGGGAATAATAGGGATAATTCTCTCTCTACTTCATCCTGCTTCCATTTGATTTGAATAGAGTCTATTTGTAGAGAAAGGGTTTGCAACATTTCACTCTTAAAGTCTTCCAACGTGTTCCCAATTTCACTTTTTATGGATTTGTTGGAAGGGGACGAATTGGCCACTGCTTGGCTAGCCCTACCTTTCTTTCTAGCTTCCCTATAATGATTCTTGAAAATTGTCTTGATATCATCATGGGTAAGCTGGTAGATGTACCCTCCTGACAACAAGTTGAGGGTTTCTAGAAGGTATTCCCTGATCCCCTTGAGAAGGAAAAACTTAAATCAGGATCAAGTGTGCACCTCGCCATTTTATAACTGAGCTGGAATCTTTCCTCATGATCTTCTAAGGACAGATCATGTACCAAGGTCATTCTAAAAATTTCCTCCTTGATATCTTTGGATGTGAAATAGTCCCTATACTTCTTGTTGAAAGCTTGTTGCATCTGAGCCTAGGTGGTGATACTATCCCCAAGTAAACCCATGAACCAACAAAGGGTTGCATCCTTGAGAGTCGATGGGAATAATTTCAACTTCTAATCATCAAAGGCGTAATCATAAGTTCTTCACATGACAACAAATTCAAAAAAAAAAGTATCTCGATCTTCTGAGGTTAGGCCATGGAAGTGAGGAAGATAAGAGGGGCTTATGTTTTTCATCTTAGCATCCCCATTAGTTTCTTTGATGAGAAAATAACCCTCAATTCTTTCCCTATCTCCCCTTTCATTTCTATTTTCAATGATTTTGTCAGTTGGAATGGTTTATTCTTATCCCCTTATAGGCTCTTCAAAAATATCTGGATGTTTGCCTAAGGGGTCCTCTAACTCACAACCATCGAAGAAGAGGGAAGGTTGGCTATTTGAATTGGTGTGGGTATTTGGTAGAAATTTTTCTAAGCTATCTCTATTCCTATGAGGCATGAAAGGAGTTTTTTTTTTCTTTTTGAGTTTTTAACTACTTGGAGAATTGAAAGAAAAAAAATGAATTTCAACTATTTACTAACTAGAACTAATTACATAATCAAATCGATAAGAAACAGTAATAAAGAAATCATAAATCCCATCTGCTCAAACACCTCCCTGACAACGGCGCCAAAAAGTGATGAGCAGTATTGCAACAAGGATGTTGTAACTCCTAGGGCAACTGACTTTACTTCATCAACCCGGGGTTCATACAAACTTTGAGGTGACAGTGTTCTTTACACAAATAGATGTAATTGGTCTAGTCTTTGTCACTATTGAGCTGGGGTGATAGACCACTAGGGTTTCTCAAACTAGCCTTCTATTGACTAGAAGAAGTCTGATTAACAATTTGGAGAATGGAAAATTATCCTTATTGGAAGAAAATAAATGGTGTCTATTGTATGAAGGAAAGACCGAAAGAAATGCTTACAAAACAACATGAAATCCTTGATCTACTTTCTAACGTACTTTGCTTGCAGAAGAACCCTATTTTAACGCATGTGAGGTTTTAACTAGTCTAAGAATGAAATCTGATCTAAAGAGTGCTAACTACTGTGTGCAAGAACAAATGTAAATAACTCTTTTTCTTTTTATGCTTTTTCTTAAAAAAATGTAAATGATAATCTTGCTTGGTTCTTTGGCAGGGGAGACAGGTGTGAAGGAAAAGGAGTATAATGGTTCAAATGACTTGGAGGGCAAGTAGGTTCCTAATCTAGGATTTAGTGATGATTTTTCACAATTCAGGCTCAAAACAAACTACCACAGGTTTTTCTGTAGGATGTCTATAGGAAGTATTAGTTCACCTATAGGATACCCTGTTTTACTACAAGAATAGATCGAAATCTTAGGGAGTGGTCTAGAAGGTGAGGTGGAGCTTGGAAAAGGTCAATAAGGAGAGAATACTGCACGGAAGTGATGGGAATTGACTTAAAACTCAAGCCAAAGCTTTAAGATGGTTAGATTTGCTCAACGAAGATATAAATTTTTCCTCATAAGACAAGAATTCGTATTGAGATATTAGTGAATTTTTGAAATCATGGGTGGATATGGCTTGACTGAGGTTGATCAGATGAGGTATCCCTACAATTTACAAAATCCTACAACAACAAACATCATGCTTGCCATTCGTATATAAACTCATGAAATCCAATAAAGTTGTACTCAAGTAAAAGAAAACAGAGTTATCACCATTTACTTGTTGACATCAATGCATGGAAATTCTTGGAACCAATATGAAAGAGAGATGCGATAAGTGCAAAACTCAAGAGATCATAGAATACAAATTGCAACTTATCCATGAAACTATAAGATAATGACCTAATTAGAAAGAAAAACCCTAAATTACACAAAAGGCAAGCATTCTGAGGTGAAAATCGCTTGCTTTCAGCCTTTTTGAAATATATTCTTATCACTATGATGATACTCTCAGAACTATTCACAAATGGAAGCAAACTAATCAAAACTACCAATACCTGCAAATTAACAATACCAAAATCACTTTAACAACTAACTATGAGATAACCTAAGCATACATATACAATAAGAAGAACTTCAGTGCCATAGACATTTTTGGGCACTGCAACCCCAAGCATAAAATGTCCATAAACCAAGGGCTCCTAAGTCCCTAAAAGTGTTGTTCTAACCCCTAAAGGAACAAGGTCAACTGATTACAGCTTCTCCCAGATGTTCTCCATGAAAAACTGCTCAGAACTGGTCAAAACTGGATCATTTCACTTGCTCCATGGCCAGGGTGCGATGCATCGCACCTTGTACACACGGGAAGTGTGTTGCATTTCAAAAATCCCTTCTATGGGGTACGATGGATGGGAAAAGAAAAGTGGCGGAGACAGTTTGCGAGGTGGATGATCATGGAATCTTCCAGAAACTTCTCCTGGGACACTTGCCTCTCAGAATCGCCCAAGGATGAGTAAGAGATCAATGAGATCTCCAAGTGGCATCAAGAACTATCAGAGAGAAGACACTAATCAAAAACCCAAACCTGACTCACACCCCGGCAAATATCTATATTTAGATCTCTCATCCCAGAGATCCAGGAGGTTGGAGGCTAGAATTTTGCATATTGTAAGGAATTGCTGTTGGTTTCCTGAGACAAACATCAGATTGTTGGGTGATCTAAGCTTTGTTTGGGGTGAAGAGGGGCTTCTTTGATGGGAGGTTGATGATGGGTCAGAACAACTGGTTGTAACTCCTCTTGGCTCTTTTCTTGTTTATCAATAAAATCTATTCAAGTTTTCCTCCATGCTTTTGTGTCATTGATGCTTGCTACATTTGTATGGTCAATTTACATCTGATCCTAGATTGTTTATGATTATAGATCCATGTCTTTGTATAGTGCTATGCTTCTGTGATCTTATAGGTACTTTGTGAAGATGGGCATGCAAGGGAGCAGGTAGCTGAAGACTATCAAAGAAGAGAGGAATCAAATCAAGAGATTAGTGCAAGACAAAGGTTGGTCTTTCTTTTCCTCTCTATCTATAATTCATAAAGGAAAAAGGAAAGTATCTTTTCTCTGTTTTTTTCTAATGCAGCTGTCACACCTTAGTGGGATAGAGCAGTTCTATATAGACACTTTTCCCTGTAACAAAATGGCCACTCCACTGGGGAGGAATTAGTTTGTTTGTTTACCATTCTTTATTGTCTATTTCATAAACTTACAGGTAGTATTCGAACTGCATTTGCCATAGCAAATGCAAAGTAGATAACTGCTACTTCAATCCAACTACTGGATTTGTTTATGATTTAAGCAACTGATTCACAAACTATCTGATTTCCCTTGTGATAGCTCTTAGATCCTCCTTAGATCTACCCCTGATTGTTGCATTACTGATTGCCTTTTGCTAAGCCAAAACCCAAGAACTGAACTGCAAACTATGAATCGAAATCCAAACGGAGTCTCGTTTCTGGCCCAGTGCAGGTACTGTTCAGAGAATCTGAACTTTAGCGCACTTCCCGAGTGGACAAGTTGCGCTGCATTTCAAATTCTCTGTGTTACAGGTGCGCTGATCAGTCTAGCTCTGTGCAGTTTTGGTTTCTGTGATTCATTCTTTCCAGTTCTATTCCTGAATTTTGCTGCCTTTGATCAACTTATATGTCTGTTTGAAACCCCGTTTCCTTGTTGTTATTCTGCCTCCTTTGTACAAAAGAACTGTAGATGTTTTTTGTGTGTTTGTTGAGTCATTTTCAGTTCTCCTTTGCAAAAGTAACATAATCGTATTGTCGTCCTTTGATTTGAAACTGTCGCAAGTGTCAATTTCAATCGTAGGAAAGAGTTTGATTGCTATTGATGGTCGATTATCCTGTTACTATTGCTTTTGGTCTGAATTTGTAATTTTCTAGTGTCAAGAACAAGTATTCATTTGAAAATCGTAAGGTTTTGTGATCGTCTCCATTTTTTATTTCAAAAAGAAACTTGTTGATATTTGTCGCTTGAAAAAAAAATTAGATTTGTGCATCAACTTTGTTTTTAGCATTCATATACTAATAAAGTCGAAAACAAATACATGCATGTGCATTTGCATATAGACAGTCTGATTGGCTTGATTTAGGAAAGTGCATTTAGAGTGTGCTCTTTGCTCTTTGTGAAAAGATTATGTCTTTCTTTTCCTTAGTAGCTAGGATTTTCATTGCACAAAGAACATAAAAAGTTTGTTTATCATCTTAGATTTCATTTTAGGAATTACATCTACATCTCGTGGTGAACCTGAAAGGCAAACTTCATAAACAAGACCAACTTAAAATAAATTCAATGAATCTAACAACGCTTTGGAACTTAACGCACAACATTTAGAAGTCTAGGCTAGAGACGTATTCCAGCGTCGTAAAGCCTGGTAACTGTTGTTCTCACTGATGGTTGGGTGATTCCTCCACTTTGAGACGATAAGTGCCAGTAGGGACTTGTGCTCCCACATACCTTCTAGTATATTTAGGGAGACCCCAATAGGCTTAATCCTTTATCCATAGGAAGCCGTGTTTGTCGCCCTATCAATCACAATGCACTGAACACAACATTAGGGAAGATTGACTATTGTACCGTAAAAAGTATTCTGCAGTTTTGCGATTGGTTTGCTAATCCCTCTACCTAGATTTCCAGAGCAGTCCCTTTCCTTCCTTTTCAGACTCCTTAATAGAAAAGGTCCATTTGATCACTTGTCACTTCAGGCTCATTAAAAATCGAAGGAGACTAGAGTCATCTTTTGTTTTTTTCTCGACTCTTAAAAACTGAAAAAACAAGTTGTGTCAAAGCGTCTAAAATTCATTTAATTCGGAAACATACTTCCCCGTTATTTTAGTTGATCGAGTAATCCGCAATCGTGGAAGAAATTCAATTGAAACCCCATCGTTTGCGGAGGCTTACGAGTCAGCCGTCTTTGTCTCTGGAATCGAAGCTAGTACAGACAAAGCGAACTCGTTTAACCGGTTCCAAATCTCCTATTAAAGTTAGAACAAGTGTTCCAACAACATCAGAGACTCTGGTTACTCCAAACATTTCTGGAATCCCAGCCTCTACAGAAGAAGTTCAGCAGCCACAGAAGGACAGTAGTACTGATCCTAGTCTGAGAGTAAACACTTGTGTTACCGAACAAGTTCCATTAACAACCGGTTCAGAGAGTCTTGCTCTTCAAACATCTGTCGCTGCCAATTCCATACCTTCTTCGGCACCAGAAATATTCTACGGACCTGACGGTCTTCCCCTTCCACCTGGTCTGATTGCCATAGAAGAGATTGTGGAAGATCCTGCAACTAGTACTCCATCGCAATTCGGAGTCGGGATCACTCTATATCCTTCTTCATCAGAAGTTAGTCTACAGCCAGCGGAAGCTCCTGTAGAATCGCTAGGTAATCTTTTGGATAGACTAGAAATGTTTGAACAACCGTCAACATCTAGGACTGTGTTGTCTCACACAGCGCTGACAGAACTCCCTGCTATCACTCCAACAATGTTCACTGGTATACCATTTGTCCCAACTAGCTCTCAACTGCTAGAAGGAGCCCACTCAGGGGCCATTTCAACAGTATGGTCTGTTCCTATTTGTTCATCCAGAATAATATCCGGAAACTCTTATGTTGAGTCTCAACAAATTGATCCATTTGGAGGCCAATTTGGGCAGTCCGGCCCTCAAGGGCAAACCATTCCCTTGAGTTCTAGATTACCACCATATGGGGCGCATTATACCCTTTCATTATCCCCTCCAGGAGGATATCCATACGAGAGTTCACAACAACATTCGGGTTATACTAGAATTACCTCAAGCAGTTGGGTACCAATACTACCTCAGCAACCAAGGGTTGTATATTCAATGCAATCAGTCCACCCTCTGTCCAATATTCCCACTATACCTGCTATGGTGACTGCGTCACAAGTACAAACGCTACTTGTTGTATGTCAACCCCAAGTTTCTCAGGTTGCAATAAACAGCCTCTTGTCTCAACGACTCAATCACAACCTCAGGTTAGTGCCTCCTTATCTGGAGCGAATCAGGCTCAAACAAGTACTGTGACTCCTCATCTTGGTCAATCATCCAGTATTGGGCATCAATAAATGGTCCAACAACCATTGCTGGTTCAATCTCAACAACTGCCATTCCAACAATCATATCAAGGACCTGAGCAACAAGTCTTTGTAAGTAATGGGAAACCGCATTTCCAAAGCAGTTATCAACAACCATATTATAATGGTTATGCCCATCAACCTTGTCAAAGTTGCCAGCATCAAATACATTATGCTGGTATGCAAAGACGTACTGCTCATGCGATTCCATCTTATCCTGGGTATGCTTCGCCTAACCTGAATCAATAGTTGCCCTTTGTAGCAACTCTAGAATTACCAGATCTAAACCAGCTGACAAATGATCCGATTGCTTATGCACCTTGGTGGCCAGCGATTCTGCATAAACTTCTGTCAGATATTCCTAAATTTAATGGAAATCCGGTTGAAGACTCGTCGAATCATGTGATGACATTTCATCTGTGGTGTTCATCAAACACCCTAAAAGGTGATTCGATTAGGCTTCGCCTTTTCCAGAGGATGTTAACTGGTCCGGCAGCAAAATGGTATACCAAGTTACCCAGAGCTTCGTTTGACAACTTCAGTACCCTAGCCACAACCTTTTTAACCCATTTTCAGTTACCGATAAGGTACGAAACGGGAACAGAACTTCTTACCAATTTCAAACAAACAACGGCCACTCACATATCTGATCATATACATGAGTGGCAACGTCATCGTAGAATGGTAAAAATGTATGTTCATGATCAGCTTTTAGCTGAATGGTTTATTAAGTCTTTGTTACCTTCCATTACAGAAGATGTGGCAAAAGGGGGAGTCGTCACCGAAGAGCAAGTTATTGCTCGTGCGTAATATTTAGACTTGATTTATACTCAGTCTGACATGCTCTACAATAAAATCCCTGACGCTCCCAGACCAGAAATTTCCGTTCCTCCTCCTAAATCAAATAATGACTCTCATGCCGGCAATGGTGTGATTGGCGCAACATACACGAGATCGACAAAGGCTACATCTAAAAAGGCCCGTAAGATTTCTAGTCAAAATGCTAATGAGGAACTTCTTGCCTCGGAAGTAAATGTCGTGTCGACCGACAAGGGCAAACAACTGAAGCAACCAGGGGGCAAGAAGAAAGGCAAAGGGAAGAAGAAGAAGCGGGATGAGTCAACTCCTAAAAAACCTTCTACAAACCCTTTTGGGCAAAGGAAACCCCTTGCGGGGTGTCATATATGCAATGAGGATCATTAGACGAGAGATTGTCCACATAAAGCTGAAGTTAAGAAACTCTTTAAGAGTTCAAAAACCTCAGCAGTATGGACTAATCCATTTCCAAACCCAAGAACCAAACTGGTTGCTAACCAAAATGCTTCCTGATCCCAAGTGCTTTTGTTGTCTATCTCAAAGCAGCAAAATGATGTTTTGACAAGGAATAAAGATTATGGGAATCCACAGCTGTCGAATAACAAGGCTAATGAACAACCTAGTAGTTCGACAACGACTTTGACCGAAGTTGTGCCACCCATCATTCCTGAACCAATGATAAAGTCGCCAAAGGGAGTAGAACACAAGTCGACATTTAATCCTTGTGCAAAAGTAGCACAGAATTATAATATAATAGAGGACCTGGCCCAATCACCGTCGGCTATGTCGACACTTGAGGTACTGCAAAATTGCCCCTCCCAAAAGCAAGCTTTATTATCAGCAATAGCTGGGATTGGCCCAATGGATTCCAATCTTGTGGCCTTTGATCATAAAGGATATGACCCTCAGTTACCAGCTCAACTAGCTTTCCTTATTCAAGTGAAAGCCCTCAACAAAATTGTTCATCGAACAATTATTGATGAGGGGGAATCTACATGTATTATGTCGATGAGTTGCTGGAAAAATTTAGGCTCACCACCCTTGTCGAGATCATCAACGACATTAAAAGCATTTGATGGACGATCATACACTCCATATGGGATTTTAAGTAACTTTCAAGTTGAACTGGGGGCCAAAACAATAGAAATTGATGTTGAGGTTATCCATGAAAACCTCGATTACAACATCCTACTGGGAAGGCCCTGGATATATGCCATGGCTACAGTTGTGTTGACCTACTTTAGGAAGATTGCATTTCCCTTTCAAGGAAGAATTACAATCATCGACCAACGAATATTCCTCCCCAACAGTTCACAAGTTACGGGAAGCATTCCAATGATCCATGGAAGCAATCATTCGCTTCAAAATATTGGAGTAGGCCTCGTAAAAGACCCTGCCTTAATGGGTACTTTTGCCCTACTGCCTCCGAACAATTTGGCGTTAGTGGCCACAGTGGAAACCTGTAATACGAAATCTTCTATATCTAATGGATTCGGAACATTCCTAAACATTTTGTCAGCATGGATCATCGCCATTTTAGAAATATTGTAGCAATCAATTTTCTTGGCTTGGGGGGAAACTCGAAATCAACGCTCATCGAGTGTTTAGATAGATAGGTCTAAGGAATATGGCACCTCTTCAGATCCTTGGCCGCATGTACATTCTACAGATGAAGGAATCATTCAATCGATGATGATAGGAGAGGCACCATGGGAAGATTACCACCATCGCTCCCATATTCTGGATTACCACGAATATTATTCCAGCAACCTTAATCATCCATCAGTTTTTGATTTTCTATCAAATACTGTAAATACGGTGGACTCCGAGGACGGTTATTATCTCGTGTTGACCTCGTTAAAAAATGAAACAAGGAGTCATGAGGATAGTTCTTGTACTGTGTCAACCTCATTAAAAAATGAAACGACCCCCATTCCAAATTGAGTCTTTGATTACGATATCATAAAATCAAAGTCGAGTCTTTCGAAGATCTCGAAGGTAAACCTTCATTCCAACCACCAAGTTCAATGCAATGAAGCTTGGGGGGCATACACCTCGATTTGCGTTATTATGCTGGGGGCATGCAAATTTATCGCAAGCAATGTTACCGCAGGGTTCAAGCTCGTTAAAAAATAAACCCGCCACGAGCAGTGTTACTGTAGGGTTCAAGCTCGTTAAAAAATAACCCGCATCGAGCAGTTTCAAGACATAGTTCAAGCTCGTTAAAAAATAAACATAAGTCATGAGCAAATGTTTCCCCCCAGTGTTTAAGCTCAATAAAAAATAAACTGATTTCCCGATAAATAACCACTATGAATGTAGTATTTCAGCCTTTAGAAGCCTTGGTCATGTTCTCATCATCACCTCCACTTTGTATTGCCGATCATTCGCCTCCATTTGATTGTTTACCCCTTTTTGAGGAATAGCTGTGAAGAGTAATCTCACTAGCCATCCTTGTAACATTGCCGTGATTCGAAAATTCCAAACCTTACCTGGAATCTGTTGCTACCCATTTTATCACTCGTTCCTCAAAAGGCGAGTCTCCTTTAAGCTCTTTTCAATTGACTCGTAAAATATGAAAAGATTGCCGAGCCATTGGCCTCTCCAGCTCGTTAAAGGGAACAGAAGTGCTATCCCACCTCTAGATTTTAATCTTTTTGGAGCCGAGGGATTATTACACAAAAAGATCGAGCGCTTCTTTTGTTCGGCTTGTTAAAAGTATCGAAAATTCATCCCTTATGTATTGTTTTATACTTTTTCGGACTTAAGGGATTAGATGACGAAAAAGGAATTTTGGAGTTTCCTTTACGTTCCTTTTCAGACTCTCTAAAATTGAAAAGGACCGAGTTATCTTTGTCATTAAACTCGTTAAAATTTTAATAGTGACAAACTTGTCTATAGACGAGAACGAGTCTCACTATTGCTAGGCTCGTTAAAACATAGCGATGGGTTTGCCCGAAGGGAAAATTATAGAACAAGCATATGTTATCCTCCTCAAGCTTGATAAAAATAAAGAGGTACTGGTCAGCAATGACTGGGGAAAAATTGGGAAGAAAACTTGAAGAAACTTTGTTGGTAGCAAGTCGCTCTTGAACATGACACTTTCACTCCGCATCCAAGTCGAGTTGGGTTGTTTCATTCACCGGTCACATCACCATGGTCACATCATACCATCCACATTTGGGGTTAATGCTACCAATCCATCACGTCAGTGTCGCCGATATGTTTAAGAGAAGTCATTCAGAGAATTCACCTGTTTCTCACCCACTACAATACATTTATACTCCATTCTTTCATAACCGCCACCCTGAATCTTGTATCACCAGATCGTTTTCACCTCCATTAAAATCATTTGCTCCGTTCCATGTCATTGATGTGGGATTCATTAAGGCCATCCTGTGACGGATCACTTCTTGTCGACATCAGCTCATTATCCAAGAAGTTGATCTAGGAACACCTCATTCAGTACTTTGAAGCTTGTGTGCCTCAATGGCAATTTTCTCACTTCCGACAACAGGTTTACATCAATGACCTTCGACCGAAAGATTTTGCGTGGTGTTCGACGCCAAGTCCTTTATTCACACCACGTGAATTGTACTACAGTACCTTGAGGGTCATTATCATTATCAATGATTCCTCTCGCGCTTGTTAACAACTTATATTATTGGCTGGTAATCAAGCGATGTCTTTCCATGTTCGACTTCAGAACATATCTCACAAGGATAGACTTGTACTTCGAGTGAAGATCGAACGAGATTGAAGACCCCGGATCTAGTTTCATCCATCTGGGCTGCGATATATATTCAGGAAAATAAAGACATCAAATGTACATCATTGCTGCACAGATAATCATCCAATCAAAGGGATGATGGCTCTATCAGAATCATCAGTGTACACTCAGACGATTGTCTGTCTTATGTACATGAAATGAATTTATAAAGCTGAGCATGGGAATGCCCACCTCAGCTAGATCATGAAAATATTATGAATATAATTTATTGTATTGTATCTTATTACAGGTCTCCTCCCAGCTTGAAAGAACTTTGGATCCTCATAATAAAGCATTTCACCCGACATCAAAAGATTAACGACCTCATGCTTTAGGGGGCAACTGCTATAGACATTTTTGGGCACTAAAACCCCAAGCATAAAATGTCCATAAACCAAGGGCTCCTGAGTCCCTAAAAGTGTTGTTCTAACCCCTAAAGGAACAAGGTCAACTGATTACAACTTCTCCCCAAAGTTCTCCATGAAAAACTACTCAGAACTGGTCAAAATTGGATCATTTCACTTTCTCCATGGCCAGGGTGCGATGCATCGCACCTTGTACACACGGGAAGTGCGTTGCATTTCAAAAAGCCCTTCTATGGGGTGCGATGGACGGGAAAAGACAAGTGGCAGAGACAGTTTGCGAGGTGGATGATCATGGAATCTTCAAGAAACTTCTCCTGGGACACTTGCCTCTCAAAATCGACGAAGGATGAGTAAGAGATCAATGAGATCTCCAAGTGGCATCAAGAACTATCAGAGAGAATACACTAATCAAAAACCCAGAGCTGACTCACACCTCTTCAAATATCTATATATAGATCTGTCATCCCAGAGATCCAGGAGGTTGGAGGCTGGAATTTTGCATATTGTAAGGAATTGCTATTGGTTTCTTGAGACAAACATCAGATTGTTGGGTAATCTAAGCTTTGTTTGAGGTGAAGAGGGCTTCTTTGTTGGGAGGTTGATGCTGGGTCAGAACAACTGGTTGCAACTCCTCTTGGCTCTTTTGTTTTTTATCAATAAAAGCTATTCAAGTTTTCCTCCATGATTTTGTGTCATTGACGCTTGCTACATTTGTATGGTCAATTTACATCTGATCCTAGATTTTTTATGATTATAGATCCATGTCTTTGTATAGTGCTATGCTTCTATGACCTTATAGGTACTTTGTGAAGATGGGCGTGCAAGGGAGCAGGTAGCTGAAGACTATCAAAGAAGAGAGGAATCAAATCAGGAGATTAGCGCAAGACAGAGGTTGGTCTTTCTGTTCTTCTCTATCTATAATTCATAAAGGAAAAACGAAAGTAGCTTTTCTCTGTTTGTTTCTAAGGTAGCTGTCACACTTTAGTGGGATAGAGTAGTTCTATATAGACACTTTTCCCTGTAACATTCGGCTGCTAGGGTTAGGCCTAACCCAGGGATCAAGGAAATGCTACTCATTTTCATAAAAGAAACCAAAAATTAATAAGAGTGTTTGGTTACAATGCTTTAACTCGAAAATTTCTTAGCTATCTTGAACAAAAAATCTGAATCCTAATGAGGCCTGAGGCCTTTTCATTTATAGAATTGAAGCTACCAAAAAATTCCTTAAATTTACGAAGACTTAATGCCAATCTCGAGATAAACTAGTCTTCAACTCTCAGTGGCTTGGCTACCAATGAACTTCATGATTCAGCTACTTGAAACTTCGAGCTGATGAGATTTGACTAAGGAGTTTTCAAGTGTGTGAGGAGTTAAGGAGGGAGATACTATTCCCTATAATCCCTCTTGCTTGTCTCCATTCAAGTTCCTGGATTTAATTAGCCAAAATTTTCTCCAAATCGTGTAATCAATGCACATTAGACCACTAGACATGACATATCATCTTTAGTCTCCTCATTAAGAAAAACATAATTAAAACCTATAAAGAATGATGAGAAAAGTTGATTTTAGTAAGTTGGAGGTGTATTGAGGTCCATATAATTTACCCATTGATGAGCCTCATCAATCATCCTATTGGCAACCTCTATTTGGCCATCAGTTTGGGGATGGAAAGTGTTGGACTTAGCAAGTTTTGTATCCAACATCGACTAGATACTTAACCAAAATAAACTCATGATTTTTTTATCCCAATCTAAGAAAATGGACTCTCAGACCCTAAAGTGTACCCACACTCTCTCAAAGAAGAGCTTAGTAGTGGCCTTCGTTGTGATACCCTTCTTGCAGGTTGCTATGATGGCCATATTAGAGAATCTTTCGGCGACCATGAAGACAAAGTCATTGTTGTGCTTAGGAGAAGGAAGGCCCAACATCTAATCCATGGAGATAGATTCCCAAGGTCGACTAAGAACAGGTAGAGGAGTATATATGCCTTTGTTCTTAATGATTGGTTCGGAAATGGTGTAAGGCGTGCATGATCTAATGTACTTCACAACATATTGATGAAGTTTTGGCCAATAAAAATACTTTTGCAATACCATCGCTATTTTCACTACTCTGAAATGTCTAGCGACCAAACTATTGTGTAGCTGCCAAATCATCTTGGCACACTCGCTTGAAGGAACACAAATGTGTCCCAGGTGGCATAACAATGCATCCTAAAGCTGAAATTTGGAACTTTCTTCCCTTCCAGGAGTTTTTAGTATGTGCTGCCAAATTGTGGATCACTCTGGTAAAGATATGGCCATCTCGAAGTCTCATTCCTGGAGGAGTCGAGCACAGTGATCAACACCATGATTGGTGGTTGGCTGAGGCAATCAACAACATTATTGGCCTTGCCCTTCATGTACTTAATATTCAAATGAAAATGCTACATGTAGGTGGACCATTTCTGATGGTGATTGTTCTGCAACTTCCTTTGTGTTTGTATGAATTGTGGGGTTTGGTGGTCTGTCTAGATGACCATTTCCTTCCATAGAATGTACTTATTTCATTGAGGGCATGCATGGAAAATGGAATACATTTCTTTGTCGTAAGTGGGATAATTTCAAACTGTGTCTAAAAGTGTCTCAGTGTGGTAAGCCAATGGATGCCCCTGATGAGTAAGAACAACTCCAATAGCATATTCGAAGCCTTCTGTCTCAAGCTCAAATGGTTGTTGGGATTCTAGTAATGTGAGCACTCAAGCAGATTAGAGGTGATGCTTCATCTTGGCAGATGCATTCTTTTGGGTTTCAAACCAAAACAACTTTGCTCTATTGGGAAAAGTTATCCATCATCATGTTCCTCTATCACTCGAGGGCTTTCACAAGAAATATTTTGAAAGGATCTCCTAGTTACTTGTGTTGTTTCTTATTTCAATTTTTTAAAATTAGTTTTAAATTACTTTTCATGAAATTGAAATTTACTATTAAATATTTAAAATATAAATATAAATTATTATCTTTTTATAAACTCATTAACATCCATAAAATAAAACAAAATAAAATATATATATATATATATTTATATATATATATATATATATATATATATATATATATATATATATATATATATATATATATATATATATATATATATATATATATATATATATATATATATTAGTTTTATTAGCGGCACAATTATGTTTTTTCTTTTAACTTCTTTTATATGTTATTGTTTTCTAAGATATTTTAATTTCCAAATATAAAATATTTTTTTTTTCAAATGCATATTTCCACATTTGTAATAAATAATGGATAATAAGTTTTTGGAAAAGTTGTGTTAATGATCCTTGAAGCATCTGACATTTCAGGTAAACCCTTCACCCATAATTAGGGACATGAAGCAAGATCATACATGAAGAATAATAGAGACGAATCATTTTTAAAGAACTGTTGTATCAAGAGAAACATTACAGATTTGACGTTAGAATTTATTAAAAATTATATAATTAAACTTGTTTACTTAATTATTATTATTATTATTATTATTATTATTATTATTATTGAAATTGATTTTCACTATTAAAATAGGATCATAATTAGGATCTAAGTTAAAGAATAAATAATAATAAACTAATAGAAAGTTGAATTATAAACAATAAAGTAGTAAAATAAATTATTTTTGTAAGCTAGGTAGGTCCTTCTTCATTCATTAATTATAAATGTAGAATACATCTATAAAAAGACATTCAATGGCATCAACCGGCCCTATGGGAAGCCAGGTCTTTTGACCACTAAAACACGTTGTATTCCATCCAAAATCTGAAAGTTTTGAGTGTGTCTAGCAAGACCTTATAGCCCTGAATATCTAGCCACCAATGTCTATTTGGAACTCTACAAAATTCTATGGTAACTGACATATATAAAAGTAAAACCCAACAAAAACTCCAACAAATCTAAAAATGCTAACACCTACTAATCTAAGGACTCCACATGGGCTAGGTCCTTTGCAATCAAACCTAGTAGTTCTGACTGGGGGAGACACAAAATGTGTTCCTCAATGTGGCCAAGGCACTTGTTATGTTACTAAATGTGGACTTGGATCAGCTGTAATTCCATTTGATTTTATTGCAGCCTTGGATCAGGCTCCCTTGCATTCATTTGAAGGGTCATAATGGCCTTGGTCACTATACTCATCATAATCAGATATAAATGAACAATATGTGTGTACTAGGCGGTACACACACATGTATTACTGGGTTTGGGAAAAGATCCCCCGAATCTTTCACCTGAACTGTTGTGGCTACTCATTGGTTAAGTTTTGTCTCCCATGTTATTATTAGTTGCTTAACATTAGTTGGATTTCCAACCTTAAATACATGCACTCCCTCTTTGAAAATCTAAGAATTGGTGCAACAACTACTCCTCTTTTGGAGTCAGGTAGATGGCGACACTCTATCTATGTTTTGTCCTTTGGAAACAAAAATTACCGTTGCTTCCAACAATTTATGAACTTTCACCCCAAGCTATCACAAAAAGCGCGCGTTCAAACTAAGCACTATTTGGGTAGTGAAGGTACAAAATGTTGAATTTTCACGACCTTTCGTGTAGGTTAGAGTATTAAAATAATTCACTCTACCAAACCAATAATCTCAATAATAAAATACTTTGTACAACATAAATATAAAGTAGTAAATCACATCTGCATAGATATAAAAACTTTTTAACGAATATTGTACAATATTTTACACTCACGAATGTTTGTTATATTAAACAATTTGAGTACTACAAAATCTATTGTATGGAAGATATAATTACAAAATTCATTGCACCTTCTATGCCGTATCTCATCTTGCTGGCCCTTCTCTTTTGTACTTCTCAGTAGTAGTTCCTTAGTCCATCAAGGCCACTACGCATTAGGACTCAAGTAGGCCTTCCACCTAACACTCCTACATGTCAGTTTTGCTGCATGTACACGGGCTCATAAATCTACTCTCTTAGTAGGTAATTCTCGAGTTCCAATATTCCTTGTTGTAGCCTCTTTCGTCCATCAAAGAGCTACTCATTAGGTTGTAAACTTCACCCAATCATGCACCAACAAACATCCATCTTATAGGCTACTCTAGGGTCACTTTGGGTATCCAGCACACTTCCCTCCCATAAGATCAATGGAACCTAATACTACACTACTCGATCTGATCATAGGAAGACTCTTCCCCTCCTTAGAAGATCCTTCGCATGGAACCAACATGCTACTACAATCACAATCCAAACTGTTCAACACCATTGACCCAAAAAACATCAACTTCTACTCTAAGTGTGATGTCCTCATGCTACCCTTCAATGCCACTGGTTAGGATTACTTTTCATACTACAATAGCCAATACTAACCCATGAACAACCATCAAACAAACTTCATGAACTATGGTCTAGCATTAGGAGACTCCTCCTCTGCCATGCTATTGTCATAGGAATATATAAACCCTTAATTTGCCCCTATGCACACGTTACTGTAGTGCTTTTTTCTGTGGTCTAGCACACAATAATCATGTAGCTTATGACCAAAAAGATGATAGAGATATTCCCACAAAACAATGCCCCAAATACACTCAAAACACTTACCTCTACCTTGGCCCTCTAGGGAGCTACCTTGGCCTCCCTTCTAGAAAATTAAACCCTCAAATAGACCCTAGAATCCAGCCTAAACTCTGTGTTTTGACTTATTTCTTTGTTGTGGCTAAATTAGAGTGTTCTTCTCTTCAACAAGTTCCTCTTTGATGTATATGTGTTGCACATGATGGATGCCTAAATGAAATTTATTCACCCTATTTTTATATCCTAAAGAGGGGCTCCAACAAATAGATGAGAAGTTACATCTATTGGACTAATTTACAGAAAGCCTACATGACCTGAAAACCAATAATTACTTGTCAGTTTCAAAAATTCATTTCTCCACTTCTACAACTTTGAATTTGATGATTCTCAAAGTGTTGGATTCTCCTTTCAACGCTCTATTATATCATGTCATCACATGTAGAAATGTGCCTCTGGAATTCCCTCAAAGACGAATAGGGTACAAAGACCCATCCTTGGTTTCCAAGACTACAAGTGCCCCTTGTGTTACATTTCTCTCCAAATCCTCAACCCTAGGGATTGGAGTACTTTCCAAGCTACACAAATCAAAACTCCCTCTTAGAGGGGGAGGTAATTCCAAGATTACGAAGTCTCTCTTTGTCCTCATCACTGCTCGCAACAATTTCCCAACTCCTAGCACTTACAATCATAGAAATCCATGTACGATGAACTACAACCTTCTCGGAAGTGTCGTTGTCATTGATGGAAGCACCCTCCTTATTCTTCTTATCTTGTAACATATTACAATCTCTCGATGATTCCTTCTTGGATTTTGTAGGAAAACCCTTGCTCCCCACTGACCAAGTGCACTTCTTGGGGTGAAAAGTCTCCCTCTGAACATGCAAGCTCCCTATCGAACGCGACTACCTTTGAGCATCTAGAACCTCAACTTTGATGTATGGAAAGTGTACCTTCTTCTCATGAGTGTGCACCTACTCCTCTGAATCTTGCACCCACACTACTCCTACTTCTCTGGAACTTGGACCTTATCCACCTTCTTCTTTCAGTTATCCACAAGTTTTCCCGTCAACCTATAGAGACCATGTTCTCTAACTCCAAGTACAATCCGATCGAACTTAGAGCCTATGGTCCCGAGTCTTTCCTTACCATCCGAGAGCAAGAGCTGGAACCCTTCCTCTCTATCATCGACATAGAAATCACACTATATATTATTCCTAGTACAAGCAATACATTCTAGACCTGCATCACACATCCTTTCTCCATCCTCAATGGTACAACTCCTAATCCTCAGATTTCCAACCCACTCTTGTCACCCAAAACCATGTGCAACTTCGAGTCCCATTTAACTTGAGTCTCAAAAACCTCATGTGACCCTGTCATATGCTGCACTGCACCATTGTCCATGTACCATCCATTTTCATTGACAATACCTTGTGAGAAATGAGAAATCATAGCAAAGTGCTCATCTTACAATATCATGGAGAGATCATCTATCTCAGCTAAAGTGGCAACACCAACGATGTACTTTCCTTTCTTCTTCTCATCATTTTCCTTCATTTTTATCGAACATCTCCGTAGAAAATGATCGATATCACCATAGTTGAAACACTTTTTACTCAAGTCTTTTGTTTTCAAGTATGCCCTCTTCTTTAGATGAAGATCTTCATCTCACAATTCTTCTGGAATGAGGTCATCACATAGCCTATCCCAGTCTTGTAGCTTCTCCCTGGAAATGATTCATTTCATGAAGGGCCTCTATTCCTCAGTGACCCGTTTTAAGGAAATCCTTACCATATCTCCATCTGAGATAGTCACACCGATCACAACAAGTTCATATTTGACCTGAGAAAATCTCGTCAGATACGAGGTCACACTTTGACCCTTTATCATCTTGGTGGACTTCAACTTATCCTCCAATACCAATACCCAGTTCTTGTTCTTATTCTAGAACAAATTATGAAAATCCATCCACATCTCATGTGCATTGTTTTTCCTATGAAAAACGATGTATTAGGGCATCGTTCACACCATCTAGGATGATCAATCTCATCCTCGCATCCAAATCATCCCATATTTCTAGGTCCTTAGGGTCAGTTGGCTTCTTGATATCTTTCTCAAAAAAATCCTAGATCATGTTGACTTGCAAGACCAACATGATCTTTTCCTTCCAAGGAGTATAGTTGGAAAACCCCTCCAACCTATCCTCATTCTAGAGACCTGCCTGCAACTTTGAAATTGTAGTGATCCCTTCACTTACAATTTAACCAACTCCCTCTCATGATGTACTTCACTGTGCACAACTCTAATTTACTACGTTCCGAAGTAGCTCATACACGCTTTAATACCATGTTGAATTTCCATGACCTTATGTCTAGGTTAGAGTCTTAAAATAATTAATGCTACTAAACCAAAATTTGAACCATAAACTACTTTTCATAGTGGAAATATAAAGCAGTAAATCACATATGCATAGATATAAGAACTTTTTAACAAATATGGTGCTATATTGTACAATAACCAAGATTATTTATATTAAATGATATGGCTAATACAACAGGTTGTTGTATACAATATACAATGAAAACATTAGTTGCAACCTCTATGTCATATCTCGTCCTACAAGTCCTTCAATTCTGTACTTCTCACTAATCATGCCTTAGTGCATGCAGGCTACTACACATCAAGACTCTAGGAGGGTTTCCACCTAACACTGTTGCATGTCACTTTTGTTTCATGTACATGGGCTCATAAATACATTCTCTGGGTAGGACTAATTCCCAAAATCCAATCTGCCCTCTAGTAACCTCTTTCATCCAGCAAATACCTACTCATTAGGCTCCAAATTTCACCCAATCATTCACCAACAAACACCATCCTTGTATGCTACTCTAGGGCTACCTTACGTAGCCAACACACTTCCCTCCTGTCAAATCAATGGCACTCAATACTACGTTGTTGGTTTTGATCCTAGGAAAACTCCTCACTTCCTCATAAGATACTCCACATGGCACCAATAGGTTTCGGCGATCATGATCCAAACTTGTCAATACCTTTGACCCAACATACATCAACTTCTACTCCAAGTTTGTTGTCCTCATGTTTCCCTTGATTATCATTAGTTAGGGCATAGTTTGCATGCTACAACAATGATTAACTCACCCATGAACAACCCTCAAACAAATTCATGAACTGCGGAATAGCCTTGGGAGATCACTATTGTCATAGGCATATATCAACCCTTAATCTGCCCTTACGCACACCTTACTGTGGTGCTATGGCTAGCGGCCTAGAACACAATAATCCTGCAAATTATGACCAGCAAGATGATAGAGATATGCCCACAAAACAGTGGCCCCATCAAACTCAAAACACTTACCTCTTCCTCGACCCTCTAAGGAGCTACCTTGGTCTACCTTCCAACAAAGTCAGCCCTATAGCAGACCGTAGAAGTAGCCCTAAAGTTGACATTGGCCCTTCCTCCTTTGTTGCGTCTAAATCAGAGTGTTCTTCTCTCCAACAAGTTCCTCTTTGATGTATGTATGTTGCACAAGATGGATGCGTAAATGACCTGTCTTCACTGTATGTTTATAGCTTAAAGAGGGGCTCCAATGAATAGATGGAGAGACACATCCATTGGACTAATTTACATCAACCCTACATGACTCGAAAACCAATAATTACTTGCCAACTTCAAAAATTCATTTATCCACTTCTACAACTTGGAATTCGATGATTCTCGAAGTGTTGCATTTTCCTTTCTGTCCTCTACTGTCTCATGTCATCACATGTAGAAATGTCCTTTAGGAATTTCCCCAAACATTATTGGCTTCAAAACCCCATCCTTGGGTTTGAAGCCCACAAGTGACCCTTGTGGTGCTTTTCTCTCCAAACCTTGAACCCTAGGGATTGGAGTAATTCCCCAGCTACAAAAATCAACACAAAGACACCAGCCTGAACCCTAACTTGCTCACATAGTAAAAATAGACACATGAATTAGAAATACCTTCTACATTAATATTAGAGAGCAACACAAGTGTTGGAGATCACCATGGAGAATACCAAATATGAAGGATACGAATTGAGTGCATATATTATTCACATGATATACATTTTATAATACATTGGAATGACCATGTAATTCAATATTCCAATGTCCCTTGGACTCCCTTTGACTACTCACATTCCGCACCAACCCTTTAAGGATTAGGTGTTCAACATTGTGCCCCTTAATATGAAGGGGTATGTATGAGCCCAAGAATAGAGTTGTAATATAAAATGTGAAAAAATACGCACGAAAACACTAGGTTGAATGTGCTATCTAAAATTTTGGTATAAGGTGATTTTTTAAGTATGACCACCAACACTAGAACGCTTAGTGCAATTCCCGAAACTCTTCCAAATATGGCAAGAAGTTGAACTAGTGTGCTAGAATAAGTGCCCATAATGCCCTAGAGAGGGAGACATTCAACCTAGAAATGGGAGGTCTACAACATGTGGTGGTTTAAGGATCATCACAAATTCTTGAATGCTTAATGCAATTTTTGGAACTCTTCAATAAATAGTAAGAAGTTGAAATATTCTACTAGATGAAGTGTCCCCAATTATTTGAAGAGGGATAATGTCAACTTTAAGAGGGATGTCTCAACCCCACATAGATGGCTTAAGGCTGACCACCAACTGAAGGCATGCTCATGGGCATCTTTGTCTCTCGCTACAACTCTAAATCTAGTATGACAGGTTATGGCTTAGGCTCACTTGATGTGGCTTTGAAGCTTGTAAATGACCAGCACTCCCCCCCCATCAGATACAAGGTGAGAATATGGAGAAAAATTAATTGCAAGATGTTTTAATAGTGTAGAAGAGATTCTGAAATATGACTAATACATCTTCTCGGTTGTTCAATCCCATTGCCAAGAAGTGATCCATCCAAGGTGAATCTTTTCTCTTGCAGGAGGCTTGTTTTTGAAGCACCTGTTTGAAGAATGAGTATGTTTACTGAAATGCTTGCATGGGTGAAGATAAATTTTTTTATCTTTCACATGGACAACTTGGTCAAAATTTTGGCATTTCGCAATATGTTATTGTGGAGGAGGAGAAGGAATAGGTGAACAGTAACCATTTTGATGAAATCCAACACTCTGAAATTTGATGGGCTTTGAGTAATATATAATATGAAAGGACTCATTATCATATCCAAGACCTATTTTGAGCTTGTTTCTAAAATCTATTCCCAAGCTTCAACGATTGGCTTCGGAATTGAAGACTAAATTTCCACACCTATATGCAAATTTGCTTCTGAAATGGGCCCTTGACCTAAATCAACCTCAACTTTACTCACTTGATGGCTTGCTGGATGCTAATAGGATCTTCTTTCATTGTCAAATAGGGGATTGTTTTGAACAAAAGCAAGTTCATAAGGATGTCTTTTGTTCTATAACTCATGTACCTGAAGCTGTGATTTGAGCAGAATTTTTTTTATGTTTTCCTGTACATTATGCAAATAGGTATGAATTTCAAAGAGAGCATTTTTTCTGACGTTTAACATCACATAAACAATGCAATGTTCTAAATTTTTCAACAAATCCATTGCATCATCAATCCTATCCATTTTCTCCAATCTTATAATTAATACCCTAGGCTAGAAATTGCACAAAATTTGTTGGAATATAATTGCAACTTGAAACCTTTTAATTGTTGCTGCAAAACCTCTATGAATTTGCTGTAATTTTAAAAAAATGGACGGACATGGCAATGCATATAATAATTTCAATGCAAGATTAAACTGCTCCATGGGTATTTAATATCAATGCACACCCATCACAAATTTTACTCACAAAAGTCCACACTTACTACACCATCATATATCATGGCCCAACATCTAACACATATAATACTATGCTAAGATAGAAACCTATTACAATATACAACATCACATAAAATGTTATTAAAAGTTGCTAGGAGGTTCAATCAACACAAAACATAGTTCAATGGAGAATACGTATGCCATGACCTATGCACACCACAAACTAGTTGAAAAACAAGTATACATACCATTCAAATCATTGTAGGTTTCAAAAGTTCAACGTAGCAGAGAGTGCGCATATTAGAATACACAAATTTAACCAAGAATTTAATGTCGACTTACAAAGCTCCATCAACACACACAAAATACATCAACACATTCCATGATCACTATCAAGTTTTGAACAACATGTACAACAATGCTCAATGCACATCTAAAGTTAAGAAAGGACCAATGCCACATTCAATTTAGTGCTCAAATCAACAATGTTTCCATTGCACCACTCTGATATTGTGTTACTACTGCCTCTTCAACAAATGTTTCCCAAATAGAAGTGTAAGTCGAAATTGTGTTACTCTTGCATCTTCAATAAAGCTTTCCCAAATAGAAGTGCAACTGAAAATTGCATTACTATTGCATATTCAACAAAGGTTTCCAAAAATAGAAGTGCAAGTTGAGATTGTGTTAGTGTTGTATTGAGCAGTCATTCTATCTAAATCTACCTTAGAGTTATGAGAGGGAGAAACAACATTATTGTAGTGCTTTTGTGCTTCATTTGTCTCCCTATCATGCTCACAACTAGGGATTCCAACCACTCTCAATATATTCCAAAGAGTCTTCCAACAAGTTCAGACGAATATAAGCCCACCCCCAAAATTGTGATCAGAGCACCAGTATGATCCATATGTCAATCATAATCAAGAAATCATAAGACCTCAAGGCACTAGCATATCCATCAAAACAATAGGGAAATAAAAACTTTTGCTTTGTACTTTCACATGAAGTTTAAAATATTTAACAAGAGCGAGTACAAATGGAGGGGAATTCCAAAGAGAAGAGGGTGTTAGAGTTGGAGGAGGTAATACCAAGGAGGAGTGAGTAGTGTCATACTATAATAGGAGTGAGTAGTGGTATATTTTAATGAAATTGAGGATTGGTATATGGAACTGAGGACAAGATGGAGCCAGGAAGAGTCCCAATAGATTCGAAAGCACACCATATAACTAGAGATAATGATTGGGAAGCCCATCATATAACTGGAGACACAATATAGTCAAGCCCAACACACAGTGCCACATTTCAAGCCCAACACACAGGGCCAAACCATGATTTGAACAGGAGGTTTGGAGAACCACAAAACACAATTCTAGGCCACAACACTTCCGATTCAACAAATTTGACAACGCATAGGCCAAGGATGACTGTGTGTATGGTGCATAGTGCCAATGAGAGCATTGTGATTGGAGTTGGTTTTTTGTTTATGGGAAAAGCACCATTATTTCTCAACACCTCCAAGTACTGTAGCAACATGGTCCACTCTTTCGAGGAGGAAAATAAAATATGATTCTTCAATAATTAGAATAGAATGTCATCTCGACCTATGTATTTAATAGCAATGCAAATAATTTTGTAAGGATATCTTAGTCTGCAAAAATGTAGAACAAAGGAAGTTGCAAGGGAAAAATAATACCAAATTAAGGTTTGTGTAGGTCAGAATACACAACTTTCTTCAAGTTAGGACCAATGTATTTCCTGAGGGAGCGCTAGTGTAGAAGAGTCTTAGAAAAATAACAAAAGGCATTAAATGTGTAGAGAATTAAGTTGAGAATGGCAAGAATGAAATTCAAAACATTCATACCTCAGTGGTGACCACAAAACCAATGGCTCAAGTTAGAGGAGGGACACAATTCACCTGCTCTGATACCATGTTAGAAATCACCACGGTGAAGACCAAATATGAAGGATAAGCATTGATTGCATATATTATTCACATGATATATATTTTATAATACAGTAGAGTGACTGTTGGATTCCATATTCCAAGGACTCTTGGATTCCCTTTGACTGCTGACATTCCACACCAACCCTTAGTGGATTAGGAGTCCAACAACAAGAAAGATGAAGTCAAGATTGATCCACTGAAATGAAACAAATTTTGTTTGAGGTGGAGTCCTCCACCATTTATATACTTGATGAAACACCCGCTGCATAGAAAAACAATAAAACCATCCCTTGTTGTTACAATAACAAACCATAACATTGTTTACATTAAAGAGCACCTCACTGGACCGAGGCCCCAAACAAGGCATGAAATAGAACTCATAGAACCAAACCATAGAATTGATAGACAAACCCTGGAGGAGAGCTAGCCGCACAAATAACCTACTACCTTTTTTCCAACCTTCAGAATCCTAACCTACCCCAATTACCTTGGACAATGATAAACATTGCTATGTGGGAGAGGAGAGTACCAAACATAATTGAAAGCAGGATAGAAACAACAAACCAAATATAGAATTTTTGTAGAGAAGCCATATATAGAAGACCTCCAAAAAAAACCATTCCACACCAGCCCGTAGCCCTTCCATTATCTTGACTACAACAAACATGTCACAAACATTGAGGTGAATTAAGACAAGGCACATACTCGATAACTCTTTCCATGCAGACGCACAATGCATAAAAAGATGAAGAGAAACAACCCCTCCTTAATCTCTCTAGCGCTATCGAGAAAACTACCACCACAGGACTAACCATCTATATAAACTGAGGAGAGAAATGCACACCGACGAAGTCTCTTCCTACCAAAAATACTTGGGAGAAATGTATTTTCTCTACTGTGCCCTTTCCCTTCGTCATCCGCATGACTCATTTTTCCCGCATGCTCAAACTCACTAATGGCCGCCTCCCAGCCTTATCTCTCCACTCCTCATCCATCTTCCGAATCCCAAGGTGGATTTCTTGGCTTGACCTCCCCCAATCATGGGGGCACGGTCTCAATTCAAATGGCACTCCAAGCACTCTCTTACTAAGAGCCAGCCTGATCAGCCATCAAACTAAATATTGCATTTTATTCAATGATCCCACGGTTCTCCTCTTCTTTGTTTTTACACACAAACAAGACATATATACCTAATAATCTTAAATATATTACTAAATTACTAAATATTAATATATGGCTAAAAACGATTGAATATTAAGTAATAAAATATTAAAAATATTAATACCTAGTAAGACTAATTAACATTAATAAACTATTAAGAAAGCTATAATAATTTAAAATGAATAGTAACCTATAGAAATATTAATATGAAATAACTAATAAAATTTATAATTATTATATTTTACTTATTAATAATTGAAAAATGATAGATTACTAAATTATCAACTAACTAATATGATAAATTATTGATAATTAAAACTATTAAATATTTATAATTAATCAAGAAGAAGCAAATGGGAAAACTATTATTATTATAAAATAATAATGTTAATAACGAGATCAAATTTATGAGGATTATTACTATCATATTAATATTAAAAAAAAGGTAAATATTTAATATTACAATTATCAAAAATTATTTAATAATATAATGATTAAAATATTTATATTATTATAATATTAATATTAATATTATTAATATTAATATTAATATTAATATTAATATTAAGATTAAGATTAAGATTAATTATTAATATTAATATTAATATTAATATTAATATTAAAACTATTTGATAAAGAAATAATATTATAATTATTAAAAATTGGTTTAAAATATAATGATTAAAATATTATTAAGACTTAAATTTGATGGAATACAGAGTTAAAATAATGATTGATTAATATCATTAATTCCAAGAATTAAAATATTAATATAAAATCAACCAATTTATTAAAATTAAAGTTGATTAAGATACCTATATTGTTAAAGACAATAATAATAAAAACAAACTAGGAACTTATGATACTTGTTATGAAAAGAAGGGATAGAGAAAAAAAAGCATAGAAGAGAGGAGAAAGGGTGAATAGCAAAAGGGGAGGAGGGAAAGAGAGCCAAGGAATAGCTTAGGGTTGGGTAGATTGGAAGGAATGCTTGTGAGAAAGATAGTGGATGGTGGGATGCCAAGATTGACTAAGCTTAAAACCATCCTCTCGATTAAAATTGTTAGGGTTATTTTCAATTTCAAGGGATTCCCTGATTAGACGGGTGGTGTGAAAGAGACTGGAGGAAAGAATTATAACTTTAACAAAGAAAATAAGATTCTTGGACTTATGGGAGTGACCAACAATGACTGATTTTGAGACCTGGTTATGGATGTTGTCAGCCATGTGCTCCTTAATATAGGCCTTAAATGATCTACTTGTTTGGCCTATGTAAGACTTGCCACAGGAGCAAGGAATCTCATAGACATAGGGGCCAAACATTGGATCAAATTTGTATATAGGAGACATATAGAGTTTCCTAAGGGTGGCCTTGTTTTTGAAGGAGATTTGGATGTTTTTCTTTCACAGAATTTTGGAAATCTCGTCGATAACACCTTCGATATAAGTAATGGTTACTTCGGTAAAGGGGGGAGATGAAGGATTGGATTTGGGTTTAAGATGGAGGTTAGAGTGGGAAGATTTACTAAATTTGGAGGAGGAATAGTCATTGGATTGGAGGGATTTAGTTAGAATAAGGTTTTATTTGTCTAAGTGCTGGGGATCACAGATCCAAATGGCAAAAGTCACAAGAGCTATAGATTTCTGAGCAAGTTGGTGATGGGAATGGACATATGGAGATGAGGAAATCAAGAAATGGAGGTGAGTTGTCAACTTCCATTCCATGGTGAACTGAATATGGGGAGAGATGTAGTTAAGGTGGTCCATAAATCAATGTAAAGCACAGATTCCAAGGGGACATACAACAATGATGTCATCCATGAATCGCTTCCAACGTTTGGGTTTTAAATGAAAGTTTTCCAAGGCACGAGACTCAAAGGATTCCATAGAAATGTTGGAAATTATTGGGGAGAGGGATGTTCCCATATTACTTCCTTTGGTTTGTTCATAGAAAACACCTTTTAGGAAAGTAAGGTGGTGGAAACTAATGTTTGATAAGGTTAAGTTTTTCAGAGACAAACTGGCTAGAAATGATATCAATGGCTTCATGGGTGGGGATTTTTTTAAAGAGGGAGTCAAAATAAAAATGGACAAGGATATCATGTTCATCAAGCTCACAACGTTTGGTCTTATTAATGAAATGAGAGGAAACTTTAATAAATGAGAAGGTTTGACTAGTGAAGGATCAGATCTTGTAATCAAGGTAATGAAATAGGGCGTGGGTGGGGGTACCTATGGTGCTAACAATGAGTGTGAAAGGAATATCCTTTTTATGGATTTTGGATAAAACATATATTATGAGGGTTCAGGGGTTGCACCGATTAGGATCTTTTTAATGGAAATATCAATATAAGAGGATTTGATGGCTTTAGTGATCGCATTAGAGATGGAGGAAATAGGATATTTTTAAAGGGACTTAGAGGAGGATGATGATAGAAGCTCAAGCATTTTTTAATTATAATTAGAGAAATTCATAATGATAGTGGCATTCCACTTAAATTATTTTAGAATAAGTGGATTGGGATTATTATTAAGGTTCTTATGGCTTAGCAATTCTTCTTTGGAAATTTTAGGTTCGCGGAATTTGGAGCGATGTAGAATGCAGCACAATTCCTCTCTAACTTCTTTGACATCAAAAGGGGATAAATGCGGGGTAATGGATTCAACCACACAAATGATTTCTTTAGAGGGAAGGTTATGAGGGACAATGGAAAAATTAATTTTTTTTTCTTAAATCTTCAATGCTCCTTGGTCAAGAATTCCTGAGGATAGATTAACAATAGTAGATGAACAATCATGAAGACTAGGAATATTGGGGAAAGAGGAAAGTTTAGTTTCCAATTTTTAAACAACCCTTTGAGTCTTGTGCCTTGGTCAACATTCATTTAAAACCTGAACTTTGTAAGTGATTCATGGATGACACGTTTTTTGTATGGCCCCATGGAATCGCTACTTTATGTTCATTTCTGAACCACCTTAACCGCATCTCTCCCCATATTTAGTTCACCATGGAAATTGAAATTGACAACTCAATTTCATTTCTTGATGTCCTTGTCTCCAAATTTCTTAATATATCCCTATCCTTTTAGGTTTACCATACAAATACACATACCAGTAGATAACTTCATGCCCATTCCCATCACCACCCTCCTCATAAAGTTGCAGTTCTTAAGACTCTATTGAGTTGTTCCATTTGGATCTCTAATACGCAACAATTAGAAAAAGAACAACTTCTTATAACTAAATCCCTCCAATCCAATGGCTATTCCTCCTCCCAAATTAGGAAATATTTCCACTCTTCCCTCCATCCTAAACCCAAAACTAATCCTTCGCACCCTACCCCCCCCCCCCCCCCCCCCCCCCCCCACCTTTACAAAAGTAACCCTTCCTTATATCCAAGGTCTTACTGACCATATTTCTAGAATCTTGCGAAAGAAAAACATCCAAACCTCCTTCAAACCCCAAACCACCCTTAGGAAACTCTTTAGGTCTCCCAAAGACAAATTTGATCTAATGATTGTTGCAAGTGTCTCTGATATTTCTTGCTCTCGTGGCAAGTCTTGTATAGGGCAACAGGTAGATAATTTAGGGCCTATACTAAGGAGCATATCGCTGACAAGTTCCATAAGTGGGTCTCAAAATCATCGATTATTGACCATTCTCATAACACCAAGCATATGATTTTCTTTGATAAAGTTAGAATCCTTTCCTTTTCTTCCTTTCACACCAATAGTCTAATCAAGAAAGCCCTTGAAATTGAAAAGAATCTAACAATTTTAATTGCGGGGATGGTTTTAAGCTTAGTAAATCTTGGCATCCCAACATCCATCATGTTTCTCGCAAACATTCCATCAAATCTATCCAACCCTAAGCTATTCCTTGGCTCCCTTTCCCCCTTCCCATTTTTCTATTCACCCTTCCCCCTTTCTTATATATATATATAGATTTTGCCCCTATCCCTCATTTTTATAATTAGCATCATGACTTCCTAATTTCTTTTATTATTATTTTTAATATTATTGTCATTAACAATATAGGTATCTTATTAACCTTCAATTTAATAACATTAATAAAATTCAATATAATAACATTAGTTGATTTTATATTAATGTTTTAATTCTTAGGATTAATGATACTACTCAATCAATATTTTAATTTTGTATTCCACCAAATTTAAGCCTTAATCATATTTTAATCATTATATTTTTAATAACTATAATATTGATTATTTACCAATTAGATTTAATATTTATGTCAATATTAATATGATAGTAATAATTCTTATAAATCTCATCTTATTATCAATATTATTATTTTATAATAATAAAAGTTTTCTTATTTTATTTGATTTTTTGGGTTTTCATGCCCTAAAAAATTGAGGTGAAATCTTGATTTGTGTTATTTAAAATCATTTTTTGACAATATATATGGATTCAACACCATGAAAAACCCTATGGATTGAGCATCATGAAAAACACCTAGGGCACTTCAATTGCCTAGCGGTTACAATGAAACTTGTGATTTCAATAAATTCCTTGGGGATTTTAGAGAAATTAAGGAAACCCCACCAAAAAAACTTCCAAAAAGTGTCACTAAAGACAACTCCATATAATAGTAATCATCTTTGAAAATTTAATCTTGTTATTAACATTATTAGTTTTATAATAATAATAATAGTTTTCTCATTTTCTTTTTCTTAATTGGTTATTAGTTAATTAATAATTATCATTATTAACAAATTATCCTATTAGTTAGCTCAAAATTTACTAGTTTATCATTTATCAATTACTAATAAGTCAAATTTAACAATTATAAATCGTATTGGTTATCTAATATTTATATTTTTATAGTTTAATCTTTATTTTTAATTATTATAATTTTTTAATAATTTTTTAATGTTAATTGGTCTTATTAATTATTAATATTTTTAATAGTTATTATTATTTATCTTTTAGCTTAGATCTTAATTATGGTCCTAGTTTAATAGCCAAAATTAATTTCAATAATAATAATAATAATAATAATAAATTTAATTATATAATTTTTAATAAATTCTATCTCTAATCTCTAATATCTCTCTCACCCATGCCTCTCTCACCCCAGTGCTCTCTATTTTCCTTCACCTTTTCTCTTGCTTTATATCTTTAATGATGAGTGAAGGATTCATGCGGAAGGTTGGAGGTCCTATAGATCACTAACAAAGTTTATATATATATAAATTTGATTAGTTTTATTAGGGACACAGTTATGTTATTTTTTGGTTAAAAATATAACCTTTGTTAGAAATGCTTAAAAGTTTAATGGGATATTGAATAATATTATTATTATGTAATTATGATTAGCAATGAAGTTTAAATGTCATTAATGTTATATATCAAATTCAATAATATCTATATATATATATATATATATAGAGAGAGAGAGAGAGAGAGAGAGAGAGAGAGAGAGAGAGAGTATATGACTATTATAGTACCACAATTGGGAATTGGCTAGGGGATTATCGAAGATTAATCATTTTTATTATTACTAGAAAAACATTTTGTGAATTCCAATTTGAAATTTAGCTATTTCATTTTCTCATTAACACATAATCTATTTAATGAAGGATTGGGTACATGAGGAAACCACCGAGGTTGAGTAGGTACTATCAAGATGTAGAAAATAACATGGACAAGTACTCATCTCAGAATTAGCAATCACAAGTAGAATGTTCTAAATACACTTTGGAAAGTTTGTTGATGTGTTATGGATGAGTTTATTAAATCTCATTGAGAATGCATGATTGCCTTAATTTACAAATATTTTTGGAAAAAATCATCGATAAAGAATTAAGTATGCATTACTCCTATTTATGTCCATACAAAGATTTGAATAAATAGTGGTGGGAAATAAGTATAGGACAACACGTAGATAATTTAGGGCCTGTACTAAGGAGCATATCGCTGACAAGTTCCATAAGTGGGTCTCAAAATCATCGATTATTGACCACTCTCATAACACCAAGCAAATTATTTTCTTTGATAAAGTTAGAATTCTTGCCTTTTCTTCCTTTCACACCAATAGTCTAATCAAGAAAGCCCTTGAAATAGAAAAGAATCTAACAATTTTAATTGAGAGGATGGTTTTAAGCTTAGCAAATCTTGGCATCCCACCATCCATCATGTTTCTCACAAACATTCCATCAAATCTATCCAACCCTAAGCTATTCCTTGGCTCCCTTTCCCTCTTCCCATTTTTCTATTCACCCTTCCCCCTCTCTTATATCTATATATATATCTATATATATATATATATATATATATATATATATATATAGATATATATATATATATGTTGCCCCTATCCTTTATTTTTATAACTAGCATCATGACTTCCTAATTTCTTTTATTATTATTTTCAATCTTATTGTCTTTAACAATATAGGTATCTTAATAAACTTCAATTTAATAACATTAATAAAATTAAATATAATAACATTAGTTGATTTTATATTAATGTTTTAATTGTTAGGATTAATGATACTACTCAGTCAATATTTTAATTTTGTATTGCACCAAATTTAAGCCTTAATCATATTTTAATCATTATATTTTTAATACCTATAATATTGATTATTTACCAATTGGATTTAGTATTAATGTCAATATTAATATGATAGTAATAATTCTTATAAATCTCATCTTATTATCAATATTATTAGTTTATAATAATAAAAGTTTTCTTATTTTATTGGATTTTGGAGAGAAGTTAGGAAAATTGAGGACGGAGCTCTGCAGCTAGGGTTTTGACCATACTCTGAGACGACGTAGACTGCTCAGGTGAAGCAACCATCAAGGGCCGGACCTCCAGTTTTTTTTTCAACAGAGCAATACGAGGTATAACCGCAGGGCACACGGACTCCCCCCAAGGGGAGGCATCATTGCCCTCCCCCAAAGCAAATACTATGCTGTCAGGGCTTGAGGGGTCTATCGTTTTTGGATCTGTTGATGAGGAGGTGATCAACAAGGAGATCCTGCAGCACAGCCAGCATAATGTGACAAATAATCATGCAGACAAGAGAGGCGATACTCGAAGAAGAAAGGACAAGCCAGAGGAAGGGCGTAAGATCACTTCCAAAACCTGCAAACCAATAGCAGTCGAATGGCCCAGAATAGAGTTGCCCGGCCAAAAGATCGATGAACGAATCTAATACATGAGGGATCATGCCCTCATTGGGAAATTTATAGGGTTCTGGCCGACAGGAAAAGCCCTATATGGATGGATTGCAGCTAAATGGAAACCCAAAGGCCACGCCACACTACAGCTAGGACCGAAAGGGTTCTTTACTGCAATTTTCTTATGCCTAGAAGATAAGTACAGATTCATGGACAAAGGGCCATATTTTTTCAACTCAGCTGGACTATATCTAAGGGATTGGGTAGCAAGATTCAACCTGGACAAGGAAGACCTCACCTGGGCTCCAGTATGGATCAGAATGTATTCACTTCTAGATGAATATTGGGATGAAGGCCTACTCAAAGACATAGGCAATGGACTAGGGGAATACATTAAAGCAGCGGAAGAAATGAAGCTACGCAGATACACATCCTATGCCCGCATCTGCGTCTTCATACACCTAGACAAAGCCCTGCCAAACTCGGTAAGTCTTTCTCATCATGACCATGAATGGATTCAACCCTTGGATTACGAACATGTACCTTTTCACTGCCAAAAATGTCATGCTCACATGCATTTATTCAGGGATTGTTCGCAAAATGCCAAGGCCAATGCTCCTGAACCCTCTAACACTCTGACCCATGATGGCTTTTCCAAAGCACCCAGCCGCAAATGAGTGCACAAAAAGCCTTCAACCGGAAAAAAGCCCCAACAAGATTCTGCCTCTGTCCCTGCTACAAGTAACAGCTTTGAAATTCTAGCTCAAGCCTTCGACGAGCAAATCCTGATCTCCAAGCCCAACTCCACGCCCATCTCCTCCTCATCCCAGCCTCCTCCTTCGGGCTCTTCTCCGAAGTCACAAACCTCCAAGGATGTTAAGGCTACCCCCAAGGAGAGCCAAAGGAGCCTGCTGAGAAAGCAAATAATATGGAAGTTGATGGAACTCGAGATCACCCCCAAAGTTTAGATATATCCACAACAAGAAATAGTTAGGTGCAATAGATGGATGAAGAACCAGAAAGTATAGATCTAGAAGGAATGGACATTTTAGAGCTAGAACTAGCATGCAAAAAGAAGGATTACGATAATATCCCAGAGCTTCAACTCAACAAACTGGAAGTTGTCATCTCAAGGGATTATCAGCAGAAATAGCTAGGCATCCAACCGGGAAGCCATTGGGATGGCGGCCTCCCCCCAAAAGACTCCAAAAAGAGGGGAAGAAGAACAGATCTCCAACGAACAATAGCAGTAGGGAAAATCTTGGTTGACTCAGGCAGGTATGCAAAATTGACAAAGTACTACAAACCCTCTATCAATAGTGAATCATGAAGCTCATTTCATGGAACTTAAGGGGGCTCAATAGCCTAGGGAAACTAAGAATATTAGAAAATATGATAAAGATGGAAAAGCCGCAACTATGCTTTCTTCAAGAAACCAAGTGTAACAGCACTACACTAGGAAGCATCCTTTCTAAAGCATGGCCATGTTGTCAATCGGTGGTAGTGGATGCCTCAAGAGCATCAGGAGGGCTTGCCATGGCATGGAACACGCAAGTGCTAACCCTCTCCGATTTCCATGCTTCCCACCACTTCATTCAGGCCACCTTCCACATATTAGGCACCAATATACATGGAAACCTCTCCAATGTTTATTTCCCGCAGGAAGCAGGAAACAAAACAGCTCTTCTCAATACAATAGAAGCTTTGAATAACAACAGATTGCATCCTCTTTGGATCATTGGAGGGGATTTTAACATGATCACTGAGCTAGAGGAAAAGCTTGGAGGAAGAAGCAGGTTGGAACAGGAAAATATCCACTTTAAATACTTCATCCAAAACACTTCTCTAATCGACCTGCAATTTTATAATGGTACGTACACATGGAGTAATCGATGAGCAGGGAAGCACCAAATCGCTTCTAAACTTGAATGATTTCTCATATCATATAACTCGGTTCACTTAGGAGGAGACATAGCTGCTACAATTCTCCCCCATTCAGGCTAAGATCATTGGCCAATTTCCCTCCAGTGGCAAGGACTGGGCAACACCACCAAGAGGCCCTTCCGCTTCGAAGAGTTCTGGCTCACCCACCCTGCATTCAAAGACTTCATTAGAACCACTTGGAAAACCTTCATTCTGCCAGAAGGCTCCAAAATGTTTCAGTTCCAATAGAAACTCAAATATCTAAAATCCCATTTAAAGCGCTGGAACTATGAGGCCTTTGGAAACATCTTTAAGGCGCAACAAGACTTAAATAAGGAAATGGCAGATCTCTAGCAACAAGTAATCACAGGGGGTCACACGGAGGGGACCCTAGAGTAGGAGCAGCATATCCACAATCAACTGGAGGAGAAGAGAAAGTAGGAGGAGATTTTATGGAAGCAGAAGTCTAGGATTAGATGGATGAAAGAGGGCGAACGGAACACTAAATTCTTTCACCGAACCACTTTTCAACAAAGAATGCACAACAATATCCCCTTCATTCAGAAGAAAGGTGGGGCAAGGGTAGAACATCATGAAGAAATCGAGGAGGAATTCCTAAATCACTTCAAGCAAGTTCATCAAGAGACCAATGCAGATAGGTGACTTGCAATAGAAAGAATTACCCAAAATGTGCCAAAACTTATCACTAAGGAACACAACGAGCTTCATCTTCGTCCTATCCTGACTCAGGAGGTGGATACAGCCATCTCCCAACTCAAGGAGGGTAAAACCCCTGGCCCGGATGGCTTCACTACAACTTTCTTTCACACCTTCTGGGAGCTGATAAAAATTGAGGTCTGGCAAGTGGTGGAGGAATCGAGAGCTCTTCATTGGCTGCTACCTTCTCTCAGCTCAACTTTCATTGCACTTATACCAAAAGAGGAGGACAAATTTCGACCGATTGCTCTCTGCAACATCATATACAATGAGATCTCTAAAGTTATCACCAACAGGTTAAATCCCCTCTTGCCCTTGCTCATCTCACCTGAACAATTTGGTTATGTGGAAGGGAGACAGATCTTGGATGGCATTATCCTCTCGCATGAGATTATACACTCCCTCAAGCATTCCAATCAGGCAGGTATGATTCTAAAGCTTGATCTTTCTAAGGCCTTTTGATAAGCTTAGTTGAACTTACATTCAGAAGATTTTATTTGCCTTTGGATTCTCTCCTATGTGGATACATTGGATTATGAGTCTTATCTCCTCATCCTTCTTTTCCATTATTGTGAACGTGATCCAGTCTCAACCCTTCAGTCCCTCCCGGGGAATCAAGTAGGGCGACCCTCTTTCCCCCTTCCTCTTTGTATTAATGGCTAAAGGCCTGGGACATCACATCAAACAAGCCCTCCTCTCCCAACATCTTAAAGGTCTCTCCATTCACCACTCCCCAGCTATAACTCATCAACATGTTTTTGATGACAACATGCTCTTTGGCTACCCATCAGTCCAGGAAGCCTCCCACTTGAAATCCCTACTCAATGACTTCTCTGAGGCCTCAGGAAGCAGCATCAATAATACCAAGTCACAGATCTTTTTCATTCACACCCCGCCTGTTGTTAAGAATGTTGTAGCCCGGATATTGGGGTTCCCCATTGCCACTCTCCCTTCCAAGTACCTTGGAGCCCCCCTTATTGCTTTGGCCATCAAGCACTCCTCCTGGCGCATTCTCATCGAGAAGCTTGAATCCCGCCTCAACCTTTGGACGCATAGAACACTGAACATTGCCAGTCGTGTAGTGCTCATAAAAGCAGTACTACAGGCAATGTCGCTTTACTTATTCTCAATCCTAGCGGCGCCTAAATGGGTTTTAAAAAGAATTCGGGATCTACAGCGTGGCTTCCTCTGGGGGAATTCAGCTACAAACCGCAAATGGGCTCTGGTAAAATGGACCACTGTCTGCACGCCCAAGGAAAAAGGGGGCATTGGCCTGAGGGATCCCAATCACAGCAATGCTATCATGAGCGCCAAAATTTGGTGGCAATGGCTCTCTACCCCAGAAAAACCTTGGGCTGCCATTTGGACTGCCAAATACGCCAATCACAAACCTCAGGAGGAGCTCATCAGATTTACTCCCAATGTCAAAGGCTCACTAATATGGAATGCGGCCAAACAACACTTCCAGTTGATTCAGCAGCACAGTTTTTGGGAAGTAAGAAATGGAAGAACAACACGATTCTAGACGGATGCCTGGAACCAAATGCCATAGCTTAGCCGCATTCTAAATCCGCTTCCAAACTACATCGGAGAGGAACAACAATAGGAAAAGATTTGGCAGTATTGGACTCAGGAGACAGAGCAAGGCTTCAGGAAATGGAAACAAGGTGACCAGCTCATCAGAAATGAGGAACACCTATTCATTGAGGATCTGGAAAGGGAGCTTCGCAAAAGGAGCATTAGATACTCCGAAGGCAGGGACATTCTACGATGGGGTTACAAGCCTAAAGGAGCATTTACCACTTCCGAGGCCTACAAAATTATGTGCACAGACTCTACGCCCCCTGACCCAATTTGGAGAAAAATATGGGGGTTAGGTTCTTGGCCTAAAGTCTCCTTCTTCCTTTGGCTAGTCGGACATCAGAGAATCCTCACCTGGGATAAACTTAGACGAAGAAACTATCATGGCCCCTCTATCTGTGTTAATTGTAAATCCCAGGAGGAAACACTCCAACACCTCTTGGACTCTTGCCCCTTAGCCAATCAGTTGTGGGAGAAGGCAAGCTTCAGATGTCAAAGAAGATGCAGAATTGCGGACGATATCACAAACTCTTTGCATCATTGGCAAAAGAATCCATATGTAAGTGAAATTATCAACCATTTATGGAAAATAATCCCCGGGCTCCTCTTATGGAGCATATGGAAAGAAAGGAACCAGCGCATATTCAAAGATCAATGTTCCCCGTTAGAAAGTATCTGGAGCACAGTCTGTGTGAATCTTAAAGAGATGTTGATGCTCCGCTCATGGAATAAGGAGGACCTTCCAACTCTAGATAGTGAGAAAGCCATCTGGGAGAACTGGAATATGCAACTCCCTCACGAATCTCACAACTAAGCCCCCCCTAAAAGCAGCAACATAAAAAAGGTCTCCTGGACTGCCCCTCCAAAGCACACCTTCAAGCTTAACTTTGATGGAGCCTCAAAGGGCAATCCTGGAACTGCAGGCTTTGGCGAAATTTTTAGAAATCATGTAGGCTCGCCTCTTCTGATCTACTATGGAAACATTGGGTGGGACACCAATAACTCGGCTGAGTTAGAGGGTCTATGGAAAGGTCTCCTTCTTTCATGGAAACACAACTTCCATCCCCTGGAGGTGGAAGGAGATTCCCAAATCCTAATTAACATGGCCAAGCATCTCCTAAATGGATCTCATGCAAGGAAAATAGCCACTAGTTGGAGGCTTGAAGCAAGAATGGAAGCCATAGAACAAGTGCTTCTCAGTAATAGGGCCATCACCTTCAATCACATAAAAAGGGAAGGCAACAAGATCACTGACCTTATGGCCAATTTGGGTGTGGAAAATGAGAATACTCTACTCACAGGGACTCTAGACATTTTATCAAATCATGATCAGGCACAGGAATGAAATCATCTGGTCCAAAACGATGCCGCCCCCCTGGATGCGGGTGCTTGAGGCTATAATGTAGGAGATGGGATGGGCGATCACCGAAGGCCACCTGCCCTCCATGCGCAGAATCACTGTATTCACATGGGGGAAGGGACATTCTCAGAGGCACAGGATCTGGAATAAAGGCATGCAGTAGAGGAGCATTAATTCTCCGTTCACCTCCACACGCGAATCTGGGCTCAGCTCCTCGGCTCCCATGAATGACACAGTAATGGCGGGAGCGCCTCGAGGCAAAGGTGGGTGCATTATATATGGTTGCAGCATTGGATTCACAATGCTGATTCAGGCTCTGTTTGGGTTTTTCTGCCGCCTCTGGCACTACTGGTCACTCCTAGCATTTGTCTTTCTGCCTTCTTGCAGGATCCTCGCCTGTCTATTTGGTCTATTCCGCTGCTTGTGTTTGGTATTTCCTTGGCTGTTCTGGGCTCCAATTCTGCTTTGAGCTCCAATTCGGCTTTGGGAAAAGAGGCTTTGTTCGGCCCTGCAGTCATGCCTCGGCATCGACAGCGAATGCTCAGCCGTCTAGGCACCTCCCGAGGTGGGTCCTCGCACCCTTCAGTCGACGAAGACACTTTCCATCATTGCCATTGCATTGCCCTCACATTGAAGGAGCAACCTTCGTTCGGTCCAGCCAATTTCTGGATGCCAGTGCTCACGGGTCCTCTTCCTCGCCATCCTTTGGCTCAGCAATATTCACTTTCAACAGTTCTCTGAACCGTCCTTGGATCAGCGCCCATGTTTTCGTGCTTTTCATTGAGGAGCCCCAAGATGAGGGCAACTCCAGCGCTCAAAGGGAGACGATGCAAATTGCTGGCTCCATGAGAGCCATGGAGACACCCTCTGCAGATCCCGTGAATGTAACGGAAAGGCCAATTGCTGGTTCCACAAGCACTAGGGAGACGCTGATCAGCCAGAACGAGGACGTCAAGATGGAGCCTGTCCCGACTGCTACGGAGGAGGTCCAAGCTCAGGACTTGGCGGAATTCGGGTGGTGCAGGATTGTGGAGGAGGCTCCTGAAGACTAACTGCGGCTTCTTCTCAGGTTTTGTGGCCCGATAGTGAAGGCTTTTGGTCACTTCTGATGTTTTTGGCTATGTAATTGTGTCAAAGCTGTTGTGTAATTGTCTGTGTCAATGCTGTTGAGTAATTGTCTGTGTTCAGGTTCTGGGACTTTTTCTATGTGGTTGGGGAATTATTTTGGCTCCCCTGCGCGGGATTGGATTTTTGACTCCTCTGGCACCCCTGCGTGGGATAGCCTAATGGATTGGTTCGTCCTCTCAGACTGCGAACTCTGCTATTCCATGCTGCCATTACCTCCAGGCAGCTGGTTCTTTTTGTCAAGTAATGTTGTAATTGTTCTCTGTTAATGTAAATAATAGAATAGTTTTACCGAGAAAAAGAAGAAGAAAGTTTTCTTATTTTATTAGATTTTTTGGATTTTCATGCCCTAAAAAATTGAGGTGAAATCTTGATTTGTGTTATTTAAAATCGTTTTTTGACAATATATATGTATTCAACACCATGAAAAACCCTATGGATTGAGCATCATGAAAAACCCCTAGGGAACTTCAATTGCCTAGGGGTTACAATGAAACTTGTGATTTCAATAAATTCCTTGGGGATTTTAGAGAAATTAAGGAAACCCCACCAAAAAATCTTCCAAAAAGTGTCACTAAAGGCAACTCCATATAATAGTAATCGTCCCTGAAAATTTAATCTTGTTATTAACATTATTAGTTTTATAATAATAATAATAGTTTTCTCATTTTCTTTTTCTTAACTGGTTATTAGTTAATTAATAATTTTCATTATTAACAAATTATCCTATTAGTTAGCTAAAAATTTATTAGTTTATCATTTATCAATTACTAATAAGTCAAATTTAACAATTATAAATCGGATTGGTTATCTAATATTTATATTTTTATAGTTTAATCTTTATTTTTAATTATTATAAAATTTTTAATAATTTATTAATGTTAATTGGTCTTATTAATTATTAATATTTTTAATAGTTATTATTATTTATTTTTTAGCTTAGATCTTAATTATGGTCCTATTTTAATAGTCAAAATTAATTTCAATAATAATAATAATAATGATAATGATAATAATAATAATAATAATAATTATAATTATAATAATAAAAAATTCAATTATATAATTTTTAATAAATTCTATCTCTATTCTCTAATGTCTCTCTCACCCATGCCTCTCGAATGTCTCTCTCACCCTAGTGCTCTCTATTTTCCTTCACCTTTTCTCTTTCTTTATATCTTTAATGATGGGTGAAGGATTCATGCGAAAGGTTAGAGGTTTTACATATCACTAACAAAGTTTTTATATATATATATATATATTGATTAGTTTTATTAGGGACACAGTTATGTTATTTTTTGGTTAAAAATATAACCTTTGTTAGAAATGATTAAAAGTTTAATGGGATACTGAATAATATTATTATAACTAATTATGTAATTATGATTAGCAGTGAAGTTTAAATCTCATTAATGTTATATATCAAATTCAATTATATATATATATCTATATATTATATATATATATATATATATATAGAGAGAGAGAGAGAGAGAGAGATGACTATTATAGTACCACAATTGGGAATTGGCTAGGGGATTATTGGAGATTAATCATTTTTATTATTGCTAGAAAAACATTTTGTGAATTTCAATTTGAAATTTAGCTATTTCAATTTCTCATTAACACATAATCTATTTTATGAAGGATTGGGTACATGAGGAAACCACCGAGGTTGAGTAGGTACTCTCAAGATGTAGAAAATAGCATGGACAAGTACTCATCTCAAAATTAGCAATCACAAGTAGAATGTTCTAAATACACTTTGGAAAGTTTGCTGATGTGTTATGGCTAAGTTTAATAAATCTCAATGAGAATGCATGATTGCCTTAATTTACAAATATTCTTGGAAAAAAATCATCGATAAAGAATTAAGTATGCGTTACTCCTATTTACGACTGAGCATTCGCTGTCGATAAAGAATTAAGTATGCGTTAAAGATTATCTTTTAAAATGAAGTATTTAATTTTATAAAATTCATAAATGATTATAAATCTTTACATAAATTTTAAGGTTTCCATAAAGACTTCTAATAACTTTATTTACCCATTATGTTAAATTCTTGCAATAATTCCTTAAGTGGTGAGAAGTTTTTAATGGAATTGTATATAAACATGTCTATATGCTACAAGGTCCTCATAAGAAAATCAAGACTCTAGGATAGGGTCATTTCAAGATATTGGAAAGGATGGAGACAACACCTGTACATTGAGTCTCCCCCCATATATATTCATTTACTTAGGGGTGAATGTAGAAAATTTCAAACTCTATGAGCCTTGTATTTTGGATTACAAAGAGGAACAAGTCCTCCCTTATGTGCAGGACATAATACTAGATGTTGAGATAGAGTTAATAGAAGACATAGCTTTATAGAAGAGATGTAGAAGTACACTATATGGGCAATATGAACTTTATCAACTTGGGTTGAAAAGAAAACTTCCAACAAAACCTAAATGGTACACATGGGACAAGGTAGAGAACATTTTCTCGTCTCATTTAGTAGAAGCTTTTCCAAATAAAATATTTTCGTTAGTTTTCATCTAACAATTGATCCTCAACACCCATACTAAGGATAATTGATAGAAATATTTCTATCTTGCTCTCAAAGACATATAAAATATTTGGATATTTATGTGAAAGAACATCATCTTATATCGACTTAGAAAAATAAAAACTTACATTTCCACTTTTGAGTATATAAAAAAGTACACATGGTGTCTATGTGTGTATAAAATGCATGGTGTGTGTGTATTAATTACAATCAAGATTTTAGAAGGATAAAATCCATGTAATTACAACTTCATTTAACATTTTTACCATTGGGGCATAGTTTGGTGAATTGGGGTTTGGAACCTTCCAAAAGTTATTTGAGGCATTCAACCATTTTTTAGGAGAAGCACTTTGTTCCTTAAGCACTACCACTCCTTACACTATTCAACAAACATATACATTTACAATGGTGCAATAATCATTTGAAGCAAGGTCTATATGCAAAAGTTATGTTGCTCATAAGTTGGCCATCATGTTTTGACCATAATGATTTGAGAGGATGTCACATGAACCCCAATTATTCATGGAAAAGGGGCTAACCATGTGATCATGATGAAAAATACTATAGAATATTCCACATTGTAACCTTAGCTAAGAATTGAAAGAGTCAAACTTAACCACTAGTAGGCTATTAGGTTGTGTTATAACTAGGCCAGGTTGAGGAAAGGAGTTTCCATTCTATTAGTGCATTATATAACATAAACGAGTAGACTATTTAATAGTGGATAGAGAGGGAGAAAATAGAGATGGTGTGTGTATTGTAGCAACCCACTAGCCAAAGGTTTCACTTCTTTCATCGAGTTCCTTTTAGAGAAAGAGAGAGAGCACAAGGGCCTCCTAAAGAGTTTCCAAAATCATAGCTTGTGTTATTATGGTTGTTAGTGATTGCATTTTAATTTTCGCTATTTCCTACATTTTCTGTGTTAAATGAAAAAAGAAAACAATAAATTAATAAATCCACAACATTAAGGAAAATAATCCCCATAGTCTAGGCTTTATTTTTTAGTATAAATTATCATATCTATTTTGACAAACTATATAGTGTAATATTCATGGCAATTTACAGATCACTTTTGAAAGTTGAGGGCATGCTAGTGTTGTGGGTTAAGCTTCCTACTTCAGCCTATAGAAGAGTTACTTAATTAATGTATGCAACCATCTTTTTTGAAATAGGGCTATTGAATAGTAATAGATAATTATTTAATGTCCTCTTTATTAAATAAGCTCTGCTAAATGGTTGGTACTTATTAATGATGGAAACACAAGAAGTCAAGTTTTTTCTATTTGAGTACCTATTTGAAGAGATAGGAGGCTATGGAATGTTTTGTCTAGTATTATTGCACTTTGAACTTTGGTCAATGAAATGCTTCCCCACCTTAAGAGGAAAGAGAACATTATTTTCTTTAATATGAATACCATTAATAAAAGAGTAGTTAGCATATTTTACCTTACTGTCCCTTACATTTTTTTTTTTAGTACCTGTCTATATTTTGTTTTAAATATAAGGTTAAGAAGCACTACAAAATAAATATGGAGCATAGTTGGCACAATTGAAAACACAATAGAATGCAACCAAGGTAGAAGCAATTAAAATAGGTAAAAATTGGTTGGTTAAAGTGAATATGATGGAGGCACAACAATAAATTCTCAAAAGATAGAAGTAGTCATGGAAGAATATGTCTATAACCTAATGTAAGTTTACAAGTGTGTATTTCAAACCCATGATTAATATATACAACTCAGAAGCTAGAACTGACATGGTAGAAATATTTTGTAAGATAATTTTTTGGAGAAGAATTGTGTTTGGGAATTTAGTTTGTCCAATATGTGGAGTGTCGACATGGACAAACTAAATTTACAAACAAAATTATTTTCAAAAAATTTATACTATAATGGTAAAAACATCTAGCCCCCTCTAAATTATTTTAATTTTAAAAAAGATACATGCTTGTAACACTAGTAACCTATTAGTAAAACAAATGATAATTTTAATATTTATCAATATATATTGTAAAATAAAATAAAGAATATACATATAGCAAGGAAAGTTTATGTTTTTGCAAATTATAATTAATTTATATAAAAAAATATTCTAAAAAATTTCTATTTGAAATTTTATGATTTTATAAATTATAACTAATTTATATAAAAAAATATTCCAGAAAATTTCAATAGTTCTTCAATGTGCTTTAAAAAATGGTAGAAAAATATCTAAAAGATAAGAAATAAAACCATGTATCAAACCAATTTGATAATTAGATTTTAAAAATAAATCTACTAAAAAAATGAAAGATAATTAAAATGTTGAAAATCCATGGTTAAGAATTTTGATTTAAAAAAAAAACCTCTATAGTATAAAAATTATTCACACTAAAAAAAATATGCAATATAGTTTTACTTTGATGATTATTTATGGATAATTAGACTCATTTGAAGAGTTATCGCTCTAAATATTGGAAAAAAAGTTAAATAAGCCATATATAGTATCAAAATTGTTAACACTAAAAAAATATGAGAAACTAAAGTCTTACTTTTATGATTATTTATGGATAATTATACTCATTTGAACTCATTGCTCTAAATATTGGAAAAAAGTCAAATAAGCCACAATAGTTAAAAAAAACCAAATTTTTAATTAATATATAGACAAGAATAAGTAAGAGTAAGATTAAAATAAATTGAAAGTTTGATTAAAATAAATTTTATGTTTTTTCGGGAGTTGGAAAGCTAAGAGTTTCCAGGAAGGCTAACAGTTACAGAAGTCTAAGAGACTTCCTGCAATGTATTAATATGTATATTTTCTAAATAGAATGTATCACGAGATTTATCGAATTATTCTATTATTTTCGAGAGTTGGAAGTGTTGAGTTTTATCCAATTATCTCATTGTTTTCGTGGTTAGCCTCTAAGACTGGATTAGTAATTATGGAGAATACCTCTGCGTATGATGTAGAAGATAATCAAAGAATTCAGGAACTAGTCGATAAAGTAAAATTGGCTATGCAAAGGTTAGAGAACTCTTCCTTCTTTCGAGATATTATGCAACAGATGCGAGACCGGAACTGGTTGCACAAATAGAAAGGGTGATAGCCGCAGACCCACAGTATTCATGCCTCGCTGCCCAACTCCTCTCCTTGACAATGCGTTGTTAGCAAACTGGACGAGTAGCAATTTGAACAAGATTATCATATTGTCCCACAGTTTTATGCAGATCAAGAAAACTACTCAGCGATGTTGGTATCTTCGTACATTAAAATATTTGCAGGCCATTATTCACAGTGACAATATACTGCATGAAATGCCTCTTCCACAAGCAGAAACATGTGAGCCTCTATCCAGATGGGCTAATTAAGATGGCATTCCCTGATTTTAGTTGGCATTTCTTCATCTTGGATGGTTCCATAGAAGCTCTCAATCTTAATCTCTTTCCAAAAGGATCATTTTGAGTAAAGAACATCAGCGGTATAAATACCTTCGATTCTCGGAATCGTTTTCATCGATTTTGTATTTATTTACACTTTGTCATTCCACTGAATATTCATAACCCTATATCCATGAGAATGAACTAAATATTTATAGCTTCCTATTAAAGGTAACTCACTGGACTAATTTCGATCGGAACGGGCCATCAGCATAAATATATATACCCTTTCATCATGCGTGTATATAATTTTAGTAAAGTGATTATTATTTTTGTAATAAACTTTGGTTAACATGACAACAGACTAATAATTTCAATAAATTGTGAGTTTGAACAAAGTTGAAGACAGCCAGAATGCGTATATATTCTCTCATGTATAGGTCTAGTAAAGTGATAGTTAGCTTTTCTAAAAAAAATTAGTTAACAACATTTGAGTAAATTAATGCTGAGTTTTGTTGAAGCTAGCTCGAATTTTCTTTCTTTTATTTGATATTTATAAACAATATTGTTAAAAATTTATGGTTTATATGCCATAAGTTATCCAACTGTTTTATATATAGTTAGTATGTTGATAAAAATGTTAATGGTATCTTTGAAAGGTGAATTCTGGTAAATGCTCAAGTATGTATATGAATTTTTATTTTGTCTAATATTATGGTCTTCAAAATACAATTTGTTTTTTCTATGTAAAGGCTAAATCTATTAATAAAGAGAAAAATATTTATAGAGAGGTTAAAACCTCATAGGAGGCTGAAGCCATCCAACAACCCTGACCATAAGACTAGATACCTTCATAATCAGATAACCCTGTGACCCAATTCCGGATTGAGAAGACCCAATACCTAATTCCCAGAGTCCATATATACGAAAATGCTGATCAAACTAGTAAACAACATTACATGAGAACTATGGCCATGACAATATCTGTGCTGCCCTGATAGCCATATGCAAAACTTAACAAAAAATAGGGACTTGCCGAGCCAAGACCTGATACAGAGCATAAGACCATAATGACTGATAACTATACCTAGCCAGAGTATGATACAAAACATGTTTGACAAAATCCACAGAAGCATAACACATAGGATATAAAAACCAGAAGGGGAGCGGCAATCAATAGTCACGGTACCGGAGGTATCAAGCATGTTGCAGAGGGTCCCAAGCATCCTTCTCCACCTCGCAAGGAGAGCCCATCCACATGTCATCGACATTGTCACGAGCGCCCGTGTCGCAGCCCCCTGGAGGAGCTACCAAATTTAGATTGCCATCAGATGGGTGCACCGGCTCGACCGCGATCAAATTGTTTTGAGCATTATCTTCTGGAGGCTGAGGGACCTCAGGAGCGTTCTCCGCATCCTACAAATCATCATAATTAAACACAGTTCCTACCACATCTCCCTGGAGCACACTGTCATCTTGAGACTGCGAAGGTGAGGTATGGACTGAGCTGCTGCGCCTATCTTCTTCCTCAGCCAAAATGACTATAATGCTAGTTGAGAGAGTTAGTTTGTTGAGCCGACTATGAAATTTAAAACAGGTGGTTTGGAATGAGTTATGAGGGAAGGGCTTGCCATGATCAGAGGACGGGGAAGCCGAAACCAGAGGAATGATATTCTAGGGAGCAAGCTGAGAGCGATCACGATTACCACTAGTGCCTCCATGGCGAGAATAGCCACGGCGCGCACCATCTTTAGGAAAATAAAGAGACCTGAGGAAGGAAATAAACAAGACCAGACAGAACAGGGACAAGGGTGGGCAAACTAGGTAAGGAATAGACTTCGGAGAAGCCACCAAACTACCAGAGCAACACAGGGATGCAGGAATAAAGCCAAACGGTTGAAGAGAGAGCAATGAGAATGATAACCAAAACGAGAGACGGTTCCATGAATAAAAACATCCTGTGCCATATCTCGAACCGGGAGCGCATTCAATGCGAAATGCTTGACAAGCTGCCTGTACCAAAAGACTTTCATATCAACCACGAGAGGGTACAGAATGCCGTGCTCGATCGTCGGTGCATATCCAGCTGCCGGCGTAACCTGAGCCTGTATTGAATGTGCCTCGGGAGCACCCGCATCCGGGTGTGTACCTGCTCCCTAGTTCATGTCATTCTTCACTATGGTGTGGTAATTTGAGATTTGGTCCTCTGAGGCAATGCTTGAGATCGATCCTACAAAAAGTTCCAACTCACATTCCACTCCGATATTAGCAAGAAAGTCTGCTAGATTGTTTCCTTCTCGACGAGTGTGCTTGAATGAAATAGCCCGGTGTTGAGAAAGCCATTTGTCAATTAGCTCAAGTCTTTGAGCCATTCTCCAGCTATTGCTGACCTTGTGTGAGGGAGTGACTTGCATGATTTTTGTAACCATATTTATAATAATCTGCGAATCCCCTTCTATGATGAGCGGGAAAAATCCTCTCTCATGTGCTAGTGTGAGACCTTGCCATAAGCCTTCCAGTTTCACTGATTTGTTGGTATCCCAGCCTTTTGAGCCAAGAAAAAGCAGTAAAGGAGTTCCGTGATGATCTCTAAAGACTCCTCCAAACCCTGATTTTCCTAGATTGCCTTTTGAGGCTCCATCGAAGTTGAGCTGGATCATATTGCTGGGCGGTGGGATCCATTTTGTCGGTATTTGATCACGCAGAGATGGATTACCTTTGGAGGTAGGCTCTTGATTCAGATGTATATTCCAGTTAGCCCAAATGGATTGTTCTTACGGCAGCAATGGAAAGTCTTCCTGGGACCAAGACTTGATAGAGAGGGATTCTTTAATATTTTGGCATAGCATAGTCCAGAGCTTCTCTGTAGACATGGATTGGTCCTTGAATACCCTGTGATTCCTTTCCTTCCAGATGCTCCACATCAGGAGACCAGGAATGAGCTTCCAAAGAGTATTAAGGAGTTTGCTTTGATATGGCTCTTGAATCCAATTGTGAACAACAGCTTTGATGTCCCCATGAATTCTGCCTTCTTTTTTGCAATGAAAGCTATCTTTTTCCCACAGCTTCTGCCCAATTTGACAAGTCTGCATAAGATGTAAAGCTGATTCCTCTGCCTGCTTGCAGTTGAGGCATATGGAAGGACCATAAAAATTCCTTTTCCTGAGCTTATCCCAAGTGAGTATTCTATTTTGACATAGGAGCCAAAGAAAGGTGGATACCTTCGGCCAATTGGAGGGATCCCACATTTTACTCCATAGAACATATTTGAAAATATGCATTCCTTGATGATTATATTGTATGCTTCCTTTGTGGTAAAAGTGCCTTTTTCTTCATATCCGCACCTCAGAATGTCCATTCCTCTGAAAGAGAGTATTTGCCTTTTTGTAATTTTGAGGAGAGAGAGATCTGACCCTATTCAGAACCGTGCTGAACAATCTGATTTGCCTCAATCCAACATCTGTAACCCTGTGTGGAAGAAGGATTCCAGAATTGACTAACCTTGTCTAACTCATGCAAATCCTGCTCTGGTAAGTGAAGGTGAGAGAGGATGTCCTTGATCTTCGGGAGCTGCTGCCAGGAGTCCTCCCAGAACCTAGCTGTGTTGCCATTCTTGATTTCCCAGAAGCTATGTTGTTGTATTAGGTTCCTATGTTGCTTGGCTGAATTCCATATCACTGAGCCCATACCTACTTATGACATTCGAATTCTTTCTTCGATTGGGCTATTGCTTTCATATTTGGCTATCCATAATAAAGCCCAGGGAGTGCTGGGGTTTGAGAGCCATCTCCACCAAATTTTGGCTCCCATGACCTCATTGTTGTGCACCGGATCCCTTAGACCAATGCCTCCAGCCTTCTTCGGAAGACAGACTTTACCCCCCATTTAACAAGAGCCCATTTACGGTTGGGACCAGAGTTGCCCCATAAGAAGTTGTGTTGGAGCTTCTTTATTTCCTTGAGCACCCATTTGGGAGCAGCTAAGATTGATAAAAGATAGAGAGGCATGGAGTGAAGAACAACTTTAATAAGAACTAGTCTGCTGGCCAGTTAAGAGCCCTGTGAGTCCCAAGGAAGAGACGCACCTCTAGCTTTTCTAAAAGGATTTTCCAGGGGTGCTCCCAGATATTTGGAGGGAATAGAGGCAATCGTGAATCCAAGAATATGCGCTATGGCATTTTGGGTGATTACAGGAGTGTTCAAGAAAAAAATTTGAGACTTGATTTGATTAACATTGGCGCCAGAGGCTTCAGAGAAGTCCAACAGGAGAGCTTTGAGTTGGCGAGCTTCCTGAACAGAAGGATGGCCAAAGAGCATGTTATCGTCTACAAATTGCTGATGAGAGTATGTGGGGGAGTTGAGAAAGGATAAACCTTTTGAAGAAACCTTTTGGCCCTAGTTGCAGAGTAATGTGACCTTTTGGATTCCATTTGGAGTTTATCTAGCCTCTCAGTGCTTTCTCAGTCAGCCGGAGTCCAATGAACTTGCCTATTAGCGCGTGATCCCTCATGAACTGTACTCTCACATTGATTCTATGGCTAGGAAATTCCACTTTTGGCCTTTGAGTGGCGACTGGCTTGCATGTGGATGAGCTCACCTTGGCTGATCCTTCTGAGCTTGATCGTTGTCGTGATGCCCATTATTGTCCGTATTGTCCTCGTTCTGCCTCTCTTCATTGTCGTTAGCTTCAACTGGTTGCTTTTTCCATTGTTCTTTTGGGGGAGGCGCATCGCCCCCCACCTAAGGGGGATTCATTATTCTTACAATCGTTTGCAGGGAAAGTGTGGCCGCAGATCGACCCGAGTCTGTCAAGGCTGACCTCTGTCAGGAGGAGACTATCATAGCAGGGTTACCGAAACCCTAGACAAAGAGAAGTCGCGCCTTCCCTGTCTTCAGAATACAATTATTCATGCTTGAAAAAAGCATTATAATAAGTTGAATATAATTGAATATAAAAATAAAATTATTTTTCTTCAAAATACAATTAGTCAGACCTTAAAAAATCATTATAATAAGTCGAATATTATTGAATAAAAAAATAATTTATTTTTAATATCTAATTATTTTTATTTTTAATAATTGTTATGGAATTTATTTAAATTTTAAATAATAATAATAATAATAATAATAATAATTATTATTATTATTATTATTATTATTATTAAATTTATAGATTGTCAGATGTAATTTAGATATAATTTTATAAATTAAAAATTACTATTAAATAACAAAAATATTATTATAAATGGTTCATAATTTTTTATATACTATTAACATTCAGACGATCAATAGAAGCCATGTTAATATGGAAATAAGTACTGAGAAATAAAATTATATTAATGTTAAATTTATTTTCATATAATATATGAAATGTCCAATAAATTATTAAGAGAGAAAAGTTAATATAATATATGGAAGGTGAAATAAATTATTAAAAATTAAAAATTAAAAATATTAGAAATATTTTAAAAGAATTATAAAATATTAATAATTTAATTTTGATGGTAATGTTTTAGTTAATTGTATTTTTTTAGTTCAATGTGTGTCTATTTGATGAATCACCTGGTTTGTTCGAAACGCGTCGACAAATGGTGTTTCATGTGATCTTCGCCAAAAATCTTTTATAAACTTGATATGGATCACAGAAGCCTAAACTCTACTAACATATAATGATATAAATAGTAAAATGAAAAGAATAAAATAATAAAATAAAATAGAAAAAAATATAATAAAATAAAGTATAAAATAATAATAATAATATAATAATAATATAAAAGAGTTTAATATATATATATATTAATCTATAGTGATATTGGGCTTGAGGAATTATGATTTTTAAATAAACCAACAGACGAGATTTGATTTTTAAAAT